>JARVJO010000180.1:7211491-7280629 GCA_031762555.1 Cynodonichthys magdalenae | reverse complement strand
GCACATGGTGCAGCCATCTGTAAAACTTGCAGGTAAGTGACTAGAAAATGTGAGTTAATGTAATATTAGGGCTGTTTTACCCAATCAAGGTTTTTTTATATAAACTTCTCAAAACCATATTACCAAATCTTTTGCAATTAAGCTTACATTTGCTAACCTCTCTGCCCTTTTTATTTTAACTGTTCTCTGACTCCATTTATAAAATTAGATAACTATAAGAAACTTAGGATGCAGTGACTTTGACTTATTTGATTTGTAATAATGAACATATCTCCCTGCGGTTTGGATTCTGCAGCATGCTCTTTGAGATTTTTTTTTATGGCATTGCTGCGTCTGCGTCGGGGACAACGTAGCTTTTGCCTATCTGTTACAAAAACTAAAAAGTTTGTGTTGTGTATGGGTGTTGTGGGTGAAAGCTATAGATACTCGGGCTTCTGCTGCATGGACCAAGTCTGGCTTCGTAATATTTGCATGATGAGTATGGACAGGATGTCAAGATTTTTATTGTTCTCTAATGTAAAATGCACATGATATTTAAATCTAGCGAAAGGACTTGTGAACAACAACACATGTACATACAACATGGCTTCAGATACACTCCCCTAAACTCACCTACTCCTCTGGCTAATAAATGTGCTCTTGCTCTGTAGAGCTTTTTTCTATAAATACTAGTGTGTCACATTTCGTTGATATAATATGTTTGGATTTTTTTTCCTCATCAATCCTTGTGTGGTATTTCGTTTTTTCTTTTTCTTAAGGGTAGCGCCTCCTCATGATGTCTTCATGATGATGATTCTTGCTCTGTGCAGGGTCTATGGCTGCAGGGCCTGGGGGCACCTGTTCTATTTTTGTTTATGTTTTTGTCTTCTTGGGAACAGGTGTTCTGAACTGTAATTTCCCCTTGGGATCAATTCAATTCAATTCAAACAATATGATGTAAGATAGCTGACATGTAAAAATACCACATACTGAAGTTTGACATAATGTCTCTGACAAAGTTTTAACTTCTCCAAGTTTGGTTAATTAGGTCAAAAGTGAAAAAATTATAGGTGCACTGATAAATCAGCAAAGTTAGAAAAAGTGTTTAAAAACTGCACACACTAAGTTTTTTCAGGTTCCATCTGTAACCTTTGAAGTCTCAGTTTTATGTTTCTTACTATGTACAAATGTTAAAACAATCAAACCTTTCATCTAAATGTAAGTTATCAAAATTGTTAGAAAAAGAATGACTAACTCTCCTGGGTATTTAAGACTGCTCCTGAGCTCGCTTTTAGACAGATTTCCTGTACTTTGCACAGACTGACACTAGGTGGCAGTGTCTGCACAGTCTTCATTCAACACTAAATCACTGTCAGCACTTATTGGTTTTAGATACAGGTGAAATAAAAAGGTGTCAAAGTACAAAAGAACAAACTGTACTTGAATGATAACCATTTACTGCTCATAAAACAAATATGCAGATGATATTCAAGTAAAAAACAGATAAAAACTGTTTTAGTAAATCATGTTGGAAACATCCAGTCTGTGTTTAGAAACTAACAGGAAGTGTTCAGAGCTTTTAGTGGAAGTTTTTAAGAAAAACTCACATCAGGAGTTAATTGTCAGAGTGGTCACCTGAGTCTGTAAAGGTGAAACTCTGCTGCTCATTCTGAGGAACAGTTCAGGGTGATTGATGGGTTTTGATCAAATAAAAAAAGTCAAGTGGTTAACATACATTTTAAGATATTACTGATCTGTTTCTGAAATGACTGAATAAAAACACTTTCTTATAAAAAAAAAGGTTGGTGACAAAACATGACCGATGAGGATTTATTTAAGCTACAAACAGCAGAAGGCACTTCTGTTCCTGCAGGATTTGAAGCTTTGTGAAGACAAAAAAACTGAACATCGAGACATTCAAGTTCTTTTCAACACAAACTTTAAAAATTCAGATGACACTTAAACAAAAATCTGAAAAAATGTTGATATGTTGAGTTTAAGTTTGACACTTTAGCTTTAAGTTTGAAAAGATTCAGCATCACATTAAGTTAAAATCACATTTGAGAGAAATCACAATTAAAAAGAGCTCAGTTTGATTTGTTTTTTTATGATAAAGTACTTTTGTAGAAAAATATTTCAGTTTAGAAAAAGTCCCTGATGACTTGGAGTCTCTAGGAAAAGGCAGAAAGGGGTCACATTATGACTCAGCAGCTTTTACTCCTCGTGTAAATGTGTGTGTGTGTGTGTGTGTGTGTGTGTGTGTGTCAGGCCACACTCTGCCTCTTGCTGTCCCTGCTGTGTTTGGAGGCTCCAGAGCAGCGGTAGGAGAAGTCCAGGAAGATGCCGTCCTGGTCCTGTTCCGACCCCACAGAGTCCGTGTTGCAGTCTATTGTCATGATCTCAAAGCTGGACCCCGGGCTGGGACTGGAGCTCGTGTCTTGGACCAGAACTCTGGGGGACAATGGGGACAATGGGGACGGGGACGTTGGGGATGTCGGGGACGAAGACGACGGCAGGGAGGGGGACTCTGGCGAGCCAGCGCACAGAGCATCTTCACACGGGGAGGGCTCGGGGAGGATGCAGGGTGAAGGCTGCTGGTTCTGGTTGTCTGCACACAAACATCAGAGATTATTAAACGTCATCATCCTAAAACGTGACCACACGAAGGAAAAGATGGTTTTGGTTGGTCTGGCTTGGCTGATGTGTTACATGTGAAGTTATACCTGTTAGAGCAGGAGAACCTGTGGACGTCTGGGAGGAGCTGGCGAGGCTGGAGGTGCAGCTGCTGTCCTTAGTCCTGGAGGCAGATCTGACCTTCGGGCTGCTCTCCTCCAAACACGACGGCATCTCACACACGGAGTGGCGCCTGACGCTGGCCGCACTTCCTGCGGACGAGTCCACGTCGAACTCTACCACGGGCGTCAGCATGGGAATGTTGTAGCTCTTAGAACGGACCACGGGATTCTTGACAGGAAGGGCGCTTCCGGCTTTGGGGGTCCAGGAGGTCCACAGATGCTTTTCTACAACAAATCAAAGTGTCCTGACATTTAGTTAAAAAACTCTTTTAGACGTTCTGTGCGCTTGAACATACAGACCAAGCAGGCAGGACGAGCAGTGCTGATTGGAGGACTCGTCTCTGGAGTATAAACCGTGAGTTCCGAGGTAAGGAGAGACCACCTTCTGGATGAGAGCCTCCAGACGAAGGTAGTCTTCTGTTAAACCTTTAGATTCATGGACTCCCTGGATCAACGACACACAAACAGGACTTTACGTTAGCTGCTGAAAGCTGTTTGTTGGCAGGAAGTCTTGGAAAAACATTAGTGAAAAGCATCTTAAACTGTGCTTAAAACAAGAAATGTGTAAACAATGAAGTTTATAGAACGTAGAAGACACGCCCACTTCAGATGGTACGAGCGCGACGCCATCTTGGGAAGGGCAGGTTCTCAATGTAAACAACAAATCATGGCTAGATTTCTGAGTAAATTGTATATAAAGCTTGCTTTTTCGTCCAATTTATTGATCAATTCATCATGGAGGAAATTCTAAGGGAATTCATTTTAATCCAAGAAATTAAATAAACTGAAAGCTGAAAATCCTGGGAATCAAGAGAAAATCAAGTGTTCATTTGAGCAAACTGCTGTTATTAAAGATTATACATAAATTGTTATAAATACTTTCATAAAAAGTAAAATAAATACTTTAGTTGTTAAAGTGACTGGTTTCTCACATTTTCCTGTCTCATTAAAGAAAAAAATTCTCATAAAATTGAAGATATAAATATTATAAATAAAAATTATATAGATGATGCTCAAGTTTTATTGTATATCAAGTTTACAAATCATAGCAACTTATTAAATATTGCAAATATCAGAAATAATGTTTCAACACAAAAAAACGAAACATGGATGCTACACGTTAGCATGTTGGTTCTAAAGTTGTGCGATCAGAGCCGATTAAATAATTAACTTTTATTGCAGTTCACAGATTTAAGCACAGGCTGTTATTATGATGATAATTCTTCGCTACATTGTGCAGCCCTAGTTGATGCTGGTTCTAAGTCTCGTCACTTATCTGTGCAACAGCAGATCAACATGTGACATTAATGTGAAGCAGAAAGCTGGTTGCTTTTAGGCTGCTCTCCTGCAGCTGCACCAGCTGGAAACCACCTCTGAACCCAAAACTCTCTTATCTTCTCCTCTCATCTGTTTTATAGCAGAAACAATAAACGTGACGTCACGTTCTGGCAGCTCGTGTTCTCACATGTGGACGTTAAATAAGAGCTCATCATGTTTATCCTAGTTTCAAAGCGCTGAAGAACTACTGAACAGTGGCAGAAACCTGAGACCAAAACAACCAGACACTGCTGACAAATCAACATCTTTGAAACAATTTCATCGCAAATCACTGCACCGTTTCTAACTAAAAAGTGTGGATATATACGAAACAAACTTCAGCTTGTTGAAGATTAATCAGGTTTCAGGATTTGGAGCCTCTGCGTGCAAACCACAGCACAGAACTGAACCACATGAAGAAAACAGACTGCAGGGAACTAACGTCACACTCCTTTAACAGAATAAAAGGAAATTGCCGGCAGATGTAAACAAGGAGGAAAAAAAAAAAGAAAGCTTTAATTTAGTGCAGAGTTTATATATTTTAGCTGCTCTGCTTTCTAGTTTCCTTTTCATCCTCCTCTTAACAACTAACTAACTTTAATCAAATAAAGTAAGTATAAAATAAAAATATACTGCGTCTTTTTAAACAGCTCTCTGTCTGCGTTGGGCCTCGGTGGCTGAGTCTGGAAGGAGCAGATTTGGGTCAATGATTCACTACAAACTAACAGAAACTGAAACCCTCACAGATTAGATGAACAGAAATGCAGAAGACGCATTTAAAACTCATTCATTCATAACTAAATAAACTTATTCTCCCTGACCAATGAACACCTGACGGTACAGAAAGTGCCATGTTTAGTCTTTGATGTTTGTTTTCTGGTCTCTAAAATTATATAAAAAAAACAGACTTTTGTGATGATGACATCTTAAAACGACTCAAATATTTAAAATTTATTACAGACCTTATACATAGTAATTTACAAACTTTTTACTTTTTCCTAAGTTTCACAATGCAGTTATTTATATAGTATGATGTGGTCGTTTGTAAACACAACTAGCTGCAGCAGCTAAATAAATGACAGTGTAAAGGTTTATAAAATAACCTTCACATGAAACTCTCTGAAGGTTTAATCTGTAAACCTTGACTTGGGTATTTGCTCCACTCTGGGCTTTCAGAATTTAACTTTATTTTCCAAATTAGGGCAATTTAAAGGGGCATCTGGAACAGGTAAGATAATGTTTGTCCATTATGTATGAGAACACTTTAAAAAAAAGGTCAAATTAAAAAAAAAATCATTTTCACAGTATTGCATATAAATTCTTTAATATGTGATGTCAGCTTGTATAACTGAAAAAAAAGAAATTAAAATTTGACTGAATTAGCGACTGAGGAACTACAGCACTTCACTAATCGCACAACCACACTGCTAAACCACAAGCAAGTGCAAGTCAAAGGCAAGTTACTGTTATCTTTATGAGAGATCACATGGTGGAAACGTGAAATCTGACATGCAAACTAACATCCAAAACATGTGATTTAGGTGTACTGTAACAAATAAAAGAGTTTAGTTTGATTCTAATATATTTACAAACAGGTACAGAGGAGATTGAGTGGTCACAGGAAGAACATGTATGTTTTTATTATTATTCCATGAAGCATTGGGGACAGAAGGGTAAAAATGTACCTGTAGTATCATCAGCATCTGTATGATGGAGGGGGGGACCCGCGCTCGGGGTCGGGACAGCGCCTCGTCCAGTTTCAGGTTGAGGGTGATGATGTTCCTAAAGTGAAGAAGAGCCAGCTGTCGCACCGACGGCTCCTTCCCCTGAAGACGATGCAGATGTGCGTCAGGACGCTGCAGCTGCCGTCAGCAGAGGAGTGTGAGTCAGAACACGTACCTGGACAGGGTAAAAGATGGCCTGCAGCATGGACAGAACGTCGCAGAAGAAGAAGTCCCACGTATCGGCCAGAGAGTCCAACAGCTTCTGACCTGAGAAAAAAAAATATATTTTTTTTTTAGCTTGATTCTGCTTCTGTACGTGTTGTCGTAATAACAGAGCCTCTTTGAGTTTCTGTGGTTTAGAGCATCCTAAATTTCTCACTGTGTCAGAGTGATCACTTCCTGTCTGGTTTCTGTGACAACAGTGCTGAGAACACTGTGGGTATTAAGTGCTTCACATGAAGATAGAGACAGTAAATGTTTATTATCTGTTGCTTTTTGTCTCGGTCCGTTTCTCTGTTATGTATTCAGTTGAAGGACATTATTCTGACACAAAGCTGTGTTCCCACAGCTCAAACTAATTGTTAACTCAGGTTTTAGTTAATTTTTATTTCCTTTCTGCTGATCTGTAACTGAGACTAAACAAGCTAAGACAATAAATCAATGATAAAGACCAAGTATTCCTTAAAAGAATGCATATCGACCGCCAGAGTTTTGAACAAAGTTGATATTATAATGAAAAGGGGCGGAGTTACAGCTAATTTGGTCAATTGTTGTAAGTGATCTGATGCAACGCTGCAAGACCTCACAAAATCTGTTTGGATTAGGTGTCTCAGCTACTACCATGCTGAATTTTAGGTCAACAGCTGTAAAAGTAACTGAGTTATAGTCATTTTGGGGTTGGCTAAGGTTTATTAGCTGTGGCAGCCATTTTGAACTGGATTGACTCAAATCTAACCAGTGGTTTATGAGATATTTGGCAACAGACAAATAAACACAAACATCAGCAACTACATGACTGCAAAAATAAAACCCTCGTGTGTCATTTCTATTCATCAAAAACTCATTAAAATAGTTTTTACATTAAATTCTGTGTACCTTCATAGAAGCGGATCTTGTCTCTCAGTATGACCATGCCTTTGGTGAGCAGCTGGTTCTGAAGGTACTCGGTGAAGAAAGAGCCCAGCTCAGTCTTCAGCAGCTGCCTGGAACACACACACACACACACACACACACACACACACACACACACACAGGTGTAAATAAAGCGTGAAGAGACACACACACATCGCTGGTGATGGCGTGTTAGAAGCAACAACCCGAATGGAAAGAGACTCCATGTGCAAACTGCTGTGTTTAAACAACAGCAGAATCAGGAAATTAGGACCGCTGAGTTCACTGAAACTGAGCTGAAGCAACAAGCAAATATTAAAATAAAGCATCTGATAAAATGAGAACATAGATAAATATTACAGCTCCGAGTTACTGTACAAACACTGGTACTCTACAAGATGGAAAAGGGCCGACAGCTGGTCGTTCTTTGGACACCAAACGTTACATAACGTGACTTTATTTACAACTTCAACAACTATTGCAGCAAATGATGCACACATACATGCAGGTGTGCTAACTGCCCACAGTCACACTGACAGGAAACACACAGCGGTGACCCCTCTGTGACCTCAACCTGTCATTTCCACTGGAACTATTATCATTCGATAGGAATGTTACAGTTTTCACACTACTTTAAGTCAAACATACCTTAAAGACAAAAAAACGCAACATTTCCGAACTAACCTGACTCCTTCGTTCAGAGTGTAAAGCTCATTTTCTCCCAGCTCCTTCCTCTGGAACACTGAGATCACAGCGTTGTGGATGCTGCAAATAAACGAAACAAGAATTTAGACAAAAAAATGACCAGAAACTGAAAAATCCAGAAGCAAACTTGTCAAATAACAGACGCTATATTGACTTTTTACTCCCTGCCCTTTTTCTTTCAGTCAGGCTTTTGCCATGGTCACCTTAGAAAACACAAAAATACCTACGACTCAGTTTTACAAATGTTAAGCTAAAGTTTGCTGTGGCAGTAATTTATTTCCCAAAATGTTACTCAGTTAATGTAAGTAGTTAGTACCAACCTCCGAATGAATTTAAAACTCCTGCAGAAAAGGTGAAGCACTGACCTGTTCCAGGTGGCGTTGGCACCGGCCCTCCTCTGCTGAGTTCCTTTATCCTTGCTGGACTCCTCCGCCAGCGCCCCAGCTCCCTTCTCCCCTCCTCCTCCTCCTCCTCCTCCTCCTCCTCCCACTCCCACTCCCACTCCCACTCCTCCTCCTCCTCCTCCTCCTGCAGCTGCTGCTGCTGCTGAGGTTTTCGAGAGGTCGGTCAGGCTGGAGGATGAGCCGATGCCCAAACGCAGTTTGTTCTGCAGGCTCCTTGAAATTCAGCAGGGAGAAAAGAAAAAAAAATGTAAAGGAACCAGAAACTTGATTTGATTCATGCAAAAACAAGATAAAGGTGACAAATGAAGATACAAGGTTTTTGTCCTACAGCAACAATAGCTTCTGTGTTAATTAAAGATCTAGTGAAATTCTTGAAGATTGATATATTTATAATAATGATTTAAAACAATTATTAAATTAAATAAAAAAAAAAAATTTCCCTCTAGCTTTCTAAGGCCCCAGCGCGTGGTTGTGCACCTTCGAAATTTTGACACTCCGCAAAGGCTGCGAGCACCGTGCACCATTCAAACAGCTTGTTTGTTCGTCACACCTTTGCTTTCCTATTTACAACATTTCACAAGTAATAAAGTGTACTTCCACGTGTTCTTTTGGAGAAATCTACAACAACGTAAATCCAAGTATAAACACCTCCAACGCTGCGAGGGTGCGCGTGCACGACTATAACTGAGACTTATCGCTGATAACACCGCTAACACCAAGCTGCACTTAATACTGCCGAACCACACGTACCATATGTGTTGTTTTCAATGACCAAGTTCTAAATTTAAAATTTAAATGCCATCTTTAGCACCGTAAGTAGCGTTAGTAACGTTAGCTTTTGTTGTAGGATGATGACAACGTCACAAGAACCGAACACCAATGGCAAAGGCTGTGTTCCATTCCAAAACTCTTAAATGTAAACATTTAAGGTTTAACTTTTACATTTAGATTTACACATTTAGGTTTTGGATTTAATATTTACATATATTATTAAACATTTAAATTGAACATTTAGTAAAAATTAGCAAAATGTAAGAACAGTGAATAAATAACAATAAAATGTTAGTGGAAATCTTTGACTAGGATTTTACACTCAGCAAGTGAGCTAAATAATGAAAATGTGTTGGCAACATTTTTAACATTTTATTTTACACTTGGCACCTCATATAAAAGTCGGTTGATAAAAGAAGTAAAATGTGTAACAGTCACAATAAAGATGAAAAAGAAAAGTCAGGAGGAGAACATGAAACGGTGCAGAACGACAATAATTAGTGCATAGGAAATAAGATATTTACATGGATTTTGTCTTGTGTATAAACTGTATTAAAGAAGGATAAACCATCTAAAAGCCTGACTGCATGACTCAAACCAGATCATTGTTGCTGCTGTCAGACCTGTGAGGCTCACAGCAGTGACTCAACCTTAACTTGATAAACTAAGAAACATTTTTTCCAACTTTCAGCAAAGTCATCATGCATGCACCAAAGACACTTACTCCAGTAAATAAAAAGGTATCACACTGTATCTCCACTCCACGTTGGTGTGAGTCACACTCATCTCCATGCAAAAAGCACCTCCGCTTCACTGTTTTTGTTTCAGTCCTCCTCCTTTTTTTTAAATCCCCCAACTCTACTCCTCTCTGCTCACTTCATCTCTTTCCCCATCTCCCTCAGTGCCAGCTGGCCACCGTGTGACCGAGGGTGTTTTTGTGCCAGGGAAACAAAAAGGAACCCTTTGAGGTTCCAGGGCTGAAGCGAGGAGAAGGGAAGAGTTTAAAGCTATTGTGCTTTTCACTTCTTCTTCCCCTCCGTGTCTCTGCAGGACGTCCAGGAGAGATAGAAGCCGTGTTGAAGCGGTCATATCTTATTTATCAGAATCACTGATCCCTGTTTAGTGTTGATGATGAGACAAGAAACACAAACCAAAAATAAAATAAAAATAAGAAAGAAATCAACTGACACTGGGTAGCATTTTTGTTCCAGAATGCCTTGATAGTCTTGAGATTCTGATGCAGCAAAGCAGCTCCAGAACATAACCGTGTTGACAAATAGCTCCAGTTTTGTCTCATCTGTTCAAAAGAAAGCTCATCCAGAAGCTTTGTGTCTTAGTCTACATTTTGACAAAGTCCTGTCTTGTTTTTTAATGATTTGGTTACCATTTTATTACTATCTCCTCTGTTTCATCAGGCTTTCCCTTTAAACTTCAGAATAGTAGCTGTAGTCACACAAACTTCGAGCTGCTTGGAGATGTTCTGACAGCCTTTATTCTCTCAGACAAAGGAGCACAAACACAAATGGGCAAAAACATCATCACCCTCCTTTGCCTTTTGGCATTGGGGAATAAATACAGAGAAGATGAAGACAGGTGGTGTGTTGTTGATCTATTTATCAACTTAGATCTTAAATCAGCTCTTCATAACTAGGTCAGTGTGAGAAACAAGAGCCCCGGTCTCGCGCTCTCATGCACACAAACACACATACACAGTTTACATCAAAATGAGTTTCCAAACTCTCTCAGAGAAGAAGCTCAGTCAGACTCACACTTCAGTTAAATTTTCTCATGAAGGCTGAATGATGCAGAGGATAAAACTACATAAATAAACACAAAGTTTCCGTCTTTGTCTTAACAAAAAGTCTCTTTTTCAACATTTATATAAAGTCGAGGGGGATCTGAAGTAACCAGGAAGTGAAAGCTTTAGGTTCTTGGCTCCCTCTTAACAGGAAGCAGTCTAATGACTAAACAAAGGAGGACAAGTGAAAGCATGAATGATGTCATGCAGGAATGCATGTTCATCAATGTGTGTGTTTCAGTTTGATCCATCTTTGTGTGTCTTAAAAGACAGAAAACAAAAGAGAGAAGAAAAGAATGAGTACTAAAGCCAAAGTGACACATTGCAGTGTCCTGTTGGCTGAACAGTGTGTGCGTATGTGTTTGTGTGTTACCTCCTAAATGAGCCCTCTCGTTCCATGTTAGCCTCGACGGATGGCTAACAATCACTGTGCAACTGCAACCAACAAAGTAGCATCTAAAAAAAATAAAAATTAAGCCAATTTAGAAAGTAAAAAGTCAGTAAACTTAAAAACAATTCAACTTAACTGAACTTGTAACTTAACTAAAAGAACATGTAGCGTTAATAATAATTTTACTAAAAATCATTGAGATGAAATTTAAATTTTTAAAGTTGAAATAATCAAAATAAAAAAGCCAAAACCAGCAAACAAAAAGTTTAGTTAGCAAAATGGTAGCTATAAGCTAACATAAGCAATCCAAACGCTAAAATGATAAACCAGTAGCTAACTTACGAGATTAGCAAAACAGTTGCTAAAAGCTAAAATTAACAAAACAATATCCATAAGCTGAATGTAGCAAAATGGTAGCTAGGCAAAACAGGTAAAATGAGCGGAATAGTATCTGAAAGCAAAAATTAGCAAACCAAAAGCTAAAATGATACAATCAGTAGCTAACTTCTGAGATCAGCAGCTGCTAAAATCTAAATTTAGCAAAACGGTAGCTAGGTAAAACAAACAAAAAGAGCAGAATAGTAGCTAAAAGCAAAAATTAATAAAACAGAAGAAATAAGCTTAAATGAGCAAACCAAAAGCTAAAATGATCAGATCAGTAGCTAACTTCTAAAATCAGCAAAACAATTGCTAAAAACTAAATTTAGCAAAACGATAACTAGGTAAAATGAGCAGAATGGTATCTAAAAGCTGAAATTTAAATAGTAGCTATAAGCTAAATTTATAAACCCAAAAATAAAAACATCCAACCTGTACCTGGCTTCTAAGATCAGCAAAACAGAGCTAAAATTAACAAAATAGCTAAAATTAACAAAACAGTAATAAAAGCTAAAATTAAGAAAACAGTAGCTAAATGCTAAAAATTAAGTAGGTGTGGCGAAGAAGCTAAAATAAGTTGAAATAGCTACACACAAAAAACCAATGATACAAACAGGAAAAGAAATGATGTGAAAGTTAAATAACAGGTTGGTTTTGCTACATAAAGTATTCATGCTGCAGACAACGAGAAGCCGTCGTGTTGCTTTTCTCCTTTAATTTACCTTTAAAGATGAAGAAATGTTTAAAGATGACATGAATGGCAGGTGTTGTGTAGGTGCTGCGGCGTTTCTCAGACTGCTTCAGTCGACTTCCTGAGCGTCACAGAGACTCCTATCTGCCTAATGAGACATGGTGTTCTAATCAAATTACAGGAAAGTAGTTGAGACGGACATTTGATCCCACCACAAACTCAAATGCCCCCTGTTCATCCGTGCGCAGACACACAGATAGAATGGCACACATTTCCGACAAATCAAACCAGGCTAAAAAAAAAAAAAAGAGGGGCTTTGTTGAGACCTACAACAGCGTGTTAACCAGATCAACAGTTTGTCTTTTTTTCCTCAAAGCCCCTGCTGTGTGTGTGTGTGTCTCTGGGGGTGTGTTTGTGTGTGTGTGTCTGTGTGTGGGGGTTTGTGTGTGAGGAACTTGGCTGTTTCAGTTGTGGTTTTAGATTTTTAGTTGCAAAGCATGCAGAGCTCTGTGCTGTCAAACCTCCAGGTCCAGTGTGTTGTGGGTGTGACAGGTCCAATGAATGTGTTTACAGCAAACCTGTGCTGTGTTTGACCATCATGTGGTTTGTAACGTGAGGGAATTACAGTGTAAACTGGAAAAATATCCATAATGTGACTTCATTATTATCGCCTGCTGCTGAAAGGTGAAACAAAAAATGGTTTTGCTCATGTGTGTATGTTAACAAAATTGTGCCATAAACCACAGGACAGATTTTAACAGAACTCTCAGGTTGACACTGGATGTGCCACTACAACTGATTAACTTTTAGAATCAACATGATTCAATGGCCGCCACAACCATCGGATCATAAAAAGCACAAAAATGGATACAACTCCCTCACTTCTGCAGATATTGACCTAAAGTTTGGAGTGGTAGTAGCTGAGACTGAGCCTCAACACATATTCTGAGTGCTCACGCATAGTTGATGGCAATAATGTAAACTGTCTGTTAGCTGTCAGTTAATCAACATGAGCTAATATTAAAAATTAGCCAAATGTAGTTACAGTGAGCTAATAACAAAAATGTTAGTGGACATTTACTAGGACTTTGCTCTCAGAAAGAGAGCTAAATAAGGAAAGTGTGTTAATGACACATTTTTAAACATTTTATTTTACACTTGGTGCCTCATATAAAATGCATTATTTCTTTGCTCAGCTCAGAGACCAAAGAGGCACAAGTTTTAGTGCCAAAGCTAACAGGAAGTATTAAAAACACTCACAGCTGTGTTTAGGTGTTTCTGAGGATCTAAACTTGGCAATGCAGAAAAAAAGTCTCCACTCTCTTTGGTGCTTTAAGTTCACCACATTACCTGCTAAAGGCTGCATTTACCGAACATATAAGAGCATTTCTCCACCAGAATCTGCTCAGATTTTCATGAGCAGTTCAGGGAGTGAAACCAGTCTTCATTTAAAACCTCCTCCTCCTCCTGACTTTCTCTGAGCTGCAGACACTTTACACTGTAAGCAGATATAAGAAACTGCTCTGCTGAAAATTAACACCCATAATCTGCTGCAACTGGAAAGAACACACACTAGTTTCTACAGGCTTGGAATTACAACCCTGCTGCAGACAAGTGTTAAAATAAATGTCTGTACCAGCAGCTTAGCTTGGCAGAAACCACAGGTTAGAGGTCCTCATGCTAAAGAAGGCTAACACCCTTCAGACTGACAGTTATGTCTGAGAATAATTCACATTTTCTCTCAAAAAAGTTTGACTTTTTAATTTCATACTCACTCCTCAAGTCTTTCTCGTCTCCTTTCAGTGCAAAAATGATGTCCGTGTGAATATAAATCAAGCTACAACTAAAGAAGAAGCTGTTTCTGTGATGACTCGAAGCTTCTTCAGCGCGTGGAGGGTGCGCACGTTCGTCCCTTTCGCTCAGGATCGAGCGCGCGAGGCGAGCTGTCAGTGCTGCGTTCACTGTCCGCGATAGAGGAGGGAGGAAGTGAGAGAGGTGAAACAGAGAGAGAGAGAGAGGGTGTGTGTGTGTGTTCAGGAGGCTGTGGGAGAGATAAGTTTCAGTACGTTTTAGCTTTTTTACTCCCACTAAAGTATATAATTTAGATAAAATTAAAGAAATTAAAATATTTGTTCATACAAACAGACCCAAACATCACTTTAAGCAAACTTAAAGAATCAGCCTCAAAATGTAAAATAAAAACCTTATGCAATTTAGAAAAAAAAAGTTAAATATTAAGTCAATAAAAACAGATGCTTTGTTATATAAGAGAGCAGTCAATATGAGACTCGGACAATAAAGTCAAAGCAAGCATTTGATCAAACAATAAAAGCTTTTACAGCATGATAAGGATCTTAAACACACCTCAGAATCCCAAATGACTAATCTCACAGTCTGTTAAGTCATTCAGAATCTGTAGTTAGAACAAAAACTAAGAATGTGCGAAAGTTCTTCAAACATTAACTTTATTTGTTGAACACCATAGAAAGCTGTTCAGTAACTTTAAGCTCAGGAAAAAAAGTAACCCTGCAGGTGTCACCTCACCTGCCTGACCTTTAATGTGATGTTTTATAACAAAACAGAGGGCAGAGCCTCATCATCAGCACTGCTTTTTTAATTTCATGGTGAAACAGTTACAGCCAAACCAACAAGCTGTTCTGTAAATCTGTAAGGATGAAGTGACGTCAAAGAGGTGAACAAGTGATCGGTTCTGTGTGGGCCCGGCAGTGGTGCACTTTCAGATTAACCACAGAGCTAAATGTGTCACAGACTCGAGTGTCTGCACAGGCTGCAAACAGTTCTTCACCTGATAAGTCATCAACTCCACAGGTTAAATGTGTTGCTTTTGCTCATTTATTGATTCATTAATAGAAAAACTGAACATTCCTCAGAACAAACTTGTCCATTCTACTCTGATGACTCGTATGTTCAGGTGCTTCAAAACATTCCCGCTGGATTAAAATCAGGGCTGTTTTTCTTATTGAGTCTATCACTGAGTGTGTGTAGCTGTGTATGAATGTGTGTATAGATGAAGTTTGATTTGAACACAAGCTAAACTCTGTATAGATGAGATGTAGCAAATCATCCCAAACCACAAAACTACCCATCATAAAGCTGTCTTACTGGACAGTAGCAGATGCCTTTTTCCCCCCAAAAAGGGGCGGAGTCAGATCCTCTGATTGGCCACCCCTAAAAAACCGACAAGTGGGGGAGCTTGGATTTTGTATTTGCATTTAGTTGAAGGTTGTTGTTTGATACTACTGAACTATAAATTTTCAGCTGTGAATGTTTAAAAATGGATGATGAGTATTCAGCATGTTTCTTTTATCATTCTTACGGTTAAACAAAATTTTTGCTCAACGTTTCTTAGAACAGAGAAATTAAAGCCATTTGGAATTGGATTCGACAATCTTGAATTTTCAGTTCCAGAGTGCCTTTCTTAATTTGTATGTGCCCATGCCCCAAACACAAACTAAAAGGTAACTTTTCCTATTTTTGTCTTATTTTAACTTATTCATACAACTATTATTACTTTGTTAAATGAAAATATAATATTATAGAAGTTATGGAGGATAAATTTACTTTTTTTTGGGTAGAAAATCATATTTGACTCATTAGAATCAGAACAAAGTTTGACTTAGGACAACCTAAACAAAAGTTTGGTTTCTCCATCCTCTTGGGAATCAGAAAGCAACAACAGCGTTTTTTATGTCTTCAAAGTCCTTAAAACTGTGTCGAGAACTAAAAACATGTTTGTTCGTGCTCCATCTCTACAGCCGTAAATTCTGTCTGACACAAACACACACACAGACACACCAAACTGCATCCTAAATAAATCCAATCTGAACAATATAGATCTGATCCACATGCAAGATCTGCAGACTGACTGCTGTTAATCTGAGCAGCAGATGAGAAAAAAAACAAAAACAAAAAGCTGCTTCCCGGCCAAAGAAAACAGCTCCACATGTTCTGAACAAGACCTCCACACACTGAGAGGCTTCAGATGAAGAGGCTCTTTTTATTCTCAGTTTTTAATCATGACGACACAAGCTTTAGAACATATTTTCTCAGATGCTTTAGCAAAAGTAAATTGTTTGCTCTTACCTGTACTCCTTGTGTTTTAGTAACTTTAAAGGAAAAGCAAAGACTTTTCCCTGCATCCATCAGAGCTGACCCCGATCGAAGGTCGGAGTGACCGCTTCAGCCACTTTCTGTTCCACATTTGTCACGTTCAACTTGAAACTGGACGTTAAATGTCTCGTCTGAGGGCAGCTGAAGGTCAGTTATTTACCTGAGTGAGTAAACGAAAGGGAAACAGGAAAAATAAGAGACAAAAATGACTTCTATGACCAAGTAAAAAGTCTCTAAAACAAGAACGGGCACTTCTGAGCAGATGTGATTAGGGTTCAGTCAGTAAAGCTTGTTTTCTCTTTTTTTTCATTTTTCATCTCTTTGTGAGAAAGTTCAACTGAAATAAAAGCAGCCACTTCCTGTTTCCACTGCTAAAAAATACCATCAGTGTTTTTAAAAGTGTGCATTTGTAACACTATGGTAATAAGTCACATTGAAGTTTTAAATAAAAGATTTATTGTAAAAATACACATGTGTGAAGAGCTTTTGGTCAATTCAAACTGGTGTTTAACAAACCTGACAATTATTGCTTCCTTAAAAACATGCAGTAATGCAGCCAAATGTATAGATTTACTCTGAGGACAAAATCAGGGCCATTTTTAACATTAAAATCTCTGCTAAATTTCTTATTCAATCAAATTAAAGAGTTTTTAGGTCTAAATACTCAGTTATCTAAAAATTTTATGCATCAGCATCTCATTTGTGGTGACTGTTCTCAACTGAAAGCTGCTCTCTGCAGCAGCTGAAAACACATTTCTGCAAAAAGAAAAAAAGAAAAATCTCTTACCGAGAAGTGCAGGGAAAGTCTGGATGCTTCACATATTTTCCTAAATGTCTCCTGTTTTCAAAACCACAAAAATGATTCAGCTTTGTGCATTCTTGAAAACAACAAAGGGTTTTTTGTGAGGCACGTCAAATTAGCTGAAAAGAGTAAATTACTTTTAATAAATTTTACATGTTATCACGTTAAACTGCTACTTGCTGGTTGGACTGAGAAGAACTGGACCAAGATGACAACAAGAAGCCTCCAAAAGAGGTCTGGGATCTCAGTGCCTGGTTCAATTAAGAACAATTAAATAAACGGAAACTAGAAATGCACCAAGCAGCATTAAAATAAAGGAGTACAGATATAACAAAGCCTTAAAATCTGCACGTCTCAGAAAGTTTACCCAAAGTTTCATTTAAAACCTACTTGTGGCTCATGGGATATTTTGCTAACAGAGTTCCTGACATATTTTAGTGACATACAGGCAAAAAACAGTTTACTTTTGCTTGCAGACATAAATTCAGGCCTGTTCTAAAGTGTTGGCCTTCATGATGTTGACTCAAGTTGACCCTTAATGTTCGCCTCTTGAAGTTTTGCTCCTGATGGTGCAAAAAAAAAAAAAAAAGAGTTTCATTGTGCTAACATTATTTTTTGTAGAGTCGTTCTCATATCACAGCAGGAAAACTGTTCTGTAGAAATTTATTGTTTTAATGTGGCAGTTAGTCTCATTTTCCTTCCTCCCTTCCTTCCTCCGTGTTCTACAGGCCAAGTTCTTCTCGCTGTATCCATGGCGACAAATGATGAGTCCAGATTCACACCTTGCAACAAGCTGTTTCCTGATTACATCTGAAGCAAGGAGCTATTTAATGGTGTGGATAACAGGAAGTAGATTAGTGCTGTGGACTCTGCTGGTTTTAAAGCAAATACAGTCAGGTGGTGTGACCATGTGGGGGAGACGAGTATTGCAAGAAGAGAACCAGACTGTCTCACTGGTTGGCTCCCTCCAACGCTGCTTTTACACCGAGTTTAAAACAAATGTTTGTATGCTGTAACACGGACCAACAGTTGATATTCACACGTTTTGTGGTTCTGGACACATTTATTAGTGAGTCAAAGAGCAGAAATGGCTCTTTTGATTGTAATCAAGATGGCTGCTACAACTTAAAAAAAAAAACTTTAAAAAAGGTTCCTTTTTCAGCAACTTAAGACACCAAAAATCTCATCTCTCGAATTCATTTAAACAACTTTATTAAGTTTTTACAAATAATGTAACAAATTTCATTGTGTTGTAGCGCAAAGACTTTTATTTTTTTTTAACTTGAAGCTCGAACACTCTTTACTTAGTGCACACCATCCCGTTAAAGGCAGCCGATGCTTTACGTGTAATTTTGTTTTCTTTCATTCACTCTACTTTTGTAAAACGTTCAATATATTACAGAAAACTAAATTAAATGAGTTTTTTTAGAGACTTTAAAACGGCACAATAAACAAATGAGACTTAAAACTGACAATAAAACACAAGGGGACCTCAAAGAAAAACGTGCCCACAAATCTGGTTCAGTTTAATCTAAATGTGGGTAATTTTACTGTAAAAAACACAAAACATAATTGAGTCTTGAAATTATAAAACAGCAGAAGATGAGTTTTAATCTGCTACTCTTAGCAGGTGATGACAAAATAAAAGTGTCTCCAGTCTTTCAAAGTAAGAGTCCTCTAAACTCTAAAACTTTACAAAAACTGAACCTACAGATATTTTCTACATCAGTATCAAACATTTAACCCAGCTGTAATGTGTCAGAGTCTAATACTCAAACCAGGTATTTTTTCTTAATACTTTTAATTGACAAAAAGACAAATGGCACCGTGTTGTGACATCGTTTGGGAATTGGACAAACTCAAAATAAAATCAAAAGTGGCTCAGTGATTTGTCACAGCTTTTGTTTCAAAATAAAAAAGCAACTCTATACGTTTTATGGAGGTTTAACTTATTTCTTTAACAAAAACTATGAAACTACATCGCTTTGATGTAAAGTTTAAGAGTTAAAGGCAAAGTAACTAAATAAATCACATGAACAATTTATTCCTCTCCCATCACCTGTTTAAATAGTGAATAAAAGTTACAATTTTATAGCTTCAAAAACATCTAGGATTAAAAACAATGAATGGACAGGTCATGCAGTTTTATTTTTCTATGCTCCTTGATAATATCTATTTAAAACTTTACTTTAAAGCAAACTTTGAGCCATTTTCTGGACGTTTAGAGTTTTATAAGTTTGTTGAATTAATGTTCGGAATCAGAGAAGAAATTAAAGCCCGCACTTTCTGGAAATCTACGTAAACATCTTGTTTTATTTTAAGAAAATCCCAAGTGTTGCTGTTTAAATTGACACAAAAAGGACTAAAAAAAAAGAATTTCAGGAACCGTACGATGTGCCTCTTAAGTACAGAGTGCTCCAAGCTTCAAATACAATTTTCAAAAATGTCCCCTCTGTTAAAACTAAAAACACACAGCCACAGAAACACTGATGACTCAAAAAAAGTAGTCTTCTTGGTTTGAACAGCAGCAGAGCTAGAGTGGATTTTCTCATCTTTTTTTTTTCTTCTTTTATTTGCAGATCACACCAACCAGGTCCAACCACCACCACCGACTTCAAATCCACAACCGGTCTACACCAGAATAAAAAGAAATAAATCCACGCACATTCTGCAAACTTCAACCCAAACCCGGCCCCCAAAAACAAAAACAAAAAAACAACGGGAAGGATGCAAGGCACTAGAAACACCTCAGTTTTTTTTCACCAGAGGCTCTAAAGAGGAGAAGCAAAGACGGTGAAAATAATAAAACCTTTGTTCAAGTCAAGTACATTAAAATGGACACCATTGGTTTCTACATTCACATTCATCCAACAAAACCTGGGGCTGTTTAAAGTGTCTGATATATAAGTACTGTATTTAAAAAAAATAGCTAGCTTTATTTTATTATCTAGATTATCCTGCAGGTTTGTCTTTAAATGCAGGGATGAGGTCCGACTTTCAGTTCAAGCTACGATTTATTGGTAAGGCTTTGAGTCTGGATATGAATCAGAGGGCGCTTATTGACGAGAAAAAAAAAATAAAGTTGTTTTTCACATTAAAACATCCATCGAACTGAAAGTAAAAGGACCCCGAACTGAAGTATTTGTGACCCTAAAACTAATGTTGTCCAACAACATGTCGCTAATAATAAACGAGAATAATCACAGTGTCTCCACATCGTACAGCGATGTGCACAAAGAACAGGTCCGCTGACAGAACACGACGCTTTTCTTTTTAAATAGAATAGTTATTAACATTATTAATGTACATTGCAACCGTTTCAACCCAAACTAATAACGACAGTAAGAAACAAGGCAGAGTTTGAGTTCAGACCGTGTGAGTATATTTACACGTGTGTGTGCTTTTGTATGGATGTCTCATGCAGTGTGTTTTTGTGAGGCCAGCAAACCCAACAAAACCAAAATAAACAAAATAAAATGGAATCATCATCGCTGACATTTGAGAAAATAAACAGACAAACTGTACAAGGACTCTGATATTCTGATAACAAGGCCACTTTTTCATTTTTTTTCCCCCTCTCCACTCAGAATTCTCTCATGTTTGGGCTTCACTTCCTGCTGTTATTGCTTCAAATGGTAACAGAGAGGTGATGAGAGGGACGGAGGAGGTAGAGTCGTGACGGTGAAGCCTCTGTTCAGAGCCGAACCGTATATAGACGACACAAAACACTCCATCTGCTTTCTTTCCTCCATCCCTCTTTATTTCTTCTGATGAGTTTAGGAGAAGGCAGGAGAAAAAGGAGACAGAGCAGAGACGAGCTGGGCTCCACGTGTTCTGGGAGATGCATTCGTTTGAGACGATCATTTGTGCTTTTAAATAATTTAAACACCTTTTTTTCTGTTCACGCTTGATGTCAAAACCTTTAATAACATCTTGATAATTATTAAAAAACTCTGCTTCCGTTTAAGAAAAAAAAAAATTAAATCATATTTTTTTTAAAAAATCATGTTTGTAAATTCTGAGCAAATACAACCAATAATTTTGCAAAGAACTAGCAGAGGCAACAGTTAGCATTTAGCAGTGAACGTAGAGCATGAACCCAGCTGTGAAAGCCTAAACACACAAACAGCTGCAGACACCAGCCCTGCTCTCTGCCAGAACCTCTTTGGCCTTTAAATGCTGCATGAGACTTTAGTCTTTGATCATTTGTTGGCTGCAACAAATCCAAAGTAGCCCAAAGTGCTGTGAAAGTGGAGATGACCAGGTTTTATTCATTCATCCAGCTTTAATTCCTCCATTTTTTTCTTTTTTCTCTGTCCAACGTTCTCTTCTCCAGCTTCTGAGCACTGCCCCCTCACATCTGTCCGACTGGGCCGTCACTTAAAGCGGCCCTCAGGCCAAACCCTATGTGGTCCTCAAGTTGGGCCCCCCTGGCGTGCTCACCGACTTCTGCAGAGCGTTGGGATGGTGGAAACCCTGCAGAGGGCCCTGGCCCTGCTGGGTGGGGTACGGGCCCAGAGGCTGAGACGTGCTGACCAGCAGAGGCTGAGCCGGAGCCTGCGGAGGGTTGGCCATGCTGTGAGCCGGACCGCACCACTGAGCGGCGTAGGCGGCCGAGGGGTTGTAGGGGATAAACTGGGCCGGTTGGAGCTGGGGTGGAGTGGAGGTGGCAGGGGGCTGGCACAGGGAGGTCTTGCGGGCAGCCAGAGAGGTAGCGCTGGTGGGGTTCGCAGGGAGGTGGGCCGATCCTCCGATGCTGCTGGGACAGAGCTGACTGGGAGCAGAGTACTTCCTGCACAGACTGGCAGACTGGGTGACCTGCAGGGGGTGGGGTTTCAGACAGTTTTAAATAATAAGGAACTTTTTTCTGTTCTCATATTTGTTCCCAGATGTTATTGCTGAATAACTGGTAGTTATTTACACTCTAAATTGAATTCTGAAATCAGAGAAAAACAAAATTGTCTCACTCAAATTATAATAATTTATATATGATGTTAGTTTATTTATAGCTGATGCTATATTGTCATATATAGGTATTAGCTCGGGCGCTAACACAAAAGCTAACAGGCTAAGCTGGCATCCTCCTATAAAGCAGCTCTGTTGTCCTTCATCCATACTTTCAGCGCAAATAATACGGCGCAGTCTGTATGACAATATATTTTCTAAAACTAAACAGCAAATGTTTATCAAAAAATGTCTAAAATTTTAACTAGTTTGGTTCCCTTTAAAGATAATTTAGCTTTGTTCTGTGTAAAAGTCTTGAGTCATCCCTCCTATTTCTGGAACTCTTCAAGCTTTTCTGTGAACTTTGGCTGCGTTTTCATTCACTTCCAAACCAAACTAGTTAGCTTAACATCTGTCTTTTGCTTTTTTCCCCTTGTACTGCATGATTTAAAACAAATGTGTTTAATCAAAGCACATGTGACATTACTTTGAAATTAAGGTATTTCTGTTGCTTTGCTAAATTGAATTTTGGAGGTAAACTTAACAGGTTGATGTGTTTTTTTCCCCCTCACCTCATAGTTGTGTCCCTGTGGAGCCTGCTGTTGCTGCTGCTGTTTGGCACTCCTCTTACCCTTAAAAAGTCACAATATATAATAAATATTATATATAAAATTGTCCAAAATACATTAAAGAAGACAAACCTCGGAACAAGCAAAGATTAGGAAGGTGACTTAAAGAAATTGCAAGTAAAAAGAAAATCTGATTATTAGGTTATAAAGGTTAGTTAGATGTGTTTACACTGCTTAATTGCTACATATTTTTATTTAAATATTTTTTAAAAACTGTGGTTTGTTTACACCAATAATCATTTCCTCTGTTATTAAACTGCTATTTAAAGTTTAGATTATTTAATTCAGGTGTCATCAACGTCTGAACAAACAGGAACCAACCTGTGAGAGGTTCATGGCGTCCCTGGCCCAGTTGTCCACCAGCTTGTGAAGGTCATCGGTGAAGGTTCCCTTCCGTTGGTTGGGAGCCGGCATGTTGGACGCCAAATACTGAGAGCCCCCCTGGCTTTGATCCAGAGCACCTGAACCGCTCACGGCGTTGGTGCTGTTAGTCCCTGTGGACGGAGACAGGAGGAGAGGAAAGCAGAAATGATTTGAGACTGCTGTTTGCTTGGGCAGAAAACGGAAACTGATGTTATCGGGATGAGGGTGGATGCTGGCTCGGTCTTGGCCATGAGACGAGCATAGGTCGGTCGGGTTGGGGTTTTGGGGCAGGTCAACAGGTCAGCGGGTCAGTTTCGATGGAAATAATGATTTAATGATTCTGGTTACATTTTAATCTCAGAACAGAAACAAACAGAACAGATGTTGATCCTTACATTTATTGACTACCTGGGCTTTATGAACTCAAAGTGATAAAACCATTTTTAAACACTAGGTGGCGCTCTAACTCTATGTTTCATTAACCTTGCACAAAACAGAACAGCACACAATGCAAACAGGCCAGGCTTCCTGCAGATCTATGATAAATAATTACACAATTTAAGTGCTTTAATCCCCCTGTGCTAATTCAAACATACCGGTATACTTTTTTAAAAATCAGAAAAAAAATAAGTTATATAAATTTCCAGTTAATTACAAGAGATGCTTCATCCTTTGAGGCAAAAAGAACCCAGAGCCACGCCGACACCCTGAGCATGAGTGTGAAACTACTGCACATCTGTTCACGTTGATTTAAAAGGTGAGGAAAAAAAAGGCTAATGAGGGTTGTAGGGAGAGATAATCTGGCAAAAGACAGCCCGTTTTCTAGTAAACAAACATGGAGGAAAATAATAATGAGGAGACGCTGAGTCATGAGTGACTGCAGCGACATAGGGTTGAGGTAGTCCAGACCACAAGTCATGCCAGTGGAGGAGGTGGGGTGGCAGAGGGGTAAGCAGCTGCTCAGATGTGGGAGTAAGTCAAGGAGAGCCTGCATGCAGTGCCAGTTTTTTAATCAACCATGAAGGATCACGTCAGTTATTTCAGTCATTAAACTCAAAGATCAATAACTTTAAATTTAGAAGCTCTTCATGGACTCAGAAGCTGAAATAACTGAACTGAGCTGATTGGAGATGTGAGTCAACCTCAACACAGGGCAGGAGGAGGAAGAGGAGGAAGCATTGGCGAGCAAGCTAGGGGGTGTGTTGGGGTGAACGGATTGAGGAGAGATCAAAAAGAGAGATAGTTACTACAGAGCTGGTTGCAGGGGCAGACTTTTTTCACCATCTTCCCTGTGGGGCCGGAAGACGACGATTGGAGGATTGGGAGAGAGTCAGAGTTAAACCCCGCCCACATCACCCGACAATCAAACACATTGCATCTGATTGTTAGAATTGGATGCAATCAGTAAACAATATGTTGGAGGTTAGACTCACCAATAGCATCTTAAAACCTGTCACAGATTCAAAATCTGCTTTCGTTTTTGACAAAAAAAAAGTTTTGGAAATCGGACTTGTTTCAAGTTTCTCACCTGTTGTTGTGTCTGCGTTTTGCACCGTGAGAAAAACTTATCAAAGAAGTCCCAAGACTTTTATCTTTAGCTTAATAAACAACTGAGAAAAACTAAAATAAACCAAAGCTGTGTCTTTAAAAAAAAGTATTGTTTGATATACTTGTTTCTAATTTAAGTATTGCTTGTGATTGGAGCTTTAAGATGCTTTTTGGGTAACAAAACACCAGGTTCTGATGTGATTCTGTGTTCCTTCTACAGCTCAGCAGGGCTGTACCAGAACTGGGTCCTCGTCTGTCAAATTCTTCATGTTCTAAATCTCTAACTTTCTCTCAGCATCTCAAATATATTCATTGAAAAATCCCAATTCAATCAGACATTTAGTAACATGACATAGCTGGTAAGGAGTAATAAGGAGTTAGTAAGACCCAGGTCTGTCTCTCTCCCCTCCAGGGGGGGTTGGGTGGTGGTGGGGAAAGGATAGGTGGTGGGTAGGTGTTGGTTCAAAGGGGGACAATAAGTGAGAAAATAAAAAGGTGGAAGGGAGAGAAAAGGCTTTGAGCTGCAGAAGGTTCAGAAGCAATTATAAAAACTTTTATCAAGTAAAAAACAACATTTCATTTAAAAATCCAAATAAAATAACTTCAAACTAACTAATTTAACAGAAATTATGACTGACAGGGATTAACTCATCTAAAAAACACAAAAACAAAACGATGTAACAAGATTCAAGTCATCAGGTCACAACTTCCTGCTTGTTTTCAGAGAAAAATGTTAGAAATAGAAACATGCAGTTTATGTTTTAATTGTCAGGCAATCACCAAGATCTGCACTTTAACAATTTATTAAAACTCTGAAGTGCATTTTGAAAAGAGGCCATTAATGTTTAATGCATTAGTTTATGTCAGCAGAACAGAATATAATGAAGAGTAATAAAACGATTTTTGTGCAGCAAGCATGAAGTCGTAAACGACTGGCTGCTCAAAAACCTCCACTGAACCACGCTGGTGGTTTCTGTAATATTAAACCGCACACGCTCTTTCTATCTGCACCCATGTTCTAAAACCAAAACCACGACTTTCTGATAACCAGTCACTGCCACATCAGTGTATACACCTGGGATTTTAACTCAGAACTGGGGACTGAGCTCCAGGGAGGAGCTTTGTGTAAACAGGTGGAGCTTTGCATCATAAAGCATTTATGCAGCTCCACATGGCAAATACAGAAAATTCAAGGATTTATCAAACATGCATGAATGAGTCAAAGCAACACTCTGGGTATGTTTTTGATGAGGGAATGACATAACATGATATAAAGCTCAAAAAGTCGATTATGCTGCACAATCCCGCCCCTCCTCTTTATTGTTGCGTTTTTCGAGTAACAGGCTTTGAAAATGTTAAGTGGTGCAGAATTGTCTGCATTAAAGAGTTTCCACTATTATACATCATTCTGAATGCAGGACGAAGACGTAATGAAACTAAACGATGCAACTTGATCTCGTTTTTTCCCAAAGGTCCGACAGTACTTCCTCCCTCAAAAGAGAAAACCCACAGGAAGACAGGATGACCGTGACTTGACAGATCCACGAGTGAAAAGAAAACAAAATCACAATAGAACCAAACATAGCTAAGGGTAAAAAGAGAGGGGCAAAGAAAGAAAGCGTTACACACAAAGAGCCAAGCAGGGCGTACTCAGAAAGCGCGTCCTCCTGCCGCCAGGCTTGAAGGCCAAACGCTCCGAACCCCAGCTGAACTTTATACAGCCTGAAGAGAGGAAGGATGGAAGGGGGGGAAAAAAGGAGGGGAGATGCAGAAAGATGTTCAGAGCACAAATGGAGATAACAGGAGAGAAACAGAAATAAGAAAAACAGGAGAAATGAGGCAAATGAAAAGAGAGAGTTGGAGGATGTTAACAGTGAGTTAGCATCACACTGTTTACTCAAAACAAAAAAGATGGAAGATCCTTTCGCTGTGAAAACTTATTAAAAACTTTTTATTTGTGTGAATGCAAAGCAACAGTTTATGGAAGTTCTGCGAGCTCACAGTAGCATCCTTACCTGGGGTCGGAGCACACAGGCTGGGTACGGAGAGCGCTGCCTCGCTGGTGTAGGCTGAACACAGGTTATCACTGGAGGGGGAGAGTTTGAGGGGCTGGAGCACAGTGCCGCTGCCTGAGTCAGCTGCTCCTCCTGGGGCCAACGGGGGCAGCTGGCTGGAGTACATGACCGGGACACTCTGCGCGGATAAAGTGCTGCCTGGACATCGCATGAAAGCATCGACGAGAAGAAAAAAAAAAAAAAAGAGGGCAGGACGTGGACGGACATGGAAAGCAAACCAACACACCCCAACAGATAAAGACATACATCCACCAGAAAATTTACACAGACACCCCCACACAGACAAGAAAACACGGAGGAAACAAAAATCAGAAATTTTCAAGCTCTGATCCTGATTCAGCGTACGCCCACATGCACATGTAAACAAAACAAACAAACATATATGTGCACATAAATGCATGAACATAGAAAGAGTAACAATAAATGTTTGGGCTTTTATGACGTCGTGGGTCAAACTGAACAAAGTGGAGAGTTTGTTTGAATAAACAAAACAAATTTCTTCTTCAGTGGCGTCTCATAACATCAGATTTAAAGTTTTTGTCAACATTTTCTGATGAACCAGATGGTCACCTACCTTGCTGTAATGGACTCTTGCTGCCGTGAGTGGAGCTGGTTCTGGACGATTTTGAGGACTTGCTTTTGGTCAGCCGACGCCTCCTGCCAGTCAGGGGGATTAGTGGAGGGATCACTGCGGCTGGAGGAACCTGGAACCAGTAAGGCAGAGCAGTTGTTTTGTACTGTAGGTGACTGATTGAACAGTAACGTGTGTTTCTGTAACTTAAACTACCTTTCCCAGCCGTGTAAACAAACGTTCTATCTCTTCTTTCTGGCGAGAGTGGAGGGCCTGAATTTCTTTCATGTGCCTGGGGGGGATAAGGTAAGGTAGTGTTAGAAATATTCAAACAAATGAGAGAAAGGGATAAGAGCAACTTACTTTTCTTTGAGGCTGCTGACTTCCCGTTTAAAGTCTTCATCCTCTTCAAACTCTGAGTCGTTATCGCTGCTGCAGTAGTTATTGAAGGAGCTGTTGTTTAGATTCGGTAAGGAGGCTTTATGAGGGGAGTCTGGAGTCAAAACTTGACCAGGACTGCTGGGACCGTTAGCTGTCTGGGCAACAGGTGGCGTACTCGACTCGAGGCTTTGATCAAGGGTGCGACAGACCTGGAACCTACCCACACGAGACTCTGGGTTTGTAGTGACCTGAAATAAAAGATTGGATAAATGTGCATGATGGCAAGACGAGCAAGGATGGAGAAAAATGACATTACTGATTACCTGGAAGCGCCCAATCGTGGTGGTGGGCTTGGGGGAGTGGCAGGGGGAGGAGACAGGAGAGGAGCAGGATTTCATTGGAGTCTTTTGGGGGAGTCCGTCCACAACATCACCTCCTGCTCCTTTTATAGGAGATGAGGAGTCTTTGTGCAAAGTGTTCTCTGGGCTGGAAAGGCTGGAGGATGAGGAGGTGCTGGACGAAGATACGGTGCGGGATGGGCGGGGGGCGGCAGGCTGTTCAGCAGCCAACGAGACCTGATCAGACAATTAAAATAAATAGTAAAATCCCAACAAACAAAACAAAACAAACAGAAGTTTTAGTTTCTAAGAGGCAAGAACTTTACCTGAAATCTTCCTAATTTAATCCCACATGGAGGAGGAGGAGTGGGAGACAGTTTTTCTTCTTCCAGTGAGAAGGGAACTGAAAGAGGGATAATAAATATTATAAACACAGACATGCAGCTTGAGATATTAAGGGAATATAATATACATACTTGGTTGTCCTACTGAATGTATGCTGCTCTGAGGAACCTAAAATAAAGCAAACAGTTTGTTCAGATTATTATACATGATAGTATCCTGAGCTGAAAGGGTAAAAGGTGTGTGTTTACCTGTGTGTGCGAGCTCACAGGAACAGTTTCTGGGCTCAGGGCTCTCCTCAGCTGGGCGTCCAGGTCCTCGAGAGGCTGCTGAGACTGGAGAGGTTGGCAGATATGTTGTTAGACGTTTGTGGACAAATAATTCAGAAGCAAACGAGAAGCAAGGTGAGCATTTTTTTACACACGTTAGCACTGGCAAGAATTAGCCAAAAGCAAGGAGGAGGACTTTTAAATCCAAATGTTAGGCTATTTTATAATTCCTTCTGTAATAAAACTGAACAGAAATGAAAAAACATGCAATGCTTTCCATTCTCTTGAGCAATTTAGCCACATTTGAAAAGAACATAATTGGAAATCAAGCTCCTTGGTGAACTTCAACTCCAGCGGGATTATTTTAACCAAATGGGACATGTCTCGCAGGGTGGGGTGGGGGTTACATAAGAGACGGGTGGGGGATTTTACAACATGACAGGTTAAACTCGTCAGTAAAGAGCTGCACTTCATGTCTCCCTATTAAGTGAGCTGCTCTGCTGAAAGGAAAAGTCTATTTTTAGGCAGAAGCATTCACAGCCACAACAAAGTCTGCAAATTGAAGTCTCTGAAAGGAAGTGTCCTCTCTTTGTCTGTGAAATGATTTTATTTTCTTCACCCTTTTTTGCTACGTAATCATCATATTGTATAAGCATTGCAGTCTTGTTTTAAAAAGATACTCTTTGAGTAAAATAGATGATAAATGATCACAGCTGTTAGCATTAAATTATTCAGATAAATAAGGACAAACAAAGCAGAAGCACTCACACACACATTTTCACATTTCATACAGATAAAATAAAAATGGAAGCAGTGCAGTGGAGCTAGCAGTCCTAAAAAAAAAAAAAAAGAGCAAAAATAAAACACCTGTATTAGAGAAGGTCCAGGGAAGGACATCAGGAGTTCTGAAGGAGAAGTGACCTAACCTCAGAGAAACATGGAATGAACAGGAAGTGGGAGAAGATTTAAAGAGAATATTAGAAAAGTATTTTTCAGGATGAAAAGGAATTCCCATGCCAGGTGAAACGTAACGAGAGTAACTAGGAGACATCATAGAAGTCCTGATATAAATTGGTATCGATTCAGAATGAAAATGTTCTTGGTAATTTAAATTATTATTAACTACATATACAAATAAATATTAGTGCAAACTTTAGTTTAATTAGATATGAAATGCTGCAGAACTCACCAATGTTCTGGATAACGGAGTTTTAGTTGGAGTAGAAGTGCCTGGGATGACTGTGAAGATTTAAATAAAGTCAGAATTTTTAGGTAAAATAACAGTAAATATGAGGAAACTATTATTTACTGGGTTGTGCAGGGGTGGATGACGGAGTCCCAGGACCCTGGATTGGTGACGATGATGACAGTGAGCCCAGTGCAAGGCTGGAGGGGGGCTGAGGAGGGTTGCCAGCCTGGGTGGAGCCAGGAGCTGTGACGGCTGTGATGGAGGCTGAGCAGGCACCTATGGAGGACGAGGTTCCTGCTCCAGAGGCTCCAGAGGTTAGCTCGGCCGCTGGAACGTCCCCCGGAGTGGTGGGCGCCCCGACACCAAGGTCCATGAAGAGAGATCGCAGCTTTTTGTCCAGAGCCTGGATGTCATCCGGTTTTCCTAAAGGGTCAGAAGAGGCCTCGCACCTGAGAAACAAAAAACAAATGAGTTATAAAAGTCGACCACACAACATAATGTAAGCAGTAAGATTCGACACCAGTTTATAGAAAACCGTTTGAACCTCCCTCACCTTGTATCACAATCGGCGCAGTGCATGTGCACCTGACCAGGCAGAGCTGCTGTCTGCGGCTGGGAGTGGACCAACGTCGGCTGGACCAGAGGAACACTCGAGGTCACCGTTTGGGACCCTGCAGAGGTGGTTGAGCAGGGAGCAGGAGCAGGTTGGGGACCAAGGATGGCAGTGGTGGGGATAACAGAAGAGGGGGCGACAGAAGGAGTAAGGGAGGAAGTGGGAGAGGCTGACGGCTGATCTGGCACGACTTCACCAGCTGTGAGAATGGAAGAAGGAGGCGAGGACACAAAGGGACCAGCCTGGGCAGGTGGCAGGGAGGGGAGTGCTGCTGGGGGAATGTTAGAGATGCTGGCTGTTGGTAACGTTGGAGGTAACGATGTAGCAGTGACAGCAGGAAGTGTCTGGGACGGGGCATAAGCCTGGGACTGGACCGGTATTGGAGTCTGTGCTTGTGGTTGAGACACAGTCTGCATCGTCGGCTGAGAAAGCCCCTGTGACTGACTCATCATGGCAGGGGGAGGAGATGAAGTAAATGTTGGGCTGAGAGAGACGGGGGCCACGGAGGGAGGAGTAGAAGATGAGGAAAAGGGTGGAGGAGAAACTTCCGGGACCTGCTCCTTTGCCTGTTTCAAACCAGGTGCCTCCACGGTGGGAGGAACTGTGCTGCTGAGTGAGGGGGCCACTGCAGGCTGCAGGGGGGGCTGCGAGGAGTGGATGGAGGCTGGAGCTGTACTGGGACCTGGATCAAACTGACTGCTGTTCTGTCGGAGTTCAGAGAAGGCTTGCTGTAAGGTGATCTTTCCTGCAGACTGGGACAAACCCAAAGCTTGCCCTGCTGTCTGAGACGGAAGGACTGGAAAAGAGCGAGGACAGATTTTTAGTTCAGAACGTGATGCAGACCTTTGATGAAAAGCAAACAAGGATAGAGGCTGAATTAAAAAGATTACCTGTTTCAACAATGGGTGCAGTGGCAGAAGGCGGCGAGGGGGGATTTGTTTGCTCCTTCAGCCTGCCTTCAGGTACGGGACTAACGATGAATTTACGGCCGGCTGAATGGACGACTTGTGCCGTTGCACTTGGAGGGATGTCTGAGAAAAGGAACAAAACTCATTTGTTTACATAAGAAAGAATAAGAATGCTTACATATAAACTGTCACTCAGTGTTTATTCATTTAAAGCTTTTAATTATGTTGTTTTATACCAGTCATAGGGGTAGATGTCACAGGAATCTTCTTCTCATGGTCACCCATCAGCTGTAGATCAACAAGTTAACACTTTAGTAACAAAAAAAGGCTTTAATAATTATTTTTGGTAAATTTGCTATTATTTGAAGAGTATATAATTTCAAAACTACAAAAACATAAAAAGTTAATAGTACATTGCCTCATTACCAAACTAGGATGCATCTTCTAAAACTGCAAAATGAAACAAAAGAGAAAACGACTTTCGTTTTTCTTTACCTGATTATTTACATCTCTTTCCAGACCCTTCTCATCTGCGTTCTCGATTACCTCTCTGACCTGCTCGATAAATGATTCCCGCTCATTCTCCAGGATAAACTCACTTTGAACCTAGACAAACATATTAAAAGAAAAAGGAAAAAAACATTTGAAGTCTTCTAATACAAGTACATAGAAACTGTCTTTGTGAGGCCTGATGAAGCAAAGCTGCTTCTGCTTCAGTCATTTCAACTTTCATGCACTAGCATGTTAACTATTATCCAGCTTTAATGCGGAGGTATCAAGCAGGATCTGATTCTGGATATCAGCTGATTAACATCAGGGTGTGTGCTTCTCACTCTTGGTTGGTATGACAGAATACAAACAGAACATTTTGTGCTTTTCTCCTGCAGATGACAATAGTTTCTGTGGTACAATCCTAAGCTGATCACGCTGACAGTTATAACACATTTATAAAACAATGCTTTGTTCTCTTGCAGTGTTTGTCTTTAAAAGAGAAATGGGACTTGGCATGTACCATGATCTGGGCGATCTCCTCAGGGTTGTCTCCATCTAGATCAAATCTAAATGTCACCATCTTCCTGTTGTGAGTCTCCAGCTGACACTCTGCTACCCTGTCCCCTCGGTTGGAGATCTGCATTTAGTTACACACACGCAGCCAATCAATACTGACAAGTACACTGCATACCATATACTTTGACATAAGTAAAGTTATGTGATGAGTGCTTACACTGAGAACGTGGAGTTTTGCCTTGGAAGTCTTCTCGTGGCGAGATCGACTTCGTACAGAACGCCTCTGGTGTCGTTTGGTGGAACGCCCCTCATGACGGCCGCCTCCCCCCTCATTCCCGTCACTCAGGCCTGAAGTCTCGGAGTGTCCACTGAAGCGCACGGGACGAGCAGAAATTTACAGAAGTGAGAACAGGAAACTTTTACAACTCCAACAAATGCTGGGATGTCATATAAAATGTAAATAAAAATCTCAAACTCATGTTTTATTGACTGTTGAACACAGAAAACATCAAATATCTAAGCTTAACATTTGATTTTTTTCACTGATTTGCATAAATATGATCATTTTTGTATATTAATTTCACACATTCCAACTTTTTTTCGAACTGCGCTCGTATTTTATTTGATTATGAATCAGATCAGTGACTGTTTGTGTTTTCATTCATTACTTCTCAACAGATGAGAGAACTTGCGGGGGCTGTAGTTGGCCCTGGGACAGCTCTGAAGACTGAGAGGCAGACTGAAACACAGAAACACGAAAATGTCCATAATCGCTTTTCAGGTTTTCTTGTTCACTATTTGAGATAAAAAAAATCAAAAATAAAACCGAAGCAGGGAAGCATAAAAAAAGCAAAAGAAAAGTATTTTAAAATGGCAAATGCATTTAATTTAGAGAAAACACAATAAAGAAGAGATGTAGAGGAAACTATATATATATTTCCAATTATTCTGATTGCCATGTCCTATAAAATTTTTTAAACAAGGGGAAAAAAATACATTTTATCATGAGAATACTTAAACTCTTTGCTCCTGACAGTCATTAGACCAATCACAACATGAACATTTCGCCAAAACCTTACTGCGCTCCACCAACAACTGTTCTTCTTCCTACAACAAATGTCTGTTTATTCTTAAACCAAGATGCAAGGTGACTTTTAATACCTTTTGAGAGAAGAATAGAGAATTTAGTTTTAGAAACCACTGATCAACAATGAGACTTTGCACAGATTTTAGCAGAACCTGAATAGGAACATGACATCTCCTCGCTAGGTTCGAACATGACCAGTACCTTGGGAAGAGCTTCCAAGGGAGGACCAGGTGGGACGGTGATTACGCTGATGGTTGGCACCACGGTGGCCAAAGGCTGATGTGGTGTGGAAGGAGGAAGAGGATGGGAAACGAGCATAGGCACCACCTCAATAGGAACTGACAGAGGAGAGGGAGGGGAGGCCACGACTGCTGTCGGTACGGCCGTGGGGATAGATGGCGGAGAAGGGAGGGTCGCCAAGGGAGCGGCAGAGGAAGGTGGAGCTACGCTGGGCTGAGAGGGAAGGACCGAGAAATAAGAACAGGAGAAAATAAAAGGGTACATGAAGGAGAGGACGAGAGGCAGGAGAAATTATGGAAAATATAGAAATAAGGTCATAGAGAAGACGAGGAAGTAGATAAACCAAGTGACCAATTTAGGAAACCTACACTCAAAAGCCTCAGCAGAGTCTGATCGCAAATCGTTTTTCACATGATATCTTTCTCTGACATATAGTGTAAGATTAGAAAAAAAGTATTTTAAAACCAAACAATCTTGGTGAAAATACAACACACCACTCTGCCATGCAACAACACAGTGTAGGTGGGCAACAATTGTACATATGGGGCTAAATAAACCTCTCAATCACCTGAGCCTGTTTTATGACTCATTTCTGAATCAGTCAAGATTTGGGAATAATGTGCACAAAATAGGATTTAAATGACACTGAGTCACCAAAAAGTATGCAGCTGCTTTTCTTATAGAGTTGAAAATAAGACGTAGAGAAACAGAAAATGTAAAAGAACGACTTTTATTGTGCGATTTGCTTTGGATTTAGCTTTGGACATTTCAGGGAAGATTGCGTAAAGATGTCATTTTATACCATCAAGCTAATTGTGCCAAATAACCATGTCTTTCCACTCAGGTAATATTTTTGTTAAATATTATATTTAAATACTTCAACTATCTGTCACAAACAATTACTGCTTGTCTACATTATAAAAAAGGCAGGGTGTTTAGATGTAACCAATGGATAAGTGCCTAAAACCAGTATCCATATGTTGATTAACAATTATTTGTTTCTGTAACAATTTTATTAACGCATTTGTGATCTGTCTTTATTTGAACACAGTATTTTCTTTACATGAGCTACACTCCTATTTAGATTAAAACCAATGACAAAAGGGAGAATGCCTGTTGACCTTTGTATTGGTGATATCACTCCCATTTCCCATCTGTCTGATGCTTTATTTATTTACCTTTTGATGTTTATTGGTCTTAGTCCAGAAAATATTATAACCCATCTTTATTTCCATCAGTTTTACTCCTCTATTTATGAATTGTTTTAATCAGGTGGTTAGCTGAGGTGTTCTGGGTAAAAAGAAGGATAAGTGCCAACAATAACAAAAAAAGACAAGTGATGGTTATTCAAAAGCCACAATTTCATGGTAGTTAATCTGCCTTCATTTTGTCCAGCATAATACAGATTAACCAACAAATCACACTGACCCACAACTACAGGTGCACACATTAACACACACAACGTCACCAAGGTAAAGTACAACCACATCCTGAATATATCTACCTGTACCAGAACTTGCTGAGCAGTTTGGTACAAAAGATAAAGGTGTTCGATACTGGGAGATGGACTGACATCACACAACTACACACATCATTACACACACATATATATACACAGACATGTGAGAAAAACAAAAACGAACCCGGTTGTAAACCGCAGGCAGCATGCACACAAGCAGGCCAAAGAATGGAAAGATAAAATCATAAAAGTAAAAAACTGAAAAAAAGTTTAAAAAGTGAATCTGAGCAGAACATGCGATAACAAGCCAAACATAAAATAAGAGTATACATATTTGCTTATGTGCAAATAGTATTTGTCACAGCTTTTACCTGTGTATTTAAAAGCTTATTATATCTCGTTTAAACCAAAGTCCATTATAAAATTTGAATTACAAGTTTAAACTCTCTAAAAACATTTTTTTAAATGTGCTTTAGGAGTTTATACTAAAGTCTAATTTCATTCCAGCAACTTTCTGTAAAAGGCTTGTGCTTATTATAACACACAGGATTTAAGAGTGTAAAACTAAAATACCTGAGCTGTGTGTGTGGGGCTCTGAAGAGAAGCACAACTCTGACTCGAAGACACGAGCTGAAAGAACCAGAACACAAAATGTTAGACTGAGCACCGTTTACAAGAAAAGAAAGCATAAATTAGTTTAAACACTCTTCTACTGAATTTAATAATGTTACATTGCCAAGTTCAACAACAAAAATTCATTAGCTTATTTAGACAAAATAAATGAACTTTTCTTATATTTTAGCACCATAAAATCAGGTTTAGAACCCAAAGGTTTTTGCTAAACATTTCTGTGGTAAATTGTTAAATCTGGATGCAATTATTTAACTTTAAACTTTACTATTGAACAAGAGCAAAACCAAAATAAAGCTACTTCTGTGTTTATTTATACAGGTTTTGATGTGTTTCATTAAAAACAAAAACTGTGTTTTTAAAATATTTTTACTTCATGGTCGTTTGCCTACCTGTTGCGACATCCCAGAAGGCTCTGACTGGGTGGCTGCAGGGACCAGAGGGGGTCCTGGACTTGGCTGAGGAGCAGGTGCCTGAACCTGCTGCTTGGAAGCAGATTTACAGAGACACAAGAACAGACAGAGAGGAAAAGATCCAATGTTGTTGAGCAGAAAGAAAAGAAAGATGGAAGTGAGGAATCGTGAGATTGGGATAAAAAACAAAAAAAAAGAGAAAAGAATAAGTCAGTACATGTTTGCGGCTTCTAATGCGAAAACATACATGAGTGCAAACACAAGTTGCTTCAGCTGCACTGTGGTGATGAGCTTATAGGTTTTCCTCTTGTGTATGCACACATGCACAAAGACACTAATCCATCCAGCAACAGATATAAGCATAACAACATCTACTGTATGCGTTTACAGCAACAGTACAGGCACAGAACTGGGGTTAGGCAGGGTGTAAGTAGGAGTTTTACATGCAGGTAAGATCCTACGTGATAATCAGTGGATGTTACGAACTGGAACCAACAAAGCTCAACGTAGACGCTGGAGTGGTTAAAAAAAATCATGAAACTTTGATGCTTTTAAAACCCTCCCTGCTGCCTGAGCTGCGCTGCACCAGCTTAAGACCTTCTTAGAAATGACTGGTCTAAAATATGTTATTTCCAAGTCTTTTTTTGGTCAACTTAGATGGTGACTCTTAATCTCGTGACATTTCTGATGATGGAGCTATATGGTTTAATTTACCTTTAAGTGTAAAGAGCTGCACCAGGCAGCAGTACAGGCAACAATGCCAACAGGGAAAGGAGGTCATAAAACAAGAACAAAAAAAAAAAAAAAAAAAAGATTTGTTTTGAGAAAACTTAATCAAAATTAAAGGTAAATGAAAAAACTGTTGAGTTAATGACTTGTAAAGAGAGAAATAATAGATAGCCAAGTTATAATAAATGACAGAGCAAAGTAAGCAAGAAAGTAGAAATAAATCATTTAACTAATCTTTGAATAGACAGCTGGTTTTCAGTCAGGACAGGAAATAGCAACATAAGATGCTTAAAAGGAAAATAACAGTTTTAATAGCAGAGGTCTTTAGGATTTACACCACAAAACAGAAATAACCTATACACAGTAATGGCTCTCTACATAGTTACACTGCTTTATTTGTCTAAGCCCTCTCTGTTTTGTTGTATGTTTTTGTGTGTTTGTCCATACAAATCAACAAAGTCTTTCAGCTCTTTCCCACTTCACTAGTTTTAATAAAAGCTTTGCATATCTAATAAAATCATTGTATAAAGACGTCTAAAAAAATTTAAAGTTTGAGTTATAACGCCTTGACTCTGGATTTGTACGAGTAAGGTTTAGGTATACGACAGGATCAGTATACCCATACAAACACACATTTTTCATATACGTTCATATATGAACATACAGACAAAAAAATTACTTACTGAATACCAACAAACTAAATCAAATATATAAAATAAAGACTGAATGGAGGGGGCTTAGGCTGTTCGCTTCTAAGGTTTATACACCAGAGAGCGTCTCAAAGTCTTCCTCCTCCGTTGTTGTTTTTGAAGCAATTATACTTAATCAAGAATAATCACTGGTATATTGGAGTGAAATTAAATGTTCTTGTCTTTCCCAGATTCGTTCAGGAACGTTCCCTCCTCTATTAGATCTTGGATTAGCTTTAACTGAAGTCACGCTCTGTTATTATTTTAGACATGATTTTTGGGTTAGGGAACATGGAGAGATTGCATAGCGTGAGGCGTGGTTATGGTAGACCATGAGACCGTCTCTGTGGTGCTGAGATGACTGTAGGGGGGTTAAAATCACAACGAAACTACAGGATGACAAATAAGCATCGGCTGGGGGGGGGCCTGGGTCAGCAGGGTAGAAAAACAACAGGGGTCTGTGTGACTGCCTTTGGGTCAGATTACTAAATATAATTTGATTAAACTGCTTTTTGGAATGATCCATCTGATCTGTTGTAATTAACCGTTTTGATTTCACGGTTCTTTAACAATTACTGATAATTTTAGGGGATAAATGTCTTTACAACATTAAAAATCAAAGATCTTTACATTACAGACAGAAATTATTAAAATAACATTAATCAAAATTATTTAAATACTTCATTTAGTAATTAACCCAGAGGCCTTGGAGTGTTTTTAAGGTCTAAACTTTGTACCCGAGGGGGGTTAGCAGCCTGCATGGCCAGCAATGACTCATGGTATGTCATGTCAGGTTGGGCTGGTATCACCCCTCCATGCCGGGGCCAGGCACTCTGCACCAGAGACTCCAGCAACGTTGGCCCCCCATGAGGGAGCTCTGACGACGGCGTGGGGGGAAAGAAGTTCTGCACTGAAGGTGGGTGTCCCTGTGGATCCTCGTGACGCACTCCCCCTGATGAGTCATACGGTGCAGAGGAGGAGGAGCGAGGGATAGACTGAGCCGCTGAAGAGTCAAAGTGGGGAGGACCGTGTGGGGGAGGGGGGGACTGGAATTCTCCTGCATCAGAAGAAGCAAGGGAGTCACTTGACGGTTCAGGGCTTTTGTCCTTTAAAGTTAATCCAGTGTGATGAAGAAGAAGATTTCCAGGTGGTAGCGGCAGCTCGGGACTGATGTATGCATACAGCTCTTCTGTCACTGGCTGGAGGCGGCTGTACGATCCAGATCCACCAGATCCTGTTCCAGAGCTGTCCTCCAGAGCGAGGTCCATGGAGCTCCGTCGGACTCTGTAAAGTCTGGATGCCAGGAGGCTGGGGTCCCCGGCGGCGGCCGCAGCAGCGGCAGCTAAATGGTACTCAAAGACGCTTCCAGCAGATGGAGGAGCATCAGCGATTACTGGAGGTGCAGAAAGGGGGAAGGACGATGAAGTCGCATGCTGTGGAGGATAACACCCCTCAGACGATGAAGAAGAGACCGAGCCACCTGTCGATGGAGTCATGGGTGTTAAGGGCGGAGGTATCGGACTGTGCGCACTCATTTGTTGCAAAATGTGTGGGTGCAAGAATCCTGGTTGTGGTGGTGGACCAGGATCAAAGCCCAAACTGGCTGCTGCTTGCCTCTGATGATGGAAACTCAACTGGCTAAGCTGGTGTGCAGTCAATGGATATCCTCCGTAAACCATAGGTTCATTATGGTACATCAAAGCAGCTTGGTTCAGACTAAACCGCCTCACTGCCTCCTCATGTTCAGCTCTCATGTCTTTATAACCATATAGACTTGAGTCAGACTGTCCTGGTAGATGCAGAGGCTCACCAGCACCAAGTCTCTGAGCTGCTGCTGCCAAACCAGGGTTGACCACAAATACAGGTGGAGTCTCGATGCTTTCCATACCAAAAAAAGGCTGGAGACTGCTCCCGTAGCGAGGATAGGTGGGCTGGAAGTGTCGGGTATGCGCTTCGAGAATGGAGGTGCTCTTGCGTCTCTGGGTGTTGTAGCCCTTTGGAGGCCCGGTGGGAGGTGGCGAGAATGAAACGGGGCGCTCAGGGATGGAGGGGAAGAAAATAGTTGGAGGGTCTGGGAGAGTTGGGTGAGGAATGCTCCCTCCAGCGCCTCCATGTGGTAAAGAATGCTGCTGCGACAATGAAATACAATGAATTTAAGAATAAAGCTCAAGAGAATGACAGAAAACCACAGCAAAACGCTCACACAAAACGGAGAAAATGATTCGAAAAGAAGAAATGTAAAACAAAACCAACAGAAAGATACATATTCACCCTTCAAAATAAAAGCATAATGTAAAAACATTATGTACTGAAAATTTGTAGAACAGAGTTTTAAAAAAAAGTAAGAAAGTGAAAAGAAGCTGGTTACAATAAATGGATCAAGTGACACACTTGTACAGCTGCAGCACAAACAGACCAAACAAAGGCCAGGCAGTAAAAAAAAAAAAAAAAAAAAAAAAAAAAAAAACAAGAGATCCAGAAGCTCACAGGAGGGAAAAAAAAAACTGCCAAAGAGGAGACACCAAATGCTGACTTTAAGCTCAGCAATATTCAGATGCATCTTTAATTAGATAACTGATTTTTATAGATTTAACTTTCAAAATGTTGCTTTGATTTGATGTTTTTTTAGCCTGGAATCATGAATCAGATAGGAAATACTGGTTTTCTTTGATGTTTGTTCATTTGGAAAAAACATCTTTTGGGAAAAAGCAGTAGATGCACCTGATATTGGACTTTGGTACCATAAAGCATAGCTATGGCTCATGACAGTCTGTATTTTAAGTGGACATGTGATGGCCTAGGAGAGGAGGAGAGAGATAAAGATAGATGGAAGTATCTGAATAATTGAAGCAGAGATAAAATAAACCAGTATTCCACTCTTGGTCCCGGGGATGCCCTATTCACATGTTTGGATGTGTCTCAACTGCAACACACCTTATTTCATTTAAATTAGGTGTGTTAAAACAGGGAAACATTCGAAGCAGCACTAAAAGTAGTAAGTAACTTTGCGCTTTTTGGTCATTTTGATGGGACGCATACATTTAATATGCATGATTAGTTCCAAAAAATTCACCCTGAACCACACGTTGGGAAAACCCAGTTGACAATTAATCAAAAAATGATTGGTGAAAAGAATCAGTACAACCCTCAGATGTAAAAAAATAAAATAAAATAAATAAAGGATTAGGTCTTATTAATTGGATGGGAAAAAAAATGGAAGCGGCATCATTGCTTTTAGACTGCTAATTAAAAGCCAATTGGCTGTTTTTCCACTGTTAAAATTGTAGTTATGTTGGTAATTTTTAATAATATGCTCAGTATATCTTTATCACAACTAAATTAAAAACCAAAACAGATCATGTAAAACTGGTGTATTTCTAAAAGCCTTACATTAAAATCTTGGAAGTTTGCTCTTTTCAAATGGTTTTCTGTAAGCTTGTAATTTGTGAAACTGAAATATACAAATTCTATATTGTGTTATTTTATATATAAATCATTAAAATGCTCCAAATACATAAAATAGATTTTTAAAATAATCTTCATAATGCTTTTTAGTCTTTTCATGAGTGTTTGTTTTATCATCAACATCACAAAATATAACAATACTCTTATTCCTGTGAGGTCATGTGACGTTACCTTAACTTGCTGCTTGAAAAGAATCCTGCAAGAGGAACCAGAGAGCAAAAAGCCCAACAGATTCTAGTGTTGCTTCAAAACATGCCAGACAGGGTTTATGTGGGACCAATAATGTGAAACACCAGAATAAATACTAATGTTGACTGACTTATCAGAGCAAAAATGTGATTTAAAATGCATTAACTTTGCAATTTTTTTTCAGCTCATCTAATTTTACACTTTTAGCTTTAAATCTGGTGAAAACAAACTAAAAAATATTTCAGCCTTATTACCTTATTACTCATTTATAGTAAAAATAAAAAGGTAAAAGCTGTTTAATTATATTTACATGTACCTACACTCAAGCTATACTGCTGCAACTTCGTTAATAAAAACAGCATCTTTAAAAAGTGATTCACTATTTGATTTTTCATTTTTGTTCCACATCTTTGTCTCTCTCTTCCCTCGTTGCTTCTCACCACCACTGGGGGATTACATTAGTGAACCTACAGGGGTGGAGAACAGGGCAGGCAGGCTGGCCCTCCGCTGTCTGGCCCTGGGCTGAGAAGAGGCTGAGTGAAGGGGAAGGACCGTCTCCAGGGCCTTGGAGAGGCGGCCAGCGAAAGTGTCCCTCTCAGCTGGGAGAGGTGCGCAGGGGGAGGTGGTGGAGGTGTGGGAGGAGGAGAGGTCTGGAGGAGGTGAGGTTGGTCGTTTCGGAGGAACCGCTAGGGATGAAGGAGCATGGGAAAAGGAGTACGAGGAAGGGGGGACGCAAATAGACATGCTACGACTTCGACGGCCATGTGGTACAGGCTGCAGGCCGAGGGGGAGTGGGGAGTAGGTGAGACCAACATAAAAACAAACAAAAAAAGTTACTTAAAGAGAACAGAAAAGTGATAAGATGAACAAGGAAGAAACTAAAAATCAGTTCAACAGTTTTCAGTGAAAACAAACTTTGCATCACATTCGTCACAAAGTTATTTTAATACAAACATTTGCCTTTAAATCGATTAAATTTAAAGACAAATTATGGCACCAGTACCTTTCAGCAAACTTTGATATGTTCTATTTTTTTATATATAAGATGAACACAATTACAAACAATAAAACACACATAAAATAACATGATATAATGTAATAAAAGCAAAGAAACCTAAAAAGGGAAGAAAAAAACAAGTTGCACTTAAACATGATAGAAAACAAAGTGTCACATAAGACTGAGCATCCAAACAGAATTATAAGAAATGCATTTAATGAAATAAACTCTAATGGTTCGGAAAAAAACAACTTTTGATGGTAAAATGAGTCTGTTTTACTTCAAAAAGAACCAAACCTATAATTAACTTATTTAATCAGCCCACAAACTGTTTAACAAACAAGTCAGTGTGAGTTGTTTCCCTAAAGTCAAACCAGAACCAAAAACATCTAGAAACAAAGAAACACATTATGTGCATGTAATGTGTTATAAATACACCATGTTCAATGTATTTATAGAACTTTTGTAGCTGTTCATCTGCAAACTTTGTACAGTAATACAGTAATTATTTTTTTAAGAACCTAAAACACTTGTCAAAACAAATTTTACCCAACTATCCTCAAAACAAAGAAATTTTACAACATATTAAGGGTTAAAAATGAAACGATAACTGATAAAAATGTGAATTAGGAGGAATTATCAAATATAAAGGTTTTAAGCATGTGGATCATAAAGAGTTCAAGAACGGAGAGAAAAAAGGAGAAAGATGATGAGATTTCAGAATTGTGGGAAAAAACCTAAAACCTTGAAAGGTGAAGGAAAGACCAACCAACGTGATTTTATTACCTGACTGAAGGTTTAAATGCTTGAAGGTAAATTTTCTAATGCCTGATGAATCAGGTTAAATGATGTTTAAATTGTTCAGTTTGTTTTTGTTTAATTGACTCTGAAGGTTAATTGTGCAAAAAAAAAAAAAAAAGAAAACATCTGCATTCCGATTTGTTAACAAGCAGTTCTTGTTCCCTTTTCAAACACTGCAAACTTCATTCCGACTCACTCCAGCAGACAAAGCAGTGCTCACTTCAAGACTCATTTCTATCACGTCTGAACGGCGCCACGTCTCGCAGCGGTGGCGCGACCGTCACAGTTAATTTAAATAAAAGTTGTCACTTACCATCGGCAGCGGCGGCTGGGAAAAGCCTGGATGTTGCTGGGTTGCACCCGCAGGAGTTGGGGGGTATGGGGTCTGGGGTTGGGAGGGGGGCTGGGAGGAGGGGGGGCAGCTGTACGACATGGTCAGCTGACCCAGGTGAGGGGAGTCGGAGAAAACCGAGGAACCCTGTCCGCTGTCGACGCCTCCTTCAGCTGAAAGAGAAATGGAGCAACATTTTTATGAAAACTGTCAAGACCTGATTATTTTGAGAGTTTGTATTAAAGCAGAAACAATTTAAAGAAGATGTTTTTGAGTCTTACAGGTGTGAGGGAGGCTGGCCTGCTGATGGTGAAGCAGATGTTGGTCTGATTCAGTCTCGTCTGCTCTGGACTGTGGGAACACAAACAGGAGCCATCCCAGATGGAAACAGTAAGGATGGGATTTTAGATTGAAAGTCTAAAAACCAATGTTATTCCCCAGCAGACAAAAAGCAAACCTGGGAGTGAGAAGTCTTGAACGTCTCTTGTTTCTGCTTTTGTTCTGCCTCCAGTTTCCTCTTCTCCTGTTCCTCTCGCACCAGCTGCCTCTGCTCTCTCTTCTTCAGGATCAGAGACACGCGGTCCTTGATAGCCTTGGCCATGGTCTTGTGGTCGGCTTCGGCGACGTAGCCAGACTCAACCTGGGGGAATTTGTAAAGGAGTTTCTTTTTCCTGTCCGAACAACATCCATCAATTTATTTCACCTGCGCGCTGAACATACCATTTCCTGCGCCACATCTTCAGGCACGTCTTTATTCAGATCGAAAGAGAACTCGATTGCTTCGTTGTCTTTATATTTACCTGAAAAATGGAAACAATGCAGGTAAGGGTTTGCAGTTTTCTATCAAATCCACCAAATCTTTTCAAAACACCAAGAAAAGCTGCTGCACATAGAAAGGATGTCAGATAGGGCTCAAATGATAATTAATGAGGTATTGCGCTCTTGCCTTTGAGCTTCTTGACGTCTTCTATTCTTAGCCACAGTTTAATAGCAATCATTTCCCCATCATCCTCCTCTGCAAGTTCAACTCTGACCCCCGTCTCTTCTTGAAAGAACGCATGATTCAGCAGGGTTTTTATGGCATATCTGGACAGAGTATAGCCGAGAAGATGAATTTAAATCTGTCAACTATTATTAGTAGAGTTTAACTGCAGAAAGAGAAATTTAAAAATTAAATAAGGCTATAGATTAGTAAGATTTTGATTCTAATTTGTTAAAACTTTGTAGTCAGATATCCAGCTAATAAAACACACAGGGTACTTCATTACTCTGCAAGAAAAAACAACATGTTTATCACATTATCAAAGAACAGCCTTCCTGATCCATAAAGTTAACGTGAAGTTAAGAAGCAGAGACTTAACACCAAGTAAATTCTAAGCATCACCTGATGTGACGCTTTGATGATCCCTTTTTAAGACAACATTAGCAAATGTGGTGAACGTGACTGAAGTCCACTAAAAAAAACTAAACCTTCACCAAACTATGACTCACCTCTCATCTTTGTCCGTTCTGATGCAGCCCTCTATAATTTCCTTCACCTCAGGAATGGCTACCTTGTCGAAACTGGCAGGTTTGACTCCCTGCAGGAGAAAAAGGACAAAAGCAGTGAACCCTGGGATGTGTACAGTAACACAAAGGTTAAAAAAATAACAGAACAAAAGAGAATGAAGAGATTTACTGCGACATCTGCAGTTATTTCATACAGAAATATACATATAAAGTACATTAAAACACATCCTGTATGTATTACAAAACTGGTGTTCAGTTACTTCACTGCTACATAAAGTTCTTTTTGATTCAGAAAAACAAAGGAAATTAAAATAAAAGGTTATGACAAAAATTTCACACTCAGGAAAGAAAGTTATGGTGTCATAGAGGGTCCAGAAATAGTTTGACCCGAGGTTAAATTCTGCATAAACACAGCTGAAGGCATAAATACTGAATCACAGCCTGTTAGAAGCAATTAAACAAGAACAATCAGCAGGAAGCTTTTTCAAACCTTTGGCACCAAATGTTCTTGGCTGAAAAATAATAAACACCGAATTCCCTCATGTTGAAAAATCTGAACCCACACACAAATATTAATATTATTAACAGATAAAGCATTAGGCAGGATGGGGCACTGTATTGTTTAAACTTCTGGTATTTTAAGTAACTAAGACCCAGAAAAACACAAAGTGGTTGTTGTGTTCATAAAGTTTTGTTTTATAAACATTTTGCACCTTCAGGAGCTGGTAAGATCCAACATGTTTTTGACCTGCAGAACAGGTATCTTTAATAGTTGCTTCCCTAAAACTCAAACTCGAGAGCAAAAGCAAACATTTAACAACGCAGGAGGAAAATAACAGTTACTGATCACATTAAAGTAGACGGTTTTATTTTTTATGTAACTTACCTGTAAAGCGGTTCATGAAATACTTTTGGTAAATCTCAACCTATAAGCTCCAAGGAGACAATTTTCTTCTGCTCCTCCGCTCAAAGTTTCTTTCCTTGCCATGTTTTTCTTTCACTGCCCCACCAGTTTGTCATTATATTACTCCCCATCTCTCTGTGGCATGCACACACACCACTGAGACTCTGAGGTCAAACAAAGTTAGGACTGATGGGGGCGGGGGTAATGGCATTAAGGCTGAGGGACAGCTACATGTTAGTTAAATAAGCCTAATTGGACATTAGGAATGTTCAAGGGGGAGAAAGACTGAAATTCGAGTTATAACAAGAAAAGAAGCCATACGGAGTAAACAGCACAATGTTTGGACTCATGGATCTCTACTCACAACTGAAGGCTACAACTAATAAGGAATGAAAGATCTCAAACTGGGAACTAATCTTGCATTCCTTCATAGAAATCTTACAGAACCATCAGTGCAATGTTTGACTCTTTAGGAAATATTACTATTAATACAGAAGTCGTCTCCCTTACAAAAGGACCATTGTTTTTTTCCTGTTGGATAACTGCCAAAAGGCACCTGTACAACTGTTGGACAAAGCTTCCCTACAGCGTGTGAGGAGACGACCAGGCACTGAGCTTCCGCTCATTAATATCATCCCTACAGAGAAACATGCTGGTGGCAGCTTGTTTCTGTGGGATGTTTTTCTTTGAGGAGGTCAGAGAAATGACAAAAAACTTTTTAACCATGAGTTCTTTTTCTTCTAAAAAGTGCGACTTCAGGAAGCTCTGTAAAAATACATGTACACCAACACTACCAAACAATCTGATCAAATTCAAATATTTCCGGCGTAACAAATGATGGAAACTTTTAAAAAGTGTGCCATGAAGGCAGCATCCTCTTCGTCTTCTCAATATGCAGTCATTGAGTCGTCCCTGAACTCCTCTATAAACCAATATTCTAGTCAAATGAAGCCATCTGTCCAATGACTACAGTTTGGTTAGAAGTGGGTCATGATGCAACAGGACAATATTCCCAAACACAGCAGGAAATTTACAACAAAATGGCTGAAAAAGAGAAGGATCAAGGTGTTGCAAGGTGTCAGAACCTTTTCCAGAAATGACAAACTGGACAAGAGAGAAAAAGATAACAAAACTCCCTTAAACAGTATTTAATTTAAAGTTATGTTTAGTATGTGATGTTTAACTGGTGACTGTCTTGATGGGAGAAATAATTCATCTACAAGAGACAAAAACGAAGTCTAAAAAATTTACATTTGCAATAATTCTTATAAAAAGGTTACAAATAAAATGTATAAGGGGTTAACCGAGTCATGATAGTCAGACAGAGAGACGGAGGGTGAGAACCTGGTCACTAGAAGTCAGCAGTGAAAAGAAAAGAAACAGGTGACTAAAGCACCCGGAGGTCATCACAAGGTTCTGTCTGAAAGTGACAACAGAAAACTGACGGTGGCGGTTTGTCTCGCAAAATGCTCGGGAGCCTCAAGCATATAAGATCAGCCCGCTGTAAATATATTACAGGAACACATGCAGAACCTGAGGTCACAATGATAATCTAATAAGGTCTAATCGACCTCTGGATGAGAGAAAACAAACAGAGAATGGTAAAGAAAAGGCTAAGGAAAGAACTGGCCCCGAGCCAGAAATGTGATTTAAAATTTCCGGTCGGAATCTTAAATTAAATTGCAACGTTCAGAGACAGAAAGATGACAAAGAAATGGAAAATGGAGGACAGTTTCCTTTCAGTCAAAGGGACGCTTAAGGGGAAGGGGGTAATCTTAATCTAAATCTTTTCTTTTTGATTGTGCCAGACAGATGGTATGGATGGGCACCTTAAGAAATAAACCAAATACTTTAAAAGGAATATGAATACATTAAAGTAAAAAAAAAGTGATTAAACAAATATATATATATATAAATAACTAAAACTAACAGTGCTTAAGTTAAGAGCCTAAAAATGTGATTTAGGTAGAAAATGATGCTGCGATATAAACCCTGCTTGTATTATATTGTCAACAAATAAAGGAGCTTTGTAGTAACCTCCTCTGGTCCATTAACCATCCCTGTTAGCCTCCGCCGAGCTAAAGTCATTCTGTAGGAGTAGAAAAGGACACAGCTCTCATCTGCCTGAGTGTGTTTTCATCTGCAGCACTCAGAGGCTCAAGGAGCTGATCGCAGTCTGATTGCAGCTGCTCCTCTTTTCATGTCTGTCTCTTTTTTCCCCTCAAAGGGTTTTGACATAAAAAAAATGCCTATGTTAAAATAAAAAATGAGAACAAAATGCCAGAGTTTACTGAAAGGATCTTTTCCTTTGAGAACACATTGTTTTGATCTGATACAAAAAGAGAAATCTACAGGTGGAAAAAAACAGATGTTTTCCCAGAATTGGTGCAGTTATTTTTTTCTTTTTTTTTAAACCCATTGCAAGAACAAGACAGAGAGAGAGTGAGAGGGGAAAAAAACAGCATCATATGACTAGAACTGCAGCAGCTCATGCCAAACTTATTAATACAGTCAGTAAACAAGTGTCTGGGAGAATGAGAGGCGGAGGATGGAGATTAGAGGCAAAACCACAAACAAGACTTGGGAGCTACGGCTCGTGAATGTAAGAAAAACTCTGACTGGAGGCTCTTTGAGGAAAACGACTTACGCTGGTAACTCGTCGGTAGATCTGAGCAGCGTTTTGGCATTCTGAGTAGGGATACTCCGAGGTGGCCATCTCCAGCATACACATCCCAAAAGCGTAAACATCTACCAACTCGTCGTACTTCTCTTCATACATCTCCGGAGCCATAAACTCCGGGGTACCTAAAAGAGAAAGTGCAACGTTCCGTAACAAACAAAATAAATGAAAAAATAAATCAATCATCTTGTAAACAATGAAACACGTTTGCACAATAAGAAAGAGCAAAAACATAAATAACAGTCCATCATTTTCACATTTCTAACAAGGGTTAAGTACCGTTTCCATCAGCTAATTCATCATAAAATCACAAACTCATCGTATTTCCTTTTGGCAGGAAGATTTTTGCACATTTGTGGTCGCCTTAATTACTTCAAAGACCATATCATTCATACCTCAAATGCATGTTCGTATGTGCATTTGTGTATTTAGTGTAGAAACAATGTCTCAGTAAACACATTCTTGTGGTCAGCTTCGACACTACACAGTTGACAAGGAAGCCAAAGGCTGAACGTTGTGCTGAAGTGTGTATTGTGAGCAGCTATTACACTTCCAGACGGCTTCACCCCAGTTTACCAGCAGACTGACTGGAGGTTGGTTCCTTTTTAAATACCTGTGGTTCGCTTTGACAACCAGCAGTAAAATTAATGTGCAGTCGTTCTGCATGGTTTGTGCACAATGTGTAAATGTTCGGCATGTGAGCATGTTTGCATTTAAAGTGGTTATTACTCCAGTAAACGATCCTGCCCGGTTCACTTTCCCCTGCTTTTACACAGAAAACATTCTCCTCCTACCTATGACACTTTTGGCAAAAGACGCCCTCTTCAGCGTGGCCAAGCCCAGGTCTCCTATCTTCACCGAACCCGTTGGCCCCGTAATGAAGATGTTGTCGCATTTCAGGTCCCTGTGGATGATGGGCGGAGCTCTTGTGTGCAAGAAGTGAAGGCCTTTGAGGATCTGTCGGCACCACGAGCGCAGAACCTTGATTTTCATGACCTTGAAACGCTTCAGGTAACTGTGGGAGAAAGAGATGAACACAATAAAGAGAGTAAAGAAGAAAGAACAAAGGACAATGCAGCAAAAAAAAAAAAAACATTTTATGCAACCGTCAGATTAAAGAGATCCTCAAAAGTCATATGATTGTGCTCACTAAAGTTGTGGCGCCTGCAAAATTAGAGACCATCTCACTATTCTAGAGAACTAATCATCACCATGTTGAGAAGGAATAAATTGTATTGAAGTATGAAAGAGCTTGATTAAAGGGCAGAAGTAACAGCACTCAAAAGCTTTTTTCAGAACACTGAGGTTGGTTAAATGTCAGTCCACCTGGTTCACGCAGCATCAGAATGATCAGAACTCCAGATCAACAGAGATTTTATTGATTTATTGAATGAATCCATTTCATTCTAACACCTGATGTTGTACCTGATTTATGTAATTCAGAGTTCAAGCTTGGAGTCAATCGGATCTGAGGAGTTCAGTCAAACCAAAGCAGAGCCTCACACTGATCTTGCAGAACACGCAGTAGTTTCATCCAGACAGAGAGTACAAGAAGAGTAGATCGGTAAGTCTGGCTCCAGCCTCCAAGCAGCTGCTGTAATACTGCAGCAAATGCACATCTGTCCGCTTGAGTTAGAGGAAACTGTGACTCTGTCTCTAACGGCACCGAAACAGCCATTAAACAGCCAGGAATATTTAGAAATTTCCATTTGATAGCACCAAAAGGCTTCTAACCTATTTTAAAAGGGGGCGTGTAGAGAATTTATTCATGTACTGCTGTAAATAATATATATTTTTTATCTTGCTCTAAGAAAACTACCAGATAACTTTTGTTAATTGGCATAATAATGCGTTTTATGTCCTCTATAATTATGTTTGTGATTAAAAAGGTTAAAATATATATCTATCTTCTAGAGGATACTAAAGCAAAAACAACAAAATGTGTACATCTGTGTAACATAATTCCACTGTTTCCAACACCTTATTTCACCTTTATAAATCACCTACCCCCTCCCACTCTTATTCCTCCCCCTGTTCTGAAGTCAGAACAGTGCTGACAGACAAGTTAAACCCTGTGGCAACAACGTTAGAGTGAAGCTGCACAGCACCCCCCCACCCTCCTTTAGAGTTCCTCAAACTTCAGCACATAAACCTCACTTATGTATTTTTTAAAAGTATGTAAAATTCATAGCATCTCTCACGCAGACATCAATAAGGAGCCTCTTTTAAGCCGAGCCTGTACTGGTCAGTGTTTCCATCATCAACATCTTCCTCCCTCCCTATCAGTTCACCACCCCTCTCCTGTCATCACTCTCTCTTTTTTCCACTGCCTCAGCACAGAGCAGCACCTCTCCTTTCTGAGTATTTATCTGGACAGCAGCCGAACCCCTGTGCAGCCTTCATCCTGTTTGTTAGCACACCAACATGCTCTGTAGGGGTTGTGTATGAAGTTCAGGTTTCCTGCATACATTGAGTCAAACATAAATATTCTAATATAATGGCAACGGCTGTGTAATGGTTGTTGTTTTTAACTTCTTGTTAGCTGGTTAATATGTGATACTGAACTGGATGTTTTTAGAATACAGGCTCTCATCTAAATCAAACAATTTTGTTTAGAAACCGTTTTGCTAAAAAGTGAGTAAAGTAATGCTAAAATCAGTTTTTTCCATAAATGCAAACTGCATGCTGCATTTGTTTAGACAGAATTTAAAAAACATTTTCAGTTTTCCAGTGGAGGGTGCTGCTGTCCTTACCAGCCCTATGCAACTGCAACGTTTCTCTCTCTGCTCTCACAGGTGAGTCAAAAGTTTGTCACACCACTTTTATGACACCCGCAGGCGTCTCTCTCACCCTGGTTTTCCTCTGTTGCTTTGATTTCTGGAACCGTATGAAACCGTCAGCTCAGTCATCCATCTGTCTGCCTCCACCACCGACAGAGGAAAAATGTTGGGAATGGGAGGAATCTGCAGCTGAGGCAAACTCTGACAGGTGGGCTGGCGAGGGTCCGAAATGCATGTCGAGGCGCAGACTTTGTTTATTTAATATACAACACATGCTCTCCTTGTAATGAGTTGTAGTCTCATTTGCTGCTATGCTAATAGCTCAATTTCTACAAATTTGAGTGTGAAACCATTAAAGCACAAAAAATGTGTAAAAGGACTTTTTATAGTGTAATGGCAATTTTTTTCCCCATTTGAACAAATTTAAGGTGATCCCTCATGTACTCACGTTTTTAAAGTGCCAGATGTCATGAGCTCGGTGACAAGAACAATACACTTCTTTCCTTTGCACAAACCCTCCCATGAGTCATAAAAGCGGACAATGTTAGGATGCTGGAGACCCTTCAACATCCCGGCTTCCTCTTTGAACCGCTGACGCTCCGACTTGGACAGCTTACGGTCCTGGAAACAGGACGGAGAGGGACAATTAGTCAAACACAGGCAAAACAAAGAAAAACAAAACACTGCGCATTTAAAAAAAAAAAAAATAATAATAATAATAATAATAATAATAATAATTTAAGGATATACATGATCCCCCCTCCCACCAAAATCAGACACCTCACTCTTCGAGTGAATGCAATTACAATCAAATCAAGAGGAAAGGCGTTTGGAACTGGAAGAGCTAATCAGCAGATAAGAAAAAATAATTTAGGCAAAAAAACAGGAGGAGATAAAGTCTGTGGAATATAAAAGCACAACACTAAAACCCAAAGATAGAGAAGATGTGAAATTTGATCCCATCAGAAAACACTGCCATCTCTTTCCAGTGAAGAATGCTTTGTCTTTTCATCTTCACTCAGGAAGCCCCAAACATCCATTAGATTGTGTCTGAAGCTGCTTTCTGTTCCATCGTCTTTTGATCTGGACCATTCACGATGCAGCTTTTTGTCAAAGAGTCTTTGTGACAAACGAAAAGCAGATGTAGCTCTAGTAGTAAAATATCCAATTTTCTGATAAGTGTTTTGCATCAATGCTGACTGTATGTTTTTATTTCCACAACAGTTTTATTTTCCATGTATCTGCCAAAAAAGGCTTGACCAAAACAAGCTATTAAAAAAAAGATAAAGTTCACATTCTTCCATCTCTACCTTCGACACCTCAATAAATAGACGTGTTGGGCTGTGTGGGCCGATCAGTTCCTTAAAAGACCTTTTAGGAACACGTATGGTTTGAAACATGAACACCAGCAGCTTCTGTCTGTGGTGTTTACAAAGATTTCATCTCAGGAGACCAAAAAGCTTTATAGGTTTTGTGTTTTCTAAAATATTCAGCTTAACTTTAAAATGTGGCATTGTTAAAGCGCTTGTTATCGTATATTTTTGTGTTTATTTGATTTTAAGAGTGTCACTGATTCTCTAATTCCAGTTTTTTTTAGTCTAATTGCAAATGACATATTTGGCACATTGCTGCCCCCAAAAATGTCCCAATCACTGGTGCTTGACAGCAAGAAAATGAGCTGATGAATCGTCATTTCTAAGGGGATTTATGCCCAAATTTAGCAGCGACAATATTTTTTTTAGATGTACTTTCCAAATATGAACTGCCCCAAAGCAACAACAAGCAGATTTCACCAGATATTTTAACACTTTGGGGAAAAATAGAGAAAAATGAGGAATTAAAATTATGCAGCATTAATTTTAAGGTCATGCAAAACCAGAAAAAGCTATAACAATTATTTAAATAGCAACCAAATAAGAGTTCCAATGAGGAGCCAGGTGTCCTTAACATTTCAAATAATCTCCAGTGTTTTATAAAAAAAAATTTAAAAACACCCTGTAAACGTCCCAGTGAGCAAGTCTACTGAAATGTTTTTAAGCAATTAGAAAATCTCATGAGCTGCTTCGGAGATTAGAAGAGCTTCTGAGATGATCTCATGTCATACTGCATAAGCCTCATCTTCATCATATGACTTCCTTGCACACAGCATCTACACACATCAGTGCACTTGAAATACACACTGAGGCTGTCAGAAATAACGTGTCTGAGAGAAAACCTATCACAGCTTATTCCCCCCATCATCCACTTCCCTGAGGATAGTCCATTAGTGACAAATCGTCCGTGTTTGTATGTCAATACTCGTCTTTGGCTCTTTTCTCCTGCAATCACGTGGCCCTGTGGTCACATGACCAGAGCCGCACGTCACCTGACTGACTGGAAGCCTACATTCTATTTCCCAGCAGCACTTAGGAAAGATCCTGACCAACCATAACACTTAAACCACCTCCTCTGAGGATAGGAGGATTCTTTCGTCTTCACTAATTATTTCTCTCTTCCTTCGTCACGATGTGTGTATTATTCATGTAACATCTGTTCACGGAGAGATATTTTAGACTTTCTGAAATAACTGAATCAAACAGAAAAGCAGAAATCTAAATTTAGGTTCCAGTAAATCTCCAGGATGTTTATTCAGGTCAATTTAAGACCCTCTGAAGTGATGGGAAACAACTGTGTGTGTGCATATTTATGTATCCACAGATATGAGTAAAGACAGCAAGTCCAAAGGGGCTTACTAATCTAATATTAATGTCTCCTTCCATCTATAAATGGGCTAACGGACAAAATAAGCTTTAATAAAGACAGTGCAGTGGACGCCTATCTAGCAGAAAAGCATAAAAAAAATATTCTGAAGTCAGAATGTCTGTTAGGAGTTAAATTTGCTCCATGACACATAGGTTTTCTTCTTGAGGGTGTTTGTCTTCCTCATCTCCTTATAAGCAACAAAACATCATGAGTTTTGAGTTGTTCCATTTGCAACCATGTCTTTCACATTTCTCACATACTCCCCTTCACCTCACACAGACATGCCTGCACATTCAGATCTGCAGTCGCTTATCTGGCACTCACACACACACTTCTTTTCGACATAAGGGTTTCACACTCTCTAATCCCAGCACTGCCTCCCCTTAGTCGTTCTGAGGGCTTCAAAGAAACCTCCTATACAGCCCTGCGTAAGTGACAGCTCTAATTTTGCCAGCCCTAAATCTGTTCCATTGAAGCTAACTAAAGACAACATATACGCACACACACGGGTACAAATGCACTCCCACAAAACAACCGAACAGCCAGAGAGGTTGGCAGAAACTCAATCTGCAGTGTCACAGTATTATGCAGTTTCCTGAAGAGGGGCTGAAAGCTGATCCCACCTCTGATCAACTCATGTAGGTCTGGGTATCCTGCTGAGTTTTAACACTGTGTGATCATCTGTTCAGGTCCTCTTTGGTCTGCTGCTCCCCAACCAACCAACAGCGATCCCAGCTCCCGATGGAAGGGGGCTACAACTGAACCTGACTGGCTCTACAACTTGTGCCAGCAGAGGAAAAAAAAAGAACTCTCCCATGATGAATTAAGACTGAAATGTGCTGGAGGAAATAATCACAATGCTATAGGTCTGTGAGTTCATGGGTCTCAAATTGAGATCTCTCTTGGGCAGACCGAAATTAGACCAGATTGTCTGTGTTCAAAGAACTGTCTGCTTCTCAGGATTCTCATGGAACGACAGTAATCATCCCCTATTTACAGAAGAAACAAAAAAATGTCCACAAAATAAAAAAAACATTCTTATTTTTCTACTTTTCATGAGTAAAACCCTCAACTTGACAAAAATTACCACAATTGTGCAGGCTTTAAATTTCTCCTTTCAAGTTTAACTCCAACAAGCAAGACTTTTCACTTATTTTTATTCAAATCCAAAGATATTAGCTTAAATATGAAATACTGTAAATTAATTAGCTTAAAGAAGATGAACTGCTCAGGTTTCTGCTACATATTTTTTGTTTGCTAAAGACATTAGTTTTAATAAATGTTATTCTGCCAATGCAAATCCTCATAGGGATGCTAAATAGGTTTTTGCTAACAAGATTACATGGAGTCCCACTGTTGTTGCAAGGTTGAGTCACTCTCAGATTTTCCACCCTCTATCAATAAAAAACGTTTTAACAGAAATCTTGACACTGGATCAGAACACTGATGGTATTTAGATATAAACTTGTTTTAAAGTCAGGCAGAAAAGCACTAGTAGAAACCAAAGAAACTTTCTCGGAATATGTTGCCAATTTGATTTCCCTCCGATGAACCTCTGACCCAGATGAGCAAGAATGCTGCTCTGTAACCACAGCAACATACTTTTAAAAAATAAAATAAAATAAAAACATGTAAATCCTAATTAGATCTTGGCAGCATGAATGAGCTGGTTTGTTTCCATGTACTCGTGGTGGGGTGCTGCTTGGCTGCATGTCTGTCTTGTGCAAGGGGGAAAAAAAAAAAGACTGTGTTCATTTAGTGTAGAAAAAAAAGTGACCCCCCACAGCCTTGAAATGCCTTTTTGCAAAGACCCACAATTCTCCTAAAGCACACACACACCTACACACCTAATAAACATGTTCAGAAAAAGACCCACACATTGCATTACTTGCACACGTAAACCAAGACCTTTTACCACAGCTTGTTATGGTTAGCCAGAGAGAAATGAAGAGCGCATCTGTTGTGAATAAGAATGACTAAAGTGAGGAAGAAGAAGTTCAAGTAAAAGTCACAAGTAGAGGGAAAACGATGGCACTGTACGGCCATTTCAGCTTGTGTTTCCGTGTGCCTAAGTCCCTCTTTGTTTCCCGGTCACACCACTCCAATCCTCTCTCCTTCATTCCTCCCATTTAGATGGTTTTTGGTTTCCCATCAATCACCGCTTTACATATTGCTGTAACTGGGGCCATGTGTCAGGGTGCATGTGTGTATCTGACCTAAACGGGGTCAAAAATTCAAAGTTTGTGCAGCCGTTTGGGTGAGTCGCATACCACATAGCTTTAAGGTTTGATGTTTTTTTAACATACTTCGTATTTATTTTCCAATTTGTGCCAATAGACACAAAGACAGATATACATTGGGAACGATTAATCAACAAGGTGATGTCAACAAGTCTCGGAACAATAGGTGCCATCCCAGTCTGTCACTCACTGTGCCTTATTGTCTCAAGTCTGTGCCTGGTTGTACAACGAACAACCCCCATTTGCCAAGGGAGTCATTACCCTCTGCTCAGACAGTCACAATTCAAGTCTCCTTCTCTTCCTCCTCACTAACAATCTCTCATCTTTCTTTCTTTCTTTTTAGCATTTTTGTAGACACCCTCAACTGGACCACTTGATCCAACCAGTTAAATTTGAATAGACAGTTAAGACAATAATGCTTCCTATTAGACTGGAGTATAACTCTGTAGGCAACCATTAAAAATGTAGTATGAATAAGAGTGCATGTGTGTCAGCAAGGCTCCAATGGCTTTGTGTACAGAGGCACTAAAAACATGGTGAAGCCTTTTTGGGTGTCATATCACCATTCCCATATAAGTGCGACTGGACATTTATTTTTCTTAAAATGTTTTCAAGATTTCTTTTTGCAATAAAATGGACAAAATGTGCCGCTTCTGCTGCGTCAGTGAGCCTCGAACATTCTACAGGCATCTTTTGGTTTTTAGTTTCATGTGTTGCATAAGTAAGTATGTGTAAAAGGTTGCAGTCCTAATTTAGTGCACATCCACCTGCCTCTCTGTTAACTCGTCATAAACAAAGAGAGGAGAGGAGAGGATGAAATGTTGCTGGACATGATCCATTCGATTAGTAGCTGCAGCTCAGTGCTTTAAATCATGTGCAGTTCCACTTCAGCTGAGTGAATCACATATCAAAAGCGAGGGGGAGAAAAAAAAAGAAAGGAAATTTAAAACACAAGAGGGGAGCTTAGTAAGTCTCCATAGCTTTTAAATTAGACGAAATCTCTCAGACTGTAGAAGGATCACAGCTAAAATCCCTCCTAAAGCCTATGAAAATACCAACAGATGCCAGCGGCAGGAGTTCATTACAAAGAAATCTTATACCCATGTTTGTGTGTTGTTTAGTAGTGTGCATTCTTATGTTTTTATGTGCACATCTGGGTTAGTGTAAAAACAACTGTTACAGTAACTGATGACCTAACTAATGGTGGTGCTTGGACTCGTGATAGAAAAAAAAAAAAAAAAAAAAAAAAGAAAAAAAAAGGAAAAGGGCCGTCCCAGATAAAACAATTACATAATACTGGGTGGACGATCTTTTTACACTCCATTAAATCTGAGCCTCCACTATTAATGCTTAAACTGCAGCTCAGCACTTCCCAGATTTTGTTTCAAAGAGCATTAGCAGTCATCAGCGTCCAATCAAATATCTCCACTTTGTTCATACTGAAGGATACAACAATGCTTAAATATGAAGCAAAATACTTTCAGCTGAAAAAAAAATGGGACAATGTGGAGAGAAAGTTAGGATTAAAATCATTTTAAAAAACACCTTTGTATTTGTTTTATATGGCATAGAAAAACTGATGAAGTCTTGCAATTAATACTAATACGGTGCTCTTTTTTGGAAATACAAGAGTAAAATAAGTTTAAAAGAAAATTAAAATCAGGTTTCTAAATATTTCAAGCATTTTAATAGAAATAAACTCCTAAAATTCAGGCATCAACCACAAAATAATTTATTAAGAAATTACTTATAATAAATATATTTCACGAATCTTTTACTTTAAAACAATTTTCATCCAAGTCTGTTTTTCTTTTTGTTTGTTTCACATAAAAAGCCCCAGTAACCAATTAAAGTTGTAATCTTAATAATTACTATGCCTTTCAGTCTAACTACCACTTGAGGTTTAGAGTATTTCAGTGTGTTTACATGACTCACAAAGCAACACACAATGGCAATACTTTAAAACTGTCAACAGAACAGAAAACAGTACAAAACCTGAAAATGTCAAATTTTGGTCTATAAAGATATAAAACACAAACAAAATTTCACAAATAAAAAGTCAAAAACGAAGTAAAACAAGGACAGAGAAGAGAAGAAAATAATGACACAAAGAGAAAAAAAAATATGAAGGTCATCAATTTCCCTCCATGTCTGTTCTATTCTTTTTCTCCGTCTCTCGGTCCTTCTCCCTCGTCAAAGCCTATATTTCCTCGGCAGCTGGTCAGTTGTAACAAAATGGGGGAACTGGTTTAGGTTTTGGCAGGGTAACCAGACAAGTCAAACAGATTCAGCCTGCTGATAAAGTCAATAATTAGAGAAAGACAACCCGACCACCACAGAACGTGTGTGCCTGAATGCTCCACGCATGTTGGATGAGTGACTGTGGTTAATGTTACAAGCAGAATTCAGGGTTAATCCGTTCCAGATGCGGGTCCACGAGCGCCAAAAGCACACGCTGTTACAAGACATAAACCTGGTTTTATGGGGGGACTTTTTCTTTTTGTCCATCTCAAAGACAGACGCACACTTTTAAGAAATCCTGCAATACTACAATACGAGGATCTCTCTTGGTTACAAAATGATTGTTTACATTTTGGTTTGGCCTTTTTAACATAATAAATGGAAACTTCTTAAATTATGTTTACAGATGTTGACAGAGATGTGTGAATGACAAAACAAGAAACCAGTAGGAACGCTTTGAGGCTTCCAACTTAGAGCTGAATTGAGGAAGGAAGTGAGGTTACAGGAAGAGGAAATGGATTCATTTGTCCTCTGGAGTTTAAGCGACACAGTATCGAAATCTTCCATGCAATGCCTGCTAGTAATGCTTACAAAAATTCATGCAATGTAAGAAATAGCTGGTTTATTTATTTAATTCAATAAAAAAAAAACTCAAGTCTGTCTTTTTGAATGGTTAAGTGTGGCCAACTGAGAAAACGTACTGCAGGACAGTGAGGAGGTGGAGAAAAACGGTTGGATTATATGACAATGATGCAACCAACAACTGTGAGAACATCATGTACACACACACACACACACACACACTTGGGGTGTAGAGTTACCGCAGAGGTGCCTGTCTGTCTCAGCAAAGCCTTCTCTGAGAGCAGAGATGTCAATGTCATAAGGACTGAGTCAGTCTAGCAGTTACATCAGCGAGTGACACAAACCACTTTTGTCAGGAAAAATCAGGAGTGATGAACAACCAGTCACTCTAGGGTTAGACAGTCGTAGTGGAAAAATACAAGAAAAAGTAGGAATGGGGAGGAATGTCAAATTGAAGATGGAGGAGAAAAAATGAACATGAAAGAAACCAGGAGGAGAAAAGAGGTGAAGAAAAGAAGATGGGACAAGTGGGACCTTAGCAGATGCTAACGGTTGATCAGGAGGGAAAAAAATTAAAAAGCTCCAGGGGGGAGATGAAGTATGGCGGTAGGCGAGGGCATGTTGGGATGAGGTGGGAGGAAAAAAAAAAGTTACAGATAATGAGCTGTCAGCTGAGACAAAAGCTAAATGGTACAACTTCATAATGAGTCTCATTCTTGGGAAAGATAAGTATAGTAATGACAACAAGGCCTCACTAATGAGACTACCAAATCAGTTCACAGACAATGCTACAAAGTTCTCCTAAGCCAACAATTAGACCAAGAGAATCCTGTTAAAAACTTATAACAATAACAGTTATATAACCTAAAAATGTGAAAGGTCTGCTCATAAACTGACAGCAAAAATCCACTGTTCTTATTGTCCTTCTGCTCAAGTCTTGCTAACAGAGTTAAATGACATGAAATAACTCACCTTTTCTACTAAAATCAAACTAATTCAGATGTCTGTTATAAAAGCATTTAAGGAAGTGTAGTTTATTGAAAAGACTGAAATTTGTAATTCTCCTAACGCTGCTTTGAGACCTACAGCTTAATGTTGGCATCAGAAGTGCCCATCATGCATACAAAATGTCACTTGAGGACTGTGTGCTTTAGCCCAACAAAAACACTCCTAATTACTTTTGTGATTTCAGCTCCCAGCAGAGTCCAACTCTTGAATCATTTTGGACCTGAACCCCAAAGCTTTGAAGGGAAAAAAGGTGGGCTTGTTATTTCAGCTGTCTCTTCATTGGTTTAATGGTTGGCAGACTTTGGAGCAAAGAAAAAGGTGGATAATTACAATAAAGTACCAATCTGTCACATATGAATGGAAAGACTATAATTAATCAAAAAGTACATCTGGCTACAATTAGCTCGTACAATAGTAAAGGGCTTATTGCTACAAGAGACAAAGAGTGACTTAACCTATAACCTATTTTACACCTGAATATTAGGCAGAATAAAAGATGACTGACCTTCTTTTATTGCATGGGGATAAAGTATGACAATAGTTTTTTTTAGGCTGCTTAAAATAACTGTAGAGTTAGGTTAAAGAAAATAGAACACACAACTGCTCTTTCTTGGTTCTTTGATCTTCAGGGTTTTAGAGTGAAAACTGAATATTACCTTTTTGAAATATCTAAATGTTACAAAGAAGGTCAGAGGATGCAGAAAAGGCTGCTAAAAAACAAAACGACTGATTTTCTGCAGAGACATGCACACCTTATTTATATGCTCAGTTATATTCAAGCTGAAGTTTTCCATTTAAGTACGAGCCACCACTTAAACAAGATACACGCAGAGCGAGACCTATAATTTACAGGCAGGTTGAAAAAATTAAACTAAGGATTTAACGGTTGAATTATTATGGTTAAGTATAATTTTCTGTGCGTATAGTTGTAGCAAAACAACTTGATATAACAATTTAACACATCATTTTCCCCTCAAATGTTATGCTTTATTTGTAAAAATACATCAATCCAATAACCTGGAGGATATTTATAAACCTAGATCATTAATAATGTCATGGTATGCTGCCTGGTAACTATTTTTCAGTAAGAAACTTGGAATTAGTGAGTCAGAAATATTGGAAATCTGAACTAGATTTGAAAACTGTGAATAGTGCCTCTTTAATAATGAGTGAATGATCAATAATCATGAACTGAATCTTGTACAAAGGTAAATCAGTTCAGCAAAGTACAAACATCTACACCGACGTGGGATGTTAAAATAGTGCAAGCAAAACAGAAACTTCTGGAAAACTTCTCTGGGAGGGAACAAATACAAAAAGGGGGCAATGTCAACAGAAATGTTTCTACTGCACTTTAAGGCAGGGATAAAACACACACACACACACACACAAGCCTATATTACATCAGCTCCTGGTTTAATAGAGGTCAAAAAAACATGGTTGAAGTCAGAAGCTAGAGGAAAATTGCAAGAAAGTTCCTGAGTCGGCCAGAACTGAGCAAGTGGTAAACAAGTACTGTACAGAGTAAAAACACCGCTCAAACCTGAGCACTGTAAGGCGGAACTATCAACAGGTTCACATTGAAGAATTAATTTGGTTTCTGATAAGATAACAGGACAGAACCTAACTCAGTCTGTTTAATTAACTTCTCAGGACCATAACACTTGATGTTCTAATAGTTGTTCTGATTGTTCTGATTCCTGAAGAGATGTGTGAGCCTTACACGATTCTTCAAGGCAACAACTTTAAAAGGTTTCCCACACCTGCCCATGCAGAGTCCGGTGCCAAAACATACAGCAGCATCACTGTTTATGGGTTATTGTGACTGGAAGTCTGGGGTAGATCATTAATTTCTCTGATAAAAAGTATACAAAAGCACACACGTCATGTCACACTGCTGACATGGCTGGCTGTTATGAAAATATGTCAGAGGAGAGCTGTTTGACATTCCCTGCAGCTCACGAGTGAGCGTCTCTTTAAAAGCCACTTGTATTATAAATTTAGGGACTTAAAGCTCTAACTGAACCAACAACACTGTCTGAATCCTCGCCTTCTGAAAATATTACGGCCATGGTTCATCTGCTGAGCTGGAAATGCCAAACCTAACTTAGTGCCATGTCTTTTAAATGCTACTCTAAGAACAATTTTATTCCATTTTTACTTCCTAGAATCTATTTTTGCGGTTGTTATACGGATTAAGCAACCCAGCCTTGACTGTTGGTGCCAAACTAAACTTCCCGATCTAGTAAACACGGGTCACATGTTCCTCCTTGGCAGTGTTGAGGCTTGTTGACTGAAAGCTTGATAGATGGTCGTGTAAGTTGCTTAACTCCATGAATCTTTCACTGTGTACCAATCAAACGGCTGCTATTGTGTGCTGACAGTTTACTGACAGGTGCTACTAATACTCTGTATGGAACATGGTTGTTATCTACATTTTTTTCCAACAAAAAATGTTGCTTCAAACAAGCTCCTTCAAACACTGCCGCACATCAGGACACATGGTTCAATATAACGTGTCTCATTACAAGATAAGAGTCACAAACTGACTGTTTACCTACTTTATAATTGAAAGTTACACAGAAAGCATTTAGTCAACATGTGCTTTTGTTAAAACCTCCCTAGGAGCAGTGCCCTTTCAGAAACTAATTCTCTGATGAAAAAAACAAAGATGTTCCAAAGAAAACAAGAACAGATGGATAAAACAAAATGAAACACCTAGATAATATTATAATGGAGGGTACCGTGGCTTAATCCAGAGCGAGAAGTAAAACATACCATAGCGTTTATGATCTCTCACTAAAAAAGCAAAGCATTTGTCTGATTGGTCCCCGCCTGGGTCATATGGTAATAAGAGTGATGAGGGACTGGCATGCCCACACACACCAAAAATGACAAAAATAATATAATTCTCTCTCTCTCTCTCTCTCTCTCTCACCCCTCCCCTATGCCTGTCTCATCTAATCTGTCATCATTCTGAAGGACGCCGACGATGCAATCTCTAAATAACGCAAATGCTGACCCCACATCTGACCTCAAACCCTTCTACTGAATGGGACCCTCAATGCCTCTCTTTAAATAAGAGCATGTGTGTGTGTTTTCGAGCACGTCTGCGTGTGAATGCACATGTTGATGGCTGCATAAATATGACTTCTTATACCCTATTTGTATATGTATTTAAGTGCATATGTAAACATATTTAAATAAATGTTTGCACCAACTCTGGTGGGAGCGTGTTTGTCTATTCTGTCATATTTGTGGTATCTTTGAAAGCTGTATTTGTCAGTATGACTCATTAGAATATTTAGTAACAGAAAATGATTAAGACAAGCAGTGCAAATATAAACCATACTGAGCCAAAAACAACATGAAATAAATGCTTTTAGCATAAAAAAATGCAGCTTGAAAACATTTTTTTTTTTGTTCTTGAGTTTATTGACCGATTCAATACTCAAGTGCTCAAAGCACTCAGTCAGCGCTAAAGGTTAAATAAATGTGATTAAATAATTGGTTGTAGATCAAAATTGCCAACTGGGAAAGCACAGACAAGACTGTGTTTTAGTGTCCCAAACATCTTTGATTTTCAGGACTAAAACTGCATTTGACAAATACGCACTGCCTTTCTGAATAAAACAAGATGCATGTTGCCAATCCAACAGTAAAATATTTGCTCCTTTCATCTCTATCTAATTAATTCTTATGGTATTTAAATGTCTGACCAGCCTCACAGTGCAGATACTAATATTTGAACTGAACAAAGCAATTGTTAAAAAAAGTGTGCTCATCCATATAAACTGTCTGAAAATTTAAGGAAAACACTCAAAATGCAAAGATGAGAGAAGAGAAGAGAAGAGAAGAGAAGAGAAGAATTAATCATGCACTGTCATTGCTGCTCTGAACACCTCCAGCCCACGAGGCTTCTATTTATAGACAGAGAAGGAATGAGAGAGAGGTAGAGAATGAAAAGACAGAAGAGGACTAGAGGAGAGACAAACATAAGACTGAGTACAGATATCTCTGGGTGAGGAGGAAAGAGACAAAAAAGGACAGCAGGAGTGAGCAGAATAAAGATGAGTGGAGATAGAAGCTGAGGAGAAAGAATATAGCTGATGAATGTGTGTTATAATCATGAGGTATTTTTGAAACTGGATGCAACATGTCAACTGAAATGTATCAGTAAATAACTATAAGAATAATCTCGATTTACTGCTCTAAACCTTTGGTCATGAGGGACGGGATCATGACCAATAGGACAAGATCCCGGATACAAGTGGGTGAAATTAGCTTTGGTAAGGTGGCCAGCCTCAGTCAGGGAGAGGGTGAGGAGCGCTGTCATCCAGTAGGGATCTCAGAGTAAAGTTGCTGATCCTTCACATAGAAAAGAAATCAATTGAGGTGGTTTGAGCATCTGATTAAGATGACTCCTGGATGCCTCCCTGTGGAGGTTTGCTGAGCATGTCCCACTGGAAATAGACCCCCAGAACTCCCTGGAGTTGTAGGTGGAGCTGGAGAGTCACTGAAGAGACAGACATCAGGGTTGTTGCCTCCATGACTCGACCACAGATAAGGGGTAGAAGACTGATGGGTGGCTGATGAGAAATGTTCATTTAGGATTATCTTCTTCCAAACAAGAGTAAAAATTTTCTGTTTGTGTAGTTTGTAAGGACCTCAGAGACCCAAACATTTGCTCTGAATCAACAAAATAATTAAAGTAATTTTGCTCTTTTGAGTTAATGACTTAAAGCTCTATGATCGGCTGGCAAAGTTGAAAAATAAAATTTGTTATCTTGTTTTTAACAAAGCTGAAACAACGGCATATTTTTGATGGCCCCATTTATTTGTCTCTCCTATGGCCCCAAGTCAGGAGCCATGACTTGCAGACCTTTAAATATATTAGTCTAATCAAAATATATAATGATAATAAGTCCAGTTTCCCATATTTAATTATAATATTTTAAGCTAAATGTGTGTGCAATTTAAATGTATGAACTATCTGTTCATACCCTGTTCTCACACACAACCATAGATAACATAAATGCTGTATTTGTCTCTATGAATTATTAAACACTATACAGGCTCAGCTTTAGTGTGCCAAACCCAAGTAACAAAAGCAGGAGAGTGTGCAGGTTTTGTATCAGTTCCTAATAAAGACAAATGTGAATAAAAAAAAAAAACAAGCAACTACTTTTCATTTTGTTGTGGCAAGATATGAGAAAATATCACCCTGCTTTAGTTAATAAAAATAAATATAGCACAATTCTGAAAAGAACAAAAGGGAGAGAGCAGCTATAAATATCAAACCAAGGATGAAGCCTTGAGAAAGATGGTTCAGAAAAGAAACCTAAGATTAAGACACAGAAAAAAAATTTTGCGCTAAACTGAGTAAAAAATGTTTACACTGGATGATGGCCTCTCCCACAGTAAAATATTACGTGCTCAGTCCTGTTTGCTTACACGCATTTAGCTTATTGCTCAATATTTGACCATGATGATGATGAATTTCTCTGCCATCTATGGTGCATTCTCCTGAATGACGTGCCACTGATCACACCTCGCACAAGAACAAAAAGAGCCACAAATGCTAAAAGTATATTAGCAAGTTTTGGAAACATGAGATATACAAACATTAAAGTGGATCTGACAATTTCATTGTAGATTTCCTTTTTCTTCTAGCCTTCATACCACTGAGCTGAAACCGAACTAAAGTTTAGGCTAAAGTAGAAACATTTCCCACCACCAAAGCCACAGCTGATCTTCTGTTCCAAATTAATAGGTCTTCTGAAGTTAAAAAGGTCCCTCAAATGGACTGCCATCTGTGCAAACATTGTGTACAATTAGGAGGAAACAGAAAATAAATTATATTCTTCTGCAGCTGCTTTTAAAACTAATTAATTTGAGGATTCTGTGCAGTGAAAGACATTAATTTTCTCAATGAAATAAAAAACAGGAAATTTAAGTATATGTCACTCTTAAGATAAACATTAAATCATATAACAAATATTCCTTTGGGATATGTGTTCTTAACTTACATTGTCTAATTGAAAAGAAAAGCAGAAAAAAAGACATTCTCTAAAAAAATGATCAAAGTGTTTGGTGCAAGTCAGTTCATGTACATTACAGAAAAGTATGCTTAAAGTATCTTGAAATAGGTAGCAAATAGCTAGTGGCTAACCGTAGTATGAAATATACCTTTTACATACAGAAATAGCATTGTGCAAAATATCTGAGTGCAAAGTGGTAACCACAGAGTCCGGATGTGCAGCAGACTGTGGCGAGGCTTGAATGCCACCTGCAACTCAAGTTTGCAACATTTTGGCGCCAATTTTGTTTTGTTTTTTCAGTCGTGTGCAGAATAGCATGTTCTGTTTACTTCTTGCTTTGTCATATGGAGGAAGGATCGACTACAAAACGACCTCAAGTGACACCGAACTGCTCCCACTTCTGAAGAAATTGCTAAAGGGAAAAAAACAAGTCAAATAACAGTGTAATATTCAGGAAATAATAGTAAAAAGCAGAAGCTGGTCTTGGTAAGCATCTAAAATATGTTAACATCATAACCTGCTCTTCTGTAAACAAAGTCACATGGTTGTGCATGAATGCACGATGGCCACACACATTATAAACAAGAGGCTAAGTGAAGCATTATCAATAGTAAGTACAGAGATAGTACAAGGCACTCTGAATGTAAACTTTAAAATATTGCACAACATGCTTAATCCATGACACTAAACTGGTTTTCTAACACACTCAAGCCAACTCTCCAAGCAGAAATTCAGCTGCAGCGGAGCTTTATTCACATGTGCTAATCCCCGTGGGTAAGAAAGCATCTGGATACTGAATCGACAGAAAAGCAGACAAAGTCTAAAAGTACACAGGCTGAATAGGCCTGCACTCAGACCACAGGAGACCCACAGTCCATTACCTTCTAAAGCCGCCCATTAACTTACTGTCTCACCCTCCCTGGCTCTGTCTGTAGCCACCTCCATCTCTCTCAGACTTTGTCTGCATGCCTTTATCTCCCTTCTTCAACTGTCCCCTTTTATCTCCGCAAATATTACACATTCATTCGACTTCTCCTGTCACAAGCACTTACTGTCTCTGCTTCTGTCTATGCCCTCGTTTCAACTCGTTTTCCCTTTTCCACAGTTTGGGTTTGTAACTTTTCTCTCTGGCTAACAAACGTCTGTTGCTCTCAGTACTGAACTGACTGACAATTGGCCACAATTGCTCTCTGGCTTTTCAGTATTTGCTAGGGATGAGCCGACTGACTGGCTCGTAGGTGGAATTGGCAGAATTTCAGCTTGAGTGGCTTGACCAGACACCAACAGGTCTGGCAGCTAGAAATCATTTTTTTATTCCAAAACAGGTAAACACAGGTTTGTAGCAGCTCTCGAAAAATAATTGTATAGCTGATAATTTGAAAACTGCTTAATACATTGCACTTTCAGCTCTTGTACATTAGCAATTACACCAGGCTGCAAACATGTATACACACACTCAGCACTAGAGTAAAGAATCTTTTAAATCAAATATTGATGTAATGTGACTGGACAGAGAGGCTTTTAGATGAGCCCAGGGAGATGCACACATCCACAAATCCTCAAACAAGCCTTTAAAAAAATGCATATCATCTACAGCCAGTCAGACAGTAGAGCAGCCCAGCTCTTGTCTTTTTTCCCCTCTCTAATATGTCTCACGCTTCCCCTTTTCTATGATCCCTTTTTTCCCCATTTATTTTATTTGAGCTCTCCTGCTTGTTCAACACCGCCCTCGCTGCAGCGCAACTAAGCTCGAGTCAACAACAGTGAGAGCGTGGTGAGCCGTTTATCCCTCACAATACAATGAACTAGACAGCGCAACACAACCCATATGCATTCATAAACACAAAGACAGAACAATTGGAAATAAACAGGACCGGACTCTCTGACGAAATGGCTTTGTCACAGATTCTGCATTTGTGCATATTTTCATATGAGAGCAAAACAAAAACAAGACAAGCATGTTGGTTTCTATGCCAAAGTGCTTTAAAAGATATATTTAGTAACATATTTACATATAACTCACTCTCTCCAAACTATTAAATAATATTGTCCTGGTAAAAATCTGATTCATTACTTGGTTTATTCTTTCCCAGACAGTTCTGTAATACAGTATTTCCCTATCCTGGTCAATGCACACCATCCTACATATTTTAGATGTGGTTCTGCTTAAAACAGAGCAGATGGTGCCTCTGTTTAAAGACACCTGAATCAAAGAAATACATTTCATTTAACATTAAATGGTCTGGTATGGGAAAAACTGATAATATATTGGAAATTTCCTTTATAGCACAAACCAATGAAACATCAAAAGTATGTTTCTGCCAAAATCAAAAAGCCCCTTTTTACCTCTCATCACTCAAGCATTTTTGCACTAAATAACTTTTAGAGAGGTTTTGAAAATGTTTTAGTCACTATACAGACTTCTTAAACTTATAAATTCATCATTTATACCCACAAAAGTCCATTTTGACAAGATAGAAAGTCCATTTTGAACAGACAGACAGATAAAAGACCTCAACACACTTTGAATGATTGATGACTTTAATATTTGTACTAGTTGTTCTAATATTTAAAGTATTAGATGCAAACTCAAACAAATTGCTGTAATTTCAAAGCACTGGCAGCTTAATTCACATTTTCCACCCGACTATCAATTACCTGTAAAAATAATCTTTTTAATGCTGCTCTACACCTAAGATACTGAAAACATTAACAAAGGGTCCTATTCTATTCAGAACAGGTCAGCACAAAGACACCACCTCACAAAGACAGCTACATGGAGTTATTTTACACCAGAATATAATGAAACAGGACACTGAATTCTAAAAGGAAACATTTGCTCTGCTGATTTCATGATAAAACTACAAGGCAACACTTCTAAGTATTCGGATGACAGGACTCAGACATGGGGATGGACCAATACCAGTATTGGGAGTTGATCGCATAACATTCCGGGGATAAGTGTTCACCTCTCAGTTGAACAGCCAGGTGGTATGAAGCAATGTCAGTCATGAGCCATGTTTCAATCCAATTTAATTCGAATTTAGAGCGAACTTTTTAAATTTCGCAAAAAGGAAATGAATAATAAATGCGACTCAAGACGTGTTTCCATCAACTAGCTTGATGCAAATAACCCAGTAATTACGTCAGACGTAAACAGGAAGTAGGAGTCGCAGGAATACGCATCCCAGGACAATAGAGAGAAGT
>JARVJO010000180.1:7193099-7211005 GCA_031762555.1 Cynodonichthys magdalenae | reverse complement strand
CAGGCCGTTTCCATTCAGCTTTTCTGATGCAAAATTTCAAAATGCGAATTAAGAAACGTTGATGGAAACACGGCTATGGAGAGATCGTTTTTTTTTGTTTGTTTTTTTTTTTTGTGTGGTAGTTTGTTTTTTAGCCATGTGAAGGCATTACAAACTGAACAATGGTGATCAAAGTAACGCAGACTGCAAAGTATGCTTAGACCAGTTGTACAAACAAAGTTTAGCACTTTCAACACAAGAAATATAATAAAAGAACTAAAAGAGCAAAAATGTTGAGCTTAAAGAGTTTGCTAATGGCTGCAGTAAACAGCTAGTCTTTCATTAAGCAGATGGGGGTGCCCTGGGAATATACTCATCTGAGCAGGAGCTTCTAGGCAACACAACAAATAAGCAAAAAACGCAAACAAATCCCTGGCAAGAGACCATCATCAAGGTGAAAAACGGCATTATTGAAAAGCATGAGAGCTTTAAGAGTTCTTGACCTGAGAAGGCTAAGCCAGTGAACTGTCCAGCAGGAAGTCGATCCCACCGGCATCAATTTCCACCATTTTGAAGAGCGGGGATGAAATGGGATGAGAGTGGATATGGTCAAAACTGACTGGTTATTAGTCTTTGACTACAAGGTGTTGATGAGCCTAAAAAGCTGCTTAATGAGTAGCAGCCGCTGACATGGTCACTGAGGAAAGCACTAAGCTAATTCTAAGATGATGCCTCGAAAAACGGGGACTTTTTCTGCCATGTTTACTACTGCTGCTACAAGCTGGATGTCTTTTAAAGACGCGAGGCCTTACTGTTTTCTGCTTTCAGCATTTAATAAACTAAATGTGATGGTGAGAAGACGTTTGAGCAAACTATACAGGCTGCAGGATTCACGGTAAGAATGATTGGTGTCAGGAGACAATTGCGATTACAGCAGCTGTTCAACCTTGCCCCCTGTTTCAGCTTTAAAAGACAGAAGGGGTTTTCCACCCCTGGGTTCAGTTCCAGTGCTACTGAGCTTTGCATACCATCAATGTGATCTCTGTCTGTGGTAATTACATCATGCAACTGTGGCTTATGAGGGATTGACTCCTAATCTGGTGCAGAGAACTTCCTGTATCACTGACCAAAGCGCCTGTGATTTTTATATATTCTTTTGTATGTGTGTATTTTTATACACTTCTTACTGACTCGGTGTGGTGTTTCAAATAAATATATAAATAAAACAATTGTGTTACATTTTTCCTGGGATTTACTTCAAAGTACTAGGAAAATTAAAGAAAGTGAATTCCACAAACAGAATCAACAGTCTCCAACACACATAAATCCTGTTTATTACAAGGAGTCACACACTGTTTCCCACTCATTCTGCTCTAGTTATGGCTCAGCAGATGACACTCAACTGCTCTGATACTATTTATAGAACAGAAAAAGGAGGAAAAAAAATCCCATCTCTCCTCTTGTCCTACTCGCTCTTTCAGTCTCTAGCTAAGGTCGTGGAGGATGCCAGAGACCGAAACAAACAAAATGGGAGGGAGAGTGACAAAGACAAAAATAAATGTGAATAGATACATACTTATACACAATACTCTTTTTAAATTTGTTTTGATCTCTTTCATTTCTTTTTTCACAAGTAAATGAACTCGTTAAACTCAAACCCATTTCTGGTGTCTTTTATCTTGAGCAGAAATTGTTTTTAGCTGAACTCAGCTAATGTTTACCAAAGACACACAAGAACAATACATCTGTCTGTCTTTTAGATGCTGTCCACAAGAGAATTATTGTTTTATTAGCTTCAGCTATGTGTCCACATGGAAACTGATTTGGGAGTCCCTGAGTTGAGAAAAAATCTTCTGGAGTGTGGATAGTTGTTTGTGTCCCTGTGTGCCCCTGTCTGGAGACCTGAGAAAGACTCCAACCCCACCTTGACCCTGATTAGCAACAAGGAGGACATAATGGATGGATGATTTTGTTATAGCAGAAAACGGAAAACATTTTTCATTTAATCTTAATTAACATTTATAATTGTGTGTATTTTGTAAAAATAAAAACTAGAATGATAGAATATTTGACAGCTTTGTAGGAAAGAACAAATTTGTAATATTTATTTAAAATATACCTGCTTAAAAAACAAAATCAAAAAAGCAGGTGTTGCCTATTTCTTTTAAAAAAGAACTAAGCCCTAAGTTAGCTTGACTAAAAACGTATTTTATTGATTTCTATTTTTCGAGTAACACAGGCTACTAACCAACAATTAACAATTAGCTTAACACTGAAAATGGTATAGTAAGTCATAAATCGTAAGTTAACACAATTAGAATCATGTTTATCAAAATAAATCAAACATTTCCAATTCAATACTAATGAAAGTTGTGTCATAATTTCAGCTATTAACTGCAGACATGTTTTTCAGCTTTAAGTGAAGAAAAGATGAGAAAACAAAACGTTTCTACTACAGGAAGCTACGGTAACTCTACTAGGACAAACTACAAGACACAGCAACTACTCTAATCTAATCTTTCACACCAGCAATGTAATGGATCTAAAAACAAATAAAAAAAAGAATCAGTTTCACTCCCACCCCTAGTGGAGAAAATCCGCATATAGATTGGCGGTTCTGTTGTTTCCTCTATTATCGCCTCTCAATGACATCATTTGAAATAATAAATTCATCAAATGGTGATGGAGAAGTCTGAAAGGAATCATTACATGGCAAATACGCGTGTATTATTCGAGAAGTGGGTTGGGTGTCAAATTTTAATGCAACACACCCCAGACCATTTTTTTTTTTTTTTTTACTGAGGAATGACATGTTATCAGTGGAATGTGGGGAATCTGGGAGGGTTACAATGCGACCAGGGAGCGCTCCCCCCACCCCCCCAAACACACACTCCTCAAACACACAGAATAAATGTTGAACACAAAGACAGAAACAGGAGTCCCGCTCACACACGAACAAAGCCATTCTATATACTAAGTGAGCACACACAGCAGAACAGTCTGTGCAGAGTCAGGACCCAGACAAAAGCTAAAGCAGACTAAACATAAATATAAAAGACACATGCAAACACACACTTTTGTAGAGCAAGTGGCCTGAATATGCACCCCCGATCAATTTACGCTGATGCAGACAACTGACAGTCATCTATTTTAGACTGAGGTCACACACCACTAATACCCTTTTCATAGATGTGCACAGGTTTAATAAATGAGCACCCAGCCCTGCTGTTTTAGTAACTACACCTTTTCTGCTTTGCTTTTTTCAGAGAAATATTTACATGCTGTTCAAATAACAGCAAAATGTATTCAAATTTTCCCAGAAATAGGGTAAGAAAAAAGCTGATAATCAAATCGACCTATTAGTTTAAACAAATACTAGGTGATTCAGTTTATACATCTCCAAATCACAAATCACACTTTGACATTTTTGAGCCCTGAAATATTATTACTTCCCGTTTCCTTAGCCTGTGAACGTATGCAAAAATATCTCCCTGAAACACTCAAAGGCAAAAAGAAAAAAAGATGTTAGAAAGACTAACAGGAAAAAGATCCATTTTATAGGAATGGAAAGATAATATGATGCATGCGCTAAGTGTTTAAGCATTAATTAAAAAACCTAAGTGATGCCTTGAGACATTAATATAGAATAGAGATTAGTTTAAGGAGAAATATTTAGATTTCAGTAATACTGAATAGACTATACCTACATTTCTTAACAATTTATTCCCAATATAATATTCTTTTTCATTCAAAAAAGAAAAGTAATCTCTTCCTGATTCAAGCACATGCAGGTAATTCTGTCATTTGAATGCAAATAGTTTTATTTACACCAAACTTTAAACTGTTTCCAGGTAGCTTTACACAAGTCCAAAATAAAAAAATAAAAAAAGCCCAGAATGTAAAAGCAGCCCACCTGACTGTCAACCAAACCATTTGTCTGTCTGATTTGAGATTTGCCACTTTAGAAATAAAACAACAGGACTCAATCTTCAGTTTCTGACCTGCAGCTGTCAGCCAATCGTGGCTCTGGATTTCCAGGAAGTGATTATTTCTCACAAAGCTTGTATTGTTTATAAGTTTTCTAGTAATAAAAAGAAAAAATAGGGGAAAATAATGACCATTATTCAGGCTTACACTTGTATTTCGATGTGTTGAATTTAAAATGTTGAGACTTTTTTAAAAACTGTGTCAAATATAATAAAGTAATGATGTGGGATCACATGTAGGAGGAAGTTATGGGGAGAAAAAAAAAAGGTAAACAACTCCCAGAGTAAGTCATTAACATCTGATGCATTGTTTTGTCCCAAACTAACCCCATCATCCACACAAGGTGTAGGCATTCACTGCCTTTTCTGAATCAATAAAACACACATACATACACTCTGCTTCCAATTAAACCCAGATTCAATCATAATAAAACAAACTTGACACAAACACACACATTAGGATTGACGTAACCCCCTAGATGCACAGGCGCAGCCTTTTCTGCACCACCTTCCAGCCTCTCAGCTCGCCTCATTTGCAACATGACTTTATTTAGAAGAAGGTGCCAAAACACTTCAGCGCGTTCAACACACTGATGAGCACGAACACACTCGCAAACCCGCCAGCACAGCCAAATGTCTGGGCTCAGGAGTACACTTGCTTCTAGTTTTTCTGAATAAACAAAGAGTAGGAGGGAAAAGGTCAGTCTTTTTTTTCTATTCCACACACACACATACACAACTCTTGGCACATATTTTGAACCCTTTAGGTTTAAAGCTATCAAGTTTGAGTTATCTGTGTGTTAAAATGCCTCACTCCCACAGGTGGAAGGTCAAAGCTAGATGCCCGGTTTCTAACTATTTTGGAGCGACTTCACACCAACATGATTACAGCAGCTCCTCACTAAAAACACAGCGTGACCTGAAGCCCATGTGACACTTCAAACTTAAAATCAATGCAAACAAAATTCTACGAGGCAGGCTGGCCTAACCTTGGAGTTCAACATTAGGGGAAACCATGATGTTTGAAAACACATAAACACAAGTTAAACCAGAAAGTAGTGTGAGTGGCCGGAGAAGAGGATGGTTTACATTTGAGGAAGTGCCTGCTTCTCCGGCTCCCTTCCTTTGCAGCTCACAGCTGGTTACTGACACAGGACAGGAGGAGTAGTATGAAGCAGGATAAAGCTGTGGGAATGAGCAACAGAATAAATGAACCTTAGATTTTTTTGTATTTCCGTTTATCTTCATAATATCCAAAACCCAGAGAAGAATGAGTGGCAACGTGAGCGTTCACATTCCTATTCTGACATCAAGCCCTAAAAAATTATCTTCCTTCAATTCCTGCCATTTATGAAGCAACAAACAAACTAGCTTTACCTATTGAAGCATGAGAGTCTTATAGCATCTTGACCTTATTGTCCCTTCAGATAACTTTTGTTGTGATCTGTAAATAACAAAGTAATGGACTTGCAATGAATATAAGCCACTAATCTGCTCAGATCTCTGTGTCATTTATTATCTGCAGGGTGGCTGGTGGTTATTTCATGCATAATCATTCCAGCAATAAATTCTTCTTTCAGGTTGTTCATAAAGTAGCTATTCTGCTAATCTGGTCCCATTAAAAATGCAGGAAAAACAATTTCCTGCTCCAAGTTTAAAAAAAAATCAAACTGTTGAGGTAATTGCCAATGAAGCTGAGCCAGATAAATGAGCTAACAATCCCCCCCAAGAGGCAGCTGCAGCATGGGAACACACGTGCATTCAAGCAGCCTTTCACATGCACATATATGGCATTGTCTTGAATGGCAATAAAAAAATAGGAAATAAAGTTATTTGTAGCTGGCATTAAAGACATTTACTAAAAAATATTTAAAATGCAAGCAGTTGTCAACTCTTTATGATGTATGCGTTTGTTTAAGGGGGTTGCCATTGCTGCTTTATTTGAGAGTTAAGCAGGAAGAGGACACTTTAATGCTGCAGCCTTTTGGCTGTTTAGTCAGGGAAATCCGAACCATGAAAAACCGTTACACTTCAGCTCTGCTGCTCCAGAGTAATCTGAGAACATTTATCCCTTAGTAAAATACTCTTATACATCAGATTTCTTTGTGCCACAGGTCAAGGGATGAAAAAGTTCTGCTTTGCTTTCATACATCGAGATAAAAAGGGGTGAGCTCGGAGGACAGTTTCCAGCACCCAGAGGGTGTGTATGCTTGTCTGAGGTGGGGATAATCTGCCGTGTGCTTCTGTTGTGGGAGAAATTTTAAGATTTTCCAGAGCCAACAGTCCAAGAAAGGTCACACTGATTCTTTTTTGCTTACATTATTTTCCTGCCAATTAAACCCACTTTCAGTCAGTTGTCATCTTAAACTGACTCAAGATCAGTAATGAATACAAACATTATTTCAAGCAAATTCTTAGCTAAAATTATACCAACAATTCTTTTCATTTCAGGTGACCTGCATCAACCTCTTCAGTCTCATCCATCTACATCTAAACTAACATAGCCTCTAAAGATAAGCTACTGGGTGACCTTCCTCCTCCTCACTGCTCCCATCATCCATTCATCTTCACCGTTTGCTTTAAGATTAGGCAAACTTATCAGCCTTCCTGCCACTGTGTTTCCATCTTGGTGGATTTCTGTGGCAATCTGTTTTAGATAAGATGCAGTAGAGTGAAAAACGAAAAGGTCGCCTCAGTCCGACTATCACATTAAAACTTTGGGAGAACTCAAAGTCTACAGGTCACTTGAATATGCATATGGAAGTGACTCAAAGAGGTGGAAGCACACCTCATAATCCCGGGCAACAAGTTCCAGGATGATCCAGACTCCCACAGATCCCCAGTTGTCATACCCACCCAGTGACAGAATGTGATTGGATGCAGTGTGTGGGCGTAGATGGATGTAACTTTATTCTCAGCTTTATGCCACATGTCAACAGTTGCTCTGTCATCTCTGACATACAGAGGATTACAACCAAGCTGTTCCTGCAGGCATCATTCAGACAAGTCACCAAGTGCTTTAAATACTAGGAAAAAACAATAATGATGCTTTCTACAGTGCCGTGCAAAAATCTTCAGCTACCCTCATTGATTTTCATTTCCCTTACAAAAAGAAATTTGTAATAATTCAAAATGATAATGGCATCAGTTCTGCAAGTTTCCTGATGGTTTCTTTTAAAAAGGTCCTATTTTTACGCCAGTCTGTATACATGTTTATTTTCAGAAATGTGCTTTGTGTGTAAAGCCACTTAACACTGGTCTATGAATCATTCTAGAACAAAAAATACACCTAATTGACGGTATAAGCCAGTGTTTTTCCAAGAAAATAAGCAACATGGCAAAATAACCATCTTATATTGTACTTTTATGCAATTTAGATTTAGCAGCTTGTTGCAAAAACACATTTTGTTCCCCAAAAAGAAAGACAAAAAAAATAAAAAATAAAAACTTTGACAAGCATAAAATCAGTATTATCTTCAGATACCAGTCGTCTACGTTAGACAGTTTTTCAGATGTATCATTTTATTTTGTTTACTCGTTCAGTTTTCTTAGCCATTTTTTTAAGAACACATTGCACAGTGTCAAAATATACCAAGTTTTATGCTAATGGGTCGGAAAGTTAAATATAACATCTGAAGAAAATAACTTTAAAAAACCTTTATGAAGTTGTTGCTTGATACCCCTTTAAAGACATACAATACAAGAAAGCTTAGCTCTATTGAAGCAAACTAATAAAATCAACAACACTATAGACTTGATACATGAGATTTCCACAATTCTCTGGGGCAGAGACAAAAAAAAGGAGGAACGTGTGACAGAAAAGCTCAGCCAAGGGTGAGCGTTTGTTTTCTGACAACAAACTGCCGTCTCCTAGATGCAGGGCATCAGGCAGAGCTGATTTTAGCCTCTAGGATTCAAAAAGGCTCGAGGAACATCTCATGATGGAGATAACAGAAAAACAATGACATGGTCTCGCAAACAAAACCTATCCAGACAAATAACCAAACATGCAGATTTGGAGAGAAGCCTTTCTCTCGCACGGTCACCAAATTATATCTGCTTGGTGATAAATGCCAGATCATATTGCAACAGGCTTCGTAAATCCTGTACTTTTATTGGCAGATCAGCAAGAGTTTTATCAGGGCAAGTGGTTCCACGCGAGTCCATGCCCGTGTTTTCTTCCTCTGCTAAAACCTCTGCTCAAAGAGCTCTCAGTGTCACATGACGGGCAAAGATCTGTTATTCTACATCTCCTACTGCTGAACTCACATCTTGCTCTGCATCTATTACAGCTCTAAGGCTCCTTTTTTGCTTTCCTCTTCACCTAATTCATAAAAACGCTACAGCCCTGCTCTTCACGATTGAAGTCTCACTTTCTCTTAAACAAAAACACTCTCGCTGCAGAAGCTGCTTTGGGGCATTTTGATGAAGCAGCATTGCTGTGTGGCACTGCAATACTGGCTTGAAGATTCTGCTTTATCTTTATGCATCAAAAGAGCAAGAACAAACAAAGCGTGTTGGGTTCTTCCCAGCTACCTGTCCTCACCCTGCATTTTACATGTCAAACAGGCATATTTATGACATTAATTACCAGAACACTAAAATAGCATAGTCATCAAGAAATTTAGGTTGCAGCTGTATGGCATCCTCTTTCAATAGGCCTTTATGCAACTTGTGGCAGGGGTAATCTTTTTCACCACAAGATCCGTTCACACACATGCATAAAAAAAAGTAATCTGTTCACAAGACAGCACGTTCACAATGGAATCAGTTAACCATGACTCAGAAGCAGAGAAGTGTGTGGTGTAAAAGTGGGAGTAAGTTGCACTACATTTGAAAACATACAAAAATACACTATCTAAATTATACCTGCTATGATGCAATCTGCACCATCAATCAGTCTAAATCAGGCTGATCTCTTATCTTGAGGAAACTATCAGGGTAAGCAGAAAGTTCTCTTGAACTGTATCAGTATATCAAGGTAAATATAAGTCATAAAAAAAAAAGAAGGTAAATAACCACAGCTGACACAGAGTTACAGACTCAGTCAGAGACCCAGGTGGTGACAGTTTTCTGGACTAACCTGGAGTTCACACCATGCCACTTCCACTGTTGTCTCAGTGTCGAGTCCCTTGTACACGGTCTTAAAAGATCCTCTCCCGATCTCAATGTCGAATTTCAGGAAGCGGCCATCTGGTGAAGTCCCCACAGCTTTCGTCTCAGCCTCTTCTATATCCTCCTGAACTCGTTTCTCGGCTTCCCTCTGCTCTGCCCGTGCTTTCGCTAGTCCCTTCCCTTCCTCCGTCTCCTTGTCTTTCTCTTCAGTCGGACTACTATAGCTCTCCTCGATCGCTTGTTCAATCCCTTTTCCATCTTTCAACGCCTGCTGGACCTCCTGAATCCCTCTGGGACACAATGTAACATCAGATAATTCATTTATCGCTTTATCTGTAACATCCAATACTGTCGAGATGGGTTCTTTTATCGTCCCCTCTGTGCCATCAGATTTGCAAGTCGTAGGAACAGCAATTGAGATAACGTTTACATCTGAATCTCCTTCAGTGTTCAGAACTTGCCTCGATGAAACTGCCCCACTAAGGCCAAGGTAAGGCTGGAGAATGGTGCCTTGTAGATAGGACCCTCTTCGGTCGTCCTCATGTTCAGATAATTGCTCCTCTGACCTACAAAGCTGCAGAGACAAGAAGTTGGGAGTCCCTTCACAGTCTGGAGGTGAGGTGAGAATCATGGTTGCTTTGCTTGGCAGGTCCAAGGCCGTGGCGTTGGAGTCACAAATAACACTGCGGCGAAAGAAACGGTGCTCGGCCGTTTTGGAGTCCCTCTCCATCGTGTGGCGCCGCCGCCGCACCTCGGGCTGTCCGGCGAGCTTCTCCACGACGTGCGTGTCTGAACTGGCAGAGCCATTCACATTCTTGTGGGGAGTTTGAGGTGATGGACAGGGGGAGGCAGAGGATGTAGGAGGGAGCGGGGCAATGAATTTCACAGCTTTGCTGCTGCTTTCCGACATTTTTCCACAAGGCTCAGACCACAAGAAAGGAGAAAACGACTAGATATAAATAAGGTGAATCCTCGAACAAATTGTGTGAACTTTAACTGTGCGAGCAAACTGTAAACTCCTTTTTTGAAATAAAAAGCTCTGAAACTAATGGCGTTAAAAAAATGAAATGAATGCAGCAACCCTTGTTCTGTTTTGAAGTTTGTAAGGACTTATCAGCTCTGTAGCCTTTGTGCAATTTCAGCTGTTTTAACAGGACAAGCTACAGTTTGTAAAGGGCCCTTCCATACAGGGCTCGGGGAGGCCCCAGGTGAGAGGAAGGGGCTTAAAGATTAATGAGGGGAGGGATGAAACGCAGTCCAACATGAAGCGTTGCAAGCAGTGCAAAGAGCCTCCAAGGGTCAGATCAACACTTGAATCCATCCTGCTGCCAACATCCATACAGGGACGACTGCAACATGGAAGGACTGGAGATCGGTCAGACCAGTATGACCTCCCAAAGAGTTGTGATTTGAAGTTACAGCCTGATAACAGTCTTGTCTAGTCCTGTTCTGCCTGTTGAACTCCCCCAAGAGGTTGCTGGCTTGTCTGGTTGGGCCAGACGGTAGTACTAGCCTGGCCTAGCCTGGCCCAGCTTGGTCTGCTTGAGTCCGTGTCACTGAAAATAAGAAAAAAGAAACATAAAATTGTTAAAATTTGAGTTTTTTCCTTTATGTTCCCATTTATTAGAGAATCATAAAGGAGTCTATACGTGAACCAACTCAAAGAAAACTAACAGATACTTGACTCCGAGACAAAATGGTCGAACATACTGTACAAGCTGTAAGGTACTCCTAACATTTTACAGCTGTTTGACCTGTGGTATGATTGACACAAGGTGATGCACACATTTCACAAACCTGAGCTTACAGACTGTCTGAGTAAGTTTCCCATATTTTGATGTTTGTTCCATAAACATTTTTTCCCCAAATAAACTTAAATAAATCTAATCTAAAAATTACGATTCACCATCTTATGCTTTTTTAATAATCTATATCCAACCCTTGTGTACGCTGCAGCAGAGTGATGCAGCCTCGTGTCTGCCTAATTTCTCCATGTTCCAAATTTAGCCCAAAGACACAGCAGCCCGGCTGACCTCAAGGTTAGGCTACTCGGCATATTAACATGAGAGAGCAGGAGGGCACTTCGAACGACATGGGGAGAATTACAGCACAGATACTAAATGCATAGGCGAGGACAGTGCTCAGAACATTACTCAGCATATCGAATTACAGGCAACAGAAGTGGTAAGAAATACTCTTACTGAATTTGCCTTACATAACAGCATGCAGATAACTTTTAGTCTTATCGTCACAGGCAAAGAAGGACAGCAGCTGTTTTGGAGGGGGTTTGTGTTCAAAAACATAAAATACATGTTTAATGTCTCCCTTTTTCCACACAGATTTTAAAACTGCTGAGTAACGGTTGCATTTAGTTATCAACGGGGTCTGTTCGTGAACCCAAACCTCAAATCAGGGTAAATAAACGCGTACAATCAGAGTTACGGTTATATCACAAATTATTCTTCTGTCAATCAATCCAGCTAGTACAAGGTAATATTCTATGAAAGACTACCCTATAAAGAGTGCAAAAAAAAATCCTAAGTTTTTGTGTTGCGAAGTACAAAGAAGGCTTTTCAGAAGATAATTCAGCATTTCAAGTTGAAACTTTTTTGTTAGTTTGGCCTTAACCTAATTTATACCACTCTAATTCAGGAAAAATGGGTAAAAGACTAGAGCTGAAGTGGCCCTGGTAGCTTCCTAAGGTCAGCCGGTACAATCTGACCACTTGTTTGCTCTTTACCATGCAGCCATGTGGGCTGTTCTCTTACACGTGTATCACACAGGTTTTAAAATTAGTGTGGCAGAACAATGCAGATTGTGCAGGGTGCCCTTGAGGGCAAGAGAGGCAATTTATTCCAGCAGATGTTTCTCACATCACCCAGGTGTGCGATCCTCTCTTGTGAATGACTCTGCAACTGCAATGAGTCAACACAGGCTGAGGAAGACGGGCAACTAAAGAATGACAGCACTGTTCTCAATGAAGTGTCACAAAACAAACCCTGCCTGATTGGTGCATGATTCATCTGTGCATTAGGATTAAACATCAGCACACGAATGCACCTTAAAGTTTAAATGTTGGCCAACATTAAATCTGAATCACACCCCAAACACATATGACTTCATGATGAAACTCTGACATGCAGCTACAATGACTTGGCCATGATGATTTCACAAGAAGGGCTGTAAGCTGGAAGGAGGTGTTTGTGTTTATGTTTTTTGGGGGGGCTTGCTATAGTCTCCAGGGCAGGGCAACCAGTTCAGTGATCCAACATTAAATGCACCACCTTTGATTTCGCGTTATTAGGCATCATGCAACAAGCTTTGCAGTATATTTTTATTGCTCAAGAAAAAACAGATAGTTAAAATCAGCTCCTGGCGTGCAATAAAATTAAATAACAGTGCTGAAAGAAGAGTCTGTTGGCAGCATCAAGGCATGACAGAATAAATCAACAGTGCAATTTGTAAAGTTTGTTATAGGAATAAATACTGATTGGATAAAATTGCAAAAGCTTGGCAAACTAAAAAAAAACCTAGATGACAGAAGAGTTTGGGGGGGTTCAGATTTTGACCAGATGCATGTCAAGATTCAGCTGAACACACACACAGACTGATGGGAAACGTCCTGAACCGTGTGCAGTCAGTCAGTCAGTGAGGGGTTCACTGCCTGTTGAGGAACTCAGGAAAACAAGGCTTCGCTGCTAACTTTACCAAACAAACCAGTCACGACGTGCATAAAGCAATGTAAAATAAAACAAACCAAACAGTTACCTCTCACAATGGCGTGGGTTGTGTTGCTGGACTATGAAGGACAGAACTTGATAAAACAGGAGCCTCTGCGGTGCTCACTGACGAGCTTCTCTGTCACAATTGGTGCGTCACATTAAAGCCACAGTTGGCTGCAGAACAAAATACAAAGAATTGGCAAATTACAAAAAAAACCTAACTTTGGCCCACAGCACCCTTTAAAATAAGGTCCTGGAAACGAACCAGAGAGCGGCCCGTGCAGAAGCCAAAAGCCGACAGACAGATACCCTCCCACCGCGCAGAGATGCCAAGTTCAGTCGCTGATCTGATGTCGCGCGATGGAACTACTTTCTGTCCGTTTGCGTTTCTCTGTTGTCCGCGTCCGGGTCCAGACCCAGTCTCACTCAAAGATGATGCTTTACAATCCGCTCTAATATCCCAGTCCGCTTCCGAGACCGTGAAATGTAATGAGTCCGCTGTGAAAAAGTGTTCTCTCTCCGTTTTGAAGCTATCAGACAGCGGCTCCGTCCGACTCTGGGTTATTTTCTGGTGATGACTCGTCAAGACGACGGCTGCGTTTTCACGCAGCAGCAGACCTGCGTCAACCGCTCGGCGATGACCCGGATGACGACGGAAACGAGCCACGCTTTCAAAATAAAACAAAAATGAGATTTCTCATTCAAGGCGCCACAGAAGTGGACCTACACTCAAAACTGCGGTTTGTTCGATGTAACGGAGAACAAGTAGTGTTTGGTGCAAATATAAAGTTGTATATCTGAATAAATTTATAAATGAAAGTCGTTTTTGTAACATTATTCAAACACTGGTTGATTAGTCACAGTTAAAATTGCAACAAAAGGATTATTGGGATTTTTATTCTGACATGTCAAACCGGAAAAGGTATTATTATGGCGTTATGGATCTACCTGACAGCAGCAGCTTGGAAAAATACATCATGCTTTATTTCATCAGATTGTTTTATTCAATTATATTTTGTTTATTATGTTTATCGCGTGCCTGATAAATGTTGCATGCATTTTGTATCCATTGCAATGGAATTAAGTTCATTTTTAAGATTCTTCATACTATGTCAGTACCTATGAAGTTGCCACAAACCCTCTGTTATGGTTTGGATAACTGCCTTTTTTATTTTCACCTTCAAGGTATTTGATAAAATGCATTTTTACTCACTATTTCCACTTGCCTTGATGCGTATGTTGCATTGCAATAATAGGCACGGTGACAAATACAATGCAAAAATCAGTACTGACCTATAGGCTGTAAATTGTGACTCAGCTCTGCAGTCATTTGCTACTATTATCAAGTAAAGCTGTTATCTAAGCTTCTCGTGTTTACAGAAGGATGATTTGCTCAATGTTGCTGCAACTCAAACTGCTACTGAAACTGAACGATAAAGTGTTGCAAACAATGTTTTCATATCTGAGACTGCTTTGTGTTGAGTAAGCAGAGATGTAAACTGGGCTGTGACCTTGTTTAAGGTCCTAACATGACCACTGAGGTAGCAGGGGAGCATAAATGAGTCATCCTGTTTCAGTTTAGAGCAAATCATTCAATTTTGCTCCTGGTTTTTTAGTCTGAAAATGAGAGGATTGGGTATGACATGATGGATTGAAGTTCCTTCTCTGGGCACGTACATGTTGCACATAATTATTCTGCACTTTCCTTAAGGCACTGAAACCTTACTGTATGAAATTGCACAACAAGAAGCAAGTTCTGACTGAAACAGCCTGAAAATTATACATTAAATCCAGGGAATGTACTGTAGTCTCTCATTCAGCACACAATTTGACCAAATGCTGAAAAATGGGATTTATTCTTTTTTATCTCATAACATCTGTCATTTGTCATGTCTAAAATCAACAACCAAAACATTAAAGTAAGTAGGTTAGAACAAAATGAAAGTTTAGTTTAAGAGATTTTTTAGATTCAGACCTCATTGGAACTTGTAGAAAGACAAACAAAAGTCCTAAAAAGGGACTAAATCAACAAACATCTCAGTTCTAACCTTTGTCCTTATCTATTAGCTGACTGTCCAGTCCATGTCTCCCCTTGACACTACAGTAACATGTTACTAATGGTACACATAGTGGACATATTTTACTTTAACTGTAGTCAAACTAAACCTGTCAAACATGGGGTTAGAAATGCAATATTTATTTTAAACATAAATACTGTTCAGATTAAAGCATTTTTATCCACCAGAGAATAAGAGCTTTAAACAAACCAAAACAAAAAAGAAAAAACTTAAAAAGAAACAGTGTTTAACTTTGAGCTTAAAATCAAACATTCAAACCAAACAGTTCCTGAAACCAACACCAGACGAGCATTTTCCAGTTTTCCCAGATTTAAAATGTCCAACCATACTTTTCACAGTTTAAATCATTGATTATTTTTATTTTATTTATCATCTTATATTCTGTTTTTACATCAAACCACGTAGTAAAAGTTTGGTCTTGATTTGCCTTTATTAACGCTTTTAGAAATGTAAAGTATTTCAGTATAAAAAGAGCAACTCAACAGGTAGTTAGTCACTGTTTTCTTCAGTACAGAAATACTTTTGGCAGTTTTATGCTGCACTTTTATAAATGATGCATAAGAGATGTTGAAAAAAATGTCTGAGTAAAGCATCTAATCAGCACATTGAGCAAAATGAAGACTAGAATAAGTCTGAGTTGGTTCTCAAACGACATTGGAAAACCAGTTCTTATTCTTCAGTAGGTTTTGATGAGGACTTGATTTCTGTTGTGTCCTAAGGAACTCTGAAGTAGATCCATCCATTTTGTTTTTAGTCACCAGTTTGTTTGTCTCTAATGAAAAGCCAGGAGAACTCAGGGCCACAGTACATCCAACCAGCTTTAAAGCTCAGTCAGTTTGGTGCACACACACAGAAAACTAGTCCAGATTCAAAATGGTGATGCTGCAAAGTGGCAATGCAAACGTTACGCCATGGTGTGACAAATCAGAAGCAAATACTGGAGACATTTACCTGCGAACATGCAGAGCATGTGCAAAAACTGTCAACATTTGTGTGCAAAGTGTCAGAAGTGTCCCTCATATTTTCCATAAGAGCGTTGATGCAGCAAAGCAGTTTCAGTAAAGGGGAACTTTTGTTTTCTAATCTAAATCTGGACTTGTTTTCAGCACTAATCCATTTATATCCTTAAATATGTTAAAAGCTTCTTTTAGTGTTTGTAGTTTTAGTGTGAAAGCGTTCCTTCTGCCACAGTGTGAATCACACGAACTCTTCAGCTGACTCAGTGATGTGTTCTGCAAGACCGTTGCTTCTTTTCTTTTGCACAACTTGAGAATTTACGCAAACGAAGCTCGCCAAAAGTCTGAAGATCCAAACGCATCTCGTGAGAGCCTTGCCTGATTCTTTACAGGTGCTCCGCCTGGAACCCGCCTCTTATTCCTCTTCAAATGCGCCGCTATCTAAACTTCAATCACTTTTTTGGGCCTCCTACAACTTGTTTTTAATCCTCCGGTGAATTCCGTAATGGATACAAATTCTTCCAGTCCAATAAATCAAGATAAAGATGATTTTATTTTATTATTATTTGTTCTTTAGATGGAGGATTAGCCAAACCTGCAGAACATGATTTGCACAGAACGTAAACAGCTGGAGTCATGCCCAAATTTTTCTAGCCGTATGAAAATAACTGGATGGATTTAAAATGCAATTAAAAAAAAAAGCAGCCTTGATCAATCACTTGTTGGACGTTTTTTCATATTTCTTTACACTGGACTTCTCTAACAGAGTCTAGTTTTTGACATTTATAGGCGAACAATAAGAACATGCACATACAAATCTTGTGGTTTTGTCACTCAAAAAAAAACGAAAAAAAAAAAAAAAACACATGCAAAAGGAAAAGGGGAAGCTCAAGAGCCCCCACTCATTATATGGTAAAAGGAACTATGCGGCTGATTTAGCAGGACATGTGTGCGCATGTATGTGTTTATGCAGTCATGTAAATCTTTACCCTGCTATCAATCAGTTCCGGATGGGTGAAATCTTAAACTGAAAAGGAGAAGTTTGTTTATATAAAAAAACGGGGGTTTTAGAGGTACTCATTTTTGACGAAGGTAATATTTAACAGTGGCTGCCTTAGATTGACTTAAATCAACAGAACCACATCATCTACAAACGACAAGACCTGAGGTTCCCCAAACAGGATCAGAGGCAGGGACAGCTCAAGCTGCACCAGGAACAAGCTCCAATTTGCTGACTGGAACACCCCTAAAGTGACCTTTGTGCTCCTGCAAAAGGCCCCAGGAAACCCCATTCTAAGCCTTCTCTTGTTATTTAATCTTTAAATGTTCTTCGGCCTTTTTGCGCTGCAACTGTGTGGCCTCATTTACTAAAGTCAGGGAGAATTACCTGACGAGCCACAGCAGGTTGGAGGATCTGTCCAAACTCAGCTCATGTTGTCAAATTTAGCTTTCTGTATGTGTGTGTGTGTGTGTGTGAGATGCCCTAAATCACACAGAAGCACTTCTCCTTATGTGCTGCAGCGTCATCTTTTTCTTATTTTACCACTCTTTCACTTTTACCCGGGTTTGCTCGACACTAAAACTCAGTGTTTTGACAGCTTTGAATCTGGTTGTTGGTGTATAAGAGAATGATCTCGTTTGCATTTCTTGAAATAAAATAAGTAATTCAAGAATCAAACTCCTGCTGTGGATACTGAATAAACCCTCTGAGGCAGTGCTTTCCTCTCTTGGCTCTGCACACACAAAGTGGTTGTTCACACATGTCCAGTGCACATGTTAGGAGCACTTTTACAGGAAGTGAAAAACATGATTAATATGTTTCTTTTATTATCACTGGGTTTTTGTGTGTCTGTCTGTTAGCAAAATATCTCATGAAACACTGAACAAATTTTAATAAAATGTATTTATCATAATCATTGCATGAATATATATAAATGAGGGCGGCACGGTGGCTCAGTTGGTAGAGCTGTCACCTCTCAGCAAGAAGGTCACCGGATCAAATCCTGGCCCGGGGACCTTTCTGGGTAGAGTTTGCATGTTCTCTCCGTGCATGCATGGGTTCTCTCCGGG
>JARVJO010000180.1:7155665-7184889 GCA_031762555.1 Cynodonichthys magdalenae | reverse complement strand
AGGTTAATTTTAGGGCATATGGTCAGGGTTAGGCTATAAAGTCTAAAAAACATGAATGGAAGTCAATGGAAGGTCCCTACGGGGTTCAGAAACAAACATGTGTGTGTGTGTGTGTGTGTGTGTGTGTGTGTGTGGCAGCATGCCCAAGGCTGATGTTGCTAAATATGACCACGCGTTCCCAAAGAAGTAAAAAAAACATGCCTGTTTACATAAATATCATTTTTTCGCTTTATTTCTATTATTATCTTACTGCTCTTTTCATGTTTGTTTGTTTTCTGCCTCCTCCTCCTCTCACACTGCCAGGAAAAAAAAAATGCGGCAGTGCATGTGTTCATATTGTTTTGACAGTGCTGCATTTCTAAGAACTGTGGACCGGTTTCCTGGAGGTTTTACCCAGGCTGGATCAAACTGTGTCGTAACATAAGCTGCGTGTGGGGTGGGAGGGGTGGGATCACACTTCCCAGCATGAAAAACAAAATCAAAAATAAATAAACAAATAAGTTGGGAATTCCAGCATCAACCACAGATAGTTTGCAGGAGGATTATGTTGCAGATTATTCGCTGGCATCTTGGCAAACAAACACCAACTTTTCCCAGTTGTTTTGTTTTGGTTTGTGGCTCTCGAAGAAGTCCAAAAACCGACAAGTTGTTTTGTGTGTGTGTGTGTGTGTTTATGGGGGGGTGTCGGTGTCAGTGTCAGTGAGTTTGTTGCTGAAAAGCACCTGGCAGATTGCAGAGGGAGTGAGCCAGGAGTGAAACGAGGATGATGAGTGTGCCATGTCACTTACAGCATGAGGAAGGCAGCAGGTCACATGACCTCAGCTGGCAAAAACTCTGTGTTTACATCCTGCGATGGTCACTTATCGGTTATTACTGGAAGCTATCCTGGTGTGCACAGGTAGAAGATGCGTGTGAACCATTTTAATCACTGTAATGAAAGTTTTTACTACGTTTAAACAGCAAAAGTAGCATTCTGTGAAGCTGTGCAAATCCTATGCGCAAGTTTTAAAACAAAAATCTTCCTCAATCTATTATCTCTATATTATCATGTGTTGGAATGACTCTCAACTACTACCAAAGCAATTTTGAGCTCCAAATCTTTAAAATAGACTGAGTTAGAGTCATTTTTGTGTTTGCTAAGATTGATTAGTTTTGGTGGCCATCTGGAATCGGATTGTCTCCAAACCTTAATCAGTCATAGATGTGCTTTCACTGATTATTTTCTGTGAGTTTAATCGAAATCCGTCAAGTGGTTCAGGAGATATTTTGCTAACAGACAGGTAATTTATTTAGTTTTTGTTTGTGTTTTTTAGTGAAGCTGCAGAACACAAATACAAAAGGTTGAGTTGTGTTGAACAATAGATGAACAACCTGTCTGTTGACTTTGGAGTGCACCACAGTGAGGTCATAAAGTACAACGTGTCCTGATTGACTTGATGTATGTGATCTATGCCTTCCTTCGGCTGCTCTTTGTTTAAACAGCCGAGAAAAGCAGAGCGCTGAAACTGCCCCGAGGTAAAACAAACCATTTGTGGGCTTAAATCTGCAGCTTAGTCTTAAATAAGCCATTATGTTCATGCTGCATGAAAAGAATGACATCTAAAGAAACTGTATTTCCTGACTTGTGCTGTGAGTCATGCACTAGAACCTTATGCAACAACGTATGTCTTCTGTGTCGTGTGCCTGAGAGGCACATTAAACTGACCCAAAATCTAAAAAATTGCATAATTTCATCATTTTTATTTCATCTTCATCAACTGATGCTCCTGTGAAGAGAGATATTTGTGTTGCACTTATGCACAGCATGCATTTGTCACACTTCAAACAAAATGTATTCAGTTAAAGTGGATTTAATCAGTCAGGATTGCACAAAAAAGCACAACATTTGGGTTTTGCATTACATTTATTATTAGGGAAAGGACAGAACTGGTTGTTTTTATTTGTCACACATTCAGATTACATTAAAATAGACTAAAATGTAATAGAGGAAAAAATGTCTACTTCTGCGTGCTAGTTGATTTATTGGTATTTGCTGCCCCCTGCTGGTTGGTTTTATTTAAACTGTTTTTGTCATCATTTCGATGATAAATTTTTTTATTTACTTTGTTCTGCTTTTATTTTTTAATGGACTATCGTATCTTTTCTTTTGTTGGTCATTTATAAGAGGTTTTCTTTTTAATCATCACAAGTCTCTGCATTAAACAAGGGCTTCCCAAACTTCTCCATGCCATCTCTCCATTGCAAACCTACAAACAATTCTGCAAAATCTGTTAATAAACATCAAATTTTAGAATTTTCTCTCACTAATTATTACATTTGCTTAGCATCATAATTTTATTAATTAATGTTTTAAACACTATAACGTATTCTCAATGGAAAAAAAACAACTTTTCAACAAACCATTGACAATAAGAACAGAACAAAATAAATTAAACCATTTTAGTTTCTCCTAATTAACATTTCAATATATTATTATAAATTAGATTTTAAAATAATGATTGAAAATCAAATTAGATTATAGGATAATGATTTAAAATAGTTATTCGATTTTTGTTTTTGTTTTGTTTTTCCTTTTTTTATTCTTATCTTCAAACTAGCTTTCAAAGACCCCACTAGCGCCCCCTGGCGGCTCCCACTTTGAAAAACACTTCATTAAACACAGTGTTGCATCCAGTCCTGAAAAATGGACATTTTAGTGGTTTTGTTTAAATGAGGACAAAGACACATTGTCAGAATGTAAACAGTTAAATGGACTATATAAAAACGATATATTTACGTGTTTTAGGTGGCTTCAGCCTCCAACTTGAACATGAACCTGTACGCCACCAAGAAGACAGCAGCTGAAGGGATGCTGGACATCGCTCTGTTCCTGGCCAACATTACACACATGAAGACGGTCATCGAACAAGGAGCTGGCTATAGGTAGATATTTGAAAAAACAAAAGTATTTACAAGTTAGCCTAAAATTAATTTTCCTATTTTGTTTCCACAAATTATTATTTTTTTATTGAGTCTAATTTCTGTCTTTTGACTGTCAGGTACTACGCTGCCGTCCTGACGCTCATTTCCTTCTCCCTGGTTCTTCAGATAGTAGCCGGTGTCCTGATCATCATCATCGGTGAGTGTTATTAGAAAATCACTCAGCTCTTGTTTCAGAACTCACCGTATTAACACACTCATACGCTAACCCTGCTGGTTTTTGGGACAGGAGCAGACTCCCATAATGGGAGTAAAAATGTATTTGTCTGCATGTGTTTTTGTGCATTTTGTGCTTGTTTTCATCCATGTGCTGCAGCATGGAGAGACATCACAGTAGAGGCCAATCAGAAGCGCCTGGACAGCTTGAACAACTTCACAACCGTCATTATCTTCGTCATCTTCATCACCAACATCTTTATCTCCGTACTTGGGATGGAACGCACAGGCCTCTTCGCCAGGATGCACTTCTAATGTTTGTTTTTGTCTAATCACTTCTAAATCCTGTGTGTGCACATATATAACTCAGATTAAATATCTTATTGTTTCTAACACTCTGGTGGGTTTAGATTTGTCAGAATGAACGAGATAAGCCAAAGGACCAACGAGTTGTTTGTGTTTCTGCTTTGTTGTCTGTGTGCTCGTCTGTGTGTGTGTATGAATGTGTGTGTATGCGTGTGTGCACAGCTCGTTTTGAGCTGACCCTCTTCCCCTCGTGTCGACGGTGCCTAAACTTCCTGAACAATCTGCTCACCGGCCTCGTCTTCCTCACTCTCATTGTGAACATCATCAAAGCAGCCTTCGGCACACAACGCAGCTGCCTGCTGCGGTGGCTGTTTCAGCGCTTCGTTTTATGAGGAGCAGGCAAATAGTAAATGTTTCTCTGCATCTCCTCAAGTTTACACAAGGTGTGATGAAGCAGAGACACATCTGGAACTGAGAAGCTTATATAACTGAATGACACTTCAACATGCAAACAGATAAAGATGCTAATTTAGGGTGTGAAAATTAGATGTATGTTCATTTTAAGCTTCAGAAAGCCACTTCTATCTGTTTTTATAAACAAGTTTAACATGGTTGAGCTTGTTTTAGATGTTTTTTTTCAGAATTAAACTAATAAATTAGCGTTTAGCCGATTTAGCTAGCCAGTATGCTAATGGCTGACCTATGAGGCCTAAAACGGAGGCCTCAAGGTCACTTTGACCTAAGTACAAAATTACTTTTAGTTATTTATTTTTATCTATTTAGAGGAACAGTTGGGGGCTCTCTCAAAGCACCACAACATGTGGGCATGGCAGGAAATTGAACCTGCAACTTTCTACTCCCACAATACCTTCCCATCTATGTGGCACAAACCTCTTCCCAACAATAAGCTATTTTCATCAACTTTAAAAAGCTATTTTCTGTTTGGATCATTAAGGTTTTCCAGCTGAAGGCAAATCTTTGCTCACAGATATTTCATTTTAAAGTCAATTTAACCAAACGTAAAGTAGAAAATATGATTTTTTTGCTAAACACAAAAGTGTAGAAATTATACAGTAAAACTAACAGCAGTTTGCTCAAATTTTAAACAAAGACTTGGCTCGATCAACTAACTCTCTATTACCAGGTATAAGGATGACTCTAAGCTACTACCAAACCAAATTTGAGCTTAACACTTTAAATTTTACATAGTTAAGGTTGTTTTTGTGTTTGCTAAGATTGATTAGCTTTGGTGGAAAAATTTGCATCGGATTGTCTCCAAAACTTAATCAGTCATAGATGCACATTCAGTGATTACTTTCCGAGTGTTTCATTAAAATACGTCCTGCGGTACATAAGATATTTTGGAGGAGGGAGGACTATAGCAGTAGATGTCATAACGTTAAGAAAATGTCACCCAATGGTTGTGCTTGGAGTATGTGTTGGGAATGACTCTCAGCTACTGATGCCACAAATCTGAAGTCAAAATATATGAAACTGACTGAGTTGTAGCCTTTTTTGTTGTTGCTAATGTTGAGCATCTGTGGCGGCCATTTTGAACTGAACTGACTCCAAAATTGAATCAGTTGCAGATGTGCCTTCAGTGACTGTTTTGAGAGAGTTTTATCAAAATGCATCCAGTAGTTCAGGAGATATTTTGCTAACAGACACGTATACTTCATTTAGGTTCTGTTTAAAGTCCAGTCCGAGTGTAAAAAATTACAAAAAAAAAGGAGGGTGTGAGTGACTGAGTTTTATCTTTTTGCATGTTAACTGTGAGCGTGCCACCATGTGAGAACTGTATGTGTGTTGAAATATTTGAAACTGTGTGTTTGTGCATGTGTGTGTGTGTGTGTGTGTTGTAGCCCGCAGGGACCTGAACGTGGTGTCCAATCAGAGGCGACTCGACTACCTGAACAACGTCACCACCTGGGTCATCTTCGTCACCACCGTGGTCAACTTCTTCGTCAGCTTCTTTGGGTCCAAGCGGACCGGCTTCTTCCGCTGGCTGCTGGCGAGACTCCACTTCTGACCCCTGCAGACACATTTCATCTCCACAAACTCCAAACAATCCACACTCAAACATTATATTTTAAATATTGTGTAAAGTGGTTCAATATGTAATCCAACTAATCCACACTTTAATCCACTGTAAAAAAAAAAAAAAAAGTTTTAAATGTCTTAATAGTGTAAGATTTGTGTTTTTTCCACTGTTTTAGACTTTTATACAAGTTTTACATGTGTTCTGTTCTTCAAGTTTTCTTTAATTGATATTAAAAATGTTTTTGAGGTTTCCTGTCAGACAAAAAAATCAGGGTGGATGTGTGGAGAGAGCTGAATAAATAGATTTAACAGAAACTTGTGTTGTGAGTTTTCACTAAATTAAAAATAAATCATTTTCCTTTTCGTTAAATTATTATTTTAATCTAATTGGTATGCAACCTGCCCAAACCAGAAAAGTCAGGGTTTTCTCGTTAATCGTTTTCATTATCTGTGTTGTATGCGTGTGTTTGTGTGTGACGCAGGCCGACGGAACCTGAACAACTCGGCTCTGCAAAACCGCCTGGACTATCTGAACAACGTAACAACCATCATAGTCTTCCTCACCACAGTCCTCAACTGCTTCATCAGCACGTTTGGCATGCAGCGCACCGGACACTTCCCCTGGCTCATGAAGCGCATTCACTGAAACAAATATCTGATTATCTTATTAGTTTCTAACATCCTCTGTCTGCTGCAGTGTAAACTTTGTTACACTCAATAAATATGAGGCTGATGCAGCCTAACATGAAGGTTTTTGTCTGTGGACTCTGTACAGAAAGAAAACCAGGTCTGAAACAGGGCTCGAATCCAGGACTTGCATGGTGTGAGGCAACATTACTAACCATTAAGCCTTTGTGCTGGTAAAATGTGAGAAAAATTCTAGTAATTGTAGGTTCCAATGAGAAGGTTAAGCTTGGTGACAAATGGGTCTTCAAATAGATGAAGACCGAAGCATACTAGTTACAAAGGACTTCAAAGTCTTGCGGCTTCAGGTCAGGCCCATGTGCATCAAGCCAAATCGGACTCAATTATACTAGTTTAGTCAGGAGGAATGGGACAAAATCCCAGAAAACTATTGGGAAAAGTTCAACAGAAAAGGACTAGTCTGGTTTAATATCAGGCAGTAGGTCAAAAAGGTTTGTCTTCATTAAATATCATGTTTCAGGTTGACTGTAATGTCTCTGTATGACCACAAGGTGGCACAATTGTTTAACTTATCTTTTGATCCGTTATTTGAGAGAAATGTTTTGTTTCTCATCCCTTATTCACCCGACAATACTTTGAACATTTTTATGTATTAGAAATTAATATTTTTGTAATCTTTGTATTCTTATTTATTGTTATAAATTCATTCAGAACTGTGATTTTACCTGAAGTGGAGGCAACCCTTTAAATAAATATAACTTCTTTTTAAGTCATGAAACATCTTTGCACAGATTTGCAGCCAGAATAAGCATAAGTTCTTGTTGTTGGTGAAGTTAGAGGACATGTTTGAAAAGATCCTGCTGTCCACCTTTACTGATGTGTTTCTCTCAGGGGGAACAAGCCAGCCGACTATTTTTACCTCAGCTTTCTGTCTGACTGGCGCCCGGGGAACTAGAGTGCCATAAATGTCTGCGTGTTAAACTGTTGGGAACTGTTGAGATGATATAAACTTAGAAATCTGAGAAAAAAAAAATAGATTTGATCTGTTGTATAACTTTGGAGAAACAGTTTAAAATGTTATGTCTGTTTGATCTGTACCGATGACTTTAGTGATATTTATTTAAGTAGTTAGTTTTTGGATTTGAGCTTACAATACATAATATTTTTTAAATATTTTACTTGTTTAACTTTTACTTAAGACAACAGTGTGCACACATATAGTGACTTATTGTATTTCCTTAAAGCAGAACTTTAACAGGTTAAAATGCACATTTCAAATTGTGGAATAAAGTAAAATGCCACTAGGCTTAAATAAATAACTGCAGTAATAAAAAAAAAAAAATTATTTTGCAAACTAAATATTATAATAATAGTAATATTGTTAGATTTAAGAAGATATACTTTACTGTGCTTTTTTTACTAGCACTGACAATATTTATGTGGAACATTTAACCTGTATTGATGGTAAAGTGCTCAATAAGATCAACTGAAGCTACTGTATAAAGTGTATAAAATGTATACACATTTGCACAATGGATTTGTAACACTGTTGTGTCACAGCAAGAAAGTCTGGGTTCAATACCCAGTTTGGATCTGGAGTTTTGTTGTGTAAAGTTTGCATACTCTTTTTGTTGTTTTCTCAGTACTCCAATTTCATACTACAATCCAATTATTATTAATAATAATTATTGAAAAAGAGATCTATTCACTAAAAATCAGTTGCTAAGATATACAAATTCGAACAATTAGAATCTAATCTGAGTTAAGATACAATAAAAAAAAACATAAAAAATTTACTTAGCACTGAGTATAATTTTAGTAAAAGTAAAATTATTATGTAATAATATGACATTTTATTTGAAAACTGAGTACTTGAAGTACTTTAAGTAGCTAAACTGCGTGTATAACTAGCTTCAGTTTGAACAGTAATAATAATAAATGTAAATGCATATGTTTTTAGGATATTTAAAAATTTACATTTGCAAGCCAATGTACCATATACAAGTTTCACAATCTCAAAATTTACATTTTAGCTATAAAAAACAAAACAAACAAAAAAACAGATGTAATTAAGTACAGTAAAAACTCTTTATCGTTGTCATTAAAAAAAAACAACAACAAGAACAACTGTCATTAAAACAACAAACTGGATTGGATTATATATAACAACGACCTGCCATACTCAAAGGGGCTGTTACGTACGTATTCCGCCGCTCTGACGTCAGAGGAGTGCCGGAGTAGCAGAATAGCGGGGAAGTCTCCAGTGGAGGAGCCTGGTACAGACGGAAAAGAGGGAGAGACAGGCAGGAAACACGGGTTGACAGCCTCGGAGGCAGCCTTCAACCGTGGCTGAGAGTCCGCTCCGTCACGAGGCGTCACTTCAAGCTTCAGAACGAGCCGAAAAACTGGAGAAGATATCTGACCGGCCTGTTTCAACCCCCTCCTCTTCGTTTACACAGAGCTTCTTTCACAACCGAGGGGTCACACCGCCACAGCCGCAGTGAGTATGCTTGGAACTTAGCTGGCAGCCTGGAAGGCGCGCGTACACACATGTATGTTTCATTACACGAGCCTTACATGTGTGTTTATGCGCGTGCTCAGCCGTTGGGGGCGAAAATAAAGGGAGCGTCGGTATAAACATGATTAAAATTTGATGGCCGCTTTGAGGAGCAGCTTTCTGGGGTCAGCTGTGAGGAGGAGTGGGGCTCAGTCTAAATCAGAGAAGCTTCCTGCTCCAATAAAGCTGCTGAGGAGTCACAGGCTTGTTGTCTCTGTACCTCCAAATGCGATTATCTGCGGGCAGACAGCCTCTCAAATCCTTATTGCTGTCACCATCCTGTCATATGTGTCAACAGCACGCTGGGGTCAAATTTTCCTGCTTATTGCTCTGAGAAGTTGCATCTCTTGTCTTGTTTCTAGTGTTGACCCCTAAGCTGACATGCAGCCCACATCAAATCACTTCTAATCAAATCAGCTGCAGCAGAAATCTAAATCTGATATGATTGTGTTGATGATTTCCTCCTGGTTCCACCCACAGCTACATTTCATGGCACCTCCCTTCCAGCATCCAGTCAGGGAACTGAGCCGCTTCCTTCCACACAGCTTCTTGTAAACACTGGACAGTTTTCATGCTTAAAGCGCCTTTTTGGATCTGTGAAACGGCCCACTTTCTCCAAACTCAGGCTCCATGTCAGAGGTTAAAGTTGAGCTCTTTAGAAACAGTTTCTCAGAAATAATTTTCATCAAAAGAGCATGTGGTATGTGTGTTCAGTTCAGTTTACCAGAGGGAGCGTTAGCTGTGAGTACTGATTCAGGATCCTATTTTATTTAATGTTTTTGTTTTTAATTTACTTTTATTTTTCTGTACATCTTTTAGAGTCCAACTCATTGTGCTTACATTGTGCTAGATGATGTTTGGCTACTTTTAAAGCTTTTATCTAAGCTTTAGCTACTTTTAACTTAATTTTGCTCTTAACTTTTAACTGGCATTTTGCTACTTTATTGCTTTTAGCTAGCATCCTGTTAGCGTTTTCCTACTTTTCTCTACCAGTAGGCTTTTGCTACTTTTAGCTTTTAGCTACTATTCTGCTGCTTTCAGCTGCATTTAGATACTTTTAGCTTTCAGCCAGTAATTTAAAACTCTTAGCGTTTAAAGCTTTTAGCTATTCTTTTGCTACGTTAGGCTTTAGCTAGCCTTTTGCTTCATTCGGCATTTAGGTAACTCTTTGCTACATTTAGCTTTTAACTCACTTTTGCTTCTATTAGCTTTTAGCTATTGTTTAGCTGATTTAAAGTTTTAGCTTGCCTGTTCTTCTATTTTTATAAGTAATTTGCTATTTTTGACTTCTGTTTACCATTTTTCTACTTTTGGATTTTAGCTACACTTTTGCTTCTTTTATGTTTTAGCTTCTAGCGTTCTGCTTCTTTTAGCTTTAACAACTCAGATTTAGCATCTTCGGTAATGTTCAGGAGTTGCTCAGCGCTCAACATTCATACATCTTTTTCTGAGAAAATTATTTTTTTTTCAGTTTGTGTTCTTTTTCTCTATTTTGTTTCTAAAAAAATGATATTTGAAAGAAACACTGAGTCATGTTCTGTGCTCACTTCAGTCGTGTAGAACCGGGCAGGTTGACTGTAGAAACAAACTTGAGCCTGGGGGGAGTTCTTTCTTGCTTTTGTGTTAATTAAGTCTTAACAATAAACTTTAGCAGGATCACAGATAAGATAACGTGCGCCTGTGATTGGACTGAGCGTCGAGTGTTAATATTCATGTTTTTGTCTGCATCATGGATTAATTTCCTGAGGCCCATAATAGACTAAAACAATGTTATCTGTTTCATATCAGCATTGGGTTTTTCAGGGTTTGTTTGTGTTAACACAGATTGTACAAGTAGATTAAGATGCAATAATCTATATCTGAACTAGACATCTTTTACGCATTATTCACTGACAGATTGAATTTTTTTCTAAGGATGTATTAATAAGGCTATTCATCTAATTTAATCAGAATCCATCTTTGTTTTGCACCATTTTCTACCAACAAGCTGGACAAAAAACTAACTTTAACAAGTGCTAAAACTGTTTTTTATTTATTCAGAGTTGCACAGACTTTGTCTCTCAAAAAGCTTGCAAGTAAAAGTTTACATCCAGTGTGTTGAAATGTACTTAAAAGTGAGTAATTCAGTCCAAAGTGTCACAGTGATTTGTCATCAGTTTTATGCTCCTACACTGAGACAGGCCTGGCATCGTGCCTAATCACTAATGCTCAAAGCCAAACAGCAATATCTCGTGCACTTCACTTCCCAGCTGTGCAGAATGAGTCTTAGTCTGCCTCAAATGCACTGTGACACAACGAGAGACCACTCTGAAGCATTGGAGTCAACATTTTTAAAAGCCATGTTTTCTGTTGCAACGAAAGCTAGACTGCAGTACTTTAAATTATTGTGGCAATAACTTTGCATCCTAAATGCATCTCTTGTCAACCTTCCATCTTTACGCTGTAGCACCTGCCTCCTTAAGATCATCCCACCCATATGGCCCACACAGAGGGGGGCAAGCAGTTTTGCAGCCCGGCTGATCTCATTCAAATAATCAAATTATGGCTGTGTCACACCAAACTTGTGTTTTGGAACATTGAGGAACGTCTGATTGTTCAACAACTCTATACTTGAAGTTAAAATAACTGCTTAAAGCACATATTTGGTCTGGATCTGGATTATATTATACGATATTATTAAAACATACAATATTATGGAAGATTATTGCAATGATATCAGTTGCAACTAGAGAAATTGCTTTTTCTGTTCAAATTCAGTGTGAAGTCTGACTGTTGAATGACTTTGCTGAAATTTGCTGAAGAAGCTCTACTTGAGCTGAAAGCTAGAAGTAGCAAAACATTAGCTAAAAGTAAAAAAGATAGCAAAATTAGCAAAATGTAGTAAAACACGAGCTAGAAGTAGAAAAAGATGGCAACAAATAGCAAAATGCTTTAGCAAATCACTAGCTAAAAGTAAAACAGGTATCAAAAAATAGCAACATGCTAGCTAAAAGTAGTAAAACACTAGCTAGAAGTAAAAAAAGATGGCAACAAAAGCAAAATGCTATAGCAAAATACTAGCAAAAGTAGAAAAAGATAACAAAAATAGCAAAATTCAAGCTAAAAGGATCAAAGCACTAACTAAAAGTAAAAAAGGAAGTAAAAAAAATAGCAAAGCACTAGCTAAACGTAGCAAACTGCTAGCTAAAAATAGAAAAGCAATAGCTAAACACTAAGTTAAGTAGCAGAACACTAGTTAAAATAAAAAAAAATGTAGCAAAGTGCTAGCTAAAAGTAGCAAAAAACTAGTTAAAATTAGAAAAATAGAGCAAGAAATGGCAAAATCCTAGCTCCAAGTACTAAAACGTTAGCTAAAAGTAGAAAAAGAAGGCAAAACAATAGCAAAATTATAGCTAAGAGGATAAAAACACTAGCTAAAAGTAAAAAAGTAGCAAAAAATACCGAAACACTTGCTAAAAGTAGGTAAAGATAGCAAAACATAGCAAACGGATGGCTAAAAATAGAAAAACATTAGTTAAAATTAGAAAAAGGTAGCAAAATGCTAGCTAAAAGTGGAAAGGACAGCAAATAAAAGCAAAGTTCTAGTTGAAAGGAGCAAAACACTGGCTGAAAACTGCAACTAGAAAAACTAGGGAAACTCTAGCTGACAGCTTGGTTTCCACGTTCATCCTCCTAACAAACGTGTTGCTTCAGTGAAAGTTCCAGCAGCAGGTGATCTCTTTAAATCGTCAGACAGAACCCGCTCAGAACGAGCGCGGCGTTGGCTGACAGCGAGGCTGCCGAGATGACTCAGTGAGATGTACCTCCAGACAGCAGCAGGGAGTTCTTTCCAACCACATCAAATCAAACGAGCCCAACAGGAGAACGGAGATATTCAACATGAATTTAATGTGTTTTTTTGAGTGCCGATCCCCGGGCGAGACACGAACTTTGACAAATAAATAAAAAATATAATAATAATTTTGCTGGAATACCAGATGGGTCTGCCTGGTGATTGTGCAGCGTGACAAGGATGTGTGGTCGTCACATAAATAGAACATATCGAACAACTTCAGGAATCAGGGTGAAAGAGAGGCTGTGAGAGAAAGAGAAAACATCAGGAAGACAAGAGGGAGTCAAAAACTGGTCTTTATGATCAGTTTGTGTCTTTTTTTATTGTTAAACTGCATTTTTCAGTTTATTTCAACTAAAAGTGGTGAAAAGTTGCTCATTTGAGGTTAAAGTTTTCATGTTTGTTCAGCCTATAAAACTGAGTCAAGGTCCAGTTTGATGTTTAAGAACTTTGTTGGACTTTTTGACAATGTTTGTGTGGAAGAAAGGTGGCTCAGAGGATAAAACCCAGGGTGTGGTCTTTCCTGCTGAGTGCTTTGGACTTTAAAGAAAAAGAGATTATTTTGGTTGTCGAGTAAAAATTTTGAACCTGTTTCAGAATCCAGTCCAGAAGGAGTTATCTGTGTGTGTTTTATTTTTTGTAAAGACTTGTAGTCCTTTATTTGAACTTGTTTCTATTTTATTTAAATATGATAGGTTTTTGTTTTTGTTAAGTCTGCATAGATTTGGGTGCAAAAATGAGATGTGGATAAAAACATTTGTCTTGCACAGCCGTTTATACTCCGTTCCTGAAAGCAGGGATGCATTTCTACCAACATGTACTGCTGTGGATCAGTATGGAGCCTTGATGGTGTCAAAAACAGGCTGTAACTACTGAGCTCCTCAAAAGTAACAAACCAGACTTTAAAATTTTGAAATTGGTTACAATTGTCTTTTATTTTAAAAATCTTACAACACCTAGCAAAATTATAGAATAATTTCTCTTAGAGGATGTTCTGTCAATTGTTTAGTAAAATTCTAACCTTCTATTAAGAAATAATAAAAAAGAAATATAATTGTTAGTGTTTAGCTACTTTTAGTTAGCATTTTGCCAATTTTAGCTATCTTTTTTTCACTTTTAGCTAGTGTTTTGCTACTTTGGACTAACATTTTGCTATTTTTTGCTATTCTTTTCTACGTTTAGCTACTGTAATTCTATTTTTAGCTTGCATTTTGTTATTCTTTACTACTTTTTTCCACTTATGAAATTTTGCTCATTTGAGCAAGGATTTAGCTATTTTTCCTATCTTTTTGTATTTTTAGCTTTTGTTTTTTTTTCTACTTTTTGCAAACTTTTTGGTGTTTTTGCTACTGTTTTTTAATGTTTTGCTACTTTTAGCTAGCATTTGGGTATTTTTTGGTCATGTGACTTGGATTTGAAGCTCTGAAACACGAGGTTCTCATGTCAGTGAAATAAAAACTATTCCGTGTTTGCATTTTACTCTGGTGATCTTCCAGAACAGGTGTGTGTGGCTAATAAAAGCTTGAATAAAGCTAAACGTTTTGGTTTTACGTTGAGATTTGGAATAAAAAATGTTATCTACGGGTCAGCAGATCTTGAGAGACAGAAACTCTCATCCCACACTCTCGTATTGGGATCATTAAAGCGATTTACTTATCAGACCCTTTTGTGTGCGTTTAAATTAACCAATTTTTTAAGCAGTGTGTGTGTGTGTGTGTGTTAGGGTCATGGCTTGTTTCTCTCCAGGTGTGTGTTTTTGGCCCGAGGGGAGATGGAGCAGATGGTCCCTGTTTACGTGTCACAGTGTGTGTTTTTATCATTTCCCTGCCCACTGATCTGCACTGAGAAAAAAAGTCATGAAAAATCTGTTTAAAAAAAGGTGCAGAAAAATTATTTTTTATTTATTAAACATGTCACTTTTCCTAACACTCACCTGAGATTAACTAGTTTACTTTTATACCTAAGCACACATTTATGATAAAACCATTGCACTTGAGTAACTAAAATGTTAGATTTTCCACAAGGCTTGGCGTGTAATGTGGTAAAGATGCAAACTGCATGAAACCGTTTAAGATTTTCCCAAGAAGCTGCTCACTTGGCTTCTTTTGAGGTGAGACTTTGAATCAAATGACTAGTTTCTGAGTCCAGTGGCTCATGTGTCCTCTGACCTGAGGATTACCTCATCCTCTCCAAGAAACCAAAAACAGCTGAGTCATTGTTTTATTTTAATTTTTTTTTTACATCCACCCAAAATTTCTGAATCATACCCTCAAATTGTTTTGCTGTTTTCGCTGTCAGCAGAAACTCAAAGCACTGCAAACTGGTGGACAGTTCAGGAACCGTGGGATTTTAGAGCATTTCTAACAGTAACACCTCAGATTTTTGGGGGGGGATATTCTGGCATGTGCTATAATTAACCCCATGTTCTTTTTGCATAAAACAGGAACAAAATTGCATTTATAAATCAAAACTTGTTTAATTTTCCTAGAAAATAAAGCTAATTAATGACATTTTCAAAGCCATGTGGTGTTTGACAGCGGTGGGAAAGTGTCTTTTATTTTACGTTAATTAAGGCATGTATGTTATTATGATACACCCAGTTAAGTTATAGTTAGGACTCGATTTATGCAGTGTGTTTAATAAGCTGTAACTTTATTTTTTGTTTGTTTCAGTAACTATGGGACACACTGTATACACTGCTGCAAAAATGGCCCAATCAGATTTCAAAGACTTCACTGTAATGAAAAAGTAGATAAATGAAAGAATCAACCCCAGTTTTGGTAAGAAGTGTGTATTTAAATACAGCGGTCTGATCTAATCAGGAGTCTTTGTCTCTTTTTGTCTCTTCAGGTGATCCCATCATCCCAGGCTTTGTGTTTTTTCTCGCTGCCTTCGTCTGAAGGGACGCTCTGCTGATTGCTGCTTCAGAACTGAGTCTGTGGATCACTGAGTGTGTTGGAAAGGCCTTGATCACAGCTTTGTCAACGCCGTCACATACTGAAACAAAGAAGAGCTGCAGCAGAAAACTGACAAATTGGATTCTTCTCTCTTTTTCAGTTTGATTAGAATATTTTTTGTTTAATTTTGAGTTTTCTTTTTGGTTATTATAGTGTTTTTGTTTGGGTACACGCTGCGCCTTCAGCCGCCATGTACGGAAGTTCTCGTTCTGTCTCGAAGCTGGATGTGGTGGGGTCCAACGGTAACGGGTCAGCTTCCGGGAGCCCCGGGCGCTCTCCTCGCCTGTCCCGCTCACCACGTTTAGGACACCGGCGAAACAGCAGCAGCAGCTCCACCGGCGGACTCACCGGCAGCGGTAAAACTCTGTCCATGGAGAACATTCAGTCTCTGAACGCGGCCTACGCCACGGGCGGGCCCATGTACTTCACCGACTCGGCCGAAGACCCCATCGGTATCGGGAGCGTGGGCAGCGGGCTGAACCCCACCGCGCCCAAGGGCAGCATGACCCTGGGCCGAGCCGGGGCCCGTGTCCCCTACGGGGTCAGGGCAGCGTTGATGGGCAGCAGTCCCAACATAAACACAGGTGGGTGTGGTGGGGCCGTCATTCCCAGCGACGCCATCGTGTTTGGCGGGGATCTGCAGAACCAGCCTCAGCAGGCAGCCACCGTGCCTCACTCCATGAGACAGGTGAGGCTCCGCTCTGTGGGGTTTTCTCTGTCATTTCCTGTTGTGTATCAAAACGTTCAGCTCCTTCAGGACTTTTGGTGTTTCAGCAATAATAGTTTTTGAGATATTTAGCTTTTTCTGCCATTTATTTTCTCTTTAAAAGTGACTAGAATTTGCTTCAACATACTAAAAAACCTTAAAATGTTCATAAATCTTGTTGCACTTTTTACCTATATCAGCATTTTTTAGCTTATTTTTTGCTAATTTTAGCTGTTTTCTGCTTTGTCAGCTATCCTTTCAGCGCCTTTTGATTTATTCTTCTGGTTATTTCAACTCTTTCTTCTAGTTTCTTTCATCTAATTTATTTTTTTCTTCTTCTTTCAGCTGCTTTCTTGTAACTTCAACTTTTTTTCGCCTTTTTTAGCTATTTTCTGCTCATTTATTTCAGGTTTTATTTCTAATTAGGCTTTATTTTAGCTAAATTCACCTTTTTCCTGCACTTTTCACCTTTTGTCTTGGTTCTGCTTATTTTTGCATCTTTGTATTAAGTTTAGCTTCCTTCAGCTTTTTTTCTTTTAGCTTATTTATTTGTTTTCAGCTATCTTTCTGCTTTTTTCAGCTATTCTGCTAATTAAATTCTGTGTTTCTTCTATCATTTTTAACTAATCCAATTTTTTCATGCTTCTTTTAGCTGTTTTCTATAATTTAAGCTATTGTTTAGCTATTTTCAGCTAATTTTAGCTTTTTTTTAGCAAAATTCACCTGTTTGTAATAATTTTCTAATACTCTCAGCTAGTTAGTTCATCAAACATGCTCTTTCTCTTTTTTTGTGCTAAATTCAACTTTTTCAGCTACTTTAGCTACTTTTCCGCTTATTTCAAAGTTTTTGGCAATTTTACAACAAATTGCTAATTTTTTGTACATCTTTTCTTTTTTTCCTGCCAAACTCTTTCAGCATTAAGTGATCACACTTTTTTTCGCAGGAAATGCAACTTCTCTGAACAAATTGGTGGCAATTACAAACCTAAAAAAATAATAAATAATCTCATCTTAGAAAAGAAAAATGAGTCTGTTGTGTTTGGCAAACAACACATTTAGTCACACAGATAAATTTTGCTCCTGCCCTGTTTGGACTCAGGATGTGGGATGCTTGAAGTGAGTTTATCCAACTCTTCAATGAATGTTATTGTCTTCTGAAACCTCCTTCGGCTCAATAAAACAAGAACAGTGTGGGCATTGATGGAGTATTTTTAAAGGTTTGCTCTCCCACTATCTCTGCATCATGACTCATCACCTGAGAGCTCCTCTCCTCCAGAAGCAGCTGTCCTCTTCCATTTTCATCTTCTTACTTCTCCAACAAAACAACTTCTCCTGTCATGTCACCTTTTGCTCTCATCTGATTTACTTTGTATGTATTTGAAGTGTTTTTGCTCATGAAAAGAATTCTTGTTCCGTTTTTTGCAGAAAGATGTGATTGAGGTTTAGTCGAACCAAAGCGGAACACGCCGATGAAAAATTAATGCAGGATATTTTTAATTCTTTAATAGGCTGCTCATGTCAAGACAAATTAAATAATTGATACGAGGAACGTTTTCTCATAAATAATGAATCGTGTTATGCGGTTATCTCCTTGTGTTTTGTTTTTTTTTTCATTTATTGATCATGAATTATTGCTGAATCATGTTTTGGTTTAATTGGTGGAACAATGTAAGAGGGCTGACCCTAAAATAACTCAATACTTTTTACTGCACAGACAAAGACGGCTAAAAGTACAGAACTTCATGACTTGTTTTAAAGTGTGTGTGTGTGTGTGTGTGTGTGTGTGTGTGTGTTTCCAGGTGAGAGATGGAGCAATGTCAGACCTACAAACTCAGTTAAGAGAAGTTCTCAGAGAGAACGAACTCCTGCGAAGAGAAGTAAGAGCTCTTGGTCTAATAATGATTTAATTAATTTTACCATATGTTAAATCTCCTCTTAATGTTTGTTTAATCACTAGTTCCTCTGGGATCCCTGCTTTCCTTCATTTTAAATAAAAAAATCACATAAAAAGGCCAGTGTATGAATAAGTAGTGCCTGGAGGCGTGCTACGGTTCTGTTGCAAATAAATAAGCATTTAGTAGAATTAGATGACGCTGTTTGGTGTTCTTACAGCTGGAGGCCAAAGAGTCCAAGCTGAGCTCCTCCATGAACTCCATCAAGACTTTTTGGAGTCCAGAGCTGAAGAAGGAGCGAGCGCTGAGGAAGGATGAAGGCACGAAGATGTCTGTGTGGAAGGAGCAATACAAGGTGGTGCAGGAGGAAACACAGGTAGGTTTTCTGTCCGACAAATAGTCTGTCAGAAATGGTTTCTTTTAGTAATGTTCCTTTAAACACAAAAAGGCTTTTACCTGTGGTGGCATTCAGTCAGGATTTCTGTCCTGTACTGCAGCTTTGTCTCATTCAATGTTTCTATAAATTGTGGCTCAGTAAATGACTCAACCAGCTCCTGGTTCTGATTAACCCTCTAAGGTTGAACGTGCTAATGCGACAAAAATGGCAGCATGCTGAGTGCTCATTTCAAATGGGTTGGAGAGCATAGACTTCAAACTCTATAAAAATAGTGTTTTTATATTGTTTTTGTTTTTTATTTACTTCCAAATAAGTCATTTTCGCCATAATTTTTTGAGCATTTTTTTTATGCATTGGCTGCGCATTCAGTGAACGTTTTGTGACCAGGAAGTGCTTGAATGCAACATGACACCCATTTTTCTGATTTCCTGAAATGCACCACTTTTCCAAAGCAACCAATAAAAAAAGTTTGTCTGTACGCTTGTGGAGAACGTGTTGTGGAAACAGGATGAGAACTGAGCGTAGTCAACATTTTGGTTGTGCTGAAAATAATGATACCAAACAAGGCAAGGTGAATAGTTTTCAAGATGAAAATATAAGTGTAAATTCAAAATTAGCCAAAATGACCCCATTTAGACCCCAGACCTTAGAGGGTTAAAGAGAAATGGTTATTGTTCTGTAAAATAATGCTATGTTTTCTAATAGTGTGATAAATATCAGTTTCATGATATGAAAACTAAAGTTTTAAAATCTCTTAAATTTAAAACCAAAACTGAAATTGCCATTGCTTTTTCGGCATAAATAATAACAATTAATGATTATTTTACATGTATAATAGTCTATTGTTATTTAATTGTTTTTATATTAATGCACCAATTTTAATAAGGGGACTGAGCGAACAAAAGGGAGCATGTCGAGGTGGTTGAATATGTTCTCAGACTTAATTAATCACAATTATTTAGAAGAAATTAGATTATTTGGCTTAATTTATTGCATTTAAAATTTGACTTTATTGTACAAAGGGGTCAGCTAAGTAATAATATATATTTTTCTGTTCTGTTCTTTGTAAAGTAAAGTTAAAACCCTGGTAAGTTGATGTTAGTTAATTAATTAGCAGGTTAATTAGACTCTGTAATCAGACTGCAGGATTTTACCTGCTAACATGCTAACTCCTGTAGCTCGTTGTGATGTTTTGTTTCAAAACAGCGTCACTTTCAGTGCATCGCTCCTGTTTAACTTGCTGGATAAAGTATAAAACCAACTAAAAGAGCATTTTGTCAAAGGAGCATTAAGGTTTAGGGGAATTCCTGTCTTGGCCACCAACTGAATGAATGCAACAGGTAGGAGAGGGTGGTGCTTCTCTGCAAAAATAAAAAAAAAAAAAAAGGTTTGTCTCTGGTAGCTTATTAAACTGTATTTTAATTGTAGGAATGATGTGACAGTTTGACACAGTCGTCCCATCATGACCTTTTTAAAAGCTTTGAGCATTTTCCCCCCAACTTTAAACAGTGAAATTGAACCATTCTGGCATTTTCTTGTAATTTTTTGAGATAGCCCAGGAGCGTTGTTTCACCTTTTTTATTTTAATTCAAGAAAATCACAACCCTGAGGTAGATTATAAAGTGAAGACAAATCTGAGTTAGATCTTCACCAGAGGGCGTGTTTCTCTGCGGTGTGATTGCCGATGATTTCACGCAGCATGTTGGTGGATTTGTGTCTCTGCTGCGAGCGAAGCGAGGACACACAGATGCAGCAGGCTGCCTGGTCGGAGACTCCCAGCTGTGTGTTGGCGCTGCAGCCATCTGGATGAGACGGACACTCAGCTCGTCTGGCAGCGCGCTAAAATATTATACAAGAGATGACATGCACAAGTAAACACGTGTAGCCACTTGCACAGACACGGTGTCTCATTTCTCACATTATGGTCGAACCCATGCAGATGTACTGCTTTTATTATGTGAATGCTTCGAAAGTATTCTTTTCTCTCTTCCACGTGGTTTTTGGACTTTATTTTGTCCCACATTTTTAAAGCAATTTAGGTATCAAAATGTTCAGCTCGTTCAGGACATTCTTATAACTTTTTCAGCAATCTTTGCTTTTTGAGATATTTAGCTTTTTTCTCTTTGAAAATCACAATTATAAATCTTTACTCTACTTTACACCTTTTTTCTGGTTCTGCTTTTTTTCACTTCTTTGTGCTGATTTGTACGGAGCCCGTCCGGTGACATGGTAGAAAAAAAATTGATCATGTGGCCACAAGATAATAACGCGTGGCCACACAATAACCAACGTGTTCCCACGTAATAATTATCACGTGGCCATGAGATAATTTTCTGAAGTCTGCTTGAGATCTAAAAGTATAGCCTAATAGTTCAAAGATTAATGGGCTATTTTTGAGATTACACTCAAAGCCCTAGTTAAGTGTCGGAAAATGGATTTTTTACTGTGTTCCTGAACGCTACAAAACTCTGTTCAGTCACGTCATATAATATGAATGAATGTGGTTTATCTTTCACTTAAATACTCCCATTCAGGTACAAGTCCCTCATAAGAATGTCTAATTGAGTTTATTACGTGAATACAGACTGTTTATGTCGTCAGCCACCTATTTGAATGGCAATTCATCCCTTGATTAAAATAAAATGAAATTAATTCAAACTTGTCCATGTTAACAATCGACAGTCTCTGCATGGAAATTAATGCAAAAACTAGCTACATTATTGTGTGAGAACGCGTTATTATTGCGTGGCCATGTGATCATTTTTTTTTTCTACCATGTCACCGGACGGGCTCCGTAGATTTCAGCTTCCTTTGGCTTCTATTTTGCTGTTTTTAGCTTTTGTCTGTTAATTTAGCTATCATTCTGACCTTTTCTGCTATTCTATTTGCAAATTTTTGGACGTTTTAAGCTTCTTTATGCTAATCTCAGCTGGTTTCGGACACTTTTTATCTAATTTGAGCTTTTTTTTTAAACTCATTTCACCATTTTGTGATAATTTCAGCTTCTTACTGCTTATTTAAGAAATGTGCTCTTCCTGGTTCTTTGTTCTAATTGAAGCTCTTTAAACTATTAAGCTTTTTTTGGCTAATTTTAGCTGCTTTAGCTATTTTACAACAAATTGTTATTGATTTCAAAGTCACAAAATCAAAGGTAATGGTCACACGTCAGCCATTTTTCTGCTCGTTTTACCTACCTTTGTCTAAATTTCAGTTAATATGTTAATTTGATATATTTTTTGTATAAGTTTTCCTTTTTAGCTTTTTTTTTAACTTCTTGGTAATTTCAACCTTTTTCTGCTTTTTGCTAGTATTTACTGATTTCATTTCTGCTAATTTTAGCTACATTTCTGCTATGTTTAAATTTTTTGAAACAATTTAGCTATTTTTGCTATTTTTTCTGCAGATTTTTCGCTTTTGGTTTTCCACTTTCCACAAAAGTCAGCTGTTCAAATCTAACTTGCATTAACAGTTTTGCTCTTAAACCTTTTCAGCTTCAGCAGCTTTCAGCAAAACTCTTTCAGCATTAAGCAGTCACACCGCATTTACACAGGAAATTCAGTTGATCTAGTTCTTCTTGATTTCAGGAAAATAAAATTTTTGTTTTAGTTTTAACTCAAAGCTTTACGTGTGGAAGTTTCCAAATGAAAAGCTACTTTCAGCAAAACATTAATGTTAGGAAATTGAAATTGGAGAGAGATTTGTCTCTGATTTGTGTGGGAACATGTTCAGTATGCCTTCAGATACTGTATGACCTATAAATCTATAAAGATTTATGTCTTGGATGTGAGCATTTGTTCAAAACAATGCTTGGAATGAGAATAATCAGACAAACATAGGAGCTGATCACGAATCAACTGATTCATTGAAAACATCTGCCTCCCAGCAGAGCCTCAGTTTCTCTAAGAGTTGAGCTTAAATCTTTAAATATACTGTATATATGTGTGTGTGTGTGTGCAATCCAACACCCAGTGAATCTTCATGTTTCAATTATCTTCTCATTCATACTGTTAAAAAATTTTATTTCTTTAATCACTGCACTTCTTTCCTCATTTATTTTGTCTTTTTAATTAATCTTCTCTTCTGTGTCTCATGATAATTCAGTATTTCTTACTCCTCTCTTTGCACCGTCATCATCTTGGTATTAGAAATGTATCTACCCTCCAGGAGTTTTAGAACACGAATCTAGACACGGGTATAAAAACCATTTCATGTCTTCTGTCCTCTTCTTTTTCTTTTATCTGCTTTCCTTTGAGAAAGTTGTAGTTTTTAACATTATTGATCAATTTAAAAACAAGTGGCAGACTTTTCTGTTCTCATAATAATTGTTGTTGTAGTTTCTTTATAGATGTGATGCTAACTAGATGTTAGAGTTATTTCAGTAGTCATGTTCTTTTCAGCTACATTTACTTGCATTAGCATTAAGCTAAAAGAAACTAAAGGAAACTTAAATAATTCAGAGTATTCAAGAGTAGAAAAGTTGTGGCAAACAAAGAAAAACAAAGAAAATGTGAAAATGTTTTTTTTCAAACTCTTAAGGTTTTATTTGTGCCGCTCCGACTTTTTTCTAAAGTTTCTTCTTCTGTGCAGCAGAGTTGTTTCTTTTGTTTCACAACCAGAAACTTTCCGTTATCACACCTTCTACTCATGGTCATAACACTCCATCTCTTCTTCGCTTGTTTCATTTCACTCCCACTACTGGACCCCCCCCCCCCCGGCCTGACTCTCCATCTGGGCCTGTGGAGCCAGTTTTGCTTCTGTTTTCAACAGAACAAACACTAACTCTCCTCCCTCCAAAAAAAAGATCTGTACAAACGTCCACTCTATTCAGCGTCGTTCATGTCGTTTGTCACGTTCAGTGCCTCGCTTTCCTTTCTGTCGTTTGTCTGGGTGCGAATGTGTTCATCTAATTTGTTCCACCTCTCTGATCCCAGCAGGTCAGGATGATGTTTAGTGCAGAAAGAAACAGGGGGGAAAAAAAGGAAAAGTTGAAAGAATGTGAGGATCGCTGAAGGAAAGATTCACTTTTTACACATTTTCTCATTGTTTTCCTCTTCCTATTTTGCATCTTACCTAAAAAGAAAAGTTTAATTTTGATTCTAAACACATTTTTCCCCTATGTGCCCCTTGCTTTAAAGCAAATAGTTTCCATGAAATAAAAACAAATACACTCCCACACTACAAGCAGCAGTTAGGATTCTAACACATACGGTTCACTTCGACGTCTGACATTTCCCTTCTGACGAATGAACTTTTGCTTCTCGGTCTTTCTGCAATGTTCTTGGTACCGGCTCTAAATCGCAGCAGCTGAACAGTAACCACACTGTCTGTCCCTTTCTGCAGCTGCAAGATGCAATCTATCATCGGTACTGTAGGCGATCTGTGTGACGTCAACGGCAGCACGAGTGTGATCGTGTGTGAGAAGCTCTGAGACGAGGAGGGGGAGAGCTGTGTGCATATGTCTGATTTTCAAAGTTTCTCTGCCTAGATTAGTTTTGTAATCACTCTTATATGTAAAAATATGTGTATAGTTGTGTGTTTTTGATTGTTCTTTTAGCGCAGACTGAATGAAAATACAAGGAGGGACTCTTTGTCCTTCTTGGCAGGCTTATTGGAGCTTTTGTGATGTGTTGGAAGTGTGCAATTTAGAAGTTGGAAATTTAGCTAAAATATATATATATATATATATATATATATATATCTTTAAAAGGATTTAAGCAGAGATTTGATTCTTTTACATGTTCTGCTGTTAGAAATGGAAATAGAAGCCAAAAGATGATTGTTTGTGTTTTGAAAATGCTGCAGACAGCTGCATTGTTTTCGTTCTCTTTAATTATTTAACCTAAAAGTCAAGGTGCTGCTGGGAAATAGAAGTGCATTTATGCGTGTCTGCAGAGGGCGAAAAGCTTCTATTTGTTCTAAGATTTGATGAAAATGCTAAAATATTCTAAAAGTACATCTAAAATGAGCTGAATAGTTTAATTTTATTGTATTAAAAAAACGGAGCAGCATGCTGTTTGCGTATGTGAGGGAGCTTAATCGAAATGGGCAGCTGGACAGAGCGCTTGTTACACCTGAGCAGAACTTTACCCTCAGGTGAAGGATTGGTGGAGAGCTCGAGATGAGCCTGACAAAGAGAGATTGTCTCTCCTTTTTTATGTCTTCTTTTCCTCTGTCGTCCCTCTTTTCCTATTCCGCTCAATGCGGCAGACTTGAAGGGACAGCTGCTGAGAAACTGAAACTGAAATGCATTTTCCATTCAGTGAACAAAAACTCTTGACTCATTTGTCGGCATAAAGCATATTCTTTAAAATTTCTTGGAAATTAGTTTAAATTTCAATTTAACTGTAACTTGATTTCTGCTTGTTTTAGCGCATTTATATGAACAATAACGTGAGCTCCTAAAATGCAGGAATAGCGTTCAGTAAAACTTAACATTCGTGTTGAAATTAATGTCTGCCCCACTAATATTTATGCTCACGAGTCGATGTAGATCCAACTAAAGTAACCCCAGCTTCATGCTTTATTTGAATAAACCTTGGTAATTAGTTAGAATAATCAGCTAAAGATGGGTATTTAATGGTTTTATTTGAAAACATCAAACTCAAATAGAGATAAAACAGCTGACTAAATGAAAACCTTTTGGATCAGCTCCTTTGCTTACAGCCATTAGACTTGCAGTCACTTCACAGCAGCACTTAATGTTATTACACGTTTATTTAAGCTCAGCATCTTTCGCTTCTGATTCCCTGCTGCTTCTGTGCTTGTCTGCTTAGACTCGGATCAGCTCAAATCACCTAGAAATTTATGTTGCCAGTAGCATCTTGTGTTACATTTTCTTTTTACCGTGCAGGGAAAAAAAAATGTTCAAGGTAGAGTTTCGGAGCCAGCTGGCTGCAAAATATGCTTTGCCTCGCAAGCCTAGTACATCCATAGTCCAACAATGAAAAGAGAGGATGAGGGTGCTGGTGAACGGTGGAGCAGGAGGATGGATGGAGATGTGAAGATGTGTAAATTGTAAGGAAGGAGTGAGAGGAGGATGGATTGAGATGGGGACGAGCTTTGGGAGGAAAAAAAACCTAAAAAACATTTTTAGAGCAGCATTACCCCTCCTCCATTAATATCTTGACCAATATTTATTTTATCTGCAGAAAGTTAGTTGTAGCCCCTGAGGTTTTGTATTGAGTGTGTTAAATCGATCAATCCATCCATCCATCCATCCATCCATCCATCCATCCATCCATCCATCCATCCATCCATTCATCCGCCTGATCAGGGAGATCCAGACCTGTCTTTCCCCAGCCACCTCTTCCAGCTCCTCTGGGAGGATTCCAAGGTGTTTCCAGGCCTAATGAGAGACATAGTCTCACCAGTGTGTCCTAAGTCTTCTTCTGAGTCTCCTTCCAGTCGGACATGCCTCGAGCACCTCCTTAGGGAGGCGTCCAGGAGCCATCCTTACCAATTGAACCACCTCAACTGGTTCCTCTCAATGTGGAGGAGCAGCGGCTCTGCTGAGTCTCTCTTGGATAACTGAATTTTTCACCCTCTTTCTAAAGGAGAGTCCAGCCACCCTGCAGAGAAAACTCATTTAGACCACATGTATGGTTTTCTAATCGTCTTCTTTCGGTCACTACCCAAAGTTTGTGATCATAAGTGAGGGAAGAAAGTAGACTGATCAGTAAACGGAGAGCTTTACCTTACAACTCATCCCTCTCTTCAACAGAAAAGACTTGTACAGAGTCCACAATACTGCAGAAGCTGCACTGATCTAAATATCACTCTCCATTCTTTCCTCACTCGTGAACAAGACCCCAAGACTCTTGAACTCTTCCACAACCTCACCCCCAACCTGGAGAAATCAATTCACCCTTTTCTGTCTGAGGACCATAAACTCAGATTTTGAGGTGCTGATACTCATCCCAGCTGTGAACCGCTCCAGTGGGAGCTGAAGATCACGGCACGATGACGCCAACAGGACCACATCATATGCAAATATGAGAGATGAAATCCTGAGGCCACTTAAAAGGACTCCCTCCGCCCCCTGGCTGCAGAAATTCTGTTAATAAGTGTTGTGATCAAAGTCGGTGACAATGATCAGCCCTGGTGGACTCAGCTCCCACCCTGAAGAGTCTGACTTACTGACTTACTGTAGATCTGGTCACAGTCAGACAACTTTCACTTTGAAGTTTAGATCAACTCGACTTGCTTGTTCCCCTGTGAACCAGTGGCTGAGAAAAAGCAGAAGGGAGAAAAGAAAGTGAGGGAAAAAAGGTTTAAAGCACAAGATTTTTCACATTTCATATGAGTGACACCTCAAATCTACAGCTCTTTAACTTGAGTTTCAAACAAAACAATGCTTTCGACAAGTTTCCATTGACTTTCATTTCACTTATCAACAAACTCAGAAGTGGTCAAAACTAAAATAAGATCTTGCCCGAGTGTAATCTCTCTTTAAATCCAGCCAGCAGCGGGGGATGGACGATGTGCAGCTGAGAAAGTCTGAGTGTGATTCTGTTTGTCAGGTTGAATATCACAGGAAGCGGCCCCGGAGGAGACAACAAGCAAGCTCAGCAAAGTTTTTAAAAGTCCTGTTTTTGTAATGCAGAAACAATCAGATGTCGTCTTCTGTTTTTCGCCGTCTGCGCTCCTTCCCATCCTATGACTCATTATTCCTCTGCTGTGTCTCGGTGTGGGAGCGTTTTTGTGTACTGTTTAAAAAAAAAGCTAATTTTATCTGTGTTTATGCGTATGTGATGTGCGTATTTTTTCCGTTATTTTATTTTACTTTTCACCTACGAATGATCAACAGTAACAGATGGTCCTCAAACCTGTGTGTTTACTCAGCCAGGATGAGGAGAAAAGGCGAGGGAGAAGGATGGAGGGAGAGAGAGAGGGAATAAAATAAATACAGGGAGTGAAGGCAGAAGGGAGAGAGCAGATGGACAGAGGGGAGGGAGGGAGGGAGTATGGATTAAAAACAGCAGGTCAGATATGTGTGGAGAAAAATTTGTCAAAAGCGAGAAAGAAAGGAAAAGGGGAGGAGGCTTCCTCACTCAGGAGTCTTATAAAAGTTTAACAGAGATGCTGTGAAGCAGCATTCCCATTTTCATTTAACACTGGAAAAGATATAAAAGTGATGTGAAACTGAAAAAAAAACAGGAAGTCAGCCTCTCTTTTTTTTTTTTTTTACACAAGGCTGTGATTTTGTATATTTTCCTTCCCACTCTGTCCACTTTCTCTCTCCCTGCCTCTCTGTTTGCGCTTGTCTCTGCAGTAGCCATGTTTTTCCTTTTAAGGAGTCAGTCTGGGACAAGTTGTCAGGGAGTGAACGAAATTACAGCCCGGGCACTCCCCCTTTTTCTTCTCCTGCTTGTCTCTTTGCTGTTAAAATCTATTGGATCAATCTTTTCTCTTGCGTTTATCTTGCTTTTGCATCTTTCTTTCCTTTTTAGTTGTTTTTTATTGATTTTTTTTACCTCCATTTGTTGCTTGTTTTTTTATTTATTCTTTAGATTTAGTTCATTTAGGATAAAATGAGGCAGTCTCCTGTGTTTCTTCCAGCTACTTGTATTTATTTATTTTTAAAATCTATTTCCTTCTCTTGATTACGTGTGTTAATCTGCCTGTTGTCTAATGCCTGAGTGGGTGAAACTTTCAAAGTCCTCACGGTCATTACACACACACACACACACACACACACAGCGTGACCAATGCCTCCAACATCACATGTGCGCGTCTCCGCGTGTGGGCATTAATCGTGCGCTCGGCGTGTGTTTGTGTCAGTCTGAGTGTGCGTACATGTGTTTTCCTGTCGCAGTGTGACTTGTTTGTGGAGCGTGACTCACCAAGCGAGCGATAAGATGGAGGAGTAATAAGGAAGGGACGCCTAATTTTGGTTGACAGATGAGCAGTGGCCGGAGGGAGGGATGATGAGTGGATGGAAAAAAATGGCACTATATTCTTAATCTGTTTTTTTTTATTGTTTTGTTCTTTCTTCTCCTATTTTCTTCTAAAAATAAAACTGTGTAAAAACTGTCTATATTTACTAGTTATGTTTGGATGTTTTTTTGACATTAAACTTAAAGGGTCATACCCAAAATCCACTTTTTTAGATGATAATTACATTTTGTTGTGTACTTGGAGTCTCTAGGAGTGCCAAAAATTAGAATTTAGTCAAGCTGTAAATTTCAGTGTTTGGATATAAAGAGACAGCCGAGTTAATCTGAAACACACATAAGAAAGGGGCGGGGCTATTGGAGTTACAATAAGGAGGACTTTAGATCAAAGCATTGAATTTCCACTTTAAATAGACTAAAACTAAATGATTTAAATGTGAAAAGGAAGGATTTAAAAGCATACTATGTCCACTTCAACTATATACAAGTCTCCTTTTTTTTTTTTTTTTGGTAATGTAGCCATTAAGATGTACGGAGAGAAAACAATTCCTGGATGTTTTGTGTTTATTTACAGCTAGTTAGAAAGCTGCATTGGTCTTACCCCATTTTCAAAAATTCTAAGTGAAAAATTCTAAGTCTAATAGTTTGTGGACACTCTATGTTCGGGTAAGGTGGAGACTCTGGTTGTTTTTTTTTTATTTATTTTTTGTCAATTTTTATGTGTTTTCAATAATTATCTAACTAAAACAGCAACTTTCTGTGAGTTTTTCATTGCCTTTTCAGATAATATGAATGAATGAATGAATGAATGATACTTTATTGATCCCATGAAGGGAAATTACAGTTTGGAACAACCCGTTCAAG
>JARVJO010000180.1:7136814-7151251 GCA_031762555.1 Cynodonichthys magdalenae | reverse complement strand
TAAGCAGAAAAAAAAAAAAAAAAAAAAAAAAAATACTTAATACTATGCTTTCATTGCAAATATTTATCTAAACCCGTTTTTTCCCCTCTAATAAAGTGTTTCCTTGTCTACTGACATCAGTTCAAGCTTAAGTTATTTTCATAAAATTTGACTTTTTTCCAACAGTATTGAGAATTGCAGAAGAAAAGCTCCACATTTACTTTACCTCATTGTGAAATATTAGCAAAATGTTTGATTTGTTTCAGGCTATATCTGCTGTATTGGTAAGTGTTGGATTTCTGCGTGTCACACTCAGTCTGACTTAATTTAATCTACCAGCACATTGCTGTTGATATCTCCTCTCTGTCATATTTGTGTAGGTGTTCTTAAACAATAGAACAATGCATCACAGTCTTTTATTGTCCTACTGGAGCTTTAATTCACTTCTGCTGCAGAATTATAAGAGAAAGTCTCCTCTTAACCTACATTGTTCCTGTTCGACACCATTTATTAATAGCAGAAATTGACAAAACATTCCTGATGAGGTGTTCTCCACTTAGTTGTGCTTTACTTCATTCAGAAAAACAATTAGAAACTGGAAAACCATTCAGATAAATACTCACATTTTAATAACATGTATCTGTATACAGTATGAGCAGATGCTTGAGTTGTGAACGTGTGATTTGTGTGTGTGTTTGCATATCTGTGTGTGGGTGAGCTCCTTCGTACCCTGTGGAATCAGGAAGCTTCTAACGGGGTCAGAGATGACGGCTCAGTGGAAACTGAGAGGAGAAACAAAGCTTGTGTTCCGACCTTCGTCCTGTCTCGTTTGCAGCTCCGTCTGTTTCAGGAAAACACACAAACAAGCCTTTTTATCTCTTTTTCTCACTTCATCGTGCTTATCGCCCACTCTGTCTTATTTTCCATTTGCTTCTTATGATATTCCCCTTCCTTCACCCCTCTCTCGTGGTCTGGCATTTCTCAGCTCCACATTCCTGTTGCGTAAACGTGTGTGTGTGTGTGTGTGCTCATTTTGAATTCTTCATATGTAGCCTCTGAAGCTGAGTGTAATGCTGCTCATACTGTTTTCACTTCTTGCAGAAGCCCACTGTGTGTTTGTGTGGGACCATTCATTTCTATACCATATATTTAGCTGCTGCGTGTGCAAAAGTTACATATTTATATTTATATTTGCATTTTCATTACTTTAATTCTAAAAAGAACATTAAAAACACATGAATACCACAATATGACTTGTGAGCTCCTCTGTGTTCAAGTGTTTTTTTATATTAAAGAAAACCCTACTTTGTCTGTAATAACGTATTATTTCATATATTGCAAACTGTGGCTTAAAATAGTTTTTTTATTAAGTGTCAGAGGAAATAGTCAAAGTGAAGGAGCGAACAGATTAAACAAAACAAAGAACTGTAATAAGTAAAGCTGCTGCGTGGCAGAAAATCCATACAACATACATTAATATATTGGGAAATGAAGACACGGGCAGATAAATGTAGCACGACACAAGGCTAAATCTAGAAGCATGAAAAGAGGAAACATTTGCGGTTGTTCATGAGGGAAATGTTCAAAAATGTATATTTTGTTTTATTTTTTTCTATTAATTGACATTGAGATCCCTTCAACATACGTCTTTTACTGTAAGTTTTAGTTAGCTTTTAGCTTTTTTGGTAGCATTTTGTTGCTTTTAGCTTACTGCTCAGCTTCAGCTTGTTCAATAAAATCCATCAAATTTATTAGGAATTTCATATTTATATTAGTTTTTGACAGAAAATTTATTTTTCTAGATTTTCTTGTTACACACTATAATTTTTTTTATTTTTTTACAATGGATCTTTTATAATTAGTCTCCTATTGTGTTTTTCACATTATGTTGTTTGCATAAGATATAAGAAATGGAAAAACTTTCCTAAATGTTAATATAAGTAAATGATTTCTTTAAGAATGTAATCAAAGTAACTAATCATCCTATCTGTGTAATTTTAAATGTGTTTCAGTGTGTTTTCATTGTGTGGGTGGGTCAGTCTTTGTGTTTAGAGGACACAGTTAGAGATGGAGGATTAAACCAGAAAAAGAAGATTTGAGCTAAAGAAAAGAGGCTTTTTTTATCCGTTTCTCTGCCTCTTCGTCTAGGCAAGGCCTAGAAATGTCAGCCATCAAGCTATGCGAGTGAGTGAGGGAGCTGTTGAGTATGAGTCAGCAAACTAAAACAAATTCCCTCTCTGTGATAGAACAAAGGCAGAAGAAGAAACGGTTATTAATCTTTCCTTCGTGTCAGTTTGGGAGTAAACAAACTGGACGAGAGGAAACTGAAACGATGGTTTTAAAACTAATTTCAGGTTTTTTTTAGACATATGATACATTAGTGATCTCTATCTTTTTTTCTCGTGTTTCCTGTCTATCTAGGAATTGCTTTTCTTTGCTTCTGTGCTCATCCATCTCTTCACTTTAATCTCCTCTTCAGTAGCTACAGGGAAGTGATGGCATCTGCCTTTTTCTTTTTCAAAAAAAAAAAAGCTCTTGCCACCATTTTCTTATTGATTTCTCTCACTTCTTTATCCGGTGTTTACCTCTGCTCTCATTCATGCGCTTCTCTTATCTCTTTCACAGCCTGTTTTCTTTTTATCTGTTAAAACGCTCCATCACGAGGCTACGACCTGGCTCCTGGTCAGGTTACGTGTGACGCATTTTAGGAGTCAGAGGGCATCACCATTTCGCCGTACTCACAAGCAACCGTATTTGACTGAGAACTAGTCGTGTCACATCTTCTTTAGGTTTAGATGGTTGCAATACTTAACCTGTCAGCGCACATCTGTGACACGTCTACAGAGATGATCTGTTTGTCTCACGGAGTCTCAGTCTTGATTGGTTTAAAGTACAAATTCGTCCGAGTGGGATTTGCTGTTTTGTTCACACCGTGTGGTCACAAAGTTTTCTTGTATAGATCGTGCTTTATCTGATAAGACCTCTATGCTGCAGTGTTTTGAATCAAAAAGCAATAAGAATGTTTCTGAAAAACAAAACCACGCAAATAAAGAAAGACGACAACAGTGCTGTGAGATATGTAGAAATATCTCTGAGGGGAAGTTTGAAAGAAGCAGCAGAAAATTTCTACACTCAAAACATAGGTAACATATTTAATTGCATTTACTTTACGTAAATGAAGCATGATTTAATTAAAAACATCTCTGTTTGGTTCCATTTCTTTTTTTTTTTTTTTTCTTTTTTTTTTTTGATGAGTTGCAAAATGAGTTTAAAAAGTGAATAAATTTGACAATAACCGTGCTTCCGTTTGGTTTGATTCAAAGTGTGTAGCAGTGTTTACATCAGCGTTTTCTTTATGCACATTTTAAAGTGTCGCATTAGAAAAGGTTGATGGAAATGACAAAATTAGAAAAACGTCCTAATTTTTGCAAAATAGCTTTTACTCTCGCTTGAGGTGGTTTTTAGATTTTCCGAAAAAGAGTTGGTGCTCTAAAGGAAAGATGGAAACACATTTGACAAATAAGTTCTGACGTAGCAAACATTTACTCACACGATTTATTGGCTGTTTCTGCTCTCGGGGTCTTCCTGGATATTCCCATAAGAACTTCATTTCTTTCTCTTCATCTCGGGACAGCAGGTAGCATCACCAATACTTGTCGTATGATGGAACAATTACAACTTGCCCGATAGCGACACATCCCTGATAACTTCTCTCCATTGTCCCGAGATGTGTGGTCCCTAGTTTCCAACCTCTACTTCCTGTTTATTACAGCCATGCATAATCTTAACGTCTGACAAAATGACTCTTTCTGTATCCTGGTTGATTCGCTCCGAACACTCCTGATTTATATTTCTTTTTTGCAACATTTTAGAAGTTTGCTCAAAATTTGCATTACACTTTGCTGTAAAAATGGCTCCTGAGACAGAATAACCTGCAAACTAAATACAGTTGTTTGCTTTTTGACAGGATAATTTGTGATTTTAATTGGTTAGTAGAGTTTTATGGTTGTTATTAGACCCAGGCAGCTTGTTCATGTAAAACTTAGCCGTAACTTGACTGAAAAACAAACTGGACCAGGTTTTTCAAATCCAAACTAGTTTGAATAAACAGATATTTTATTGTTTAGGTTTAGCTCTGAGTTGTGTTGACACATAGCAGACAATAAGATGATCACAACAAGCTGCTTGTTCTTTCCCTCTGCAGCTTACCTCAGCTCAACCTTGTGATCCCCAAAAGCTGACAGGTCACCGGGGAGATATAATCCCTGCTGTATGTTCTGGGATCAGGCCAGAGTCCAGCTAAAAAGACGGAAAATCAAGATATTTGGCACTGATACAAATGTGGCGTTAATGCAGCCTTTCCGTTTATTTGGACTCTAAAAAAAGTCATTTTGACTTGTTGCACAATTTATGACCCTGTTATTTTGTTCAGTAACATCTGAATCATTTACTGCTTCTCCCCGTCTCTGGCAGCACCTTCAGTGCACCATCCAGGCTCTGCAGGACGAGCTCAGAATCCAGCGGGATCTCAACCAGCTCTTCCAGTCCGACTACTCCGAGTCCGGTCACCTCGGAAACCAGCCCCTTCCTCCCCAGGAGATGACGGAGGAGAACTTCCTGCGTCTCCACAGCGAGTTCGAGCGGCAAGCCAAGGAGCTCTTCCTCCTGAGGAAGACGGTGGAAGAGATGGAGCTGAGGATAGACACGCAGAAACACACGTTAACTGCCAGGTAAAGACGAACAGCAGCAGGAGGGGTTATAAAACACACCCAACCTCTGGATGACCCCCGCGTTCTGTCCTCACCTCAGGGACGAGTCGATAAAGAAGCTGCTGGAGATGCTGCAGAGCAAAGGCTTGTCGTCACGGGCAACGGAGGAAGACCACGAGCGAACAAGGCGACTGGCTGACGCGGAGATGACCATCCACCAACTGGAAGGCCTGCTGGAGCAGAAAGACAAAGAGATGCTTCAGCTTCGAGAGGTACGTGTGACCGTCTGAGAGGAAACCAGCGCAGTCATGCGTCCTCGAGCTGAGGTGCAGGTGTGTCCGTGAAGCCAGGTGTGAAATCCCAAGCCCCATGGCTGCTTCAGCTTCTGCTTCTGGCACAAACTCCAGTAATTTAAAACAGAAACCAGAGAAGCAGAAACTGAAATGCAGTTTGTTTCTTTTTTGTTTTCTCACATTTTTTCATTTCTGATGTGTAGATCTTGTGTTATTTACCATCCTCTCGTCCTTAGGTCAAAATGACCCACAAGGCCTTAGTAGGTTTTAAGCTGTTGTTTTTTAATAAAATATCTCCCCCTAGTGGTCAAAATAATTCAATGCCAACACTCTTTTCATAAAAACTCCTTATAATACTGAATTTAAAGATAAACTTTTCATATAAAGTTGCCAACTTAAATACTCATTTCCATCAAATAACTCCTTGTAGATGGAAAAATCCATTCAATAAGTGATGAAACCGCACCAAATATTTATTTTAAAATTGTTTCACAATGAGTATGTACAGCAGCAGAAAAACATACTTTAGTAATTTATTAACCTCCAAATATTCGCAAATTGATTATTAATAATGTTAATTTTAGATTTTTTTTCACTAAAATCTTTGATAATTCAGAACCACTGGACTGGTGGAGATTTGATATGAATCGTTTCAACAAATGTAAATGTTTTAACTGAAAACTGAAACAATAATTTAATCCTTAGCTTGAAAAGTAGAAAGTCTTTTGGTGAAATATTCTGTGAGTATTTCTGCCTGCTCCTCCAGCAGCACCTACTTTCCATGTTGATTTTTTATGCCTCCTGACTTTTTACATTAGCTGTCTTTGTCGGTCTTTAAGTGTCTAAAGAAAAGCAGTGATGCATACGCTGCTCTGTCCTCTTTTCATTCTGTCCCCTCCACTTCATGCTTCCCTTTTTTATGTGCTTTTCTTGTTTGTTCCTTCATTTGACTCGGGGGATGTGATGTAGCAGCTACCAGACAGATTTATTATGCACAGCTTGGTTAATTAGAGTTTTTATTAGGATTTTTGAACGTTTTGAGAATTAAAAAATAGGGCTTTTTATGAGAAGCTACTATTTGTTTCATCTGGAGGCTAAAACTGGCTACTTTTTGCTTGATTATTTTAAGATTTTTCAATTAGAATTAGAAGATTTTTGGACTTTTTTGTTTTATTGAAACTTGTAGACTTTAAAGTTTGTGAGCTAAGCAACATTTCCAGCTGTCAGATTGAATTATTTGACTCCTTCATTGCTGTTTGGACGATGTGGGACGGCCGGCTTGACCCAAGGAGGCTAAAAATGAGTTCTTCTACGAGAGGGAAACATGTTTCCACCCCCACCCCTATCTCACCATCTTTCCACATATCTCCTCCTTTCCAGCCCTCTCCTTCGTTTTCATCACCACGCCATCCCTCGCTACCTTCCTCTCCCTCTTTCCCTGCTCCTTCACCTCCTCCCAGACGCCACTCCCTCTATCCCGTCGTCCCCCCCTCATCCTGCCCCCCTCACTTCCCTTCTTATGTTTTAACCTCCTCGGTCGATCCTCCTCTTCATCACTCCTCATCCTTCCCCGCTCCCGCTCCGAGGCCCACGCCGACCGTCCAGCCCTCCCGCCACCCCCCTCTCCCCTCCTCTCCCACCCCACGACCCTCTCCTCCTCTGCTCCATCCCTCCCGACCCCCCGCCATGTCCTCCTCTCCGTCACCCGCTGACTATCGCGGTGTGTTTGTCTCTCAGGAGCTGCACAGGAGGTACGAAGCAGCTCCAGAGTCAACGAAGACCAAGGCTCTGCAGACCGTCATCGAAATGAAGGTAAACATGTTTTTGATTTTTCTTTTATTTAACTTTATCAAAGTTTTAATTTAACATGTTTAAGAAGGAAACAAACAAACCCCACAAACGATGAGTCCAAAAGGTGTTTGCAGCTTTGATTGCACCTGTTTTTCGCCTTCCTCCTGCCCAGGATGCAAAGATCAGCTCGATGGAGCGAGGCATGAGGGAGCTGGAGGAGGAGGTGATGATGCTCAAATCTAACGGCGCTCTGAGCAGCGAGGAGCGGGAGGAGGAGATCAAACAGATGGAGGTCTACAGGTCCCACTCCAAGTTCATGAAGAACAAGGTGATTCGCCACAAAAACATTTAAGTTGGCTTTATCAAAAAAAAAAAGAAAAAAGCTCCAGTCAGCATCACAAACCGACCCGGTTGCAGATTTTGAGCAAAGCTCTAAAACACAACCTGCTTATTTGAACGTGATTCTTTTTTTTCGACAAGTGTAGTTTTTCACTTCAACAACAAACCTAAATCAAGGCCAGTATGCCAGCTCAGTGCTAAACACCATGATGGCCTCCTCTCCTGCCAGGTTGAGCAGCTGAAAGAAGAATTAACTCTCAGCCAATCAGAGAAGGAGGCGCTAAGGCAACGAGCCAATGAGCTGCAGAAGGAGGTGTCTGCAGTAAGAGCCGCACCTCCGTGTTCTCTCCTTTCTTTCTTTCCTTCTCTCTTTAACGGGCTGAAGCTGCTTTAACACTCAAATGTCCACAGTTCACACAACAGTAGCTGCAGCCTAAAATGTTTTTTTTATAGTCTGAGCGCTATTTACTATCTCTATAAAATACACCTGCACTGTTAGCTTACTTATGTTTTAGTCTAATTTAGTTTATTCACGTCTTCAGCCACTTCAGTTTCCTGTACAAACAACAAGCATGTATAAACATATCACGCGCTGGTTTTGAAGTTGCTTCTGCGACATGAGTGATTCAGAATTCAAACAGAGGATCCAGATGTTTCTAACCTGCTTCTTTTTCTTCCTGCATGAGTTTGAACTAGTGTTGTTCCACTGGTTTGGTTTGGGTCTATTTTTTTCAGGTGTCCCTAATTCAGACAAGATGCATTCTTATAAAGAGGATGGCACTCGTTTGATAGGTGTCTTGACCTAAAATTGATTTAATTGCAATCAATAAAAGAATAGACCCATGAACCTTTAGTGCTGTTTTATGTAAATAAAAGTGACAATATTCCATATTTTTTTAACATTTGTTTGCTTTTCAGGTGAGAAACTTTAAAAGAAAATCATTGTTTTGTTCATCCCAAAGCAGCATTTATATTCTAATTTGTTGTGGATTTTAAAGTTAAACTAGAAGGTGTTTTATATGCTTTAACATACTTTTTTGTATGTTGCTCAGATGGAACAGGCAAAGCAGGAGCTGAGTCGTAAAGACAGCGAGCTGCTGGCCTTCAGAACCAAACTGGACACTCTGAACAATCAGTTTTCTGACAGCAAACAACACGTCGACGTCCTCAAGGAGTCACTCACTGCCAAGGAACAGAGAGCTGCCATCCTGCAGACCGAGGTAAAACCTCTGGGCCACGCAGCTTTCACCCCGCGTTTCATTTCTGAAGGTTTACTTTTACGAGCCGACGCCTCCGTGTGCGCAGGTGGATGCCTTACGTCTTCGCCTGGAGGAGAAGGAGTCTCTTCTGTCGAAAAAGAGCCAGCAGATATCTGAGCTGACGGAGGAGAAAAGCACTCAGCAAGGAGAGATCACTGATCTTAAAGACATGCTGGACGTCAAGGAACGCAAAGTGAATGTGCTGCAGAAAAAAGTATGTGACAAACAAAAGCCTCTGTATTAAGTTGTGCTAATATTGACATCAGATTTTGCTAATTGTACCTACAGTTTCTTTCTTATTAGCTACAGTTTTGCTCATATTAAGGTTTTGCTCATCTTGGCTACTGTTTTGCTCATTTAAGCTATTGTTTTATTCATGTTAGCAGCTGTTGTTCTCATAATAGCTATTTTTTGAAATCATATTAGCCACAGTTTTCTCATTACTTAAAGTTTTGCTCTATTAGCTACATTTTTTTCCTCATATTAGCTACCGTTTTTTTCATATCAGCTATTGTTTTGCTCATATTAGCTATAATTTTGCTCATATTAGCTACAGTTTTGTTTTTAATAGCTACTGTTTTTTCTCATATTAGCTACAGTTTTACTTATTAGCTACAGTTTTACTCATGTTAGGCTCTCTTCTTCTTAAAAGCATACTAACTCTATCTCTCTAAATATATATATATGACTACAGTACGCTCCCATGTTTCTGCAACAGTGATTCTGATTTGCTGCCGTTCATGTCTTTAACCACTAGATGGTGGTGTAGTAAAGCACAAGGAGTTGAAGCAAAAGCAGAAAGGAGGACAGGTGAAATCATGGAAAGATCAGAAAGAGGCACAGAAAAAATAAATGATGATAACAACACACAATGTGGTGATAATAAATTAACTCGGGTATGGCAGGTTTTCCTTTTAAAAAAAAAATACATTTTTGTGTATTTTTCCTTGCAACCCTTTCCTATTTCTCAATCCATTTCTCCCAGTTTATATCCTGCAGATGTCCGCTGCAGACAGATAATCGATACAGACATTCATACCAGCAGACATAAAGCAGAGCAGGGAGGGGGAGGAGAGACACATAGTGTGTTTAAATCTGATGCATACTAATGACTTCCTCTTGTTTAATAAATGATGACCTCTGCTGTCTTCAAATAGAATACAGTTCACAGCTGGAGCGGGTGCTGCTGCTGATTCCCCCAGCATTCAGTCTGCTTCTGCTTTCCCTAATTTCTTCTCCTTATTCAGTGTTTTCATTTCAATTTTAGGGGTACATCTGCCTTTTTATTTCTCGTAAGTAAATCACCAACATGTGTGCAGCCAATTAGTGCTGAAAGGGTTTGTCTGATTCCTCTTTTGGACTAAAAGCAATGAAGTTAAGACGTGTCTACGTGTTTAGAAGCATCAGTTATCCTGCAGTTGTCAGTTTCAGGAAATCCACACCAGATCAAAGTGTGTGTGTGCTTTAGAGAGGGCAGGAGGATGTGTCAGTCAAGCTGTCAAGTTTAACAGTTGATTAATGAAGTGCTGGGAACATTTTACTGTATGAAGACACATCAGAAATGCATCTTTCACCTGCAGTTGAGTTAAAGGTCACAAACCGACCTTTTATTGCACTCTTAACCTCGCAGCAAAAACTGAATCATCGAAGCCTTTAAAGCTCTATCATTTAGGAAATTCACTCCCAAACACGTACTTAGTTATATCTGCTGCTTTTGTGTTTTCAACAGCAAATAAATCCGCTCCTTAATCACTGTGAGAAGAAACGAAGGGATGATGGGAGGAGGTGGGGTTAGGAGTGTGTGTATTTGGATTGAAGTTAAGGACGGTAAAGTTGAGAAATGTTACCGCAGGTTTCTGCTCTTGTGTTAAATTTATTATAGTCTGAGATTTCTGTGTTTGTTTCTTTGACAGAAAGTTAATTTGATTCGAGATGAATGGGAGGGGAAAGTGAATGGAAGCAAAGGGGGGGGGGGGGGGATTACACCAAAAATAAACTTTTAGGAATTAGCAGTCAGTATCGCCTCACTGCTGAAGGCCCTTTTTGTGTGTGTCAGCGAAATATCTCAGGAACCACTGGGTGGATTGTAGTGAATCTTCCAGAAAGTCTGTCCAGTGTTACGGATGAGGAAAAAAATGGATTTAATTCTCTCAATTTAACAGGTATTGAGTTCAAATTTTGTGTGGTAGTAGCTGAGAGTCATCCCTAATTTGTGCTTTAGGAGCTAGCATGTAAAACTGATTAATTCGAGATGGCTGCCACGGCTAATCAGCATTAGCACATCTTTTTATAATTTTGTCAGAATAATTTAATTTTTCTCTTTCAAACTCATGATTTTTAGCACATGGCTAATTAGCATTTGGCTTATAAGCTAAGCTAGCTGATTAAATTTCACCAATATTATTGTTAAATAAAAGAAACCAACTGTATATTATTCTGATTTTTATGTAGTGTTCAATAACGTATAGTTTACTCTGGTAAAAGCACTGGAATGATTATGAGATTTGACTAAATATTAAAGCCAAAATAATAAACTATTCAGCCAAAAGTGAAATATTTAGTTTTATCTGGAGCATCAACTGCTCCGGTGCTTTAATTTAGAGCCTCTGAAAGCCCACAGCCCAGCCAAGAAAACCTCACTTCGACAGGTGACTTGTGCATGACAAACAGAGCTGACGAGCGTTTCTCTCCGCAGATCGAGAACCTCCAGGATCAGCTGAGGGATAAGGAGAAGCAGCTGAGCGGACTGAAAGACCGAGTCAAGTCGCTGCAGACAGACACGTCGAACACAGACACCGCTCTGGGAACGCTGGAGGAAGCTCTGGCTGAGAAGGTACACAAACACACACACACACACACAGATGCACGTAGGAAAACAAGCCGCTGCTGGTCAACCTCAGGTCAAAGCACGAGCGAGGTTACATTAATAAAACCTTTATGAGCAAAACCACCGACCACCCACATGTTGATTCTGGATAAATGGAAGAGAACCAATAATCACACCGGTTGTTTTAATATTAAATTATTCACAGCCTGATCGCAGCCGCTTGACTCAAAGTAACCCATTGATTACTGTTTACGTCTGGATATTTAGCTTCAAAACAGTTTTTCTTTTCAATCCTCAGGCTGCTTTCTGTTGGTTTTTGTGTCCGTAAACAGATTAGCGTGTATTTTCCTACTATTTCAAGTCATTTCTTACAAACTCAGACTTTTGCAAATTACAGGAAGCAGGGTTATTAATGGAGCCGTGACTCAGTGTGTTGGTGAGACGTGTGACGAAGTCTTTTTCCTTCTTTGGTGCCATCTTCTTTGTTTTTAAATCTATTTATTCCTAATTTTTTTGCATTATGTTATTTGTTTATTTGTGGTTTAGGACAAACTTTTGTCTTCTTTTAATTAGAGCAGAAAACTGCCAACAGTTTTTACTCCTAACTAATTATTTTAAAGGTATTTCAAAGCAAAAAACCCTTTAATTAACATTTTTACTGATAAAACTTTCTTTCAACTTTAACTTGAACCCTAAAGCTAAACACTTGAGCATTTTAATAACACACCTAGCAGTCTCAGTGTCATTTCTAGATGCGTTTTTTACCTGAGTGAACTTTTGTACTTTTCTTTTAGCTGGCTGCCGTGTTGTTCTACAGCCATGGAGCTCATTGTGTTTTAGTGGTTGTGAGTTTTACATCTAGTGCCAAAAGACATTACGTGTGTAAAATCAGCGCTGGCTGTTAGATCCTGTCCAAGCTGCCATGTACATAAAGTTTAATGTGACAGTTATTAGTACAGAAACTTGATATTAAGTGACTGTGAATGGCTGTTTAAAAGTCTTTAATGTTTCTTTTCAGTTTCTCTTTTTCCATCACGCCCTGCCTTCCTCTCCCTACTTTTACCTTTTGACTGTACCCTGCTTGTCTTTTATCGCGCTCAGGAGCGAATCATCGAGCGGCTGAAGGATCAGCGTGAGCGGGAAGAGAGAGAAAAGACAGACGAGGTGGAGTCCACCAAAAAGGAGCTGAAAGAGCTGAGGGGGAAAGTGTCTCAGCTGCAGGCTGAGCTGGCTGATCGAGAGGTATGGAAGTCGAGATTCACTAAATCATTGTTTCGTCCATAAGTCAACAGAAAAATACCTTTTTGAGAGAGACGTATTTGACACGACATGCCTCCAAGTTTCCCAATGTCCTTGCTATCTGTTCTAGTTTAGCTTCAAAAAATCCCCCGCCTCCTCCATCTGTGCCTCATATTCACAAACAAATAGCTTTAATTGTTCTGGTGCAAACACGCCCGTCAACTTCAGGAGGTGTGAGCACAGCAGGATGCAGGTATCGTCACGGCAACATGTGACTGCCACAAACATGTCAGGCTCAAGGCGACATAAGAAAAAGAAAATATTTGAAGCTAAAGCTGTGTTCAAATCTGCGATGAGCTTTGAGATGCATTTTGCCTCCACATGAGTTTTGAAGGGTTTGCCTTCAAATGCAGGCACAGTGCCTCGTTTAAACACATAATTCATCTTCTTATATACAGTAATTAGTTGAATAAAATGAATTTCCTAAAGAACTAACAAGAACGAAACCTGCTGGTTAAACATGAGGTGTGTATAAATGATGAACAGGCATGAGCTCAAGGAATTAAAACAAGCTTAATGTAATGTTAAAGCTAAAAAATGAAGTGTTTATTGTTTTAATTATATATAAAAATATGTAACTATTTTGGCTAGATGAGTGGAAAAAACATGTTTAAATGTTTTCTAAATGGTAGACAGTGGCGTTTGCACCAACAGAATAAAAAAATACAATGTATTTATAAATTAGCCTCTTTTTTTTGGTGTTTTATCATCGCTCCATACAAAAAGAGGGTTCTCATTGTTTTAACGTCACACTAAAAATCTCTCTTCACTCTTCAACATGATTTTTTTCTTTTTCAGAGTTAACGGTACAAATGGTTTCCTTGAAAATTCCCTTTCACCATTCCATACGGCACTGCTTAGTTAATTTTAGTGATTGTGGGATCGTAACTTGTCACCACGGGGGAAAAAAAAAGGTCTAAGAAAACAAGCATTCCTCTATTGACCGCTGGACACAGATGTGAGGTTTGTCAGACAACACCAATGTATATTCAAACCTAAATATATTCTGGGTAAGCAGCAAGGTTTCTCTGACCAAAGCCCAGTCAAACATGATGATCTGCAGTCTGATGTTGGTAAGGTCAGTCAAGGGTAAAATTACACGTCTGTGCGTCGCTCCTTCTGGTCCTGTTGGTTTCTGTTTCACTGCCTCTACCAAAAACAAGAAAAGAAAAGGGAGAGAGAGATTTCACGGATGGAGGGATTGAGCCTAAGAGTGGGGAAAAAGACAGGTCATGGGAAATCTTACAACGGACCAGGGACAGAGGAAGGAAGATAATTCTATGTTATTCCACCTGACTTCAGGAGCCAAACAGATGCAGGGCATGTCACAGTGACAGTGACGGACAACTGTGTACGCTCACACAAACAGCCAATTTAGAATGACTAATCAAGCTTTCATGCATAACTGAGGACTGTGAGAGGAAACAGGAGCAGCTGGAGGAAAACAAAAAAATAGAAGAAGGCAAAATGTGCAGCTTTCTCACATGAAGGTCTCTGTAACTGTTCTGACCTCTTCTCGTTGCGAGGTGCTCTCCATGCATGTAATAAAACTACACGTTCTGTAGCTCCTCACTGTTTTCTTACAAGGCCTGAAAACTTCCAGGCAAAAAACATTTGATTTTGTTTTGCATGCTGGACATAAATACAAGAAAATTAGGTTTTTATGTCTGTAAAGCTGCAAACCTGATGCTAGAAATTAACTTTATATTAATTTGATTTGGTCTTTATTATCATTGATTTCTATTTTTTTTTGTTTAAGACTTCAGTTTTGGACCTGAAAGAGAAAGCTTCCTCTCTGGCATCCTCAACTCTGAAGAAGGAGAACAGGCTGAAAAGTTTAGAGATCAGCCTGGAGCACAAGAAAGAGGAGTGTAACAAACTGGACAACCAACTCAAGAAGGTTAGTTGGAAATTATTTATTAAGTCACAGAAACACAAAAA
>JARVJO010000180.1:7119569-7136353 GCA_031762555.1 Cynodonichthys magdalenae | reverse complement strand
GGAAATTAGATGCTAACAAATACATACTAACTAATTTGATGCTAAATGCTAACAACTCAGTCGCCTGACATCCAGCAAATAAAATGTAATTTTGAACAATTTAGATTTAAAATTTTTAAAAATTATTTTTTTTCCATGATTTCTAACCCTTTTCTATGTTTAATGAAGTCATTGGCAGGCAGACTGAGTTGTATTGCTCCTTCATAGATCATGTATTTAACAGGATTGTAACTCTCAAAAAAGTAAAGCAACCATTATCATCAAGCCAGGCTGAAGTCACCAGAGGGGGTAAATTGGCCCATGAGCCACCAGTTGAATAGCCCTGTCAAACATCATATTGCAGTATACCATATCATGTTTTGCATATTTAGATGATTGAATTTTCTTATGTATGTTTTTGGGCATCTAACTCATCACAAAATTATTGTGCTTTTACAACATGTCATATATCAAAACATTCAGCTCATTTATGCCATGGGTGCTATGACTGTTGATCTTTCATCAGCTCAAAGTTTTTTCAGCTTATTAGCTTTTTCTGCCCTTTTTTTCTTCTTGAAAATTAATAGTTAGAAAATTAATAGTTATCTTCAACATCCTAAAAACTCTAAAACATCTAAAAATTTACTGCACTTTTTATCTTTTGTTCTGGTTCTACTTTCTTAAACTTTTTTCAGCTTCTTTCAACTTTTTTTAGGTTTTTGTTGAAATTTACCTTTTTGTGACAATTTCATTTTTTTACTGCTTAATTTAGGAAACAGGATTTTTTTGTGTCTACTCTTCATGATACTTTCAGCTTATATATATTTATGTTTCATGTGCCCAAAGAGCCAGTGTATGAGCACCAGACCTATTGCCATAGTGTTATTTACCTGAATCATATCACCCAGCCTGCAGGTGGGTCCACAGGAAGGCAGGTTACATTCAGGCTGAGCTCGACCAGGACCCATGGGTCATCAGGCAAATCACATATATACATAACATGTCAGCTATCTTACATCATATTGTTTCATATGCTATCATAACTTGTTTCCATGAGATACAGATGGATCATTGTTTAAGTGTGTGTGTGTTTTCATTTCACATCTTCTCCCCTAAACAGCAGCCTATAAAATGTTTGTGTGTGTGCATGTGGGAAAGAGAGAGACAGCCTGCTGACAGTCTTACAGTCATTTTCACAGACTGGAGAAGACAGCACCACTATCACACCCTGTGTGTGTAGTGTGTGTGTGTGTGTGTGTTCACATGTCTGTGTGTGACTACGTGACAAACACAAAGAATATATATGAAGGCAGCTGTGGCGTTTCTCTCATCAGACTTTATTTTGTCTCCTCCTGTTACCCCACAGTGAACGGAAAACTAGATTTGTGCCATTGTGTCTTATTTGTCTTCCTCTCTCTCCTCTTCCTCCTCCAAGATCTTCTTATATCGTCAGACACCCAAACATTTCCTCCCCACATAAAGACCTGTTAAATTTGCCGTCCACATCCAAAACTAATAAGGTTTATGTGTTGTGGGACTGAGGCACACACACACGTTCATAACGTCAATCTGTCCCAAGAGCAACATTTATTTCTGGGAAAAACACACAGATGTTCTAACCTCTAAGCTGGTTATAACCTGTTTTATTTTTCTTTGTTTTTGTCCCATTTTTCTCTTGAACTCATTTTCTGTTCGAGCAGAGAAGATCTACTTAAATTTCCTTTTTGAAAATAGGAATAGTTTTGTGTTTGTGATAGTTGATACTATATTAGCTGCATTTTTATTAGTTTATGTGGACAAATAGAACATGAGGTGTTCAGTATGTGGGATGATTCACTACTTTTCTTTTTTGGTGTTAACCCGAAATATAATTGCTAACAGCCAGTCTACCGTCAAAAATACAAAAAAAGGCAAAACTTGTTTAGTTCTGGATATTGTCCTACAATTTGGTGTGGTAGTAGCTGAAACTGATCTCTAAGACATTATTTTTAAGGTTGTTTTTTTATGTTGAATACCATTTTTACCTTTTTCTGTTTAATATTTCTAAGATCTAAGTCCTATTTGGTTTCTATAAAACTACACATATTATATTGTAAATGTGACCCCTATGTGACTTTTATTAAATGTACCCAAATCGCTCTCAGCTCACATTATGAAACAGGCTAACCCAACGTTCGGTCACTTCGGTTGGAAAGCTAACACTCGCGTTTATTTTCAAACTAATTTTCTCTTCCAGGCTCAGAGCGCGGCGGTGGAGTCGCAGGCCAACGCTGAACTATCCGAACGCATCGCCTGCCTGGAGCAGGAAGTGACCCAGTACAAGGAGGATGCCGGGAAGGCCCAGACCGAGGTGGAACGGCTTCTGGAGATCCTCAGGGAGATGGAGAACGAAAAGAACGACAAGGAGAAAAAGATCCACGAGCTGGAGAGGTGAGGATAATATATTTATTTTTAATAAATCAGCCTTTTGCTACATGGAAGTGGGCTTCCCCTGTTGTTTACGTCTCTTCCTGCTGAAACTAACTCGTTATCTCTCACCTCTCTCCTTTTTTCTGCCTCACATTTTCCCTCAACTCAACCTGTGTCAAACTGGATTTGTATGAGTGTGCTCATCTTTGTGTGTGTGCTCATCACATCCCAGAATTCCCTCAGCCTCCCATCTTCGGCGTTCTCCGCAGTCACAAAATCAAGCCCCTCCCCCCGCTGCCTCTCAGCAGCAAATGGGGGGGCTCGTGTGGGACTACCTGGGCACGTGAGTGGCCCCTCCCCCCTGCCGGTCAGCGCATTGTCTGACCACCTGCACGACAAAACTCACTTTGCTTGTCAAAAGGGAAGGATTTGAGAGCACTGTTATTACAATCTCCATGTGGAAAAGTCATTGGAACGAAACAAGTATTGGTCAGTTTTGAATTCCTTAAAGTTCTGGCCAAATTACAAGTCGTGATGATCCATTATAATTACTGTCTGACATCATCTTACACACATTTTGTCATGCTTTCCGCTTGTTTTCCAGCCTTTTCCACATGGGACAGAAGTCTGTTTGCTCACTAATGATCACCGTCAAAGAGTTGTAGCATTGGCTCGCTTCACTCCAAGCTTATGTTGCACCAGATCCAGTCACTCCGCTCTCACAGGTCCAAAGAAAATTGGATTCAGTTTTGCTCTAACGTGCACTAAATGTGAGCAGAGAGCCTTTCAGTCGTCTGGTACTGTGGCACGACGAGCCAAGCAGCTCCTAAAAAGTTTGCAAAATGAGGCACAGCTTGGTGCAGCTGCAGTCATTCAGCCTCTCTGTTCCTGTCAATGATGCAACTCTTTCATTCTGGGGGTTCTGTTTTCTCGCTTTACTTTTGCTTTATTTTCAGCTGGAGATGCTTGACATGCGAAGTTTAACACACTTTTTCTTGTACGTTAGGAGTCTGGATTGTTCACTAATTTCCCTTCATTTCTTTAACAATAACAAATTGCTTTTTTTAACGACCTTCCTACCTGTCTGTGCCATGTCGGATCAATCTTTCTTACACCCTTAATGTCTTCCAGAGAACTCTGTTTCTGACTAATTATCTGTCTTTTCTGTGATTTCTTTTTTGTCTGAATCTGTTTGTAGCCTTTGTCAGCCTGCATGACTACATAACTCTGTTCATTCACCTTTTTGTGTTTGTTCAGGTTTTCGTTTTTGAAAAGATCTCTACAGAAAATCAAAATTCCTGGGTGACTGTGTCATTTCATGGGTCGTTATGTTGATTTTTTTTGCTTTCTTAGTTTTTAGTTCTAATGAAAAATTTAATTTCAAAGAGGATAAAATTTGTCCTAAAAGACTAGACAGGTCTTTTCAATCTTTCATCTTTCTGCATGCATTTTAGGATTTGATGTCTGAAATAAATTTTGCACAAAAAAGTGAATTTGAGTTGATTATTTCTTTGTAATAACGCTTCTTGGCAATACATTTTTAAAAAACCCTTAAATCAGGAATGGGCATTTCTGGTCCGCCGAGCCTTTATCCTGCATGTTTTACTTGTTTCTTCTTCAAACACACCTGATTCAGTGACTGAATTACCTCTTCAAGTTCTGCAGAAGCTTAATAATCACCCATTCATTCAGGTCAGGTGTGTTGAAGTAAAGAAACAAGTGAAACATGCAGGACAGCAACCGTCAAGGACCAGGATTGCCCATCCCTGCCTTAAATGGTGCCACTGCCACAGTTGAGTTTGTGGGTTGTGCCTAAAGAGGGGAGAGGGGTCAAGGGCGTGAAATGCCTCATTTGCATTTAAAGAGACGGCACCAAACAAGAAATAAGACATATTGACAATTTAACCATTTATTGGTTTATAAAACTGGAGCCGCAATAGCATGTGGAAGAACCATATACAGCCACAACAATCTGGCACCTCCTTCTCAAGCTGCTCATTTATCAGCCGACAGGGGCGAGCTGGTGTAGCAGAAGCTCAGAACAAGTGTCAAGCAGAATAAGCAACATATAAATGCTTTTTCTGAAAAAAATTGGCACCATTTATGGTGATACAGGTTTTTCAATAGTATAAGATTTATTGCCAATAAGCGTTGTTACAAAGAAATAATCAACCAAACACAAACTTCCTTCTTTATTGTGCTTTGTTTAGTTCATTCTGCTTGTTTGCATAGTTTTTTTTCAAATATATCTTAATTTTCAATCCAGATTTCTTCATCATAAACAATTTTAACACATTAAATAAATTTCTTTGTATGTCAATGTGTTTGGCAGTTTGTAATATTTAGGATGTGGTGATGGTAAGAAACTTATTTCTTGCCTGTGTTTTCATCAATGACAGAAGAGAAATCTAAAGCATATTTTATTTTTATTTTATTTTTCATCAAACTAAATCTAAATCAGGTGTGTCTTAACTGAAGGACACCAGACTTGCAGAGAATAAAAGAGGGCTGCAGCTCACTGATTTAAATTAACAGCTTTTAATAGTTTTAACGTTTCAGTAGCTTCATTAAAGACAGATTAGGACTCTGATGAAAAAAGAAAAAAACATTACTCCTAAAACAGTTGACAATTGGCTTAATCAAAGACTAAATTAAATCAGTCTGCTCCAACCCTTTTTGTTCCTTAGAAAGTTAACTTTTTTAATGCAATCAGTAATGTGAAGTTATAGGTTTGCAGAGGTCGTACGGAATTAAAAAACGTTAATTATCTTTTCATTTACTTCTTTTCTTCCATACTTTTTGACTCTCATCATTTTAAGTTTTTATAGTGTGGCTTGAACGTCAACATTAACAATAAACAGCATGTTAAATTTGATTTCTACTCTGACACACCTGATTCCTGCCTGATTCAGCTGCGTCGAAGCAAATAAACACCTAAAACATGCAAGACTGACACCGTTGCTTTGACTGATATTTATCTAATTAAATGCAGCTGATGGAGGAAACAGGTGGGAAACTTAAAAAAAAATAAGGACTTAAAAATAATGAGGACAGGGTACTTAAAATAGAACAGGAAGTGATCAAATAGATTAAAGTAATTTCACACATTCTATAAAGTCTGATAGTGAGCAGAAACCTTTTATATATTAGTGATTAGTAGTGGTGGGCAGCACTAATCTAAAAACTAGTTCACTATCCCTAAAGCTCTAACTCAAATATTTAGGTTCCCTAATTCTAAAGCACTAACACACTGAAAAATATAGCAAAAGCTAATTCTAAAGCACTAAATAGCCTAGTCAACCCATGTAACATTCTTCAATCAACACGAGTCACATATTTCTAGTTTGCTCTTATGAGCCTCATCATTGACATTTCACAGCCTTACATGTGTTCACGCAGTTTAGGATGGTGATTCGTTGAAATAAAACCTTTCACGCATGGTAATGAATTAAAAATAAATTGCAAGAACCCTAAAGCAGTAATGAGGAAATTACTTCCCCTATTAGTGCTTTTGGGGAACTGTGCCAACCACTGGTGATTAGTTTGAATATTTTGAGGTGGGGTTAGTTGAAAGGTTTTAAAAAGTTACACAGAACTCTGTAAGTGGCAGCAGCAACTAGCTGTAGCATGGGTTCAAACTTTATTTTAAAAAATAGTGTTTGCGTGAATCGCTATGAAACGTTTCTTCAGAATGTTGTTTTAGTCCACTTTGGTCCTGGCTTCACTTGAACTAGCCTTTCACTTAAAAATAACTCCATTAAAAAAATGATCTACAACAGGTAAGATATTGTTTATTAACTTTCCATAGTACCCCACTTCAAAAGATCAGAGTTACTCATTTTCTGCTCAAAATTGCAATGACAAATTCAGTTAATTGACATTTTTTAGTCCTTCAACGCAAACCCTGTAATATTACATGAACAAATAATATTTTTTTGTGAAGGCTGTCCAAACCTCCTCTGAGTTATGAGGCTCTATATGACAGGTTACTAACAAGCACGTCAGAGAACACGTGTGCCCGTTCTCATCTTGGCTCAGCTGAGGCTAAACTCTGGAACATTACTAATAAAAAAACTTCAGATTGTTTTTTTTTTTTAAAGAAAGAGAGTAAAAAAATCCCAGCTTCTCTCTCCCCTCGTGTGTAAATCCAGCTGCATAGGTACCAGATTATTTATTTCAGGAACTAGAACGGTAATTGGAGCAGACTTAAGTGACTTCACACTGAGGGGAAATGGAGCTGAAAATCTGCCCTGATGGCCAAAATAAAGGATTTGGATGGAAGAGTGGAAAACGGAGAGCGAGGAGGGAAGTAAAAGGAAGGTGGTAGAGGAAGAAAAAAAAACGACAAGAGAGACATTAAATAAGGGGTGAAGAAGCAGAGGGAAAGTGGTGAGAATGACATAACAAAAGAATCGACAAACTATTTGAGAAGGGCAAAAATGAACAGAGAGGTCTGGACTTTAAACCTAAGTATTAAATAATTAAACAAGTTTATTGTTTTATTGTTCAGTAATGGTCAATTTGTCCTTGGCAGGCTGGAATTTAGGCTCTGCCAGATAAAATATATGAAATTGTGTGGGAAAGTTGGAGTCCAGGAAGTGACTTTTTTTTGTTTTTACTGTTTCCAGTTTTAGTATTTTAATGATTGCACATCATTGCATGCTGTTAGAGTGGAAAGTTAAACAAATAATCAACAAAATTCAGCTTTTTAAAGAAATTTCTCAGTGTTTTAGTTGAGTTTGGGTCTTTAAGTGTTTGTTAATGTGCGTCTTATTAAAGAAGTGACGTCTGTCTGTCTGTCAGCTGTCTGTCTCCAGTTAATGATGCTTCTCTGTCAGCTCCTCTGTCGCTCATATGTTTCCCAGTCTTTGAAGATTGATCAAGCTGGCTAACCTATGCTCAAATCCTCACCTTTTTCCTCTCCTTCTCTCCGTCTTTTATCTTTTCTGTTTTTCCTCCACGATGCAACGCCGTCTGCCGCCTCACCCAGCCTTGCCTCAAGGTTAGTGCCGCACGCCTGTCTCTTTCTTCCGCTTCCCGTTCCTCATCACTCCCCTCCGTTGTCATGCCGCCCGTCCTTGCGCTCTCATCTCCTTCACTCTGTCATAAACTCCGAGTCTAATTCTCATCATGTCTGTCTTGTCTTTGGAGTAGACACCTTGACTTTCACTTCACTTTCTCTGTCACATCGCCGCCTCTTTGAAGAGGAAACATTGTTTCTTTCTTTTCACTCTCCATTATAAAACATCCCGCTGGTCTCTCTCTGTGCCACGTTAGTGTTTGAGCTTTGATTTCAGCGGTGGTTTAATAAAATTAAATTGAAGCCTGCCTCAGAAAACAAAACTCGCTCGTCAAATTAGGTTATTAACTTAGACAGCTGTGAACTTTTGCACGGAGAACTTTTTCCATCTGTTGGGCCTTCTAGGAAACCGCCTCCATTTTTTTATTGTTCTTATGTTGTGATTTTTAAACGGTAAACATCACAGAGGAACATTTTCAACCCTCTATGAAATTTAAACCTACATTCAAGTAGCCAATCCTGTTTAATCAAGTCAAAAAGTAAAGTGTGAACAATAATTAGGTGATTTATAAGGTAAAACTCATCTTATTGTTTCTGGTTTTAAATGGAGAGTTCATACTTGAAGATGTGTTTATTGGCTTTAAAAGAAAGATTAATCTCTTTGTCTCACCGAGCTGCAGGTAGTTTAACAGTAATCATGAGGAAGTCTCCCGATTGTCTCGTTGTTCGAGTGGCGGCGGCACGACTTTCACACATGTTGAAAAAAAACTAGAGTTGTCATGAGCTGCTCCAGCTCGCCTCAAACTTATCTGAATTTTGCCGCAGGCGTCTTCAGCTCATCTTAAGAACACCGGAGCTGTGTTCTGACTCCTGCATGGGATTTCTCCTGTGACAGAAAACATCCGAGGCAAACGGTCAAGCTCTAAAAACCACGTTGATGATAAATCTGATGAGTCCAAATCTGACTATTCTTATTTCCAAAGCCTACACCAGCAGATTAATCAGCTGAGGAGGTGGGAACAGAACATTGTTCTCATCCAAGAATACAGTTTTGTGAGGTGTGAACACAAAAATAAGCTGTAAAACATGTTGGTAACTTGTGAAATAAATCATAGTGTTCAAAGTAGAAGCTCAAGTTATGAGCAGGAAACTGATTCAGAGTTAGACATGAGTATTTATTTGCACATGCAGGGATCACAACCTCAGACCTGGGCCAAGTACACAGGACTTCGGGTCACTGGCAGTTGGCATCGTTCTTTCACAATACAGCAGCTTTCAGAACTGAGTCACGCCTCCTGGAAATGACATCATCAAAGGAGGAAGGAAACTTAACAGTCTTGTCTCAATTCACATGGGCCACACCCTATAGCCGCCAGTGTTTGCGTGACCATATGCCGCCTCGTTACCATGGTGTTACGTTTTATATCACATGTGGCAATCACAGGGGCTGCAACCCATGAATTGAGACACACCCATCCATCCACATTGATTATAAAAACACTCCAAACATCTCAAGTAGGACTACACAACATTAGAATATCTTGTGATGGTGATAATATTTGTAAATATTGTGTTGATGACATCTGTACTTCCTACTCTGTGACCTTTAGCATTTTTGGCAATGTCATTTGTGTCTGGTGTGAGCTTTTGCTGTCCTAGTATGAAAGCATGAAAAATACAACTTCAAATACATTAGTCAGCAGTTTGCTGTATGAAAATTGATCACACTGATATTGTGATGACGATACATTTGCATTATATTTGGCCGCCCTAATCTCAAACATAAACAAATATAGTTGAAATGAATTTAAGACTCAATATAAAACAATAAATATCCTAACCTTGGTTCAGTGAGACTCCATTTGAAGATTTGTTCTTTTCCAGCAACTTTAAGATAAACTTTTTCAATAACTAGTTTTCCATCAGTCGTTTTACATAGACTAAAAAAACAATTGTCTTGATTATGTTGATGAGAAATGCTGCCATATGGATGGCTTTGCACAACATCATGTAAAAGAAAAAGAAAAAGATTAGATTATGGGTTTGGCTGGTTGATACCACCACATCATAATGTGCCATTTCCAGGGTAAAAAATGCTCTTTTATTAATCAAATCTATTGAAATGTTATGATCCGAACATCATCATCCATCGCATAATAACCACTTCTTTCTTCTGTTTTTGCATAAATCTGGTGGTCTGAGCATTTTGTGTACTCGATAGTGTTCTTAAATCTCAGCAGTAGGACTTCCTCCTTTGATGTTTCCTCCTTTTTTAACTTCTGAAGCCACAGTTCCCCTGGCGGCTTGTCTGCTTTTTATTGCTGGAGTTTTTGGTGTTTTGTGATTCAACTACACAGAGGGAGAAAACAAAAGGGAAGAAAAAAAAAGTTTCATTTCACCGTCTGGTAGATGACAGAAGACTACTTTTTTTTCCTCTTTTGCTTTTTTTTTAGTTTTTTTTTACTTCTTCTTGTTTTGATCCTGAGCTGAAAAACTCCTCATCCACTGCAAACGCCTGACATCAAGGTTTCTGGAGCTTAAAAGAGGATTGCATTGTTTCTTTTTGTTTTGTGAGTGTGTATGCGTGTGTGTGTGTGCGTGTGTGTGTGTGTGTGTGTGTGTGTGTGTGTTATCTGATCGAGGTCTCAAGCGTTGATCTGGTGCAAGATTTTGTCAGCAAACGAGTGACAACGATCGCAATCACTCTTCCACAACCATTTTTGTTTTGTTTTGTTTTGTACCACAGCACATGAACAGGCAGAAAAGTGTGAACAGCTACCATTATTTTATCATCATTAAACACACACACACGCACACACACAAAGAAAAGCCCTCCATAACACACAATTCTTCTAGTGTCAAATGTTAGATAAGCAAAGCTGCGGAACATTTACCACTGGATAATCACTGTTTTTAGTTAAACATAGATAAATATCTTATTTCAGTTTAATAAAGATCAGTTCATCAGATAAATTCAAAGCCAATAAACAGATTGTCAGCTTTTAATTAAATTGAATTTCACTTTTCTCTATGTTAAATAAAGATGCGGCCAAGATCAACTTTAGCTTTTTACCACACGATTGCAATAATAAATCTAGATCAGATTCTGTTAGGTGTGGAGATATCTTAGACATTTGATTTATTTTTAAACAGATGCATGGCATTTTATTCTGTTTATATCACTTTTTCCAGCTTGTTTTCAGTCATTTACTATGTATAAAAAAAACTTAATCAAATGATCAAACTGGCATCTATTTTTCAAATTAAAAACATCCTCCTTAAACTGTGAATTTCTAAGACCTTCAAGCAAAAACTATTTATCATGTTTTAAATATTTTGGGAGGATTTTTCTATTTATTCCAGTTTCTTATTAGCTCAGGAAACCAAAGTAACATTTTCCAAATTTTCAAAGGAAATACTGAATTTCTTCTGGTTAAAGAGGAAATGCTGGATGTTAATTTTGAGCCCACTGCGAGCGGTAAACATACACGAAGCCCAGAAGCAATTTTTAATCAAATATTTATACAGGACTCCAAATGTAATATTAATATCACCTTAATCTGGCTCCCAAAATATCAGCAGCATGTTAATGAGGGAGGGGTAAGAAAGCATCTGTTTATATGGAAATGTGTGTTTTAAGTTTATTTTCTTAAGTAATTGCAAAAAATAAAATGCCTTAATAAGTTTATCTGTTTGTTAGCACATAATATGTTTACTTGTGGTGTTTGTATAGTATGTGTGTGTGTCAGAAAAAGGTTTGGTGTTTTTGTGTGTGGTCCGACCCAGAGAAACTCCCACCGTGTTGAACTGTATGTACACACTTGTATGTTGTGTTTACAGCTCTGTGGGGGGGTCGCACTCTCCTGTAAATTCCAGCGCCTCCAGCGGTTTGCTGCATTTGTTCAAAGTGATTTCACAGGAAAGGCGGGAAGGAAATATTTAATTTATTAAAACAGCTCAAATTGGAGCCGAGCCTCGGCTGAGAGAAGCCATCGAGTTCACAGAGCGGCTCGTTCTTATTGAAGAAACGACACTTGTGAAAGTTTGTTATGCAGAATTAAAAACTGTTCATGTTTTCCCCGGTTAGTTGTTTTGATTAGAGACAGTTTTATTTGTCATCTTAAGCAGGAGTATTTTATATTTATGGTAGTGGCTTTATCTTTTTCCATCACAGCAGGTTCCAAATGTCCGATTAGGGTCAAGCCTGGATTTGACTGTTAGTTGGAAACATCACATTGTGAGAAAATATTCCAAATTTTTTATTTTGAGTCACACTAAATGTATGTATATCTGCAACAAATTGGGACATTTGTGCAAACTATATGTATTTACAATAATTCAGTTTTTTTTCTCTCTAGTTGCACTTTGGTTTCATATGTTGCCACTAGGGCTGCAACGATACAGAAAATTCATTATTCAGTTCAATACTTTAGTGTCACGGTTCTATATTTTTTCAATACAAAAAAAATAAATTTCCATGCCCTTCTTAACATGTAATTTATTGAAATTAAATATGAACATTTGTTTAATGTCAAAAGTACAGTTTTTAAATAAAATGTTGCTTAAACAGCAAGTTTCTCAGTGGATCTGTGCTCGACTAATCAGCCTAGGTGGAGCAGTCGAACACAGATCCACTGAGCCTTCAACACAGCACATCGTCAAAAAACAAGTTGCTCAAATAAATTTTAAAAATCTGTATTGTCCCATACATGGTGTGTATTGAACGGTTCCATACAGATACATGGATCATGTTTATTGAACAGTTTGGGGATTTTACCTTTAGTTAGTCAATTATGATAAAACACAAGATTTTTAGCAAATAAAAATGTTTTGTATTACCTGACTACAACAAAATAAAACAATGCAACAGTGTAAAAATAATCAAATAATTCCCCCTTACCTTCTACTCTACATAGTTTTTTTAAGAAAAAAATGCCGTAGTGCAAAATACACAAGAAAGCAGCAACAATGTAACAAAGATAAAAATATAAAGATGTCAATAACAACAAAAAACCACTTCCATTGCTTGTGGAAACAAGGAAGAGGAATAATAACTAACTCCAAACAATTCGGAGACTCTGCACTGACTGTATTTTTCACTTTATTTGTGAAAATAAAGTTGCAAATAATTTGTAAAGAAAAGAATCTAACATTAGTATCTATCTGGTACTGATACTCGTGTTGGTGTCGATAAAATCAATACGTAGATCAACACATCCACTCCTACTGGTGAGAGTATTAAATGGATTAGATTAGATTTAAATGATCAAACAAAAAATATTTTTTTTATCAAGTGAAGATTCAACGTTGGTGAAAACTTGATATTCTAACTTACAAAAGGACGATCTGTGACATTTGAGGTGGTCGATTAGATTGATCTGCACATTTAACCAATATAGGGAAAAATAAATGTTTGCTTTGATCCAAGTTTTGTTTAGATTTGAGTCTGAGGGAAAAGGAAAGAGACTGACGTGACGACAGATTTGCAAGGATTCAGGAGCTTCAGGAGGAGTGAAGTGATGGTCAATGGTCTGTTGAAAATATACTTTTTTCCCCAAACAGAAGAGTGATGTTTCATTTGGGAACTCACTACAAATAACTCTGTACTTTTCATGCAAATAATTGTAAAGCAACATGTAAAAATCTGAGACAAATTTGTGGAAGGAATGCAGGTTTAGTTGTAGATGGAGGTGAAGGAAGCTGCTGTTTTTAATAGGTTTGCACTTTTGAATGAACAAAAACATAAAGTCAGTAGGAAACTAACTAAAAGTGTCTTCTACCTCCATATATCCTCACATACATGCAGCAAATGTGGCATGAAGTTAGGAAACCTCAGAGATAGAACCAGATGGTTGTAGCTTCCTGGAAATCCTCCAATAGAAACATTCCTGCCTGTTTATGACCTATTACACACAAAGGGTGTTATAGCACTAAAACCCAACCCCAAATATTAAAATAACTGTATCCCACATTCACCGTGCAAATCAAAACGAACAAACCAGACTGCACACTTACTTCATCCACCTTCCTGTTTAACATTTAAACTTGCTTTGGTCGTAATAAACGCACAAGATTAGAAACAAAACAAAACAAAACAAAACAAAAGCCACACGTAAAGAAAGTTTTAATAAAAACCATTATTCTGCAGACTCTGAATACGCAGGTGCTGCTGAGCCGTTCTGGCTGCGCCGCTACATTTCAGCTTCTCCTCCCAGAAACCTCGGGACACTTTGGAATCGAGCCTTTTGGACGTTTTAACAAGCAGATTTTATGTTCCTGCTTTTCACCGATGTCATTTTTCAGTTTTTCTGGGAGCGTCGTTGATACAAAAAGTCACTTGGTCTGGTGTTATTTGTGACTTTAAGCAACTTTAAAATGACTTTTATGGCACAAATACATGAAAAATAAAAGTGGGTGTTATTAAAGGACATTTCTTTAACTTTTTATGCTTCACACTAAGGAAGTTATAAAAAACAGCATTTTATACACAGAAAACTGCTGTTTTGTAAATACTTTGTAACATAAACTTTCCTATCTCTAGAGTCCAGCTCTTTTATGGACCTCCAGAAGAAACTGGGTTTATCTTTGTGCGTGTGAAAACTTAACACAGACTCACGCACATGTATAAACATTTGCACAGTAAAGCCAGACTTGCTGTACTTTAAACAGAGTTTACAAAGTTACTACTTTTATTGAGTTAGTCAGCGGTTCAGTGTGTGCTTGTGACGGTGCTGTTAGCTTAAACAGACCTTTCTTCTGTTTGACTCTGTGTCATAACTCAGGTGGTGTTTTTAAGTTTAACTGGGGTCGCTCCACATCTGTGTCTACAGGATGACAGGTTCTGATCTTTGTTAGCTGAGAGTTCTGTGACAAAGCTACAATGGCTTCCAGACTACTTAAACAAGGATTAAGCTCTTTCTCCCACAAAGTATGACTTTCTACTCTCCCTCCTTTTTTTTTTTTTTTTACTTTTGCTCCCCGTCTCTTTAGACGATGATTTAAACTCGGCTTCCCGACACCCAGTAATCCCTCCGTGAAAAGACCCTCGCTCTGCAGAAATCAGAACCGTCATCTCGTCATTGATTCATAGCTTTTTTGCCGAATTCCTTTACGGATTTTTGACATTATCCCGACCCAGAGGTGTTATAATGCAGAGTTGTGCTGCACAGAATGACTCCTGCTGTGTTGTCAGAATGTCTTTCAGTTTGTTCAGGCTGTTAGGTGGAAAAAAATCCAATTTGATGGCAGCAACACATTTAAAATAAGAGTTGTGACAGGGACAGGTCATGTTTATCACTTGTTTTCTTTAGCAGCAGTTTATAAAACTGAGGAGACCAGTGGTGAGGAATGTTGCCTCATTCTTGTCTGATGTAGGATTCCAGCTCTTCAACAGTCCTGCGTCTTCTTTGATACATTTTTGTTTTATGATGCGTCGTTACTCCTGTTCATTTCTTCACATTGCTACATCCTTATATGCTTTTCACACAGCTAATAAATGATTGCTATTACAAACTTGAGAACTGACTAGAGAGCCGGATCATTAGATTCTTCATGAAAGCCTCAATGACCAGAAGAGTTGAGTCTTGTGCCAGGATTGTATTAATCATCTGTCTTTTCTTACCATTGCCCTTGTTATGTCTAGGCATAACACTGATTCATTCCTTGTGTTTGGATTACCTTTTACATGTTGAAATTATTCATACGTCATTCATTGGTCAAAAGAAGAAAAATTAAGTCCTTTTTTGAAAATGGACAGTGGCGGGCACAGCTAACCAAAATGTTAGGTTCCCTAACCCCTCGACGTAGTTCCTCTAACGATGATAAGAAGCTACAAAGATAAATTGTTAGAAGCTAATGGTAAATCGCTAATTCATAACATATCAACGTCCATTCAACCATGTGTGAGTTTAAAAAAATGGGCTGGATCATAGCTCAGGCTTTGTCTTTGAACACGCCCCCCTCTTTATTCATCCTGCCTCAGACCTCAGTCATGGTGCAGTTTTACAGTCAATAACCAAAACTTCAACACAGATATCAAATGAAAACCTCAGTATGACAAACGTAAGCCGATACAACTCAAAATGTTTCATAAATCACAGGTAAAAATGTAATTTAAATTTTGTTGAGAGGTGAGGTTTGAGGAGATAATTTGTTTCAGTAAAGCCAGGAGGCGGAGCTACAACATAAAGACATCACAGCCGTTCTCGTGTTTCTGCTCATTTATTTCTTATATTTAAACCTTGTTAACACTAAAATATGAACATATGTATGCCCCAGACTGAAGCAAAGATGTGTGTCTTTGTTTATTTTATTTTACATCAAACTCAGGAGACGCTCTCTGTAACTGAATAATATTCCAGCTGCAAAGGAGGAAACTTTTTACAAATTATTTTTTGTGACTTTTTCTGAGTTTTATTTATTTAGATCATGTCACAGTGTATTCGAAAAGTATTTGTGGTGTTGAAAATAACAAATCACAAAACACGCACCCCCCAACAAACTATTCAGATGATGCGTCGTCTAATCTATTTATTTTTTAATTCCGTTTGTGTTTCTGCAGACAGATAAAGGACCAATCGAAGAAGGTGGCCAACCTGAAGCACAAGGAGCAGCTGGAAAAGAGCCGAAATGCTCAGCTGATGGAGGAGGCCAAGAAGCGGGAGGACAACCTGAACGAAAGCTCCCAGCAGATTAAGGTACGGAGGAGAGGAGGAGGAGGCAGGAAGCTTTAAGGAGTCAGAGGAGTGAGAAGAGAAAAGTTTCCCTCCTTGTCCTTTGAGGCGGCGTCTTGCTTTAACAGCTCGACGTTGTCACGAGGTGATACGTCGCAGCCCGAGGCAATGTCAAACATGCTCACGCTCACACACGACAGTTCCCGGCTGGGATAGTGTGAGGAGGGTATGAGCGGAGTTAGGAGGGAGGTGACGAGTTGAAAAATGAGCGCGGTGATTACAGGAGAAGGAATAAAAACTATAAAATGAATGCTTTTGGTTTTCTGAAAGCTTCTCTGTGGCTTCAGAGCATTTCCTAATTATCTACTGGGTGCGTCAAGTGACCACCAGTTAGGAGTCATAAGTGGTGTGATGAGTGTGTGGTTTTCTTCATTTAGCTGCAGATAGTAGGTTCTCTTCTACCTCTTTTTCATTTAACTTTTACCTTAAATTTCTCCTCAGCGTTCACTTCTTACTTTTCCTCCCTCTATGCTTCCAGTAATTGCTAACCTCATTGGCTCTTTGATTATAGATGGAGGAAAACCATCAGTGTCTGTTTTATGTGAAGAAGCCTATGCAGAGTTTAGCTGTGATTGATTTGCTTTAAGTGTTCACAGCCTGTGTGTGTGTGTGTGTGTGTGGGGGGGGGGGGGGGGGGGGGTTTT
>JARVJO010000180.1:7094755-7113030 GCA_031762555.1 Cynodonichthys magdalenae | reverse complement strand
TGGGGACCTAAGCCTGGTCCCCACGATTCACTTCAGTCCCCACAAGGCTGCTTTTTTTGAGGAAATTTTCCCCACGTGGTAGGAAAAACCCGTCCACACGCACACACACACGCACACACACACACACACACGTTATGTAGCACTTGAAGACAGGACATCGAACCACAAGCATGTATTTCTAATAAAAACACATGAATAAAAGCTGCTGTCTTGTGTTTGAACACTTTTAGCAGGAGCCAGGTGGAATTAGGTTTTGATTTTTGACCTGTAAACCTGTTTTGCGACCACATGTAAACCGTAAATAAATATTTTTGCGACCCTTTTTTGCACAACTGCGTCACTGCAGTTCACTTTTCTCATCATAATTCTAAAAACGATGACAGAAAGAAACAGTTTTTTCCCCCGTAATGAGGCCGGTTTGACTCACGCAAAAATACAGACACACACACTGCTTTTATATCCTAAAATGTGTGTGTGTGTGTTTGCAGTGTGTGAGAGAATGTCCCATGAACACGATTTGTCCGTCAAAAAACATTTGACCAGAACCGCAAGAAAATAAACTAAACGTTTTTCTGCTAGACATGAGTCACTACTGTACGTGTGACCACTGAAGAAAGGTGTGTGTGTGTTTGCACATGGGTGTGTGTGTGTGTGACACGGGAATGAGCCAAACGCATGACACACTCCATCTGTCTCCAGCTAAACATCAGACATATCCAGCTTCTGTCTTTTATTAACCAGAGAATTTTAATTCCTGAACCCAGTGCACTTTTTCTGCGTTTCATCTTTTTTCTTTTTTTTTATCTTTAAATAAATGTGAACTCCTTCCTAAACACAAACAGAACACTAAACAGCTTGATGTTTTCCTCCCTTTTAGCCCCTTGGATCCCTGTTTGGACTCCTCCCTGCAGCCCTCAATCCTCTCTTTTCTTCCTTTATCTGTTACTCCATGTGTTCTCTATCTCATCTTTCCATCTCCTTTGTGTTGTGTCACAGTAATAATGATGCTCATGTTTCTCACTGTTTAAGGCCGTGTCACACAATAACGTTTTAGACAACTTATGAACATTTTGTCCAACCCTAAAGATGTCTACGCTGAAGATGGAATAAAAAAAATCTGTTGGAAGCTTCTGTGGATGTAAACAAACTGTAACGCTAACAGTTAGCTTAAATATATAACCTATATGAGTTTAGTCGGACAAAATTTTCATAAGTAGAAATAAGTTGTCTAAAAGTGTGACAGGGTCTTTAGTAAAGGTAGACCGATTGATGAGGCCAATTCTTTGCCTTTTTTTCTTTGACACCTTAGCAAGTGAACTCAGGTAAATACACTTCCTAATTGTAGATGCTTTTTACAGCAGGGATGCTTTTTTCATGACAGCACCAGCAGTTTCCTAATAGAACATTGTTTTACTGTATTTACCTGGGTAAATTATGAGACCTTAATTATTACCTTTTACAGTCGTATATATACTTAATTACATAGATAGGAAATGTTTCTTTTAAAGGGGACATATCATGCAAAATCCACATTTTTTAGCCCTGAAATGCATTTTGTTTTGTACTTGGAGTCTCTAAAAGTGCAGAAAAGTTTAACGTAGTCTCACTGGTGCTGCATAGATATCTTTATATTCTGTTTGGGTCATATTATTCAACCTGTTCAGTTTTATCCATTTGACATTTTCTAAACTATTACATCACAGTTTTTGTGACAGAACTACTAAATAAGGTCTGGACTTACCAACTACAATTTGGTGGTCTTCATTCTCCTCTGGAAAGAAAATGTTTTTGCACAGCTATATAGACGTAAACCCCCTCTATCAAACTAGAATGGACCGGTCTAGAAGCTGGAGAGGGGCAGGGTCTGAAGTGCCTCGTTTGGGTTTAAAGAGACAGCCTCAAAACGAGTTGATCTGAAACACACCTCAGAAAATAAGTGAAAGAGGGGCTTGTGGAGTTACAGTAAGGAGGAATTCATGCCAAAGTTCCACTTTACATAGACCCCAACTGAATGATTTAAATGTAAAAAAGGATTTAAAAGCATGATGTGTCTCCTTTAAGGAGGATATGTTGACTTTATTTAGTTGCAAACCAAGCTATTTTTAGTTTTAAGTAAACATACAGTAGAAGTATGTGCTTGTAAAAAATGTAAATAAAATTAAAATAGCATGATCAAACCTGGACTTCATCAGGTTCATTCTCAGCTGTTGACACATCTTTCTATTATTAATATTATTTTTTTAAAGAAACACCTCTTTTTTTTACCTAAAGCAACTAAAGGTGTATAAAAGGTCTTAACAGCTTCTTAATCATTTTTCTTCAGAGTCGCTAACAGAGCTGGATACAAGTCATTAAAAACTTATAGCAAAATCCCATTTTTCTGTCTTTTCTAGTAGATGGTGATGTGTGAATATTTCACTGTTTTATTAATGGGACAGAAACAATCAGCTGCATAAATTAGCCCTGATTTGTAAAAATTGGCATCGGTATCGGCCTTGTAAAACCCTAATCGGTCGACCTCCACAGTGTATGCTTTGACTTTTTCTCATGTAATTTCATTTTCTTCCCTTTCTTTCATTGTTTCATTTTTACATTCCTTTTTTCACGACTCATCCTTTCTGCTCAGTTCTTCCATTTTTCTTAATTCGTCTTCATTCCCTTTTTCCATTTACCCTTTTTATTTTCCTTTCCTCCGCCTCTTTCTTTTATCACTCTTTACGTCCTTTATTCCATCTCTCCCCTCGCTGCGATCGCTTCCTTTCTTCTCACGTCTCTGTTTTTCTCTGTCATTTTGTGTGCAGCTCTCTCACATTCCAATTCATGAATTCACCACAAGCGGATTTAGGTGGTCAAAGGTAACAAAGAATCATCACATACCTGTTTCCCTCTTTAAATGGTCTTTATAAGATTGTGCTTTTATATTTTATTTGTTGTTTTTTTTTTCTTGGATCTTATTTTGATTTAAATAAATATCTGGATCAAATATTTGTTTTTGCTTCTGGTAGTCTTGGAAGCTTAAACAGCAAATTGTTGTGTTTTTTTGTTTTTGTGCCAAATTTACACTCCTATGTGTAGTATTATTAATTTGAATGACCAGTTAGAATAATACTTCATTTATTAATTTCTTTTTCAAATTTAAACAACAAATATTGTGTTCTTCTCATTTAATTTTAGCTTTGCAAACTAAGAAATTGTACCATTTTTTGTAAAAATACATTAAAAAAAGGTACTTTTGAATATTTTCACACCGACATGCCTCCAAAAAGGTGGGACAGAAACTTGTTTACAAATGTGTGGCATCCCCTCTTATTTTAACGACAATTCTGTAAATATCTGCAGGTTTTTGCAGCTTTGGACAATCCTGGGTTTCTAGATGGGAGCATAAGTTGCTCTAAAACCTGTAGGCCTTTTTTTTCCTGTGATTGTGCCTTTTCAGGATGCGTAAGCTGCTTATTCCATAGGATCTAATGCACCCCCATACCATCAGAGAGGCCGACTTTTGAACTGTGCACTGATAACAGGATGGATGTTTTGTTCCACTTTAAGGTCCTGTCTCACTGTAACATTTTACACAACTTAAGCTGACTTGTGAAAATTTTGCTATGACTATTTTACTCATAGCAGCTAAATATTTGAGCTAATTGTTAGCATTATAGCATGTATTGGTCCAAAAGAGGTTTACGGTAGATTTTTTTTAAATTCCATCTTTAGCTTAGACATTTTCAATCATCATAAGTTGGCACAAGTTGTTTAAAATGTTATAGTGCGACAGGTCCTTGTGTATTTGTAGATATATATTACTATTTTTTTTATATTAGTACAGAAGACGTGGTGTTTGTGGTTTCCAAATTTGGATACAACTATCCAAAATTTTTTACTTTTTCATTCCAAGTACGGAGGTGCTACATATAACTTCTTATTTGCGTGATAGAGCTTTGACCTATTTGACCTAATTTACTGCAAAATTCTCTTCCATCCGTTTCTTTTTCAATTACTTATATTTATAGCTTTTTGTTGCCCATGTCCCAACTTTTTAGAGACATGTTACAGCCACAAAATTAAAAATTAACTTTTTTTTCTATCAAAATAAAAGGGAACAATTTCTTAGTTTCAACGTTTAATGAGTTTGTGGATAAAATGCATGTTTATTAAATGTGCAAATGAATGATATAAGGTTGTATTTTTTTTTGCCATAATTAAGAGAAGCTGTTAACTGGTTTTTAGTTCCCACCAGGTCTTCTTTGTGGATTCTTCTTCTTCATTAACTCTGTGTGTTTTCTTATTTTAGCCCCTTTTCTTTTAATTTACTTCACATTCATAGTGAGATTTTTCAGTGTTTACCTTCGTTTTCAATTATCTCTATTTGGAATCATTTTCAAGTTCAGCGCTTAAAATTTCCGCCCGTTCTTCTTCTTCTTTTTTTTTTTATATTTCTTCCTCTCTTTTCCTTCTTCGGGTGGTGGCCAAGTCGTTGTCTCGGCATGAGAAATACACACTGACCTCACACACATTAAACTGACACAGTGATATACAGCCAGTGCACGGAGGGGACGGACATAAAATATGTATCAGAATGGCAAGGGAGGAAAAAAAACAACATGGAAAGGAGAAAGAAAACAAGGAGGAGGAAAATGACCCTTTTGATGTTGTGCAATAGAGCGTGTCCTTCCACTAACAGAGATTATTTAAACCTTTTGAGGCACAGTAGCACTCACACACACACGATGCTCAGACATAAAGGCCTTACAGGAATGAAGCTCTAAGACGAGGTGAAGAGGAACGATTTGGTAAAATGTGTTTTATTTGCTCGGGCCAGGTGGAGGACCTGCTGGTTGCCATGGAGAAGGTGAAACAGGAACTGGAGGTGATGAAAGCCAAACTGTCATCAACTCAACTCTCACTGGCTGAGAAGGAAGGTCACCTGACCGCCCTGCGAGCCGAGAGGCGGAAGCACCTGGAGGAGGTCCTAGAGATGAAGTAAGAATATGAGAAAAGCGCTTTTTAATACTTTGTGTGCATTTCAGCTGCACTTTAACGTTAAAACTCTTCTTTTGAACAGAACTAAATAAAATAAAGTTTTAGCCTAATGATGTAATATAATGTACAGTAATAGTGAAAAAATGTTTATTTCAAGTTTTTATATTTTTTTTAACAGTGTTGCTGTTCTTGAAGCTTTATTCTTTCTTTTATTATTCGTTATTGCTTCAGGAAAATCACTGCGACTATTGAGAAACCACAGCAATCAAAAATGATTTTACGTTTTAATACCGTCTTTTGAACCACAAAGCTTCCACAGGGATGATAAAAAATGAAATCCTCACACTTTAAAAAAAAATAAATAAAAAAGCTTTCCAGTGGTTGGAAAGATGTTAAGTATTTTAAACTTTAAGCTTTAATTTCAGGAGGTTTTTATGTGACAAATCTTGTTTCGGTGCAGCTCCTGAGCCACTGCACAGATTCAAATGAAATTCGGTGCGGTGGTGGCTGAGCATCATCCCGAACAGATACTCTGAGCACAAACTGATCATGCATGATTATTGTGTAAAACTTTGGCGTGCAAGATGATGCAAAACTGTCTACAGGATGTGATTTTACAGCTGCAGGTGCTCTGTGTTCATCCACAATTTAGAATTAATGAGTTACTGTCAACTTTTGGGGCTTTAGCCACACTAAATTCTTGTTTTTGTTATATTTTTTAGAGAAATGTTTTGACAATACCTTCAAAGGTATTTAGTTGAATTTCCAATATACCCTTTATGTCCTGTAGAGCGCAGAATAGACCCAAACCATCATACTGCCACCATCCTGCAAAAATCATGCAAACCTTTTCACTTCTGAATTTCGCAGCTTCTCAAAATCAAATTATGCGATTTTTTTTCTGTTAAAACTAATGAATATGTTGCCAACAACATTTACAGCATGAAGTGTCAAATCAGCTGTTGAGGACTGATTCATTCAGCACAGAATTATTGAGTATTGAGGTCTTCATATCTGCAGTAGTGTGTGTGTGTGGGTGTGTGTGCATGTGTGTGCGCGGCTTCAGAGCTGCAGGAAATTGATGATTGGACTCTCTGACACGATCTTCATCCAACACCTCATTAACTCTCCCCTCTCTTCTCTTCTTTCATCTTCTCTCCCCTTCTTTCTGCACTTTAAAGCCATAGAGATGAAGTTAATGCAATAACCATGTACCACTGTCCAGCTCCTCACATGATGGATTGCATTCACAGACACACACACACACACACACACTCGGGCTGTAACTCAGCATTCGTTTTAATGTTGTTTTAATGGATGGGTTTGTATTTTAACTGCTGCTGCGATGAGTCCAACAGTCATGTATTTTCTGCAAATTTACATCCTCCCTGAGCCCTTACGGTGACATGTGATTTAGTGGAACAACACTTTGGGCTGAAATAGAGGCCAAGGAGAATGTCCATGTTAGCATGTCCTGTCTGTTGAAACAGGCTATGAGACAATGTTTTATTGTGGCATCATGGGAAATGAGGGTATGCACTGAGATTTTGTTTTCCTTCACTCTGTCCTTGACATTTTCCACTAACATTGATTTTTTTTTCTGATAAAGATATAGCAGATGTGTGTCTGTGTCTTGCAGTGAGGAGGAATTATTGGCCATTTTATCACCGTTGTAACGACCCATGTGGTTATTCTTGTTACCAGGACCTCGATCTGGACATGTGGATTTGTGTGTGGTCATTTGGACATAATGATCGACACGTTTCATGTGTAGACAGTATATGTATTTAATGTTTACACATGCATAATAACAGTAAGCAGGTTTGACTCTTTCACCATGGGAAAACTTTTAAAAATATCAGAAAATGCTGCAAACTTGAACTCACTCGTTTTGTCTCCATGGCAACAGGGAAACGATAAATAAAACCTTGAACCTTAAGACTGCAACAACAAACTTAATCAACTCTGACACATTATCTGTCTAATATTAGACACTAAATTTAACAGATTTTAGAGCAAAAAAATGAAAATTTAAAATTAAACTCTAGGAGCATCTGTTAGTGGTTCATTTTTTATTTAGATGCATTTATTAGAATATATTTTCAACAACTGGACATTTGTTTTTTTGTGTTTTTTCTTGTAGGACCTCCAGTTTTACCATGGGTTTATTAATGATGACCCTTTTCAAACCAAAGATTAATTTATTTTCTAGTCTGAATCCAAAAAACATTAAATCCAAGTCTGGAAACTGGTGCATTACTTGTTCTAAATTCTTCTTCTTCAAAGCAAAGCCCTCTAACATCAGAGGATTGGCTAATCATCCGCTTTATTTTGTCGTTATTACAAGTTTTCTTTAATCAGAGTTCATAATCATGACTGCAATGTAAGTTTGAAAAATATGCTTTAATTAAATATTGAAATCTAAAACAACACTCCTCACTGTCTTCCTACTTTCTGCTGTGTCCTGGATTTAAAAAAAACTCCTAAATCCAGCAGAAAATCAATTTGTAAAGCAAAAAAATAAATAAAAATCCCCTGAATCACTCTCTTGGAGCTTACAGTTTGAAGAATATGTGAATATTTGACAATTCAGGGTAAAAAATGTCTATGGTTGTCTTGCTGTGAGATATGTTCATGACGTTTTTGCTCCCATATTTCATATTTCAAGTCCGTTTTTTCAAATGTAGAGAGAATATATGTGTTTGTGGCTTTTCTCCCACGTTTAGAACACAAGATGTTTAAATGCTGCTGAGTCCCAAGTGTTTATAGATCTCTGCGCAATTCACATCAAGCTGTCTCTGTGCACTCAGGGCGCTGTAATTCCTGAGGGTTCCACGTCTGATTTCCTGCCCGGAATTAAATCAGTGTTTAGTTTTAATGTTGCTCTAAGGCGTGATATACGATACGGAGTGTTTCACGGACACAGAGAATATCTTAATGGCTCATGCACACACGCTCGCTCGCTCCCATGAAGCAATATTTACCACCTGCAGCTGGAAGGACATCCTGACGTAGTCTGCTGCTTTTGTTTCCTTCCTCTTCTGCTCTCTCTCTCTCACACACACACACACACACGGCAGGCGATGTCCTTTCCCTCAAGTAATGCTAAGTCTAATTTTTGTTGTAGCTGATGAAAATTTCACACCTGCATTGCATTTAATCTTTATTTTTCGTATTTTTCTCCCATGCCAGTCATTTATATTTGTCTGATTGATTTCAGAGCTTCTCCTGGAGTTTAAAAAGCATCAAAATAAAGATAAAACATTGTCGTATATCAAACTTTCTGCTCATCTGAGTTTGAGTTTCATCGCACTAATGATGAAAATGAACAATTCATCTTAAATGCTTCATGTTGGAAGCAGTTGTATTCAAATGAGGTCTGCAAACGTAATGATAGCAACATTTGAATTAGTCAGGCTGTGAGAGGTCGAAACGAGGAAAAGACGAGAAACAATTCAGTCGATCCAACAAACTGACGAATGTACAAAAGAATTATAGAATTATTTATATCTCTGTTCGTCAGATCATCAGTACAACCAACATGTATAACCTCCTCCCTCACATCCATGTGTTCCTCATGCTTTAACAGTCTTAGCTAATCACTTTCACCAAGTAAAAAACATATTTTAGCTCTTTCATCAGCTGTAAAATTTAAGCTGCAAATAATGTTTTTTTTTTTCTTTATCAAAGAAATTGTTTATTCCAAAAACAAACCGTAATTCATCGCAGGTAAACACTTGTACTCTAACGAGTTCTGGGAAGCTTAAGAGCTACTTTTATTCAAGTATTTACTAGAAATGCAAAGCGTCAGTGTTTTTTCAACAGGAGAAAAAAAAGGAACTTAATCTTTTTGCTTTTTGAAAGAAATAAAATATATTTTTCCTCTGTATAATTTAGAGGTTGTGTCAAACTTTTAAGGTCCACGGGCCAAATCTGGACCTCGTTAAGATTTTATCTGGCCCCAGAGGGAATTCTTTTAAATGTAAAATAATTTTAGAGTTTCTCTTTTTGTTTGAGAAATATAAAACAAACTGTTTTCACATTTGTGGGTTGTGAAATAAATAATAGAATAACTGTCCGTTTTTTTTTTTTTAAATGCCTGTTTTTAAAACGAAAAAAATACTTCATTTTTTGTGTTTTTAAAATGGAAAAAAAACGAATAACCATCCATTCTTTTGTTTTTCAATAAAATAAATGACCAAAAACTACACAAACCAATGCTAACTGTATTTTACATCTTTTCCTCCAGTTCGCTGAGAATTTGCTCATCTTTCTCGTTTTCATCGAGATCCTTGTCGTCTTCCTCCATAGCCTGAGGATTCACCAACAGCACCTCGTTGAAAAAACATTGCCATTACTGTCCCAGACGTTTTGCTACAAAATAAAAGTTTTTTCTTTTTGGATACAAAATCGCCCACGTCCGCCGATTGATGCAAACCATCAAAATAAAAGCCGTAACACGTGACCGTTTAGTGCACTGACTTATGGTTTAGTCTCTAGATTTAATTTACCTCCTGCATCACAGGACCTGCAGTGACTATTGCGCACATGTACATTGTGATGACGATGCTGAAAGGATATATTGTGCAGCTCTAACTCTAAAAACAAACAGACGAAAGATCGAGCATATTATTTATAAGATTTGACTGAAAAAGCTTTAACTTCATCTCCTCTCATTATACGATGATCTCGGTCTAAATCTCTGCCATAAATAAAAACATTGGCCTGCTAGGCCTTTCTTTTAGTTATTTTTTTTAGTTGTTCTTGCGTAGTGTGTAATTAATTTGCTGCACCCTCAATTCTTTCTTGTATTTTTCTGATACAATCAGTTTGATTAATTTCGGTTTTAATGATATTTGAGTAGTGTTTTGTGTTTATGACCGAGCTAACGCAGCTTGGTCCGTAGTCTTAGTTTCACCATCAGGGAGTTTTGTCAAGTTAAATGTTGGTTTACGCATGTGGAGCCTCGTGTAGAGCTGGACTATAAATAAAGTCTGCAAACGCACTCAGATCTTTCGCTGTCTTCAGCTTCCTGCAGTGGGGAGCTTGGCTGATGCCTCAAGGTGAACGCCATAAATTCAGTTTATTCCTCTTAAGCTGCTCGGTTCTCTGTTTTATCTCCTTCCCAGCCTCGTTCTAACCCTCGAACATCTCCCTTTCGCCATCCCTCCCTTCATTCCTGCTCTCCCTCCTTCGCTCCATCATCCCAGCCTCGTTTTTCATCTCTCATCCCTCTTCCTCGCATCCATTTCTCCGTTTCCATCCGTTCTTCCTCAGCCTGTGTGGAAATGTCATTATGACCCGATCTTTGTTTTCCAGGCTGGATTTCTGCCGCTACAGTTGTCACAGCGCGCTGAAACTAATCGATGATGTGTGTCTACTCACAGATTCCATTTCAATGGATCTGTCAATGGAACGACATTTCAGATTTTTTTTACAGCCGTCAACACTCCCGATATGACTCGAGGCTCTCACAAACACACGCTCACCGTGTCAAGTATTCAGCCACCTAACAAAAGAAGTACATGTTGCTTTCAGAAATAAGCCCCTCAAACACATTTTCTAAACCTGACGAGACGACATGATCACTCAGAAGCTTTCACCCTGACAGGAACGCTTGGAGATGTACACCCCCACAAACACACACACACTTATATGCATAAAAATACATCCTCCCACACAAATTCACGTACAAATTCTTGTGGCAACACCAAAGACACACACACTTTGATCCCTTCACACAGCAATGAGTTTAATCCACATCAGCAGTGTGCCAAAGCCAAACTGTGTCAGGCATTTTGGGGAGCTTAATGCGACAAAAAGGAAGTTGCGGTTATGACACTTAGCTTTACAAACTCAAAGCACGGCGGTTTGCCTCCTCTACTTTTCCTGCTCTCCACACTCGCCTCTTTTTTGTTTCCTTTTTTTTTGTCTTGTGTTCCGTTTCTTTGAAGTTTTGGATGTTTCTCCCTCCCTATTTGTAAGAAACTGGAAAAAAAGAGTGAAATAAGTAAAAAAGCAATATTATTTTTAACGAAATGTAAAGCTTCTGTGCATCACCATCAAATTTTTCTGTAATAAGTCTATTTATTGTTGTTTAGGTTTTTAAACCTGCAAACAATATCTTTAGAACTGATTGAATTCTGGCCTTTTTTATGTTTTCTACAGTTTTCTGGCAACCCAAAGTGTGTTTACTTTTTGTAAGTTTAATTCAAAATTTGTCCAGTGGTTTATGAGATATTTTGGACACACTGTGTCTTTTTCAGCAATGAGCAGTAAAACATACGGCTGCGATAAGAAGGTACAGTTAAAAATCCTGACAGTTTCCATGCATGGTCGTGACTGTGTACGTTTTGTTATCTCTGTGTTTTCTTTGTCGTTTCTGAGTCAAACTGAACCAATTTGGAGACAAATAGCACAAGAGGAGATGGAGCAGAACTGAAAGAAACAAATGGGAAGAAAAACAGATAAAAGAATAAAAAAAATATGCAGGATAGAAACCTAAAGTCTCATATTTTCCACAGCTAATTACAGGTTTCTGCAAGCCAGCGCATCAAACTGATCATTAAACAGCAATAAAACACAGCGAGGGAGCGATGAAAACAAATGCATATCAGAAAGCAGATAACGAAACATGGATTTTTCTTTTCTTCTTTAAGTTTATGATTGTGCGTCTGGAGCACCAGATGAGTCGATTTCCACTGTGGAAAACAAGAACAGACTAGTGATTAATAGTTAAGCATTAGACGGAAAGAAATGTAAAGATGCTGAGCACTGAGAATATCAAATGAAACAAAACTAGAGAATTTGCATTTCCTCTGAAAATGCAGTGTGAACACTTATTGCTCATTTTTGCTAAAGACTGCTGAAGAATCTGAAAATGTTTAATAGTAAAACAGTTGTTTGAGAAAGTGGGAAAATATGTGAAAAATCAGTAGAAAAAATAGCAAAAATGCATCAAAAATGCTGAACAGAGCAGAAATATAGCTAAAATAAACGAGATTGATTTAACAGACAGATAAAAGGACAGTAAAAAAGCTCACATTTGCACAAAAACGAGAAAAGTACAAAAAAGTTGCACTTTGTGATAAAATAGCTTAAAAAAGCTGAAAATAGCTAAAAAGTAACTGAAAAAGCTAAAAGTAGCACAAAAAATGTTGGTTTTAGCAGAAAAGCAGAAATGAGCAGAAAGATAGCTGAAATAGCAGAAAAAAGCAAAAATTAGCAACAAAAAAAAAAAAAAGAAATCTTTGTTCAATTTTAATGAGACAAAAGTGGCCAAAAAAAGCTAAATAGCTGAAAAAGTATAAACTGCTGGAATACCAAATGTCTCGGCACTCATGGCTTAAATGAGCTGAACGTTTTGTTATATAAATTGTTGAAATGGCACAAAAAGAATGCGTTATGTGCTGAAAAACGTACGAAAGAAAAACAGATCATCTTAATTCTTGCATCATCAGCATTTTATTGTTCAAAGCTATGATAAAAAGATGTAATTATTTTTTATAATGTCAATCATGGTGATCCCAGTTCACTTCATGCACAAATATGATTAAAATCCAGAGGTCGAGAGTTAAAACGATGTGTAATATTGACAGTGTTTTAGTTTAAACATCTGTGTGTGACAGGTACCACAGACTGTTAGCAGATGTTTTGGTCTCGGTAGCAAAGCGTTAAAATGGATTGAGTGTACAGAACCGCTGTGACGACAAAGCTGCACCTTTAGTCACACTTCTCGTTGTGTGTTGGTGTGTGGTCCCACGGACGGAGCAAACTCCACAGATAAAGCACTTTTCTTATTAGTCACAGTGTGGGTTTTTAAATATGTATGTGTGTGTGAGTGATGGGTGAAAAAGAAATAGGGAGAGGGGAGGGTTTTTTTCTCGATTTTGGAGAAAAAAGGGAGTGGGGGGAAAAACAGGGAAAGTGTCAAAACCTGATCCTCATTCTGTCATGCAGTAGTCCCACCTGCCCTCTTCTCCTCCTCACTTTCTCTCGCCTCCTTCCCGCCTTTGTCTCTTTACCTCCCTCTCCTGCATCTCCTTACCCTCCCTCTCCTCGTTCATGTCTCTTTGATTTGTTTTGCCTCAAAATCCTCCAGTTATTTTATTCCCTTCCCTGTCAGTGCTGTCTCTATGTGTGTGTGCTTTCTCACTATTTTTTTATTTTTTTAGTTCTGATGTACAACAGCTCTTTAGGGGAGCTTTTCCAACATCTCAAACACACACACGCATCCTGTGTGCTGGTTTTAACCTATTTCCCTAACACTTCCCTCTGATGGTCCCGTCTTCAGGCTCCACACTGAATCATTTATGTCCAGTGTCTCTGACCCAATTTATTTTTAGTTTTAAGACGTGAACAAGTTGGACGCATTTCTCGAAAAACATCTTGCCCCAAAACCCTGCTGTTCTCTGTGTGGTATCGTTTATAATTGGGCTGCTTTAATCTACCAAATCAAGACCAGGCTGGTGTGTTGACAGGATGCACTTTTTTATTTTTTTGCCTTTATTTTTATAAACTTCACAAAGATTCCAGATCAGTAAACACTTTCCTGTTAGGATGGATTTTTTCACTCTAATCCCAGATCATTACTGCATCATTATTGTACATTTTTAACATTTAATGAAGACCACTTCAGTGGTTCTGAATGCAAATACTGTTGTGCTAAGTGTTGATTGTTTTCTCTCATAAGCTTTGTTTTTATTCTGCTGCAGTGAAGCTTTGTGCAATAAACCAAGGCTTTATTGGCTCTCCTCACTTTCGTTGCTGCTTACATGGCAGTTCGGCAATAACAAATGTTCTATAAAAGCTGCTCTGATGCGCGTTTCTTGTAAAGCGGTTAGCGTGTCAGGGACGGTTCAGGTGGGAGGAGAGCTGGAGGCGAAGAGGTGCGAAGCCTCACCTTTAAAGGGACGATTGACTCCATGTATATTTTTGCTGTTGAAATTAAATCCACTGTGTGAGAGTGCGAATCTGCGGGAGGCAGAGAGAGGGAGGGTTTCAGCTCAGAGCTGATAAGAACGGGGGGGTTCACTGCTCGCTGGTTGTCTGCCGTAGGTTGTCTGCCGTAGGTCAGAAGCTGTCATCTGGACGAGAAATACTTCTCTGCAGGATTTCACTCTGAAGACACAGAAACGAGCAGCGCAGTGTGTGCACGCGATAAGGGAAGGAAAAAAATTGAGAGGCGAAAACAAAATGAGAAACTAGAAATAGATTTAATTCTTTAAAGGAGGGGTATTATACAAAATCTACTTTTTGAGCTTTATGTTATGTCCCACATTAAAAACATAAGACCAGAGTGTTGCTTTGATTCATTCAGGCATGTTTGAGAAATCCCTGAATCTCCTCTGGTTTCCATTTGGGGCTGTTTAAGCACATCCTGCTACAAAGCTCCTCCTATTTACACAAAGCTCCTCCCTGGAGCTCAGTCTGCAACAGAGCCCCTGCCCCACAGAGCACCCTGTTGTGAAGATGTGGGAGTGTCAGAAACGGTAGGAGGTTTTTAAAGAGACAGAGGCCAATTTCAAGGTGTTTAGATGAAAAATGAAATTTATTTTTGATATATACAGCATTTTCATAACAACTGAATGTAACATAATACTTGATTGTTGTATAGAATTTAACTATGTGCCTGGAAAATACAGAATATGCCCCCCCCCCAAGTAGGATTTTTCATTGTTGCGTACGTTCACACTTAATAAGAAGTTCAAAGTTCAGTTCATATGGAATTAAAGCAGCCTACAGTCACCAGGGACAGAGAACAAGGATTATTTCAGAAATAGCTTTGTGTTTGTTTTAGACAGAGACTGGTCAGTGTCACAGTGGACTGGATCTGTTTTACACACATACAGGCACAGATATGGACACACAAATACAAAGATTTACTCTGAACCTTGATGTTTAAATGAACTCAAACACACAGATTGCATTAAAGCACCAAACATCCCGTAGACAGAAATATGTGAGCGAGCTAAAACGAGACTTTAGTGGTTTCTTGATAAAATAAGGGGCTTTGAGTGGTTTTAGGAAGGAGAGAGGGGCCCCCCACGTGTGTGTGTGTGTGTGTGTGTGTGTGTGTGTGTTATAGCCGGGGTCAGGTGCCTGGTGCTTTGTGTATATCTGCTTACTGTCTGCCTTGTCGCAGAGGCGATGACATCATAGCCCACGGCCTCAAACGATGGAAAGAATTCCACCCCCCACCTTCTTTAAAGACCAAGAGATAGAAGGAGCGATGAAAGACGGGGTAAGAGAGAAGAGGACGACACGATAAAGGCTGAGAGATTTAAGAAAAGACGATCAACGCTTAGAGTCACATAAGAATTAAAAAAAAACTTGAGAATAATCTTTAAAATGTTTAATTTCATTTTACTAATTTCCAGAATTTCAAGAATTCTTTTATGCACAGAAAGTGAAATTTTTAACCCTAGCATTCCATTTTTTGTACCTTATTCTGTACATTATGTTAGTATTCTTCACTTAATTTTAATAGACCTTCCTTTGTTCTGTTTGCCCTGAAATTCACAAAAGAGTTGAAATTAAAGGCCACACATCCACCGGGGACCTTTCAGTCTGCTGGCTTCGCCGTCTTTAGTTTCTGTGATGATGACATATTGCCAGCAGAGCCGAGATCATGCTGTATTTTAAGTGCCGTCTGACAGAAGAATCATCTAAAGACTTAGCACGTGATGGCTGCTCTCGAGCAGCAGCAGCAGCAGCCAGCGCTCGTCAGAAGCACGTGTTTAGCTCTGCAAGCTGAGAAGGCCGAATCGAGTGCTCTAAGTACGTGTTTGTGTGTGTTTGTCTGACAGAGCCCAGAATGAGACAAGTGCATCTGGAATAAATACATTTTTATCACCAGCGATTTATACGTGCCACACACTGGCAGGTAGCTCTCAAAGATGGAATAAAACTGGACGCGCCGTTAGCTTTTACAGGCGTAATAATCTTAGCTTCTCTGAGTCTGTTTGTTAGGACAATGAAACAAGGAGAACAATGTCAAAGGAAAGGGTTGCAAAAATACGTTTATAGAGAAGTAAAAAGTATTTAACAAATCCACTGAGATGTCTTATATCCAACATTTAAAAGACACTTCATCTACTGATTGTTGTAACCTTTGTGAAAATTTGTCACAGAATTCTTTTAACTGATTATGTTTTATTGTTTGGTTTTTTTTTTCAGCTATGATCAATATATTTATGCAGTGGTGTCCTGATACCCAATACCAACATTTTTACAAGTACTCATACTAGTTCAGAATATGATACGGTGATAAACCCCAACTTTGGGAACCACAGTGTTAGGTATACTGTATCAGTACTCTGTATCAGCGAGTACCCGAACTGAAGTACTCATACTTGTACTCAGTTTGAGAACAGACTAAAAAAGTCTCCTTTTTTAGTCTGTTCAAAGTTTGGATGAGGGGAAAAAAAAAATTATAATAAAATGTAAAATTAATTGTGTTTCCATAAATCTACTGTGTGCAGCTGGTCAATAGCTGTAGGTAACTATTAGTATGTAGATGTTTAAAAAACAGTGACTTGGTAATTTACAAAAAAAATCTGAAACGTAAAATGAAAAAAGGTATGAAATTTTAGAACATATAGATGTCTAAGAACCCCTCTTTAGGAAGATAAATCATTTTTTAAATCAAGACATTGGAGCTAGATGAATGTATATTTTTATTTGTAAAGCACTTTTGAATGAAAATGTTCCTCTGTAAAACACTGAGGAGTTCCCCCGTCATGGGACCGGATCCACCAACCCATATCTCAGCCTCCTGAGGTTCTCGTTCCTGGAAAGACTCCTGCCGTTCAGACGCATGTTGGGACGTTTGCCCACTGACAGCTCGGTCAGTTTGGTTGACCAAAGAATCTGTGGGTCTTCACTCAGTCCAAACACTCGATCTGTCTCCACTTAGATTGTCTCATCCCGCATTCCTCTCTGCACTGCTGCTGTCACCCGCAACTAAAGAGGAGAGCGTAACAGTGTGTCGTCTCAAATGTTTTCTCCTCTTGATCCGTGTGGATTTCTCTGGTGATTTAGTTTGTTTTTGTTCAAGCTCATGACCACATCTGCCCCATGTTGGTGGCACCAAAGAGATCTGAAGATGTCCTCGACTAAACTTGAAGTCGCCAAAGTTTCAAATTGTTCAAGGAAATTCTCCTAAACTGTCATGTTGCAGCAATCTGTTTTTTTCTTAGCGCTGCCTCGTCTTTCTTACACCTGCCTTAACGTCCCTCAAACATGCTGAATGTGTCATTACTTATATTTAATTTAATTTACTTATATCGTTTTAGCTATTATTAATATAGCAACAGAAGCTAACTCTTTCTGATAGTTCAAAAGTAAAATACAGGACAATAAACAAAAGTATTATTTTTCATTAAATTGTCATTGTTCCATGTTTTTGTGTGCACGTGTGATTGTGTGTGGCCTGTGGAATAGTGAAAATTCTTGTAGTGATTTAGATCCCCTCTGAAAATTGGCTCCATCCTTGAGAATTATCAGTGTTGGGCTTTCAGTTCGGCCCAATCTGAGGCTGGTGGGATGAGTTGGATGTGGCTTGCTGCTTCCTGACCACAAGGAATGTTATCCATCTGTCAGCTTCCCCGTCGAAGCAAAGGGAGGGGGAGGCAGGAGAGCTGGAGATAGAGGCTGGAGATAGAGGCTGGAGAGCATGATGGAAACAGCTTAGATGGGTGTGTTTTCACATGGGGAAGAAGGGAAAATGGTTTGACTTAATTATGGATTTATACCTATTGTAGGTTTTTATTATTTAATATTATCTGTGTACACCTAAAACAGTGGATTGCTTAAAACTTTTGATATTTTGTTTAAACTTCTGGTTGCATGTATTAAAATCCTAATGAAGTGCTTCAAATTGATCAGAACTCTGGAAATATTACAGTTGAGTCATGAGTTGATGTAAATTATACCTTTAAACAATATATGAAAACCCAGTGGTCATGGCTTTGGAAGCTTTTAGTAGTTTTGTTGACAACATTTGAGTTAAATAGAGGCATCAAACAGAAGCAAAAGACCTTGTTGAAATGCTGATTAAAGCTGGTAAATAGTATTGTAGTCAAGACCACCTAACCCGAGACCAAGACCAGAGTGTATTGAGACCAAGACCAAGACTTTTAGGGGCTGAGACCAAGTTGAGACCAAGACCAAGGGAGGGTGAGATCAAGTCAAGACCAAGACATAGGGAAAGGGAGACCAAGTCAAGACCAAGACCTAGGGAGGGGGAGACCAAGTCAAGACCAAGACCTAGGGAGGGGGAGACCAAGTCAAGACCA
>JARVJO010000180.1:7065712-7094655 GCA_031762555.1 Cynodonichthys magdalenae | reverse complement strand
CTAGGGAGGGGGAGACCAAGTCAAGACCAAGACCTAGGGAGGGGGAGACCAAGTCAAGACCAAGACCTAGGGAGGGGAAGACCAAGTCAAGACCAAGACCTAGGGAAGGGGAGACCAAGTCAAGACCAAGACCTAGGGAAAGGGAGACCAAGTCAAGACCAAGACCTAGGGAGGGGGAGACCAAGTCAAGACCAAGCCCTAGGGAGGGGGACACCGAGTCAAGACCAAGACCTAAGGAAAGGGAGACCAAGTCAAGACCAAGACCTAGGGAAGGGGAGACCAAGTCAAGACCACGACCTAGGGAGGGGGAGACCAAGTCAAGACCAAGACCTAGGGAAGGGGAGACCAAGTCAAGACCAAGATCGAGGGAGGGTGAGACCAAGTCAAGACCAAGACTTAGGGAGGGGAAGACCAAGTCAAGACCAAGACCTACGGAGGGGGAGACCAAGTCGAGACCAAGACTGAGAGAGGATTTAAACCAAGTCAAGTCCAAGACTTTGGTCTTGGTCTTGACTTGGTCTCCCCCTCCCTAGGTGTACTGAGACCAAGTCAAGACCAAGACCAAAGTGTTCTGAGACCAAGTCAAGAACAAGGGAGGGTGAGACAAAGTCAAGACCAAGACCCAGGGAGGGGGAGACCAAGTCTCCAAGTGGGGCGGCTGTGGCAGATATATATATATATAAATTATTGAACTGTTAAATTGGACAATATTCTGACTGTAGTCTTGACTGGGCTTGAAATAAAATACAAGACAGAGACCATCAAAAAGTGGTCTTGAGTACTACAAAACTGCTGGTAAACATGATTTTTTAACCAAAGGGAAACAATTCTAACCTGTACATTTGTTTTCTGTCCAGGCAAGAGGCACTGCTGGCTGCTATTAGCGAGAAAGATGCTAACATCGCCCTGTTAGAGCTCTCTTCGTCCAAAAAGAAGAAAACCCAAGACGAGGTGGCCGCTCTGAAGAGGGAGAAGGACAGCCTGGTTCAGCAGCTCAAACAGCAGGTAAAAACCCTCAACCCTGACTGCACAGCTTTTCAATCGGGGGAGGGTTTAGAGACGACGAGTGACAAAAGAGGTGATGTGCTCTCACGCAAAATAAAGATCGAGTTTAGCTGAGGAATGCGGTGGCCAAATTTGGAAAGGTGTAAATAAAAGCAGAGGTGCTCAGGTGAGGTGGCAGTGATGAGGGGAGCAAAGAAAAACAAGGAAGGCAGAGAGAAACCCGGTCCAGATGTGACCACTAGCCCACCAACCACAGAGAGTAAATTTAGGATTAACCTGCCACTCCTACAGTTCACCCCACACACACACACACTTTATCTTCAACACATTGTTGCAGGCGGCGTTCATGTATAAATTTAGATTGATGATAATATTCTCCCCACAGATAAACACACAAACCTTACGCACCAGCACTCTAGAACACAGATAGGTGTTAACAGAGTTCATGGACACACACATCATTGTGTACACACTCAGCCTGGCCAAAAACAAGGATATAAACACGACCAAATGCCTCTGTGGTTCCACACAGGGGTCTTTTCATATTCAAAAGTCTCTGGGGTCTCTGTGTTGGTTCTCATCTGTTCATATGTGACTGTACGTTAGAGGTAAGGTGGCTTTAGAGAGCAGTGATGTCCAAAGACAAGCATCTCCTTTTTTCCCCTGTCTCGCTTCCTTCCTCGTGCCGCATGTCTCATCTTTTCTGCGTTCTGTTTGAAGCCTTTCATGACACCTCAGAGTCTCAGAGGTGGTTACTGACGGCACAGAGACTCCACTGTCTGAGTGTTTGTGGATCCGGTGATGTAAAGAGTTTAGCTCTTCCTTTCTAAATATCTCTGCTCAGTCATCCTTTTTATTCATCTAATGATCTCTTATATAACGTCTGATTGCGATGCAAACTTTGTGTTTGAAAAGCAGTTTTCTGTATTTAAGCTGAGGCTAGTTTTTAAAGTCCTCAGTTGATCATAGAAGAATGTTTTTAGATTAAGTGATAATTGACAGCTGATAATTATGTGTTATTTGGCAATACTCCTGCCTCGTGTGAGCACGTCATCCATATCATCTTCCTGTTATATTTCTCTTCTATGATGGATCTGAAGCTACTTTTGCTGTGAATGTCCACATCCAAAACTGAACCAGTTTTTCTTAACTCTCAGGTGGCAAAGAAAAGTATGAAACATTCAGAGAATTAAAAAAGTAAGCTTTTCCCAAATAATTTACATAAACTGAAGCATTTATTCTTTATTGTCTAACTGTAAACTAATAAAACAAGAATTTGGATGTACATATCTCATGTTTGATGTTTAGCAATTGACTATTTGCAATTAACAAAGAATCAGACGACTATTTGACTTGTTTTGACCTTTAAAAGTTTATTTTCATAAAGGGCAAGAAGACCTAATTTAACCTATGCAATTTACTGAGAACCTGACGGAGATATTAAACAAATAATATACTTAGTGAGGCTCTTCTCTCCTGTTTCAGTCTGCTTGGTTTTAATACCTTTAAATGTTTGATCGCTAACTTGAGGAAAAAATGTCTTGAGTTTGAGTTTGCTATAAAAAAAATTAAGATTAAAAATAGAAAAATTTAGATCTGTCCCAGTAAAATCATGTGTGTGGCTTAGGTTTCTTTTATATCAAATATCTCGTAATATATCCCGTATTTTTGTAAACATGACACTTTCAGTCAGTGCAAGGCTTTTAAATATTTAAATGTCAGAAACATCTCAGGATGGGTTTAAGTTATAGGTATTCAGAGGTAAGGTTTTCTCTCCTTACAAAAGTCTGTTTAATTAATTGTTCAGCTGTTAACTGAGATTCATTTCATTCTGTTTTGCACCACACTGTTAATCTTCACTTGTATATTATCACATCCCACTTTTGTTCCATTGTCTGTGTGGGGAAAAATTGTGGGTCTAATCTAATTTATTGCTCTGCGGAGACGTGTCACAGTTAAATAATTCCCCACAGCGCTCGGCTCAGAGCGGTTCCCTTATCGTTTGTAATTTTCCACTTAACAGTTTTCTTTTACCCCGATAAAAGAAAAAATTGGAGAAATAATCCAATTTGTTATCGTGATGGAATAGTTTCTGCTCAAACACGACTCAGCAACTTTTATTTTTACCGATAATTAAAGTGATATCTTTAAAGGGTTTTTATTCTTTTGCGACTCAAAAGCCAAAAGGTGCAATATTCTAATCAAATATTTCCCCCAAAGTCTTGTCACAAAGACGACATTTTCTTAAAAGCATGAGTCAGCGCCTCATTTCACTCTTCATTTTGTCAGCGGCTTAAAGGCGACTGGTAGGTTGGGGGGGTGAAGAAGCAGGAAGGTATGAGGGAGGAGTAAAATAATAGCGTGATGATTAAATTAAGTGAGAAGGAGAGTTGGCACAGGAGCGACTGAGCTGAGGTCAGCATTCCTGACAATTAGAAAAATGAGAGTCGATGTAAAGAAAGGCCAGGAATGAAAATGAGGACATACGTCTTCTGTTTCCTTTTTGTGCTCTCCTTTAGCCTCAAATTAATTTTATCCTTTTATTTGGTAGGATTGTTTTATTCTTTAGATCCAGATGATTACAATAAAACTAAAATGTCAATTTAGTCCACCTTAAGACTCTTGTCATAATATTGGTGAGTGTTTGTTCAGAGTCCTTGCCTCTTTTTTCCAACGATCCAAGCATCTCCTCTAAAGCTATTCCTAAAAATACAAGAGTTCTAGTGTCTAAAAGCTCGTCCACATGGACGTTGCCAAGGAGGATTCCATGTCCCCAAAACATAAACACAAATGTTTGCCAGCTTATCTGGACTGAAAGGAACGCTTTTCATCTTTGCTTCTATAATCATAGGGGAACGAAAGCAAGGTTTTTTTTTAAACAGTGAAGTGGCTTTCTCTGGGTGAAAGAAAACAGAAGCAATCCAAACCAATAAAACCATCACCAGGATCTAACAGAGTGACTGGGACACAAGACTGTGGTGGATTTATTCATCCGGTGAGCCCAGCTAACTTCTCCAAGCAGACAAACTGCATTAGGAGACAAGACAAGAGCAGCATTAAACCCATATGGACAAACACTGATCTGAAACATCCAGACAAAGCAGTCAGGAACTGCTTTACTGTACAAACATTTGTTTTAGATTTTAGTCCTTTTTAAACATAATTTATGATTTAAACTCTTGGAAAAAATCCTTCCAATCTGAGACACTTTTCTAAAAGCTTGTTGACGATCTAATCTTAGACAAAGTTGTCCCTTTATGCACAGGCAAGATAATTGTGCTGATTTTTGGCCTGATTTTCCCTTCCGACAATCATAAGGACGCCCCAGTTATCGTGATGGCCCTAATGATAATCCAAGGAGATATTTCTGCTGTGTGAGCTGAGTTAAGTGTGATCTAATCGGCTGAAAAGGACGCCCGGACCGCTCCAATCTCAAATCGAAGATATTCGGATGGTCTTGGCCCGATATCCCAGCATGTGTGTTGTTCCCCTGAGGACAAACGAGCACACAGCCTGTTGAGTGTAGCCAATTAGAAAGCGAGGTGATGTAAACACGTAGGAAAATCCAAAATACAAATAAAACAACTGCCATGGAGCACCGGAAAGACGTTGGAGACGTCTTCTTGTTTTGTTTGTCCTCTGTTAAAAAAAGTCCACAAATTATCACTACTGCTTCTTCCTCGTCGTCCATGTTTGTTTGCTCTACGTTTGATCTCGAGAGGTTTTGTGAGATTTCCCGTCTGACATCTGAATGTTCCTGAGTGCTGTTGCTGTGTGGTGTGTTGTCGTTGGCTATGTGGCTGTACACCACACACTTTAGGACCAAACCTGTTATATCGATGAGTTTTTATCATCCTGTGTGGGGTCTCTCAGGTTTTAAAAATTAACTGACAATTTTAAAATCTTGCCATGTAAACCAGGCATTAGTCAGAATCTTCTCGGGTCATTCCTGCCCAGTGCTCAAAAAGTATTTTTGGAACAAATATCTATAAGGACCGTTTTTCTGGGTCACGTTGCATTCAACACGTTCAAGGTAGTGTAGAAAACAGCAAACCAAAACAGCCCAGTCTGTTCCAGGCTGAATCTAAGCAGACACAAATCAAAACTTCTACCCTCTATAATAATGAATTGACCTTATAATGTACGTCTCTTCCTGGTTTCACCCCTGAAGGTGGTAACTTTTACGTCCGAGTGTCACCAACTTTGTTTATGCTACAACCAGAACACATCGATAAGACACACCAACTTTCATTCTCTATTTTAAACCTTATGGCTGCAATGATCACACAATGAGCACAACACTGGATCTAACATTCAGTTAATCTTTTACAAAATGTCCTTCAAAAGAGTACATCATATCAAATCACAACATTCATGGAACCACCTCATCTTTTGTCACTTGAGAAAAACTATCGAGCTCACAAAGTGTGCATTCGAGCTAATAAATGAACATTTTATGAGTACTACGAAAAGAAACGTTAAGGTGAATTGCATCAAATAGTTCTAAGGACTGTGAAGTGGTCCAACAACACCTTAAGACCTTTAGGATTCTTCCAGGGTCTACCTGCCTCTTTAGTTTATCGGGTCATAGTTTCAAACAAGTCTTCCACTTCTACAGCCAAACTGACTCAGCTGACAGATCATGAGAGTCTGAATCTCAGCACTGTGGGGATGATTGAGTTCTGGTTGTGGCCTCATATCAAGTCACTTAACCACAGAATCTCTTGGACCACATAACACTAACTCAGAGTTGTCAGTGTGACTTTTCATATAATCTAATACCAAGACGTCTCTTATTGTCCTATTCACATACACAACGCACATACCAGTGTTTAAGTGCAGAGGAAGCATGTTAAGAGGGTTTCTAGTGTGGGTGGGTGTCCATCTGTCTTATCTTTGTCTTTCTTGAGGACACTTGAACTTGTCGTCTTGTGTTGGACTGCTTCCAAAATGTGCAGAAAAGGCTGTCTTAATACTAAAAGAACTTTTATAACAACACATCATAAGAAAAGTACGGCGAAGGAATATGTCTTAGTTTTTGTCTATCTGAATAACAAACACAAAGCCCTGTCATATTTTATTCTCTTTATTCTAAAAAGACTCTGAAGTGTCACCAGTGTTAAATAGTTTTTATATTTTATGAGAATTCGGCTACCCTTTTTGAATCATTGCTTGTTACAAGTATGGTACACAAACACTTGTAAGGTCTCAAATACACACATACCAATATAAATGCAGTTTTATATATGAAATTGCAACCTTCTTTAGTTTTTGTCAAACATATTGAACACACAGACACACAAAAACCTCCGTCTGGTCTCCGTAAGCCCCGGCTCCTTGCTGTGCTCAGCAAGAGGCTAAGGGGGATTTAGATTGTACAAGACCAACAGATTTGGATTCACACTACCCCTTGCTTTTTATCTCTAAGCCTCCCTCAGTCTGCAAAGCCCGAATAAAACTAAAACTTGTGAAACACGTGAAGCAGCAAGACAAGGAGAGAAGACGAAGGGGGGTTAAGGAGCAAATTATTCAGAGGAGAAAAGAGCTGATGGCAGGGTGATAATGGGAGGGTTGAAAATGGAAGAAAGAATAAAATTAAAAAGGGGGAAAAATCAGCACATTGTTAAAGGTTTTTACTGGTTTTGAAGGTGTGGATGTGTCTGAGTGCTCTGTGTGAGGTGATTTACACGTCTGAGTGTTTACAGTCTAATATTAGTCTTTATGACTGTCCCACCGAGTGACAAGTTAACAAGCCGTTTTATTCTTCTGCACTGGTGAACAAGCTGCAAACCATGTGGCCAGTCAGTCTTCGTGTGTGGAGACATATTTTGATATTAGACCACCCTTGAGTAGACATTTTGCCTGGTCTACACCAGCGTAGGTTGGCAAAAAAAATATTCACGATTATTTGTGACGTTTAGCCAATAACAATTAATGAGACGATTAATCCCCTGGAGTCCCTGGACGCTGGCATGTCCTAGTCACATGACCAATTTAAATCACTCTAGTGGGAAATACCCACCCTAAGAATCTGTTCAATTTGTGTCAAAAGTACAAACTTCAAGCTACACATGTGGACAGAAAATCAATCCAACCTCTGGTCTCACCCACATCCTGCCGGTGGCAATAGAGACACAGCGACAGCCGTAGTGCGGAATTAGGACCCAAGTCCAAACAATTTTTGGGTTACGTTTAGGTTAGGGTCGGAGGTTAAGCTGTAGAAATTAAAAGAAGTCAATGCAAGCCCACATCCAGATAGTAAAATTGTGCATGTGTGCGTCTGTACCCATGTTCGTATGAAAACCATGAAAAAGTAGATTCTAAACCCCACCCCTACCAAACATGCTGAACTCAGACTTTTTAAACTCAGAGTTTTCTTTTTTTGTGTCCATGGGGTTTTTTTGCGCACATTATACAAAAGGAACAGCTGAAATTATTTGTTCCTTTCTTTCTGTAGACGCAGAACCGAATGAAGCTGATGGCGGACAACTACGAGGACGACCATCTGAAGGTGGCATCTCCGAACTCTGAGCAACCAAACAATCACAAGCCCTCCCCAGATCAGGTAAGATGGCTGCCCAGAGTTGAATTCCCTCCTCTCAATCTTTAAATAACAAATCATGTTTTAGAGTGCAAGTGCTGCTAATTTCTCTAATGATTTGTTTGTTTCTCTGAATCTTATTTGGTAATACTTTAACCAAACCTGCTTTGCTTTCCTCACAATATCTGTCTCACAATAACTCGCTGCTGTTTCTGAACTCACGCTACGGCTGGATTCAACTAACCAATAGGACGATGAGGAGGGCATTTGGGCCTAGCCAATCACATGCCTTCTTCCTCACCCTCAGTCCGCCATTTTTGTACAGAAGGGTGAGCCCCTTTCCTGGATCCCGTCATGTTTGACGTCTCATCCTTTGTCTTCAATTTCATCTTTCTGCATGAGTTTGTGATCCTGTTCTGGGTTTTGTCTGTTTTTCATCAGCTTTTTCTCTCAGTTTAACTCATTTTTCTGATTTGTGACTTTGTCAGGAGTACTTTCAAATCCTGAGTCATGCCTTCATCCATTCAGTTTGCCTTTTTAAAGCAATTTTTTTGTTTGCGTACATTTTTACACAAACAACCTCACAATTTAGTCTATTATTTAGTGCAGGAAGTCTTTGCACTTTTAAGCTTTTCTTATAAATTTCTATTTTGCCTTTATGTCACTTGACTAAATGTATTTAATTTTTGTATGAAGATGCACCAGATTTTGATTTGTTACATCAGAATGCAATATTTTTTTCAGAATCTGCCCCTTTTTTAATATTAATCTGTGATTTTTTTTGATTAATGGCAAATGCATATATACCTATTTAAATCCGTCATCTAAATTAAAACCTCTCTTTTTTTATTGTTTTGTAGATAATTCTATACAACACAACAATCAGTGCTTTGGTTTGTATTAAATTATTGGTTAATTTAAATAAATAAAATTTAGTCTCACATTGAAGCCATTTATGGTCCTTCTCAAATCCTCTTGAAGGATTTCCTGTAAAGATGCTAAAAACTTAAAACCATCTCTTCTTCATTAGAGTTAGCATCTCCCTGCTGAGAGAGGAACACCAACCAGCACCACGCAGCATTACATACACCCTCGTCTTCCCTTCGGGGTCCGTCAGCACCTACACACACTCTCCCACCCTCCTCTCGATGTGTATGGAGGGTAATTTGCCACAGCACATTTCATCCAAACAGAGAGCGACTGTACGTCTTTCTGAAGGAGGATTCTGCTCTGCAGTTGAAGGATAAAACGCTTCAGAGACAACAGCTGCAGAAAAACACAGGAGAGCAGTTTCAACACACGCCAAACGTTATAGGGGACGTTTTACACTTCGTGTTTATTAGTCGAAGTATGAGCAACTTTATTATCCATCCTTGAAATATCAAATATTAGTTCTCCTTTGTTTTGATGAATAGATTCAAACAAAATGTCTTCCGTGTCCAGGGAGATTGAGGGTTTGTTTTTTTGACCAGTAAGCAAGAATTTTTATCTTGTACTCTTTTGTTCTCTTTATTTTTTTAAACCAATAACAAAACATTTCAGCAAAACTTATATTTGTTTTTTAATCCTGAGCTTAACTGTTAATCAAATGTGTCAAAAAACAAAAGGAACTGAATCCAAAACTCTAATGAAATGCTTGAGAAATCCAACCAAAAGTTATGTTTGATAAATAAAATACATTTTTGGCATGTTTGGCCATTTTGTGAAGCTGTGTTTGTTTTTCTTTTTTATTTGAGAAAGCATATCTTTAGTGCCTGTCATAACAAATGTATAGGAGCAGAGGAGGGTATATTGGTGTTTTCATGTGGAAGGCCCATAATGTGTCTTTAGGTGTGTTTTGTTCATCTGAGGTGGGTCGGCAGCCGAACGTCTCTCTTTGGGGTTCTTTGGTAGAACAGTATGAATCTGGTGGGGACACATGAGAGGCTAATAAAGCCGTACAAACCCAGTTTGACTCACTGTGTCGTATAAAGTTACGTCTCCTCTGGGATTGTTTCCGAGTACAGTCAGACTCTGCAAAGCACCGCAGACTCATTAACCGCACACTGAATTTGTTGACCACTGCAGGTGGTGCAACACAACACAGACATGTAAACGCCTGTTTGCTACATTGAATTATAAAAAATATGAGTTGGAAAGATTTTCAGAGGTCAGAGTTTTATTTTAGATTATTATTATTATTCCCTGATCTCATTTTTCTGCTTGATAGATTTTAGAGGGAAAAAAGCAGTGTTTGTTATTTCACCCTGAATGTCTTCCTTAAATCACTTCATTCATTCCGTTCTTTTCTGTCTGTTTTTCATTTGACTTGTATTTGATCCTCAGAGCTTTGCTGCAGGTCTGGAAAGTGTCGACAGGTTTTTTTTTCCCCCCTTTCAGGTTGTTTGACAGAATAATATGAAATAGAAAGTGTGAGATAACAGCTGTTGAACATATGTTAAGTTTATTTTTAGGGCAGATTTTTGGAACGGTCTTTCTATATTTTTATATCACACATCAGCTCTTGTTATAGTTGATTTAATTTACAGCAACTTGAATGTTTTGAAACACGCAGGCTTGAAATTCATCTTTATTTTTCCTTTGTTTTCTTTTTTTTACGTCTACCTTTCTGACTCCACTGAAGGGAAATGACACAGATGCACAGATTTTGTGTCTTTGAGTGGAAGTGAAAAGCAGTTCTGAACCAAGACCTCTTGTAAATAATATATTTATAGCCTGTATTTTATAACAAAAACAATCATTGGCTGTACATCTAACTAGCGCTGCACGGTATTGGAAAAAGTTTACATTGCAATTTTATTTAATATATATTTTGCGATATGAAAAAATAAATACAGGAATTTTCAACAGATGAGTTGAATAACACTTTAAGTTCTGCTGCCATCTTTGTTGATGCTGAACCACCGATTGTTGCAAGTATATTTTTTCTTTATTTGAGAGTTATTCTTCTTATCTTTTGTTGCTTGTTCTATTGTGCTGGGATCTGAATACATGATTCCGTCAATCATGTGCAAACATAAATTGCATTTTACCACCATTTATCTTAGTTTCTGTTTGCGTCATGATTTTATATTAGCATTATGCTAACTGCAGCGTTCATGCTAACCATATTTTCCTTGAGTTCTCTGTGAATTTGCTTAACTTCCTCGTTTTTGTCACGGTCCTCGTCTTCTTCTACGATTCTCGAACGATATATCAAGCAGCTCTAAAGTGAACCCAATTCAAGATGGCTGCCACGGATTATCGACTTAAGCAAACACACAAATTATGGGAATTCGGTTCATTTTACAGATATTTAGTTAAATTTTGTTGTTGAAGTAGCTGACAGTCATTCTGAACACAACTTACAGATGGCACAAAACGTATTTTTTAAACTTTGAGATGCAAGGCAGCGGGTGGTGTGCTGTTATTTTTTCTGTATTTATAAAGAGCAGCAAGATAACAGCAAAGGTGGCCATCTTTCTGTGCCGGATGGACAAAATCCTCCAGTTGAAACCATGCGTGTGTTTGTATCTGCTGAGTGACAATGAGCAGTGTGGACAGACGCTGCTTGGGTTAAATATACTCTCCTCACACACACTTTACTTTCCCTCTCTTAACATGCTTCCTCTGCACTTAAATCCTGGTATTCCACAAGGAGGGTAGCTCGGTCTGTTTGTCTTATCTGTGTGAGTGTGAGTGTCATGTGCGCGTCTCGATGGGGGGTCCCGTGTTATACCTCTTAAATGCAAGGACTTTTTTTAATGCTGTTCTCATCCTGGTTCCCACGCCAACCCAGACGCACAGACTCACAGCATGAAAACTTTTTGTCGTAATGTAAAAAATTGAACAAAAATTACATCCTGTTGCATTTTTACATTATGTGAATTTTGGGAGAGTGTATTTCTATTATTATGTATTTATTATTATTATTTAGTTAATCAGGACAGTGCACATTAATGAACAATCTTATACTTCTGTATGGACTATAAATAAGCCAGATTATAGCATAGTTGCTAATTTATATCTGTTGTCCTGAGGCAGGAAGACAAAACAACACAAGCTCACAATATTAAGCAAAACACAGACACGTTTAGACAATGACATTACAACAATAAAATAAAATGTATTGCACATAAATCAGTAATGGCACATAATTATGGAGAAAATAGTATTTATTATTCTTTAATTGTCTTTTCAAAGTTGATTAAAATTCCCTCTTTTCTGTTTCCATTCTTCATTGCATGTCCATCTGTTTTGCTGACTATTATGACCCAACATTCCATAAAAAATAAAATAGGTGTTTTTATGTTTTATTTTGTTTGTTTTGTCTTTTTAGTAAAATTTTGTTTGTTTTTTTTCCTCCCGCAGATTCTTTCTCCTCTCCTGGATCTCAATCAGAATCGCAATAAACTGAAGCTGTACATAAGTCACCTGACGTCACTGTGTCAGGAGCGAGACCCAATCATACTTCAGGACTTTGCCCCGCCCCCCGCCTATCACCGCTCTGACTCCGCCTCCTGGAATACAGAGCTGCACAGCATGACGCAGGAACAGGTATTTAGGAGATTTTGTCATCCCATTTCTAAAACTAGTCTCAACGTGTGTGTCTCTTTAATTGTGTAGGAGTTTAGGGCCTCTGGCAGGTCCTCGACGCCGTCTTTGACGACGTTGAAAAGATTTACTCCAGCAGGTCACCTGTCGACAAGCACTTGTCTGCAGACATTTTTATTATATTTTATTTTAAAGCACGGAGAGCGAACTCTGCCTCAAGCTTCTCAGTTTGAGGCAGAGTAGTTCATGAACAGAACAGAGCAATAAGACGACAGAAGTGTTTTTATTTTATTGTCAAAGCCATTGTTGTGTTAGAGAGCGAGGAGAAGGGAAATGAAAATGTAGAAAGACAAGTTGGGGCTTAGGGAATGCCTATATGTTGCTGCTTTATCTTAGTAACCACTTGTGTTTTCAGTCTCCTAATATAAACAGCGTATTATTCAATTTTAAAAATTGGGCCTGTCCATGGCTTCCACCATCTCTTTTCTCCATATTGAAAACATATCAAGCAAAACACGTCTCTACATGTGGTATGCATTGAAGACTGAAACCGTAGACACTCTTGCAGCTCTGTGACAGAGTGTGTGGTTTGGGTACTAGTTTCCTCCAGCCTGTAGAAAAGCCTTACTGTACGTCTTAATGCGCAGAAATATCTGTTTAGCACGAATGCCTCAGATACGGCGTTGCGTGACGTGCCACTCGAAATGAATGTCGAAAACAGAAAATTAAGCTGTCATTTAATCACGGCGCACATTAAATGATCTGCATGGCTTCTTCGAGCAGAAAATCATTACTCCTATTTTTCATCATCGGTCCGTTTTCCTCAAAAAAAAAAAATGCAGATTTTCTTCTGTGGCCTGGGTTCTATGTTTTAAAAAGAAAAACATGCTGTATTAAAACTGATAAAATGGGCATAACTGTCTGAATTGAAGTTGCGGGATTTAATTCCTGTTTTTATTTTTTGTTAAGGATTACATGCAAGTCAAATTTACATTTGAGATGGAAAAACAGCTCAACAAATCACTCTGATTGGGATTTGTTTTTAGAATTTTACTTGTTTTAATGTTTTTTACTAATCAAATTTATTTCAGTGCTAAAAAAATTTGAAAATACTGGATAATAGAAGGATTTTACTTTGTGTTAGTGTTGTATTTGTCAGCTTTAGTTGCAAATTACCAGGAAATTCACACTTGGTTAAAACACCAGAATCTGAAAACAGGTGTTAAAAAATTGAGCTTGCAATGGAAGGAAGACCATTTAAAACCTAAAATCAGAAAATAAACTGATTTATTGCAACTAAGAATTTGAACAAATGATTTACCTTCTAAATACTTTGTTGCTTATTTTACCAAACCCTCAATCAAAAAAGTACAACCTAATTTTTACTGCTTCCTAGTGTTGTTTTTCTCTAAATAATGACACAAATTTATGTAATTCCTGTAATTTCCCCTTGGAATCAATAAAGTATAATTCAATTCATTCATTCAATTCTACAATTCAATTCAATTCAAAAATCATTATAGTCATCCCTCATAGATATTTAATCCTGGTTTTTTTTTTAAATTGCTGTAACTCACATTATTTTCTGCCATATTACCCAAAATATTAATCAAGACTTTGCGCTAAAGTTCTAAAATTTGCATTTTGCCAAAGTGAAAAAGTTCCTGAGTCAGCTTTACACATCAAAAACATCTTCATTACTTACTAACCTGTTTCTAGCTCATTTGATTGACCAAAACATGGTCAAAGTTTTGAATAAGTTTCTAATTTCCCCTTAAAATTAGTGCTTTTATATTTGTTTTTTGTCTTAAAGTAGATGTATCATGCATTTAAATCCTTTTTTTTCAAATATAAATCCTTCGGTTGGGGAACTGAAATGGAACTTTGGTTTGAATTCCTCCTTATTGTAACTCCACAAGCCCCTCTTTCACCACTTTTTCTGAGGTGTGTCTCAGATCAACTCATTTTGAGGCTGTCTCTTTAAATCCAAATGAGGCATTCTCACTGAAGGTTTTAAGAACAAGGAGGTCCCATCAGAAACAACAGCTTCCAAGTTTTCTAAAACAAATCTGAATAATCTGGCTCACTTCTCTCTGATTTACTCAACCTGTTGCTGCTCTCTTACATCGCCTGGACCAACGTGTGGCTGCATAGATGGTTTTCCCTCATGGTGGGAAAGAAGACCCTATGAAATCAGCTTTATGAACCTCAGTCTCCTTCTGTTCCTGCTGCATACACAAAAAGAGAAATTGGCTCCAGCAGTTACTAGAACTATAAAAATAAAAAGTCCCTGTGGTTCAAGCATCTATAGTAATGTAGTATTATCCAGTGGTAGATTGGATCAGCTGAAAGAGCTTTGGTTTTTAAGTAAAGTCTGTCTCTGCTTTACTTTCCTTGTGTTTTCTTGTCATCTTCATCACTTTTATTTTCCTCTTTGGTCATTTAATCTCTCAGCTGGGCCTTTTTTTTACATTTCCCCCCTAAAAAACATATTTTTTGTGTGTATTTTTCCTTTTAAAGGGTCTCCCTCAACATTATGTTTTAATCATAACGTCTCACTTTGCTCCCCATCTGAACTGGTGTTTGAGCTGCTGAGGTTTTTCACCGACCATGTTTTTTAGGTGGGATGTTTCCCCTAACAACATCACAATTTGAATTATTCTGCTTCTGCTTCTTTCTCCGTCCAAACCCACCCGGAACCAGGCAGTGCCACTTGGCGCCGTGTGAGTGTGTGTGTGTTTTAAAGACCCGCCTACACACAATCGCAAAGACACAAAGTCTTTCATTCAGGCCCGTGTTTCTCATTTTCCTTCATCAAGCGTCGCCATCACCCTGACTGACCCTGTTAATACACTCAGCCTCCATCCAGACCACCATGTCTCAGTGTGCCAGCTTCTTCTCTGTTTTGTGGCGAGTGTGTGTGTGTGTTTTACAAGCCTCTCTGGCTCTGATGAAATGCCTGGCACTCTGTAAAGTCATTAGGATTGTCCTAAAATAGCATGTAAAACACAGACTGATGCAAAGTCTGAAACAGAAAACTGCGCATCTGAAAGTCCCTCAAGCTTTAACATGAAAGCACCTTTACCTTATAAGATGGTTTGATAGTATTATTCTGTAACGGGTCAACTGAAAAAGGGTTCAGATTCTTTAAGGTTTGTATATTTTTAGAACATGCTTTGTTAAATGTTTGGTACAATAAAAAACATGGTCAGAATTGAGGAGATAGTCTTAGCTTCACAACAGTAGCTCCAATATCATTGGTTTTCTACACAAAAAAAAGTTTTTCCACCTTATAAAATAAATCAACGTATGTTTTTGACCAATACAACAATGAGAAAATTTACTTAAAGTCAGAGGGTTACTTGAGCATTATGGATGCCCTCAAAGGACCATTTAGAGTTCTCCCACTTTCCTATAGGGGTTTTCCACTGGAGAGGCATTCCAGTTTAAATTTCTGACTTGTAAGTGGGAAATTCCCATTTCCCAATACAACAGGGCCACAGCCAGGTAGCCTGTGAAATAGAGAATTTACACAGTGAATTTTGCCTCTTGCCGACTACATTTGAACCCTGTGCACCTCCATCTAGGGGTCGGCTCCGGCCATAGACAATCTAGGCAATTGCCTAGGGTACAATCTGCTGGAGGGGGCGTCGCTGCTAGAAACCTGAGAGATTAAAGTCAAAAAGCTGTTTTCTGTCAGTCATAATGAGAATCTTTGAATGAGAATGAGAACTGATGAGAGCCTGCGTTGAGTTCTTCCTGTCAGGAAGTCTCCTGTTGTTCCTTTATTGGCCTGAAGTAAAATAGTAAAATAAAAAAAAAACATGTTTTTATTTGTCCAAAGGCATGACTTTATGTTTCTCTGTAGCTGACTGATTACAGGAGCTATTAATCTGTGTTTGCCTGAACAAACATGTGTTACTGTTAGTCTGTTTAAATCCATGGTGTGGGATTGGTTCAATAAAAAAAACATATGAAGTGTTATTGGCTGAGCTGGACGTTACATCGCTGCACTTATACATCCAGTATGAGACGTTCGACTCTATCAGCTAAAACTTAACCAGCTTTCAGTAAGTGACTGCCAGGCTTTCTGGGCCAAATCAAACTGTAGAAACTTAAAACAAAAAACTATCATTCTTTGAAGGACCCACAGCCTTGCATGCCAATCTGTTAGAGTATGTGATGGGGATGAGTCAGAGCTCCTAACACAACCAGTCTTAGCTCAGGATCTGTAAAATGGCTTGGGTTTGAAGCGTTTATGGCAACTTCTTTGACAATCCAAGCCCTCTACTGGAAAGACCAACGTCCACCCCAAAAATAAAACAAATTGTTTTGTTTCAGAAATAAAAAAAGGTAGGTTTCACATGCACCGTATCATCGTTTTCCACTTCTACGCCCTGATGTGGTCAAACAATGCCCCCGTTCCTTGACTGGCAGGAACAACTTGTGCCTGTTAGTGTGTGTGGGAGAGAGAGAGAGAGAACGGCTCGAGGTCACCGGTTTGGTGAGTTTTGATTGACAGGACGTTCAAAAACAGGACAGGGCAGAGCTGGAACTTAAACATCATGTCTGATAATGTGGACTGTAAATACACAGGAACAATGGGAGTGGAAGTCCAGTTGTGTGTGTAAGTGTCTGTACAAGTGAAACTTAAACATCCGTTACGATAAAAAAAATGTGTGTTGGCTGTTTAGTTTAAATGTTTTTCTGTTTATTTACTGGATGTACTTTTTATGAAGGTTGTATGATGACATAAGTTGAATATTGAATAATTGGGTACTGAATGAGCCACTTTGCAATGATATTTTTAAAAATCATACAGTAGTTAGTTTTAAAGCTGGAGGTAGGGTCTGAAAAATGAAGCCAATAATTGTTTTAATCTTGCATTTACTACAATGGCCACCAGGGGGCCTGGTGAGTTTGAGGTTTCACATGATCATTGTTAGTTTTGTTCTTTTGTGTTTTTAGTTTGTTATTTAGGTAATTAGTAGGTTGATTCTTTTGTATTTTGTTTTTTTTGGGGATTTTTGTAATAATTAGTATTTTACATCGAAATTTCAAATTTAATAATCTTTTTCCCAACTTTTCTGAACATTGTAAAACTAGGAATTTAAAAATACTGTCAAGCAGCGCGTGTGGCGTGTTTTGAGCAGCGCGATACAAAGCGGTTTGCGCATTTTGAGTGTTTTCCGTGGGTGCGGCGCGTTCAAAGCAAGCCGACCCTCAAGTTGGAAAATCGGAACTTTTGCTGCTTCACGCGCCTCATCAACCAATCAGAGAGACTCATTTTCCCATGTGACGGTTTCCTGAATGTTGCCCACTAACCTGAAACAGATAGACAGGAGCTCTTTAGCGGAAATCAACCATCTGTAGTTGGTGTTCTGGCTGGAGATATCAGCACCTATGCGGGTCAGCGGCTTGTTAAACTGACCGCGGTGTTAAACTGGGAAAAAAATAGTTCTGAAAGCGAGCCTCGTCAGCTCGCAGCTCCTGTGGTGAAACTCACCGAGCAGACCGCCTCTGAATTATCTGCTGAATTAATTATCTGCTGAATTAATTATCTGTTGAGCGCGACTTTCTTTATTTCATCTGCTTTTAAGCAGAGACCGGCAGAAGAAACAACAGAGGCTTTTCCCGACGCACGTCTACGTTCACATTGAATGTGTCTGTTCCCACTGGACACCAGCGTCAGGAGGCGTGCGTTTTCAGATTTTTGGTGTAAACGTAGCATTAGTCCTGAAACTTCAGGACTTGTTTTAATCAGAGTATCAGGTTTTTAATAAATATTAGAACCAAATTTTCGCTGCAACGTACATGAAGGTTTTTCTTTTTTGCTTTTTTGGGATGTGAAAAATAAATTGTAGACTGACTTGAGGACAAAAACAAGAGGAAGGTAGTTGTGAGGTTTGGGGTTTGTTCAGACTCATCCATTTGTCCGATGTTGTGGTCTCTCTGGGCTTTCTTTAAGCAGCTCTGCTTCCTGATTCCTATATGTTTTTTTCTCTCTAAATAATGACAGAGACCTTTGCAATCATCCCTCACACACACATTTCGTCTTTTTATTTTTTTATTAATGTAACTCATATTATTTTTTACATTATCCAAAATCTTAATCAAATCTTTGTGCTAAAGTTCAGAAATGTATGTTTTGTTAACGTGAAAAGCACACAGCTCTTTCTGCACGTTCTGCACACAGTTTGGCCTTCACTGGTCATTACAGACAAACTGCTGGTTTCTGCAGAGTTATTGAGTCCAGGCTTAATGGGTTTACCAGGCAGCCTCCTTTTTACTTGTCTGTTTTTTTTTACTCGTTTTACCCTTGAACATTTCCAGTCTGATGGTCTGCATCCTTCTCTTCATCTTTATAAATCTATTTATCAAGCCTTCTTTATTTTGCTTTTTTTATTTGACTCTTCTATCGTCGATGACCTCTGATCAGTTTACTTGTTGCTTTTTTTTCCCAATCTTTACATTTCCCTCTTTGTTTCCTCTGTCAGTAATGAGGATACAAGCTGTTGATGGCGACAGGTGAAGGTCAGACTCCTACTTGAGTCCGAAGAAACTGCTTTCCACATTTTTTTTTCTTCGCTTTTTATCGCTGAACTCTTCACAGCAGCCACTGTCGAGGCCCAGCTTCTCACATTTTTATTACAAATTATTGCTCCAGACATTTTCCTCAACAAGTTCAAGCACCTTTTAGCGGCCCTGGTGGAACAGTCAGTCCTTGACGATGTTCGTAAAGCTCTAACTTAAAAAAATGAAGAAAACCATGTTACACATTTTAATTAGTTATACTTAGAGATGGTGCAACAAGACATTAACATTCCCATCACTTTACCTTAGATTGGATATTATATTTTACACAGAAACATGTTGCATGTTGTTTTTTTTAATTAAACAATAGAAATAAAAAAAACAACTTGCTTCTTTTCTTCATATGTTAAAAATATGGAGATAAAATAAAGGCAAACTATGTCACATTATATTCAAAGAAAATGTTTTTTGTTATTAGTCAATGGTCATTTTCCAGATCCTGCCCTCTAATATTTAAAGCATTAATTAAATCCAAGTATCAAAGAGGAAAAACATATTAAATGCTGTAAATTAGTTCCATGTTTTCCTTGCAGCTGCTCCATCAGGACCAATTTAAGGTTTCAGCTCTCGTTGGTCCGCTTTAAAAGTTCTGTTCTCTGTAGATACAACATGCTAAACACTCGCTGATTAAAATCTTTTAGTTTGAGCTTTTAAATGCGAATACGCCTCAATTTAAATTTAATATCAAATTAAAATAAAATGACCAATCGGTGCTGAACGTCCTGCAGAGGTTTTCTTCAGAGACGATGCAGAGCAGTGAGTTTCACTTCTGCAGCTCGTTAGCTCGTGTTATTAGCGGCGCTGCCTAAAACTGCGATAGAACCGGCAGCCAGCTTAAACAGTTTACACCCAACGCATGTCTGCTAAAATATAATTATTGCTATGGCACTACTAAGGGTTGTTAAAGAGGCTGGAGCATCTTTGTGAAGTGGAATTTGGTAAAAAAAATAAAATAAAATAAAATATTGAGCAACCAGTGTTCAATAGGTTTTTATGAAAAAGTAAAAAAAAAATCAACAAATTCAATTGTTTTGCCCTTTTTGCTTAAATCTGTTAACATTCTGTCCTTATGAAATTATATGAAAACAGCAAAGCAAACATACAAACATGTTTTCATTACCTTAGGCAGAAATGACTTTTTTGATTTATTTTTAGTGTAAAATGAACCATAGATGGAATAAAACAGCCTGGGATTTAAATTATAGAATAAATGTTTGAATTCATGCTCAACAGTGTTACATGACATGATTTTATTTATTATTTCATGAAAGTAAAACTCTTTATTTAACCATAATTCACATCGGCATTTATTCCCCCCCAGTCTCCTTTTGCTCTTTTTTGCCGCTCAAAGCTCTTTGCAAGACTATTCTCAAAATATCTCTTCTGGGTTTCAAGTAAAACAAACAGCCTGCAAGATTCTGAAAACAGTCCGAGCCGCCGCCGCAGTGTTTGTGCAGAACTCTGGGCTGTTTTATGTGAAAGTCCGTCTGTGGGCCTCACGGTCTGCGGAGCCGTGAGCCTCAAACTAAAATACGACAAAGTCATTTTTTTCCTCCAAATCGCTCAAAAGACGAGGAGGTTCAGTTCCGTAAAACGTGCAAATGGACTCAAAACAGATCTCTTCTTTTGATTTTATTTGTTGTTTTAACTTTCTGAGTTATGGTTTCTTTACGAAACATTCCTCTGTGAAAAGGTTCAAGCCCTGTAATGTGTGTCATGAGGTCAGCACACACACACCTCACACCCTCATCCTTATTGTCAAACTGATAACCTGTGTGTGTGTGTGTGTGTGTGTGTGTCTCCAGGCCCTCAGTAAGGCAGATAATGATCCATCACGATAATGGAGCTTTAATGGCCGCAGTAAAAAAAATCGTCCTCAGCAACAACTCTTCATCTCACACACAAACGCACACCTCACCCCTCACCTCCTTCGTTCGCCTTCTTTTTTGGCGGCTCAGTTAATCCGAACTGAAACTTTAGCTTCATACTAGCTTGTACAAAAAGCTAAACCACTCTATCACACACACACACTTTGGCAGGCTGCACCCTCTGCCCACTTAAATTAATACATCTGCGTGTTTTTTACCACACACTGTGATCTCATGAGACGTGATCCATGGCAACTTTTACCACATAACCTGAAACTGTTTATATTTAATTCTCAGGCCATATTTAGACATTCGATCGAGTAAAATAACAGGAAGTTAATTGCTTAGCAATGAGAGGCGCTTTTTGTTTTTTTCCATCTGAGGACTAAATGATGATTTTCTACCTTTGGGCCTGTTTTACTAGTTTTGGCCACGAGTCACTTCAGTTATTGGAACATATTTTTCTCCACAATAATTCTCATGATTTAAGGATTTGACGACTGTTTTTTATGTTGAAGCATTTAGTCGGGGTTTCTCAAGTCTTGTAAATATGAAAGGATTAAACTGTCATGCTGCAAGTCAGAATTTGGCTCATTTTGGTGACATTTTACTTAGTTTTTATGACCGAATAAATTATACACATTAGTGGGTTCTTTACAGTGGAGCACAAGATGATGGATATAAATGGATAAAATACAAAAAGGTATTAAATCATTAGCTGATAATGAAAAGTAACCAAATTTGACTTTCATAGTAAATCAATGAAATACCACAGTTTCTGTGTTTCAGAAGTCGGATCAAGTGAAAGCTGTGTTTTTACAGAAAATGCTAAAGTATATATAAAACTGACTGCCTTAGTCATTTTTGTGTTTGCTAATGTTGATTAGCTGTGGCCTGACTTTTGTAAAAATAATTTGAGCTGTCATGTAGACTAGAAAAGGGCTAAATATGTGCAGTCTTTTCATTGTTTACCATTTTTCACATGTTTTAGCTGTTTGGTGCAGGCTGTTTTTTTTTTTTCACTTTAGATTGAAAAGCCAAAAACAAAAAAAGTCTTTGCCATTTAAGGCCAATATGATGAGGATCAGTACCTCCTAATCTGAGTTTATGTCCTTAGACGGAAAAGAGTGGATTGCTCTCTCTTGGTTAGGGATGAGGTTCTGCCTCAAGTGGAGGATTTTAAGTATCTTGGGAAGAATGAAGCGTGAGTTTTAGATGGATTGGTGCAGCTTCCGCTGTATTGTGGACTCTGTACCGGTCTGTTGTGGCGAAGAGGGAGCTGAGCTGTAAGGAGACACTCTCTGTTTACCGATTGTCTACGTTCCCTCACCTAAAGTTGGGGTTGTGATCGAAAGAACAAGATCGTGGATACAGGTGGCCAAAATAGGAGAAGCCAAACTCTCCTGTAGAGACAGTGTGAGACGTTCAGATCTTCAGGAGAGACTCAGAGTAGAGCCGCTGCTCCTCCACATCGAAAGAGCCATTTGAGGTGGTTCATCTGGTAAATTTGCCTCCTGGACGCCTCACTAGGGAGGTGCTTCAGGCATGGCCAACTGGTAGGAGACCTCGGAGAAAACCCAGGACACGCTAGAGAGACTATGTCTTACATGTGGCCTGGCAATCCTCCCAGAAGAGGTGGTGGTTATGGAAAGAGAGGTCTGAGTCTCCCTGACCAAGCTGCTACCCCTGCGACCCCACTCTGAAACACGGATGGATGGATGGATGGATGGATGGATGGATGGATGGATGGATGGATGGATGGATGGATGGATGGATGGATGGATGGAAGTAAAAACAGCACCAGCATCAAAGGATGAATATTTATTATAAAAAGCAAAAGATTAATAAGCCAGTGATTTTACACAGAATGAATCTGGCATCATGGTCCAACTTAAACACAATTAACCTGTTTTTTTTTTCTTTTCAGTTTTGAAGCAGGTAAGTTGTAGCTTCTACAGCTTAAGTTGCGTGTTTTTGTTTGAACTGCGTTTGACCCGTTTTATCAGTCTTTACCATCTCATCAAATCAATTTCCTCACGTGTAGGTCAAGGCCGTTTGAGAAAGCAGCACACGCTCTCTAAACTGTTTATCTCTCCTCAATCGTCCTATAACCTTATCTTTATAGCCGTGTTTTTCTGGAGGATTGCAGCTGAAATGAAGAGCCATTAAGCTGAATTACCTGCAAACACGATCGAATTGACGTGCAGGAGATGTTCCTCGCAGTAAAATTACACACAGACGCGTATCTGTGGCCTGCAGATAGCGGATGGGGTATAGAAAAAGAAAAAAGCGATAAAAATTAAGGTGAAGACACCGTGGCAGATACAACTCTCTGAGATAAGGGTGATAAAAGTCGGACTGTGTGCTCACTCTGCTTTCAAACCTTCTGCAAGGTGGTGGTGATCCTTCAAAGGCCCGATAATGTCACGTTGTTTTCTCCCTGCAACTGAAAATGTGCGAAAACGAACCGCTAATGGTTTGTTGGGTGATTTCACAGCAATGTTTGAAACATGTGTTTCATTTTTGCATCACCTGGAAGCAGAGAGTTTGTCTGTAGGTTTGGGGTGTAATGGGAGCAGCTCCTCGCCGTCTGGAGCCAGTGGAGCTTTCAAACGCAGCAAATTGGGCCAAACTTTGTTCACGTAAACAACAGAGTCTCTTCTAAACATCAAACACTCCACAGTTTCCTGAGTTATTCTGTAGTGCTTAAATGTTATGATTTAATAATATTGCAGTTCCAGTTTCTTTTTATGTATTTGTGAAATGGTCAGTTTTTTTTGTTTTTTTGCAGAGCAGGAGTTGGAAATCCTTCAACCACCCTGGATTTTATATAGAGATGTACAAATTATAATTTTATGGACGAGTCTGGCCTGCCAGAACCTATTTTGGCCTGTTCCAGTTTCTGTCTAGAAGCTATAATTAAAATGTACAAAACATTTTTATTTCTAATTTCTGGTGAACTTATAAATAGGATTGTCTGCTCGTAACAAAAGGTTAAGACTCTAAAATGTTTCTTCGAAGCAGCACCAGGTTTCTGAGCTTACTGAGGTTGCTGGTACTGGCTTTGTGGGACACTTTAACACAAGACCAGCAGGAGGGTTAATAGAAAACCCTCAGCTTATATCAGGAGTTGTTGAACTTTATAATCAAAGATTTAAATCTGATGTATAAATACAGCTAGCAGTAAGTAAATCCTTTTTATTAAATTTGTTTATAACTTACAACCAATAGAAAAGCCTCCGTTTGTGGACAGTTCTTTACTTGTGGACGTAAGCTGCTCTAACTTTTGACAATAAAACGTGTAGTTTTAAAAGAAATGTAAACTTAAATGGGATTAACTTGTTTAATTTTTCTGCCTCATCACAATAAAATGTCTTTTTAATAAACAAACTCAATTTAAATGCAATAAGAAAACATAAAATCAAACAATTAAAGTAAAGAAAGAAGTTACAGAGTCCCAGAGACAGTTAAAAAATAGACCAAACAAATCCTACCAGTGCAATTAGTGCTATGCATTGTATCAAATAGGCTAGGTCCAGATCTGGACCAGAGTCTGAACCTTAAGAACCACTAACCACAGCAGACATACCTCAATAGAAAATATAATTTTCTTAGAAAATCATTTTTTAAACCTTCTGAGCTGCACCTGACCTTAATATTAAACACATTTCAGATAAACAGGTACCTTTGAGCCTTTACACCAGAGGTGCCCAAAGTGGGGCCTGTGAGACAAAACTGCCCCACCAAGCCATTTCGTTTGGCCCACAAGCTGTTGCCATGGTTACTAGGTTGTAACCTGTCATCCTATGTAGAAACACAGTATTTCCACTTTCATCTGTTGGCCCAATGACTATCTAAGGGGCTATAGTACAGAAAGTTTTCACTCATGGTGCTTATTTTACCTTTGATATATTAAAATTAAACATGAAACATAAGTAACTACAAGAGATATTTACATTACATTTAAGCAGACATGTAGATTTGCACACTTTATAAGAGCACAAAAACTTTAAAAACATTTGATCAATTTATAAAATTTCTCATGAGCCTTTGCTGCCTGAGCGTATTGCAAACTTTCTCAGAGGGCACAGGCTATAAAAAAAGAAAAAACACACACTGGCTGCTAACCTAATCATTAAAAAAAAGGACTTGTATTTGCATTTTATGTATTATATTATTAAATATGGCCCGCAACCCCCCGGATGGATTTTTATATTGGACCTCTCAGGGAAAAAGTTTGGGCACCCCTGCTACACTGAAGTCACACTGATGCTAACAGAAAATCTGCCACTTAGCTGTGGTGCTTTCACTGTACACTGCAAAAATTAGTAATCTAAAAATAAGTTAAAAAATACTAAATTGTAGTAAGAATTTTCTTAAATTAAGTGAAATACTCTGCCAGTACAGTAAGACTATTGCACTTTTAGTGCAAGTTTTAAATGGTCACCAGTCAAGCTGAAACAACTGATTTCATCAACCAGTGGATTGATTCCAAATGTATATTCTAAAGAAGTAAGAAGAGCCAAATGACTCTAAACTGGTTCATCTCGACTCGTGTTTCTCAGCTTGAGCCAAGTTCCATAACTTTCCCTACATTTTCATAAAAAAATCCAGTTTGACATTTCTTTTATTAGAGCCTCTGCGCCTGGATAACATTCTCAGTATCTCCAATAATAAAACAACCCTGCAGTGTATATATGGGTAATTGGCTATATATGCATGTGATTTATTAGCAACGTTTCATTAATCGTTAATGTTATTGCTTTGAGCAGTTTTTATACGTGAATAACACCACTGTATTATAAAATACCGCAGGGCTTTTCTGGCTGGGAGATGAGAGGGGAGAAAAGAGGTTAGGATATAACGGGGGGGGGGTTGCCAATATCTGACCCAGGCCTCACACACACACATGCACTAATATAAATGTGGGCTTGTGTTACATGACTGTTTTAGCGGCACTCTTATTGATACAGATGTATTGGTCATTAAGCCGGTTAGATTTGACGTCTCAGCTTGGCGGCAGCCAAAAAAAATATCACGGGCGCTCTGTAGCAGAAATGCTGCACTCTGCGTGAACAGAAAGACCCGCTCTGTCCGATATGTGTGTGTGTTTGTGTGTGTGTCGTCTTGAACATGCTGAGAAGCTGCAAAGCTCAGTCGCCTGATTTGGTGATCCGTCAGACGCGATCGTGAGAAGTTCAGCTGCACGACGTTGACGTTGGCCATGAAAACTTTAGTAAATGTGTTTTACTGCTCAGACCATGCAGGAGAAAACTGTAAAACATCAGAGCAGAGCCAGCTGCTTGGTTCCATTTGGACTCGCATAGTTTAGCTTATTGATACAAACAGCCAAAACTTCAGTCGGGTTTAAGCTATGATAGAGATCTGGATATGCAACTTTCTTACCTGACATATTAAAAAAACAAGTCTTATTCTTGGTGCACAAAGTCCAACGATACAAACAAAACATGAGGATTTTATTTTGAAACTGAAAGTTTCAAAAAGAAACCAGCAGTCTTACAGATGTTAAGCAAAAAGCTGATGTGGTAGAAGCTAAAAGTCATTCCCACCAGATATTCTGAGCACTAAAAGTTAATCATAAATACTCCATAAAAATAATAAATATTATTCCAGCTTACTGCTTTGACTTTAGTTTTAAGAATTCAACAATTTGCTTTAATATGAGATGATTTAAAAATCCTCTTTTTTTTTCTTCCAGTTGGAGGCGGAGTTAGCATTGTGTGAGAGAGAGGGGGCGGAGCTCCAGGAGTACGCCAACCAGGTCCTGCAGCAGATCGCTGACCGATGCCCTGACATTTTGGAACAAGTTGTGAACGCATTGGAGGACAGCTGCTGACCGGACACACACACACACACACAGAAATCTGCTCGGTGCCACAAACCTCCTCAGAGAGAATCATCTTAAATTCAGGAGGAAAGTGGGCTCCGACTCCTTTTTTAACGCTCAACTTGCACGTTGTTGCCACATTTTTTATTTGATTCCTTCACTGTGTGGCTATTTCAGCTGCCTTCGACTCTTTACATCATTTTGCTGCTATCTTTTGAACTTCAGCCCCTCTTTTTTTCTTCTCCTCTTCAGCTGTCTGATTAACTTATTTCTTTTTTTTTTCCAGATGATTGTCAATAAAACAAAATGATTTATTAAAAAGCTTTCAGCAGGGAGACCTGACGCTTTAGCCCATCATTTTTTTTAAATATCCATAAGAAAAGGCACAAGCGACTCTAAATCTCGCACTAAACCTTTATGAAAACACAGTTTTAGATGTGCTGTAGAAGGTTTTTGGTTGTAAACATGGTTAAAACTGAACTCCCCCTTTTCTAAAAAAGTTTCATCTTTTTTTTTTTCATGTTAGATTGAGAGAAAATACAATAAATGTTATATAAATAGAAATATATTTTATTCTTGTTATAAAATTCTACATAAAATTGATTAGTTTGCAACATAGTGTCATTATGTTTTTTTTGTTTTGTTTATGAATTGTAGCAGATTATGTTTTATTTGTTACTAAGGTTATGTTTTGTGTCCGTGAGGAACACTAAATCATGTTTTTGGTTTCCTCCTCATCACTTTAAGCGTTTAAACACTAAAGGTTCTAATTATTTAAATTTAAAGCAACATTTTTTCTTCATCTTATCTAATTGAACACTCAAACTGCTCAAAAAATCTATTTTTTCCCTGTTTTTTTCTTCTTTCTTTCTTTCATAGATCAAATCCAAAATGAAGGCTTTGATTTTGTGTGCAGGCTTTCAAAATAAAAGATTTAATGGTCCCACAGAGGTTATGGCCACTTTGAAAAACAGTGTTTAATTTTAGAAAGAAAACCCCCGTCAGGTTGTAAAGTCAGCTTCCTGTTGTCTGTTTTCTACCGATGCTGTTCGTCGCTGACTGTGATGATGAACTTGTGGATTCAAAAAAATAAAATGAATGAGAGAATGAATAAAATATGCATTTATCTTAAATTGGTTTTGTCTTATTTCATCTTGTGTCTTTACTCGTGGTTTCCTCAATGCGTCGCCTCAGTTTGGACTAAAATAAAATTAGAAAAGTTTTTTTTTCTTCTTTTTTTTACAAAAACAAGGTTTCTAAAATAAATAATCCGAAAACACCAAGTGGTCAAACTGACGCCTTCTTGCCAATTCTGACCTTTCCTTCCTCTTTTTCCGTTTTCCATTTTCTCCCACACGCAGACGGTGAGGTGCCTGTTATCTTGTCACGAGTGGTTTATTTTCCTCTCCTCCCAGAATACGGACATAACTCCTCGTGTCAGTCCTCTCCCAGTTTCAGTTCAGCTCACACCATCTATAAACTTTACACTACAACCACTCAAACAGACGACTCTTTACTAATAAACGCACTTTTTAAAGTTGTGAACAACAAATATCTTACCTGTTGCAGATGGCTCTTCGAACGACCTCAGTTTGTAGTTTAACTCGGACCCTTCAGCTTGTCTGACCTGGTTTCCATGGTGACGCCATCGGGTCAACGTCGTGTTTACCTCCACGTGCGGCGAGGCTTCGTGTCTGCAAGATCTGTTTTCTCCATCTTCTGTCCTAATAAGAGCCAGCAGAGTGAGGCAGACGAGGATGGACAGACAGGAGGAGGAGGAAGAGACACGGCCGCCTGACTCTGATTTATGTGACCAAAGAAGTGGAGCCACGGCACGCTGAGCACCGAACATCGTCTCGACTCAGAACCCTCATCGTAACGGCTGATTGTGTTTTAAAACTCTAACCGTCGCGGTTCGTCGTAAATCTAGGAGAAATTTTGAAACACTCATCCTCAAGTTTGACGGAAGATTTACAGCTTCTTTTAAATGAGTTGGCACGAGTTTTAAAGCCAAGTCCTGTGCAACGTCCTAAAGGAACTCTCGTCTTTTTTTTTTAAGGTTACAGTTAAATTTTAAGCTGGAAAAAATTCAAAAACAACAACAGCAGGAAAGAACTTATCAGATAAGTTGTGTTAACAGTGGAGGAGTAAGATTTATAGCAGATATTTGCGAAAGTTTCTTTATCTTTTTATTTAAAACAACTTTTCATACATTTAAAAGGGAACATTTATTTTACTAGATGACAAAAAATGTTTTATCGTGGTTATTCTATTTAATCTACAGTTACATTTAAAAAATTTAGCAAGTATTTACAGGTAGAAAAAACTTAAGTGAAAAGACTGGATGATTGCTGCAATAATTTTGCAAGAAATTAGTTGATTTTAAGAACGAAATAGTTTTAGCTGTATGTTTTTATTAACGTTTTTTAACCTGTTATGATTTTATATATATATATATATATATATATATATACACACACCGGCCACTTTATTAGGTACACCTGTCCAACTGCTTGTTAACACTTAATTTCTAATCAGCCAATCACATGGCGGC
>JARVJO010000180.1:7045375-7056639 GCA_031762555.1 Cynodonichthys magdalenae | reverse complement strand
GACAATCTGAAGCCATGTGGTTATTCTGGTGAAGTGCTGAGTGTAGTCCTGCATGAATCTGTGAGCTCAAACTCTGACCACTAAGTTAGTCACTGGGCTGGTGTGTGTGTACTTGTTTTTACTACAGAGTGAGGACCATTTGCAACATAGTTACTATCAAAGTGAGGCATTTGATGTAAAGTGAGGACATCTTCAATGTCCTAACTTTATTTGCAGCTCTAGGCTTTACTAGTTAGTTTTAGAGGTCTAATGTGAATTAAGTTATGGTTCGTGTTAGGAATAGATTAATAATGGTTAGTTTTAGGTAAAATGTCTGGGTTAGGCATAAATACAGTTACAAAAATGAATGGAAGTCAATACAAAGTCCTCAGTTTGATGCAAGGATGTGTGTGTGGGCACATTTTTGGTACATGGTGGGAACCATTTTCCATAAAAAGGCAGCCTCGTGGGGACTGACTGTGCCTCGTGGGGACCAATGCCCGGTCCCCACGAGTACGGATGCTAATTTTGGGGGGGTTCAGTTTAGGACCAAGGTGTGAATTGAGTTTAGGTTAGTTTTAGGGTAAATGGTCAGGGTTAGGCTATAAAATTATCAGAAAATGAATGGAAGTCAATCCACGGTCCCCACAGGGATTTAAAACAAACCTGTATGTGTGTGTTTGGCCAGCAGACACCAGCTGTATGTTAACGGTGTCCTACACTAATAGTAAAAGTAGTTTATTGGACACTTTACAGCCCCTGAAACGGTTTTATAAATCCGGCAGCTGGTATGAAGGGACGGAGCAATCATCCATGAGGCACAGAGGGGCTGTAAGGACTGAGCTCTGCTGTGTCCTCCACTGACTGCTGACACATTTTCATGCCACCGCTGCCGAGCGTCCACGGCTGAGAGACTCTGTGGAATCCTAACGGTGTGACAGCAAATATTCAGTCAAGTTACAGTAAATCTACTGTCTAAACGGCGCACGGCTCTCCTTCCATCGGTTTTCCTCCCCAGCTGCCCCGATCCGGACACTGATAAAACCATCAACGGCTCCCCTGCAGTGAGCTTTTCAGACCAGACTGGGCTGAGCGCGGCTGCCTTCCTAATTACAGCATTGCTCGTCTGGTTCCACTGCAGAAAACCTGCCTCCTGTCACTCGCATCAACAACACTTGAACACTTTGTCTGAAGTGGAAACATTTCTGCAGATCGGTCAGAAAACGGAACAAGACCGTCTGGAACAGGTGATCCTGAGTTCATCCTTTAGACTCCTGGTCTGAAACCTGTGGCCATACGCAGCTCTTCTGTCCAAAACTATGATGGGAAAACTACAAACTAAATGATAACACCTTACCATTTGATTCAAAACTTTAGTAAAAATTAAATAGTTTTTGCTGTTTTAACAGCAAAATTAGGTCTGCCAACAGTTTACTGTTAAATTAATGTACAGTAAGTTACTGTAGAAATGATGGTTTTCACTGTAAATAACTTTTCAGAGGTGAGCAAAATGTTATAATAAATTTGCAATGTTTTGTAAAAATATTGGTACAATTAAGAGTGATTCTCTTTTATTTACCCTGCTAGGACCTGGAGCCTCATATGTGGACAAAAATGCATGCATTTAGGTCTTAGGAGGTTAAAAGTATTAACATTAGTTTTGTATGCTGTTGTAATTTTATTTTTTTTATTACAGTAATTTAGTGTGAAACAAAACGGTGGTTACAGCATATCTGTTGCCAGTCTACGTTTTTTTTTTTTTTTTTTTTTTTTTTAATATATTTTGTTTTCATCACCATAATCCAGCAGATACACAACGATGAAATCACCAGGGTGCTCCTGACCAGCACGATCACTGCCGGGACAAATCTGTTGGATGTCCAAATAAAAAAAGCAAGAAATGCATGAAGGAGGGAAAAAAAGGGTTGATGAAGAGGAGAGTGATGGAGAGACATTCAGATGAGAGGAAACGCTGCCTCTTACTGGTCAGTATCTGCCACTACAGCAGATCAAAGGCTGGACAAAGAGATTCATTCAGTTTGTTTTTCTGTGTTTTACATCTTCACGTGTAGAATTTAATTTGCACCAGAGTTTGATTGAGTCGGATCACAGAATGAAATGCGTTCAAACGAGCAGATTAGCAGCTGAAAAGGTTTTCCTCTCTTGGAGCTGAGGTTCAGCTGGTTTTACTTTGTGTGATTTTTCCATTTTCCTTTTTTTTAAATTTTACACTCATCCTGTTTTTGTGTGTGTTGGAGGGGTAGTTTTAATATAATGAGATTCCCAGCACCCAGGTGCTCTTTCTAGATAATTACTGAGTGTTTTTTGCAGCCAGTTTTAGAGCTGAAGCAATCTGTCAACAGAGTGAAGAGAAGCAGCACGGGGAGGATCAAATTAAAATGTTTTTGTACTATCTTGCTTCTGATAGCAGGGGAAAAAACAGTTTTGTGTCTTTTTCAACATTTCTCATGCCTCTCTCAAATTTTCTGAGTTGTAGTTGTTTGTGCGCTCAGGAGAAGGATCAACACCACATCAGTCAGATGTCTGGCAGAGAAATCAGAGGTAGCGGACATTAAATTACACACCCTTGTGCACATTTTCCCCTCCATTTCAAAGCACATCAATCAGTGATTGGTTGAGCTGATTTATTAGGAGCTGAGAGTGGCTGTAGTCTGAATAGGGAGGAGCAGAGCTTATCAAGAGTTTAAAAAAAAAAAAAACTCTTTGCCAGATGAGCTTTTTAGATAACGAGACTTTTTTTTTTTTTTTTTTTAACCTTTGTTGCTTCATTTTCTTTGTGGTTTTATGACTCTGGGCTACAGAGAGTGCTGAGCGTTCACAGCAGGGATGGACTGCAGTTAATTAAAGAAATTGGTGCCCAATCCTAAAATAAAGCAAACCTCTTGGTTTAATCACACTGTTTGGGAGAAACGGCACTAAAACAGCAAATGTGGCCACTTCCTGTGAGAGCTTTGCTGAATGAAGAGAGTAAAAGAAACGTTTAACTAACATTATCTCAGCAAATTGTTCAACTCGTCTGCAGCTGTGATTGTGTCGTTTCTGCACTTTTACCTTTCACACTTCACTTATCTTTGCACCAATTTAAAACACAGGAATTAACTGCTTTTGCTTCATCTTTAACTCTTTAGAAGTATTTAAATTTCAATCATTTTAAATGGATAAAAATTGGTATTTTACGCACATTTTAGTTTCAGTGTTTTTTTTGCACTCATGTCTTAAATGTATTGAACTTTTTTGGTTCAGGCTGCAGTGATGGTGGCTGCAGACAGAGGGCGCTACATCACTGAAACTCCTGAGTGGACGCTTAGGAAAAGACTGCTTCTAACTTTTTTTTTTTTTTTAGTTTGAAAAGAAGATGAAGGAATTATCAGCAGCATTTGGTCTCTTGTCACATGTTCTGTTCTGTTTTGGTTACTTCCATCAGATTAAATTCACAGAAGATTCCTGATGTCTGGTTTGTTTGAAGCTTCCTGCTCCAGCAGGATGATTAGTGACCAGCAGGAAAACTGTAGTTCCCAGCATGCAGCTGGGGTCGTGCGGGCTGCCTGGTCTTAAAGATGATGAGCTGATGGTAACAGACAGGCAGCGGGAAATCTGTTTGTCTCGGTTCATTTAAATGTTTGTTTCATTGATTAGTTTGGAATCATTTTTCATTATGTTTTTTTTCGGTTGTTGCTTCTGTGGTTCATTCCTGTTGGTTTCTTCAGGGTCGGGTTGATCCAAATTATTTGTCAACTCTTCTGTGAAAATGTTGGATTTTTGCTTCTCATTTAAAAAATGAAATGTGTGGTTTTATTGTTTTAGGTGTCTTTGTACATGTCATGCTTATTTCCTAAACTTGACTATAATGTCTTGACGTAACTAAATACAAACTAAAATTCTTAGTGGCAATATCTTAACTTAGTACAAAAAGTAAGGAAATCTATGTTTTGTAGGTTGTTTCTTTGCTTCTTGGCAATAAATCTTATGACGAGCACCTGATTAGCAGCACCGGGGGTACCTGAAGCTCAAAACGAGCGTTAACAGCAAAATAAGCTGTTTTGGCAGAGAAGATTTGGCTAATTTTTAATGTTTGCAACCCACATACTCAGCTCTACTGCTCATCCCACAAATGAATGTTCCTTACAAATGTGGCACCTCTTAAAAGAGAAATTAACAGGTTTTCCAACAATAAGATTTATTGCCAAGAAGCATTGTTGCAACAAAGAAATCTACAAAACACACATTTCCTTATTTTTTGTGCAAATTTACAAAATAAATGAAAAATGTTTAAAATGTATATATTTTTTTTATGTGACTGCAGAAGTCTTGTCTCAGTTGCTTAATTATCTTGTAAAACACTTTTCATCATTCAAGCATAGAATTTCAACTTATCATGGAATCACTATATAAGTCAAACGTGTTTATTATTTTGGGCGGTTGTTACAGATGTTCCACATTTTAAAACACAAAAATCTCAGGTATTCTAAAATCAGGCAGAAGTCTAAGTCAACAGATTTGCTGCATTGCTTTTTATCTGCATCTTTATATTGATATCTGATGGATTCATGAATAAAAAGTATGATTTATAAATATAAAAATATATCTAGTGATTTTTTTTTTAGACAGTGGTTAAAGCTACATGTAAAATCAGAACTGCAATGAATTAAAGCTTTTTCTTAAATATTAAAATGAAGTGCTGGTGTAGTCACAGCAAAGTGTGACTCATCAAATATCTGTTCTTTCTCCATACTTTTTTCTGCAAAGTGCTCCTTTTTTTCCTGTCCAATCTATCTCTCCCCCCCCCCCCCCCCCCCTCATCCCCACCCCTTTTCCTCATCACTGGGTCCAGACAAACACTCACAAACACCCCTCCAGCTTATCCTGAGCCCTGCCCAGCCCCTCTCTGGGCACAGTGCCCGGAGAGAGGCAGCAAGAGCCGGGCAAGGAGCCCCAGGCAGCTCCCCCAGCCGCACCGGCTCCCTGGAGCCAGGAAAGGAGGAGAAAAGAAAAGTAGAAGATTAAAGGAGGAAAAGTAGAAGAGGTGGGGGGGGGGGGGTGCTTGAATTTACAAAAAGAGGATGAAGAGATAAGAAGATGCAGGAGCAGAGGAGACATGCAACAGAGGAGAGGATAAGAGATGGAGAGAGACTAAAGGAGATTAGAAAAATGGATAGATCAATAGATGGAGAGATACAGAAAGAATGAGAGGAAGAAAGACACAAAGCAGAAAGAAAATGTGTGAAGCAGGAGAGAGAAGGGGAAAAAAGAGCTGGGCAGACAGCCAGCTCTCCCCCGAGAGAGGGGTCAGAGCAGCGGACATGTCTCTGGAGAGTGTGTGTGTGTGTGTGTGTGTGTGTGTAAGACAGTGGCAAGAGATGGAGGAAGGAGGAGAGAAGAATTTAGAAGAGGAGAGCAGTGGAGCGCAGAGAGAGTGGAGGATCTGTATCGGATACATTCAGAATGTAAAAAATGTGACCTTGGAGGATCTACAGCATCTGTTCCCGACTTTAACCAGGATTCTTCTTTTTGTGCAAATTCTTTGAAAACCAAAAACTATAGCTGCTTCTGTGCATTTTCTGTGTGTTTATGTTGTTTTGGAAAATGTTGCTTGTTAATGAAACTACATTGGAAAAATGCAATCAGCTCTGTTTAATTTAAACATTTATTTTAATCTTTATTTTTTTCCTTCAAATTATCAAATTTAAATATTTGTCTGCAGTGGCTGTATAGGCCATGTGTGTCAAAGTCTAGGCCAGGGCCAAATGTGGCCCTCCACAGCATTTTTATGTAGCCCTCGAGAGCTTCAGATACTGTATATTAATGTATTAAAATAAGCCTGCATTGACAATAAACTATATCTCCAAAAATGCATGTTGATTTTTTTTTTTTGCCCATGAAATGACAACATCCCACCACTAGGCGCACAGGATTCAATAGTAGCCTGTGAAATCTGCATGCAATTTCTCCATTTAGTTGCTTTTTTTGTTTTTGTTTTTGTCTATCTACAGTGCAGTTGTACTGGGAAGTAGGATTTCCCCACTTACAAGTCGTAGAACACCCCTCTAGTAGGAATTCCTTGTCAAAGTGAATTCCAAATTCAAGATGGCAGCTAATGACCACAACTCAACAGTGAGCAAAACTGTTACTTTTAATATTTACTTTAATATACACAGTACTGTTCAGTGTTTTTTTTTTTTTTTTACAAGAGGACAAGTTAAAACACTGTTACTGTGCAGGAAATACCATGTAGAGCTCAGTTATTGTTTATTGGTGCTCAGCCGTAGCAATGAGACGAGGAATGTGACATTTCCTGTTTAGTCAAAGTTAAACACGAAACGGTAAAGTTAACTGGCTCTTTGAGGGCCACCATAATGCTCACGTGACCCTCTGTGAAAATAAACTTGACACCGCTATCCTAGAGGCTTTCCAGGCACGGCCCCAGGAGAAGACTAAAGCAAGACCTGGAACTGGCATGAGGAACTGGACCTGTTGCCTCTCCGACTCAAACATGGATAAGGGAAAATCGATGGAAGGGAGCCTCAGGCCTCCTTGTCATTTCACCACATCTTCACTGAACATTGGATTATCAATGTTTGTGTGTTTAAAACTGGAACTGAAGACCAGTTGAGAGCAAATCTCCAAACTTACCCAACCCATGTGTGAGCGCTGAAGTAAAGCTGTAAAAACTCATCTCACATGGGATCAAAACAAACCGAAACTGTGCTGTTTAGGATGAAAGAAGTGACGTTTTCTCGCAGTTTGAAGTAAAATATTGACAGAGCAGAAAGAAGACAGGTTTTAGAAGTTTAGCTGCGTTGATCCCTGAAGATGATGCAACGTTTTTTCAGCTGCTGTGCATTCCCTCACAACAACTCTCCATATCCGTCAATTCAGAACATTTATATCCCCAACAACTGGACTGCGGGGCAATAAAAACACAAATGTATAAGTATTCGTGTCATTTTTTTAATGGTACAAACTTGTATTCTGTGTGAATTTGTGTTTTCTGCATCTGTGCTTGTGTGATCTGTTTTGTGTGTGTGTGCGCTCATACCCAAGTGAGATCCAGCAAGCATGACGGAGAATGACAGCTTGATTTATGGCAAGGCTATAAGTAGAATGATCTCTCCCCCCCTCCAAATGAAAGAGAAGGAATAGGGTGGGATGGAAAGGAAAGATTGTGTACTTGTGTACAAAAGGAGGGAATGATGGGAACGACTTGAGGAAAACAGGAGCCAAAAGATGGAGGAGGAAGTTAGAGACATGATAGGAATTGTGAACAGAACACATTTTTTCCCAGTTTTTATTTTTGCAAATATACAAGCTGCTGCTATAGTGTGAAAAGAAGATGAGAGGAAGCAGAAATAATTTGTTACAAATGCTGTGTCCAAACCCAGGGGCTGGATCCTTCAAAGAACCCGGTCTACATGGACGAGCTTGTGACAATTTCTGACAAATATTAAAAAATCATCTGTGCAGATTACAAAAACCTAACATAATTGCTTTAAAGAGCCTGTGATGTATATCCTTCAAATACAGTTTAAATCATTTTTATATTTAAGAAGCTTGGCATAATACACATTTTACCCATTTTGTCACATAACCTGCATATTTTCTTTTGAATTTAGCTCAGCCAAAATGAAACAGGAAGTGACATCAAACCTTCTCATTCTGATCTTTTATTGAAACATATCAACTCTGACTCTTCATCTCTCTGATAGTGACTCAAAATGATCTAAAGAAATAGATTCTTCTCTGCAGTCTGTGTTGTCAGACATTTTATCAATGCTCTTCTCACATGCAGACGTTCCCCTTTGACATCACTTCCTGTTGCTTTACATGCAAATATCTTAACTGTTCATCTCAGCAGCGTGAAATTTGTTTTGCAATATGTTATTAGTGTTGTCTTTAAAAAAATTATTAAAATTTATGACAAAAATTTGATGTCACAGGCACTTTAAACTTTTAATTTTTGTGCTGCCATATTTTTATTTAGCCTTCAAATTTGGACACAACCAAAGAGCTCTTCATTAGTTTAATGAGATTGTTCAAAAATATTATCACGGCTGCAACGCTGTCATTTCTCAACGTGAATTTAGTCTGAAACCCTATGAAAGGCAGCGGGTGACGTGCAAACTTCAAGGAAGATGCGTTTCCAGTTGGTATGGTTTGTTTAGAACGGGCACACAGGTAGTTTATGTTTAGAGTTTAATTTTTAATCTGTATAAGTTGGTTTGTTTCTGTGGCTCAAACATCCCTCCTGTGCTGCTCTCACATCTGGAGTATCTGCTGCGGTGAAAGCACCATGTTGCATAATTTTCTTGCCAAACTGTCTGCATTTATTTCTTCAGCTCGACTCAGTTTATGGATATTATGTCAACTTATGTCAAAAGTCAGCAGAGAAAACAAATAGAAGTGAAATAAACTGTAATGTTTGTTGCTGATACTCCGTACCATTGCAAAACAATAACTGGTTACAAATAAGTTGTAGATGGAGAAATTAATTGGACTGGTTTAATTATAGGAAAGATTTAATTCAAGACAAACTGAACAATTCCATAAGATCTTTGTGACAGCGGGGGTTTTTTTATCCACCAACAGTGGATAAGAGTCGCAAAGTTGCATAATAATGACTAAAGAGAGAGAAGGATGCATCATGGGAGCTTCTCCAGAATGTTGTTATAAAGTCACCTTTCAGGTAAACTGCAGGTTTTATCAAAATTGATAAATATTAAATAATGCAGTTGTGCATATTTTTTTCAAAGCACTTGTTGAAGACTTTACTGTAGATATTTGTTTCCAGTAGTTTATTTTTTAATTTTTGCTTTATTTTTTGTATTTTTTTTTTTTTATTAAATGATTTTTGTCTCCTTATCTTGGGTACAAAAACGGGTGAAACAATGTAGTGAAATGCTTATTTCAGTGTAGAAAACAGAGAGCAGGCTTTGATCTGTCTCTTGGTGGGAGCTGGTCTTGGCCTCCAGCCAGAAAACCCCAGCTCTCTCACACACACATATTGTCAAAGCTCCAGGGCTTTGTTGATTATTTCTTCTGGAAGGATCAAAGATGCTGAATCCTCATCCATCTATCATCCCTTCCTTCACTTGTGTTTCTGCTCACTAATCCACCTGTCCACTCATCAGATCGACCATCACTTGTCCAATTTTCAGAACTTACTTTTCCTGCTAAAACCTAATAAAACCATCCAGACATTTTTTAATGCAATTAAACATGCTGGGATTCTGATTGGCTTTGTTTCTATTACTCGTCAGGTTTACTGTTTTCTGAGTGAAAGAGGGTTTTCCAACTGAGTTCGAGTTCGAACCCCACTACGGGCAAACGTTTTAACTTCAGATTTTAATCCACGTGTTTTTGACTGAAGCTAAATAAAATAATATACTTAAGAAATTATTTTTAACATGTTGAACGTTAACCTGCTACTTTCACCGCATTTCATCGTTTGGGCAAGAGAAGCTGAAAAAGAAAATGCAGCGTGACTCAACATTTTTTGCTCAGCATTCTTCAATGAATATTTCTCAGATTGTAAACGTGTTCGGTGTGTTAACAGATGCGTGACGCACGTCCATCTAGTCGTTATAACACAGCTCCGTGTGGTTCATATGAGGGGCGTGTTTCGCGTTTATTAAAAGAATTTGAGGGTAATATTCACATATTCATGCAATGATCTGGGTTGTAGTCCGCGCAGCTGAATGACTATAAGGTACTCACCACGATTTTCCAGAGTGGATAAGACTACCGTGGGCTGTCCCGATGTAAAAAATCCATTTCCAGGATAGGGTGCACAGCCCGGCTAGCTCAGTCGGTAGAGCATGAGACTCTTAATCTCAGGGTCGTGGGTTTGAGCCCCACGTTGGGCGTTCACAACTTTTTCCCAAACTAAACTTTAATTACTCTCATGTTTTAGAAATGTGATACAGTGAAAAACTACAATGTTCACACCTATTCTGTTGTACAGAAGTCGAGAACGGCTATTACCCGCTTATAATTATTTTCCATGGTTTTCTCGCAATAACATATCTCATTATCACGAAATAACGACGAGCGTTTTCTCGAGATGACGAGTTATGGTTTTCCTTGTGTATCATTCACTAACCATGGAGATGGCCCGATCCCCTCAACTGGTGACCTATTAAAGTTTATTATATCATCAAGATCACTAACACCTGCTGATCTCCAGTCGGGCCAGCCGTCTCCTTAGATGACGAGGGTTTATATGAAAGTAATATGTACAAGACATACAAATCACAATTTCAGCCTGTTTAATGATACATAAATGACAAAATTATGAACAATTAATAGGTTGCCTTCAGACTGTTAGGCCACCCTTGCAAAACAGATCTGCAATTTCAATGAGACTTACCTAGTTAAATAACGGTGAATGAAGGATGGATGGATAGATAGATGGATGGATAGAACAGCTGAGGGAACCAGGCCGTCTCTATGGTTACTGAATGATACACAAGAGGAAAACCATCTGGAAATTAACTCGGTATCTTGAGAAAATGCTCCTTGTTAGAGAAAACCATGGGAAAATAATTATAGCTGAAAACGGCCGTTCTCGGCTTCCGTACTGTTGGCCTTAGTTGCAGTCATTGAACAGTTTTTGTTGTTGTTGGACTGACGTCTTCACTTCATTTTCAGCAATAACAGACTGCTAAAAAAATTTTTTTGATGTCGACACAGTTTTAAAACCTAAATCAAAAGAAAGATAAGATTTCTCCTTTCTTTTTACAACCTGAACAGTCATCACCATAAAACATCAAATTCAATGAGTTTCTCTTTTCACAGGAATCTTTAAAGCCACAAACCTTGAGAAATCTTGTTTTTCAGCATAAAGTTTCCAACAGTACCGTAAATGTCATTAAAAGATTATTTAGTTTTGATTTAACATCAGGCTTTTTGTTTCTGTCTGTGCAGCTGAGCTGAATGATCTGTGAAGGATTCTGGCTTCTGAAACATCACTAATATTTGAGGAGATTGCAAAATGAAATGTTCTGCCAGCTTTCTCTGCTTTGGAAGAGATTTCTTTATCAGCTTCTGTTTGATTTTATTTTTTTTTAGAAAATTGTATTTCATTTAAAACACATTACATACAACAAAACAATACAAATAAAATGAAAGGTAGCAGAAGAAAAAAAATCTTATCTGCCCCTATTTTCAATAAATTTTTGTTATTTTATTTTTTTTATTTATTTCATTTAATTAAAAACAACAAATTTCACACAACACAACAATATCATTAAATAAAAATGAAAAGGAGC
>JARVJO010000180.1:7032272-7043516 GCA_031762555.1 Cynodonichthys magdalenae | reverse complement strand
GCTTTGTTCACATCATCAACAAACACATCCCTCCAGTTTTGTTTTCCCAAATCATCTTTTAATTTATCCAAAGCTTTATTTATTTTTTTTTTAACGTGGCTTTGGGTTTAAACTCCTGTGTGAGGATGTAAAAAGAGGAACATGTTCTGAATGAGCCACAGAGTGAGGTCAGCAGCTGCCATCAAGAAGGTCAGGGTCCTGCGTTTGAACGGGGGACGACCCGGAGTCGGTCGTATGTTCAGCTGTCCCTCCAACCATAAAAAACACCATCGCTTCTACTTTATCTCTTTATTTGATCGTGTCAAAGCACTTTACTGAAATTTACCAGTTTTTGAATTTATATTTAGTCTTAATATTTCAAACTCAAATGTTGAGGTGGGTTTTTTTTTGGTTTGTCCCCACTTGTTTGCAGTCGTCACTAGTTAGAAAGCAGCTGCTTGTGAATTATTTGTTATGATGTCTGTGAGCAGGAGCCTGAAGGTCTAACCTCCTGTTGAACTCACAACATCCATCTCTACATCTATATCTTTATATCTATCTATATCTGTCCAGTGTTTTTCCTCCAAGGCTCCAAAGCCTTGAGCCGGATGTAAGGGTCGTTTTAAAAAAAAAAAAAAATGTGTGTGTGTGTGTGTGTTGCACACTAAAATCGAGGGCACTGGCCCTTCCTCCCGTCTAAAAAGGAAATACCAAATTACTAGGAGGCTCTCATTATTTTTTGGCTTGAGTATGTTCAAGGTTTTGTTCAGAAACAGTGAATTCTTAATAGTTCATAATATTTGTTGGACAAAGTTTGCACATTGTTTAACAAACTACATGCTTGTCCGCTCACTGCACGGTTATTTTGGCGGGAAGGGTTTTGGCTTTGCAAAATATATATTTTTTAGAATATGATTTTATTAAAGAATCAGTCTCTAGTTTTTAATTGTGGTATTTACACACCATTGTACAAAAGAGAAAGTTCTGAGGCTGTGGCAAACACTTTAATTTTGCTCAGTCACCAAACATTTATGTTTGAGTTTTTTTGTCTTTTTTAATATAGTAAAGTCATCAAATACTGCATTTAAAGCAACATAAGACAAATGGAAAATGAGCATTAAAATGAATTACAAGTGAAATACTAAAAGACAGAGCGTGCATTTAGACAAGCTAGAAGTTAGAGGTTTCTGTGTGTGTTCCAGGTTTTCTTACTTTTTTCTGATACACCTTGTCAGGACCAGTAGTCCCTTTTGGTTCCAAATGTAGTGGAACTGCATTGGGTTTGTGTACAGAATTGAATAAAGGTCAGTAAACGGACCTATTAAAGCTAGAAATACCAGGTTGTGTGTGTGTGTGAGAGAGAGAGCTGGAGGTGTGCCATAGTGCCTGCCAGTCAGCCAGGCTGAGCTGGAGGGCTCCTGCTGGGGGTGGAGGGTTCAGGCAAGCCTCCTGCCTCTGCTGGCCCGCTGTGGAGCAACACAGGAGGGGGAGGGAGAGAAACAGAGAGGGGGGTGAGGCAAACAGCCATGAGCTGCAGAGGAGGAGGAAGATATGTGATGTTGATGCAGAGAGAGAGGTGGAAAAGGTAAAGCAGAGCAGGAATGTGAGAGGAATGCTGGGAATGGAGAAGTTTTCCTCTGGCTGGAGACAGAGGAGGTGGGAGAGCGAGGGATCCTGGAGAGACATGAGACTCAGCAAAACCCCTTTTTAGTTTCTTCTCCTTCAGATTCCCTCCTGCTCTGCACAAACTCTACAAATCCAGATGTGTTGGAGCATTTTTGATCAGGCGTGATGCTTTACCAGCATCACGCAACTCATTTTACTCCTCTTATTAAAAAAAATAGATTTAATTCTGTATTCTAACAACTGTAGACCACCATTAAGGCTTTTAACTTCAAGCATGCAGTCAGTGATTCATGCTAAATCTGTTTTGAAGGTTTGGCCTAATTTAGCAGCATTGATCAAACGCAGAGAGGAGGAAAAAAACAGCATTGTATTAAATTTTTGATGGTTGCTTTTATTAGTGCAGAAAGCAAACCGGCTTCTTGAATTTAGGCTGTTTTTATAAACAAGGTTGGGCTGCAGAGACCGACTTTCTCTGAATATATTTGTGAGCTGTTTATTCTGCGTAAATAAAACAGGTTTTTAAGATTTTACATTTTTATGAACTACAGGTTGATTTGAAGTGAAGTTCTTATAGGAGCAGGTTAAGATCAAAGATCAGATCAGGGTTTAGGCTAATTTTTTTTGCATCTGAAGAAAAGTTTTGTTCAAACTAACGTGGATATTTTGCAGAAGTAATCACTTCCTGCTGCTTCTTGTTTGATGCTAACGGAGGTTTTGATGAGGAAAAACAAACTTTCAGTTTTTTTTAGGAGTATTTAAAAATCTGAGTCCAAATTTCTCCTAAAAATAAGATTTTGTGAGGAGTCATAATTAGAACATAGGGAAGCTTTTCTAATTTTACTCTCTCGGTATGCTCTCCTTTGTATATTTTGCCTTTTTCCCTTTTGCTATTTGTTCTGTTTTGCTCACATTGGCACCACAGAGAGAGCGGTGCTGCCAGAGCTCCTAAACGCAGCAGGAAGTCTCTGTTTCTTCCCTTTTCTCCCTCTCTGGGGTGGGGGGGGGAGAGGAACTCGAGCAGCATTCTCTTATTTGTCCTGTTTTATCTGTTTGTGTAGCCGCTTTGACACGTGTGCACGTTACATGTGCGGCGGCAACAAAAGCCAACCGGCTCGTTCTCACCAGAATATTTTTTTATTTTTTGGTAGGAAATGGGACGATGTGCAGGGAAACAAAGACTACAGAGGAAGGTGGAACAGGAAGAATGAGGGGAGGAAAAGGAGGGGTGGAGGGGATTAAAGTGGTTGGGAAGCAGAGAGGTGGAGGAGAGGTGAAAAGTGTCACATGTACACATGTCAGGAGAGGAGGTGGGGGGAGGGAGAGGAGGTCAGCGAGGTAAAGTAGTGCTGTATGTGGTGACAGGACAGTGTTACCATGAAAATCAATACTCCTGTCTGCCTGTGTGTCCATCCCATAATAACATGAACACCAGGGTGTTCTGCACCTGCGTTACACAACGTCTATGTTCCTCTTTTAACTGTTTTTATCTTTCTTTATAGGGAAACACAGAAAACAAGGCCTTCAATACACCAAACATAATAAACACATAAGGTAGGAGCGGCTTTTATTCCCTTTAAAAATAAGTTTCACACAAATGATCGACACAAATCAGATCGAGGATTTTTTCTCCTCGATCTTATGTTTAATTTTCTTCCTCAAATATTCAATCTATCGCATCAAACTGGATTAAGTTTCAAAGTGGAGCTTGGAGAAATAAGCAGATATAGATGGTTGAAACATTTGCAACAAGTGCATTTTCTCAAAATATAATGAATAAAATACCTTTTATCTATATGAAATACCTGAAATATAATGTATTCTGAAATCATTTTTTGAAGCCCTTTTTTGAGTAGTAGCTACAAAAAACATGATTTTGAGCAGAAATGCCTTAAATTTTAGTCATTTTCCTTGCAAACTAGCAAAGCTTTTTTTCTTCCCATCTGGTAAATGTTAATATCCAAAAATTGTTTAGTCAATTCTTCATGAGAATAACTTAAAAATCTGATTCAGACAAAATATCAGTGGTTTATCCGTTTATCCTGATTAGAATTAGAATTGAGTCTCTTGAACAGCTCAGGATGATGAAAATGTAGCTGAAATCATTTTAACTTGATCCTCGGTTTTGATGCGATGGCTCACATTTATTCATGTTCTGTCTGAGTCTGCACTCAGTCCGTAGATCACGAGTCTCTTGTTCTCAGGGTTGTGGGTTTGACTCCACATTTGGTGCATCAGTTTTGAACATGACACTTTTGTCATGCCAAGATATTACAGTAAGAATCATCTTGACCTGAGGCTAATTCAGTATCAAGCATTCAGGCCTAAATGGTGTTACAGAATTCCCTAATTCTCACTTAACTTTTTTAGTTATCAATAGACCATTTGTAGTTACAAATGTGCTGAGCAGCCACGTCACAGGTTGTCCAATACAAACACTGAGGTTGCTATGGAAACGCCATAGAAACATCAAATTCACCCTGTAAATTTATATTGTTATACAGACTCCATGTAATTGCTCTAAACTGATTTGTGTTAAACTTTACTTTAAGATCATAGATGAGATTTTTCATAATCTGCTTTTTGAGCTTGTTTTTGTAGTTTTTGTTGCCACGGTTCAGAGTATTTATTATGCATAGATACTAACAAGGGCAGGTCATTTAAAGACCAGTAAAAGCTGAAATAATTAAATATTTTTAATGTCTCGTGGCACTCAGTTTGTCTATATCAGCAGATAAGAATAAAATAAAAATTGAATTGAAACAGTAAAAGCTATATTTTGTTGGTAAATGCATAAAAATCTAATCATGTCAACAATAAAAGTTACAAAATTATATTTTTACAAATATAAAACTTTAAAGTGCTTTTTCTGTTCTACCTGCTCCAGTGTTTTTGCTGCCATAATTTGCAAAAAAAAAACATCAGCTAAACAGAAAAAATGGCGGCTGCATCCATCACATTTATGTAGGTTTGTTTTTACAGAATAACCTCTAACCCCTACCCAGAATGCTGTGCTGGCAGAAAACTACAAAATGACCTAACTCTCCTAACTTTGCTTCAGTGCTCCTCACTCTTTGTCTCGTCAGTTTGAAGTTATTGATCAAAACATGAAGTTCTTACTTTTTAATGGTGAGATACGAGGCTTTTATGACTTTTGATGCTGAATGATGAAGTCTTGATAGACTCTTAGATAAATGTCATGTGTGTGATCAAACTGATATATTTGTCAGAAAGACTCTTGAGACAAAAGAAGGAACGACTTTTGATTCAGCATTCATAACTTATGCAGTTTATTAAACATTTATATAAACTTGAATAACAGTTTTTTTTATCACTTTTTAAAAATGTCTTCTATCTCCAACCTTCCTGCCATCCATCTCTCCTCCCCTTCTTGTCTTCCTGCCCACCACACACAGACCCGCTGGCATCCTGACACTTTAAACACACACACACCCTCTTCCCCCTCACTGCCTCCTCTCACCACCCACATAGAAATGAAGACCTATATAGACCACAACACACACACACACTCTGTACTTTCAGCACTTTCTTCTTTACCATACTCAGCAGGATCAGATGTCAGGTCAACTGACACAACAGAGGCTGTATTTTTCTTTTCACAGCGCTCTGTTTCCTCTTCCCTCTTATAGAATATATGCATTTTTCAAAACCAACCCACAGACGCACACACACGCAGAGCTTTCAAGTGAAGTTGGAGGCGATGAAGCAAAAAAAAAAAAAGGATTTAGAGATATGAAACGAATGGAATATAGAAAGCATAGAGGTCGACTCTCGGCTACATATGTAAGCAAAGAGTGGCTAACAGAGCGTGCATGCAAGACGTAAAGGATTTTATGTCGGGGCAACATGAATAAATAATTTCCATGCACTAACAAAGGACCCAAGAGTCTCCCACATACATTCATTTAACACAGACTGGCAGCTAAACCTGTTTGCAACATGCAGAGAAACAATTACACCATCATAAATGAAGCATCCAGTTAAGAAAAAAAAGACATTCAAGACAAAGTTAAATGGGTCTGAGGTGCTCATAACTATAGATGGAGATGCCCTCGTTCTGTTCACAGACCAGTGTTGGGTCAGGCTGCCCTCAAAGTCATACGGTCTTCCAGTTCTAATAAAACTGCTGATGTTGGGTCTTATTGATAAACCTATTGCAAAATGACACTCTTTGATCTTTGGCTTGGATTTGTCTAATCACTGGGATGCTTTTTTTGTAATAACTAGTTAGTGTCTCCCTCATCTCTTTGTCATGATGGATTCTGTAACTAAGACAAAAAGTAAGTAAATTTATGTTTGGTAGATTATTTATTTGTTGTAACAATGCTTCTTGGCAATAGCAACAGCAAAATAAGCTGTTTGTCAGAAGATTTGGCAAACTTTTCATCTGCACAACCCTATGGGATATGCATAAAACTCAATAAAACAATATATATTGATATTTTTAAAGACAATATTGTATCTATTTTCTTTCTTTTAATTTTTTTATATCAATATACCCTCCAACCCTTAGGGGGCAGTATAACGATGCATAATTCCGGTTTAGAGCGAGGAACAGCAAGCTGCAGGATAATTTCATTCATTTTCATTTATTGTTTATTTAAATAGTTGTGTAAACAAAGTGGCCTGGAAGCACCTTCATTCTGAAACGCAGACATTTGGACACATTTAGTTTTTTTCTAATTATAAATATAATTTTACAATATTTTGCTGTTTTTTGTTGAGTCAGTGGCATTGAGCGATAAGAAAAAGTAAAATATATCAAAATCTAATTGAATCGCCAGGTGATACCCAGCTCACCACAGCCCACATTCTGCTCATCCCAGGCATGTTCCTTACAAATGTGGCATCATTTAAAAGGGAAATTAGCAGGCTTTATAAGATTTATTACCAAGGAGCATTGTTGCAACAAAGAAAAAATCCACCAAACACACATTTACTTACTTTTTGTAAGTTAATTTTGGAAAAAAACATTTTGTGAATTTGCACATTCCGTATACAAAACCAATTTTAACCATTTAAAGATAAGCTAAATCTAGTTCTCTAACTTCTCATTATTGTTTATTCTAAGAGACAGATTGTGCCTTTTGCTGCTTTTTGTGTGTTTTTCTTTGGCGTTTGATTTTATCGTAGCTTCTCACAGTGAAAAGCAATTAGCAACATGCAGCTATTTAAAACACTAAATATTAAATTGTATAGGAGCCTGTGTTCTGCTTTGTAGCGTCGCTCTGCTGCCGTTTTTCCTTGCTGCTCTGATGCAGCAGCAGCTTAAGTGCCTTGCTCAGGGGCACAGTAACAGTAGCAGACAGTGGAGTCGAGCGTTTTCATCCGTTCTTTCGGCTGCCTTCCAGTGGAAAACCACACAGCTTTCACCTTAAGGCTACCGCTGGCCCTGATATATATTTAAGTGCAGGCAGCCCTCAGCGAAAACACACAGAGCAACACGGCCACAGACCATGTGTACAAGCCAGATTTGGCACCGTCCTCATGTCTGCCATATGGTTGGTTCCTCCCCGCTGTGCAAACCCTGCAGGCCAAACACACAGCGCTCGTGTGTGTGTGTGTGTGGGGGGGGGGTGTCTGAATGTGTGTGAGAAATGAAACAGAAGCAAATCAGACAAAAAGGGAAGACAGGAGGATCTTAACAGGATTGAGGCTTTAGAAGACAATAATGCAAGGATTTAGTTTGTTTATTTTTCATCTCCATGGTTCTTTATAAAAAAGGAAAGAAAAAGATTTGTATCTTTCAGGTTCAACCTTCATCTAGCTTTGATGAAATCAGAAGACCTACATGTTTTCCTACATAAAGAAACGATCCATATAATTCAATCCTGTGGGCTGCAGAAACCTAATCTTACTGGTGCAACGCATAAACTCGCATTAGATTTCATGTATTTAAACAGACAGAAGTCTAACAGTTTTTATTTTCTATTTACAGTAAAAATATCTAACATGATGCAACAATTGTGAATTATTTCTGTATGAACTGTTCAAGGAAAAAAGACGATTACTTCAGTCACAAAGTGGATTGTGGAGAAATAATGTGTAGTTTAAAATGTTAGAATGAATAATACCTTACAGGTTGTTTCAATGAAATATCAGAAATATAATTTTAAATGATTTTTGAAGCCCTTTTTTTGAGTAGCAGCAACAAAAAACATGATTTTGATCAGAAAAGCTTTACATTTTAGTCATTTTCCCTGCAAGTTAGCGAAGTGTTTTTTATTTCCAGCTGGTAAATCTTAATACCCAAACATTGTTTGAGGTTCCCTTTTTGAAATGACATTATTAGAATAACCTAAAAATAGGATTCAGACCAAATATCAATGGTTTATCCTGATTAGGAAGACAAATTGAGGCTTATCTCTGGAGCTGCTCAGGATATCAGGATGATCTAAGTTTAAAAAGCATAAATCTGAAAATGTGCTGTGGTCATTTTGACTAAATCTGTCTTGATCAGTTTGATGTGATGGGTCATATTTGGTGTGGTAGTAGCTGAGAGTTATTCTCAACACATACTCCAAACACCAATGTATCTAGTGAGTTATCACATTGTAGTGTGAGGTTGTATATGATATAATTTGTTGGACCAAAACTTCTTTAATTTCCTTCCTTCTCATCATAAAAAGATCTTAGTTTAAAACTCTGGCATGAAAGGGTAAAATGCACAGACCTTTTCACGTATACCACCATCTTTGTCTAGCACAAAGCATCATGGTCCAGATACATACAAATAAGTTAGAATATCAATGAAAACATAAGATTGTTGCAGCTAGGTAATATAATATAGATGTAGCGATAATTGGCTGATGGGGTTTACATCAATTTGGTCACATATCATATTTGCTCCAGATCATTTTGATCCCTTAATTTTACAAAATATAAGTATGGACTATTTTAAAACTTGAACACATCTATATAATTGTATACTATTAACAATAATATATACCTTGCAGACCATAGTAACAAATGCATTTACTCCAATTTAAACAAAAACACACATTAACCAAATAATATTTATACCAAATATGATAATGCTCTGCCTTTTATTATGTTTGTCACCAGCCCCACTGGTCATAATGCTGTTAATATGATCTGTATTAGGCTATTATAGTAATACCTTTTTATATTTATAGTGAAATTATATTACAACAGTATAACATTACCTCTATTTTGCATCTCCAGTTTATTTTAGGCACTAAAACCAAAATTTGAGCAGCACAACGGTTCTGGATGAGTTTGTCCTTTTTCTGAATAATGTTGGTACAATCCAATCTTTAAAGTTTGAGAACCAGTCCATCATTGACTTTACGTCAGTTGCCCCCAAACAATCCCACAAACCACTGCGTGCCTAAACGGTACCTGCGAAAACGTCCGTTCCTTCAATCGCTGATAGATTTTTAATTAACAACTGAATGACACTCATTCAAGATGGGTCGCAAGTTTTAGCTAAATATCTGTAAAACTGGACGAGTTGTAGACAAAGGCTGAATAAAATGCTGCGATGGGCAAACGTAGAGGAGGTAGTGCAGGGAGGTGGAAGGAAAGCAGGAGGCTGGACAGACAGCCGTCTCTGTGAACCTGCATAGACAAGCACAGTCAAGCTGCTTTTGTGAAAGAGAGGCAGAGAGAGCCAGGATGTTTTGACAGCTCGGAGCCATCGCAGCAGCAGAAGGCTGTGTGTGTGTGTGTGTGTTGGCGTGTGGGGTGCAGGTGTTTGTGTGTGCTTCTGTGTGTTTCTGCGTTAGAAAAAAAACAAAGGCAGAGATCAGTCGATTTATTCAGATTCATACGCAAAGAGAAAGAAGGGAAAAGTTTAGCACACAGCCCGGGATGAATGATTCATAAACACACGTTGTGTTGTGTGTGTTGTGAGAATATGAATGTGTGTGTGCGTATTGATATGTAAAGGAAGCCTTGCACCGCACCCCGTCACGCATCAATCTGGTCATGACAAGTCTTCTCATTAGAGGAGTTTTGACGAGTGGTTTCACATTTCTCCTCCACCTGCCTCTTTTTTTTTTTTTTTAACAAAAACAAGGGCGCACACTCTTCATCAGCCTCACACAGTTCCTCACAGCCACCCTGGGAGCTGCCCTGGACAAACGCTGTCTTCTGCAGCAGTCTGAGAGCTGTTGGAGGTGAGGTGTTTGGCTCAAGGGCACCTCAACCTGACTGTATATCATTTTTTAATACTTATTTTTTTTTAAATAAATAAAAAATCATTATTAATTCACTCTGCTTTTTCCTCAGCCAGCCTCAGGATCGGCTCTGCTGACCCTCAGAGTCCTAAAACTGCTGCTTATACCCCTCTCTGTTTGACAGCAAAAGCTTGTTTATCTCATGATGAAACCATTTGTGACTCGAAACGTGCAGAATATCATCAAACAACACATAAAACCTGCATTAATATGACCAGCTTGTTGGTGTTAAAGCTGGACAATCCTGTACTTGGGTTTGTTAGCAAAATATTTATTATACCACTGGTTGGATTTTAATGAAACTCAAAGTAATCAGATGTAAATTCAAGACAATCAATCTCAGAAAACAGAAAATTAGCTTTAACTTAGTCACTTTTTTAAAAATATTGAGCAAAGATTTGGTGTCATCCCTAACAAAAACACAAAATCTCATGTTTCTGAAGGAGACTGAATGAAGCGGTTTTAAAACATTTAACTAAAATGGTCATAACTCAACATAAAATCATTTTATCCAGCGTAATTTATTTTATTACTGAGTATTCTGTTGAATAACCAGATCTATTTCTGTTACAGAGAGACAATGATGGTGAGACAAAAAAGACATAAATGACTCCAAAAATGTAATTTTACTAACCAGCCATGTTTAAACACTATCAATGATGTATTATGCAGTTTTTCTATAAATCTACAGACAATGCTGGATTTTTTGTGCCACTTTTTGAATCTGTTATAAAATCTTGACCAGGAGGACTTTCACAAACTGGAACAATGATGTCATTTATATCATTAGAGCCCACTTTAGAACCAGAACACTGTTCTGTACCGTCAACATTCTCAGTCTAGATCTTTTTGACAGCTAAACTCTTTACATGATGTCATAAACTCACTACCTCTTCAGAAAATGTAATCTTTAATGTTATTACTCACAATTTATTTGACTTCTTTAAATGGATTTAGCTCCTAATGCTTTTATGTTTTTTGTTTTTCTGACTTGATACTTGAAAATCATTTCTCCAATGTAAGTTGTTTTGGTTAAAAGTCAGGATTAATGACCTGAAACAATTATAAAGTCTTCATAATGAAGCTAAAGAAATAATCTGGTTTGTCACACAATATATTTATTATATCAAAACAATTCAAATACATAATCTATAAAAATAATTCCTGAAATGTTTGGTATTCCATATGGAATTTGAAGAAAAACTCCTCACGGCTTCCAGGAAAATAAGATTTACGAGGTTTGAACAAGACTTGAGGTTTTTTTTTCCTGACTGTCTGTTTTATACAAACTCCCTGCTTCTCCTGCCAGACAACCAGCAGCACACAAGCAAACAGGCGGTGCGGGCTGTTTGACGAGCGTGCACGTGTGTGTCGAGGGGGGGGGGGAGTTTGGCCTTTTAGGAAATATAAAATGAGTGTG
>JARVJO010000180.1:7007208-7019464 GCA_031762555.1 Cynodonichthys magdalenae | reverse complement strand
GACCAAACTCTCTGAGGAATGCTTCCAGCACCTTGTTGAATCCATGCCACGAAGAATTGAGGCAGTTCTGAAGGCAATAGGGGGTCCAACCCGTTACTAGCATGGTGTACCTAATAAAGTGGCCGGTGAGTGTACTTCCATGCTGGGAGGTTGGTGCAGTGCTAACGTTACATGACTTCAGTCAAGAAGTTCAGGGGTGCAGGGTTAAAATCATGGTGTATGGTTGCAGAATGAGGGAGATGACGTCATGCAAGATTGGATGCTGCTCAGATTCTGATGAGAAATTCAACTGATGCTGGAGGCAGAATGTGTGACACAGGGAAGACGATACCCAATGATGATATACTTTTTATAAATAACCAAATCCTCCACTTGCTCACTTTTTAATGTAATTTGAGTTTTCTGTTATAGTTTGTTAGAAAGTATATTTAGTCTCTGTGCTAATAGCAGTTAAATTACACAATTTATGTTGGTATAAAAGCAATTTATTGATAACGGGCCGAGGAACCGTGTCAGAACCACCCAAGAGAGCTCTAATTGTAATCTACAAAGTTCCTTTGGCTGATTTGCAGGTTGGATGCTGTCGCCCCTTGTTGAAGTTTTGTATTTCGTAGCTCTGGAGAAGCAGCTCATTAGCTCATTTTCAGAAGAATGTACAGCAGAGGTGTGTGTGTGTGTGCCTAAAAATGTCCAAGTGAAGATAATTAGCTGTTCTGTTGGGCAGTAAAGTATGAAAAAAGACACACATACAGTTTTAAGATTAAATACTTTAAGCATGGGCCTGTGTGTGTGTGTGTGTGTGTGTGTGTGTTTTGCTGACAGTTATCGATGTTTATTTTTATGGAAGCATTTTGTTTGTGTGTTTGTGTGTATGGGCGTGTGTGCTCAGAAGGTATTTTAACACGACTACCCGACTTTTTGCAGCCCACAGCTAAACCAGTGACTCACAAATTCCTCTTTCCCAGCAACTTCACTTTTTTTTTCTCCGTCTGTTCTTTCTCTCTCTCTTTTTTTAACAACTTTTCCTGGTTTTCTGTCATTTTTTTCTGACATGTGCCCTCCCTCTCCTTTGTTGCTCTCTGTAGGTTGGATGCTGACTCGCAGACTTCAGGACAGACGTGCTTTTTTTCCCTCCTCTCCTTACTCCCCCACATGTCTTAGCCTCTGCCAGCCTTAAAACCTGTGAGTTACCATCTATGCTCCAAACTTTTTTTAGTTTTGTCAGTTTGTTTTTCAGCTGTTGGACCATTTTTGAGGCTTGCAACATTAACATGAATAAGTTAGTAACCTAAATGCTGCATTAGGCACTTCACTGAAGGAAGAATTAGAGAATTTAACATTGCAAAGTCATCACCTATTAAAAAAACTGAAAAATTAGTGAGAGCCAAGAGGTGTTGACAACATATTTTCCTACAAAAATAATCATTTTCAGAATTTTAAGGGCTAAGATCATTAAATTAGTTGATTTATATTTAGTGATAGGTGTTAAAACTATAATAAAAACAACTTAGACACTTCTATTGTTAATAAATTTAAGAAAACCTTTCATTCTAATGATTAGGTTAGTTAAAAAATGTCATCAAGTATTTTAGAAATACTCTCATACATACACACATTCCTGTGTGAGAAGAAAAGTTTCCAGACACACATGGGCACGAGAGTTCGGCTTCTGGGGCCTCCCGGGACTTCAAAGGGCCGTCTACTGTAGTTCAGCGGCACCTTAACACCAGGTGCTGCAGACATGAGGAAGCAGGAACAGTGGGTGGAGGGCTGGCGATGGAGAAACGGGAAATGGGAGAAATATCTTACCTGGGAACAGGAAGGATTGGTAGAAAAACTAAAGATTAACAAGTGGAAGGAGGAAGAGGAAATACAAAATAAAAAAGAACTTATAGTAGTGAAAGCAAAAAGAATGTAATTTGAGAAAACCAACAGACATATTGACTCGAGCCAGAGAGACAGATAAAGTGTCAGAAAAGAGAAGCAGACAGCAGCCGAGGGGGGGGCAGTAACACTCTGCTGCTAATGCCAGCGCCGCTTTGTTGTGAAGAACCCCAGTTCCCTGTTTAATGGCGAACTAGTCCTTTAATGACGGCAGTAAAACACGCTCGCACAGAATGCTGTTCCTCTCCGCCTGACAGGAAATCTGGTTCAGAGCACAACGTGACGAGTCACAGTTCAGCTTTTACAGCTTGCCAGCTGAACACTCACACAAACCAAAGTTCAAACGCGAAAGCTGCTCTCACTGGATAAAAAAAAGGCTTTGTCGGCAACATGTGCGCAGCAGAAATGTGGGTCTCTGTCTAATTTAGGTGGCTGCGTGTTTTTCTATTGGTCTGTGCAGGAGCTGTCAATCATCAAACATCAGAATGAGCAGGTGTGAGGAGAGAATTACATCTTTAACAAAGATATTAAAAGCTTTGTTTTCTGGATATGCACTAAGATGACGTATTCATCAGCACTGAGTTTAGTTTTCATTTGACATTTTAAACCTCCGTTAGCTTAGCTTATAACAAAAAGCAGAGGAGAGCAGCTGATGTGGTCTGGCTCGGGTATAAAAAGTATAAAATCTGCTCATTAAAGGTGTTTTCACACGTCCGCGTGCTGCAGAGCTGCTGCCATTTGTGGACCAGCTCCATTTATTGATGCAAAGCCGTCAAACTGGACAGCGTGCTGGTTTCTCCCTGCCAGCTCCTGGATGACGTGCCATCATTTGGCTGTCTCAGGAAGGAGGGGACAAAAAATGCAAATGTCCAACAAAGATGATGAGCTGTTAGGAATGAGGACAAATGAAAACTGGGGTTGTTGAGATAATGACTTGTGCCAGAGTCCCAGGTTTGGTTTTAAAACCAAGGCCTCAGGGGTCATTTTGACCTAAGGACAGCAGGAGGGTTAGGGGGATTGTGACCACATCTGCAGCTCAACACAGACCCTACCTGTGCACCATTTTATATCAAGAACATGCTTCATGCATTTGTCTATAAGGTTAGGAAGCAGTCAGTTTTAAAGCTATTGAGCCAAAGTGCATTGAGAATGTGCTGAGTCATCAAGACATTCTGAGCACTCATCACACCAAGATTTTATATCTTGTGAGATCGTTCATGACGTCATTTGCAGGGTTTGACCAAAACGGGTGCATCTCTCAGCATGATAAAAATCTAATTTTAACAAGGTCAATTTGATCTCATGTTTGTGTTGGTTTGTGTTTATAAAAGGAAAAATCTCACTGAAAGCTGGTGTTTATATCACTTTTAATTGGACCTGGAGACGATGAGACTTATTTGTCATGGAGTAACTCCGATTGCTCTGTTTTTCACTTGACATTTGTCTGTAAAAAAAACAGGTGTTGGTTGGGTTTTTGTCCAATTTGAGGGGGAAACAGAAGCTTTAACTCTTGGCAAGAAACACTCTTAATTTAGTGAACAGGTTTTGAAGATTTGGGAGCAGAAAATACTCAGGAGGGATAAAGAACTGAACCACAACAGCAGAACAGACTCTTACTGGCAGTGAGTTTATTAGTACACGAAAGAAAGAGGAACTGCTTTAAAAAAAAAAAAGAAAAATGAAGTGTTGAATTATTTTCTGGTAGTGAGCTCATAGCTACTATAGTTGTCAGAGTGTGGCCTTTTTTTAAAAAAATATTTTCTTTTAAACAAACTCAGCTTTTTAGTGCACATATCCTGAACACAATATAAGTCCGATCAACTCCAGAGCTGAATTTATTCATCCTGATGCTAATTTAGATTGCAGCTTAATATCTCACCAATCATTCCAGGATTAAAGGCTTTCGTATTTTCAAATCCTGCTGATGTGTTCTTGAGCAAAACTCTCCAGCAGTTTGTGCTCTGAAACCAAGCCTGACCTTTGACCTCTTTGAGGAGGGTAGCAAACCAAAAAAAAAAGAGGAGATTCTGCCTGTGGGGAATAATAAAGTATCACATTATCATTTGAATGCAGCTGATTGTATCTCTGTCAGTCTACGTTTCGTCCTGCAGACCTGTTTGTAGGAATACAACCTTCTGTATCTGTGGGGACAAAGTCTGCACGCCAAATGTCAAACGATAAGAGACAATCGTGATCCGGTGGGCCTCCCACCCTGCTATTCATTTAACGAATGAATCGCAGCTGCAGTTTACTCCTGTTTCTTTGCTGCTGCAAACTGAGAACTGCTAAACTCATATTATCGTGTTATTATTATGCTTAAATACTGTCTGATGTTAAATGCTGTTTTTCTTCTTCTTATAGCAAGATTGGAAGTCTTGAGCATCGCAGAACCGAATTTCACAAACAAGTTGGTGTGCAATTGTTGCAGCATATTGCTCAAGAGCAAAGAGCTGGAGAAACTTATAAACACCATTCTCTGCTTTTTTAAAATTATTATTGTCCCTGTGGTCAACGATATCTCTTGTCGGCCTTTATCCCCAAATCCCCACAGACAGAGTCAGGAGAATGCTTAAATGCTCTGAATGATGGTGAGGAATGCTAAAAGGAAAAGCGTGTGTGTGTGTGTGTGTGGTAATGAGGGGGAGCAAGGAGAGAAGGGAGTAAGGAGGGGTGAGAGGGGAAAGGGAGGTCTCCTGCCTGGTCTAGGATCTGGTATGCATGACTGAACAAGAGGAGGAAAAAAAAAACATGAAAACCTGCCTTGCTAACTTCTAAAGACGGACAATGGCCCCTGACTGGCCTGGCAAGCCGTGTGTGTGCGTGTGTGTGTCCCTTCACATACAGGACATGTCTTGATGGAAAGCAGAAAAACAAAAATGCCCCTCTAACTAACTTTTAGACCCTATTACGGTGCAGATGTAGCAGCTGAACATCATGTGAAGCAAACCAGCAACTCTTTATGAAATCCACTAAAAATAACTTGAGTTTTAATGTGAAACTCAACAAAGATTTGTTTTTCTTTTAAAGAGGAGACGTCACTTATTTAAAAAAAATCAAAAAGACAGAACAGTGTGCTATAATAAACGCCATGGTGATAATTAATTACACAGGCAGCGCTGCCAAATCAAGACAGCATCCATTTTGTTTCTTCATAAATAAATAAACAAATCAATTTTTTTTTTTTTTAATTCCCAAGCTGTTTCAATAAGAATGGACAGACGGGGACAATAGTCCTAAATGTGTGGGTGGCTATTAAGAGGAATACATTCAAATAAAAGACTGCATATTAAAATATTTAAGTTAAAATGTGATGGTTTTCTCAAGACACGAAGTAATCCACACAGCCCCTTTGTTCATTATATAAATATCTTTAATTGCTTTAATCGTAAGAATATAAAACAATTTAATTTGGGATTCTGCATTATTTTTTTTTTACAAACACATAATATACAGTACATCTTTTTATTATCAAACACACAGCTTGTTCAGCAGGACGCACATCCGTATATTCATTTTCTAGCAGGTCATTGCATTTCATTAAAATGCGCACACACTGGCGTCAGTGTGAGCGTGTGCATGTGTGTACAGCCTAAATGTGTGTGTGAAAGGAGGATGAGAGATGAGGTGTGGGGGGGAGCAAGAAAGAGACGCATTCTGCTTGTTGTAACTTGAGTCGGGAGAGGGAGAAAAGAAATAATCAATTGCTCCTTATTCCAAGCATGTCTTGAGATGGATTCAGGGGTAATTTTTAATTTGGGCGATAAAAAGAAGGGGTTAAAAGATGGGAAGAGGAGGGGGGAAAAAAGCACAATATCCCCCTGCCTTTCTCACTGTGCACCGGTGAGAACTTGAATATGAATGAGTTTGATATTAATGTGGGAAAAAAAACTAAATCAAACCATGAGACAAACCCTGATTCGTTCGGATCAATAAAGGGTAAGAGATAGAAATCACTTCAATTTGAAGTACTCTGAACACCATGCACTGACATTTCATCTCCATCAGCATCCTTTACAAAACACAGCCTAATAATCCTGTAAGGACCTACGTTAGGTTTTCCTGCCAGGGTCACAATCGCCTTTTAAAATGGACTAAAGAGCTTGAAAGTTGGACTTTAACCCTTAAAGAATGAAGGAAACAAACAAAAACCTTTTGCATCACAGCAGTTTTTGTGAATTTTGCATAAAAGCGACATTCGCTTGTAATCGGACTGGATTTTAGAGCTCTTTCTGGGGGGGAAATCCTTGCTGTTTACGGGGGTAAATTAACAAAAGGTAGTTTATATTGTGCACTAGTCTCCTTTCTCTGGTTCTGCTCTCTGGAAGGAGGGAGGGAAAGGGTGGGGGAGGGGGCAGACACAGTCCCTTTAGGCACATTTTCTACCAGTTTCTCATTCCCGGCTTTCTTTTCTTTGTAACAGTAAACAACCTTTTAAAAATAACCAACATACGAGGTAGCCAAATGTTTTCCAGGCGTGATGGCTGTAGGGGAGATTGGTCAAATCCAGACTCGTAGCAAAAATAAAATCTCATTCATAACTTTTACAACCTCTCTTTTGCTTTGAATAGAAAAAAAATGTTTTTTTTTATGTATATATATATATTTATAAAAGTTTGAATTCCAGAATCTCCTGGAAGTAAGTGTCAAGAGATGAAACAGCCCCATAAGAAAAAACTTATAACTTGATTGAAAAATTTGCTTTATACTTCATTCAAGTCCTCAATCATATTTTCCGTGCTAATAATATCAAATCAAAACATTTGTTAACAGGAACAAAACGTAAGTTTTAATTGCTATCTAGCAGGCGGGAGACTAAATTATATCACAGATATAAATTTAAAATCCCGCAACAGAAATAAAAAAAAAAAAAAAAAAATCTAGCCATATGGAAGGTTTTTATTTTTAAATAAAACTCCAACTATTTAGCCCTCCTGTGTTCCCTCCCCGAATAAAAACCAAAATAAAGAAAATCAAACCACACACACAGACTCAAACACTTCCAATCACCTAACTTTCTCACTCTCTGTCATCTGCCAGAGTCCCAGGTTCAACACTTTAAGGCAGGGGAGCTGGGTGATCCTCTCCAGTCCCCTCTTGGTGATCTTGGTACATCCATACAGGTCGATGCCCACCAGCTGGGTCAGGTGGTCTGCTATGAGCTCCAGCCCTTTGTCTGTGATGCGCACGCACTGTCCAATGTTCAGGGTCCTCAGCTCGTGCATCTGCCTCACCATCCGGTTTATCCCGTCGTCGGAGATGTGACACGAGCACAGGGACAGGGACTTCAGCTGGTACAGCCCCTGAGCGATGTACGCCAGCGTCTGGTCCCCGATCTTGTCACAGAAAGAAACATCGAGCCCAGAGAGCCTGAGAGTGCCCATGGCGAGGTGCATAGTCCCAGTGTCGCTGATGTTGTCACAAGAGCGTAGGTTGAGGTTCCACAGGGAGGTCATGTGGGACAGGTGGATCATGCCTGCGTCTGAGATCCCCCCACAGAAACTCAGGTTCAGCACCCGCAGCTTGGTCAGTCCCTTGGAAATGTGTTTGAGTGACAAATCTGTCAGCTTCTGACAGTCCTGGAGAGTCAGGTACTCCAGGTTTAGGCAGCCCTCCGCTGCACTACGAGTCATACCCGCCAAGTGTCCAATCCCCACATCTGAGACATGCCTGCAGGACCTCAGATTGAGGCTCTTGAGTCTGTGGAGGCCCCACGCTATCAGCAGAAGCCCAGTGTTGGTGATGTTGCTGCAGCCACCCAGCTCCAGCACCTCCAGGTTCTTCAGGTACTGGGCAATCCGGCCTAAGCTGGAGTCTGTGATCTGCTTGCAAAGACTCAGGTTCAAAACCCTCAGTGACGGGATCTCCTGCACAAACGCGTGGCCCAGCCCGTTATCCGTCAGGTTGTAGCAGCCGGACAGATTGAGGGACTCGATGTTGGGCATTCCTTGGATGACATAGCTCAGGCTGCGGCGCAGAGACAGGATCTGGACCCTCCGGATGCCCCTGGCCTGAAGGCTGGGGAACAAGGATGGATTTGCCCGGCGGAGGTGCAGCTTGGCTTCAACCCCCCTCCACACCGACTTGTGGTAGGACGCATCCCTCCAAGCGATGCACACTTGGGCTACCCTGCCTTTGTCCCTCACGTCCAGATAACTGAAAATCATAGCCAAAATTTCCGGGAAGAGGCACGAAATGTGCGTCTCCATTGTTTTTCAAACCCCAGGCATATAAGAATCAATACTCCACACCTCCCAGGCTGAAAAAAAGAACCCACTCCAGCAGCTTTCACTCTAAAAATTATGCAAAAAAGTGTCAACAGTCCCAGTTATCTACAAAAGTAGAAAGGGACAGAGGAGTTGTGTCTCTCTTATTTTTCCTCACACACTGACTGAACTGTGCAAAATCGATCCAACTCTTTTCTAGTGCCACGTGATCCGGTGTGGTTGCGCAGCAGGATTCAAAAAAACAAAACAAAAAAAATAAAACAAAAAAGGCGTTTACTCTGGTCTTAACCCTACTATCCGCCAAAAAAGGAGCAGGAGAGGGGGTCAAAAGGAAGGAGGAGGAGGAGGAGGAGAGGAGGAAAAGGCGTCAATCCTTCCCCCTCTCTACCTCTCTCAGACGACGCTTCCTTGTATTATACCCACAAAAAGCCTTCCTCTCGCCGCCGAGCGGGGATCCAGACGGTCGTACATGTCAGAACCAGAGAGCAAAAAACAAAAAGAAAACGGCACTCTCAACGCCGCCTGCTACAAAACGGCTCCATGACAGGGGGGGAAAGCAGAAAAGACTAGAGTTGGACTAGCTTTTGTACGGAGTGAGAGGCAGAGAGGGGCGTCCTGGGCTCAAAGCCTTTGTCTGCTCTTTTCAAACCGACTTGGCAGGAACCCCAGCACTCCTGCTAAACCGAAGGGGTCAGCGGAAGTACAAATGTCTCTCTCATCCGGTCTAACGCACACGACGTAACGAATAACTGCGTCATACGCCTTGTAAAGATGTTATAACACATTCATATGCTCATTTTGACGGCCATTAATCTATAAAATGCCATTTTATTTCGAAGCTCTTCCGGTTCCCCCCTACCCCCTCCGTGTCACTCAGTTGGTACGTTCCGCCTCAGCTGGAACGGTGCGAACAGTTTCCCTTGGAAACCAACTTCTTACAATTCAGTTCACTTTGGGTTTTAACCCTTTAAGCGGACCACACAGCAAACTCTAAGCCACCAGGAGAAAAACTTCTTTTTAAATTTGTTTTCAGCTGCGTTTCTATTGAAGTTGTTTAAAAAAATGAGACACAGTTGACTCAGTTTCTTTTATTTCCTGTCACTTTATTGCAACACCAGAAAGTCACACTCCCAGCAACTGTCAGCTGTTAACTGAGGTCAATCCTGAATAAAACAAAAGCATAACTTTGCTTTTAAAACATTTTAATTAACTCAAGTTTTATTTGTGTGGTATTTGGCACAGTGTTACCAAACTTTCAAAGCTATTTTACACTCAAACTCAGTAATAACAGCTTAACATGCAACCACTACATACACATTTTGACTACATTTAGCAAGGCAAGGTTAAAAAAACTTTTCTTTTTATCTAATTTATTATGACTATAAAGCACATTTGTTATTACTTTAATATTTGAATAATATTGGTCTCAGGTGACTAAAGCACTAGCTTTTTTATTGTATCAAACTCTAAACACTTAATTAAAACATCAGCTGATCCTTGAAGGAATGTATATCACCCATCATTTTTCATGCCAAAGTTGTCAGTAATGTTAAATGAAGATGTAATAAATTTAAATTATTTAATACAAACTTTGTAAAGTATGTTTTGTGCTATCTTATTCAAGATATTGTTTATTGATTAGGATCCCCATTAGTTTCCACCAAGGTGGTTACTAGCTAATCTTCCTGGGGTCCAACTGATGTAACACAACAAAATTTAAACAAAACATAAAGCTAATTTAACACATATTATATACACAAGATTAGTCAAATTTCACATTTTACAAAATTACAAACATAAGCCCTGATTAAAAAAAACTAATGACAAAATAAGATTTAATACAAATAAGATTTCAGTGTTTTTTTTTTAAAGAGAGTCTGCTTTTTAAACATCCTATGTTTTTAGGTAATTTGTTCCATTCCTGAATAGCTCTATAGATGACTGATTTTTGTAACAAATTTGTCTTGGCACGATTTACAAATAATTTTGTTTCACAAGAGGATCTAGTAACAATTATGTATCTGATCAGAATAAATACATTTTTTCATACACTGACTCAGGTCTCCCGGTTAGTATAACTTTGTTTATAAGTAAATTATACTGCACCCTAACCTTCAATAAAGGCCACAGTAAAATACAGTGCATATCAATAATACTTGCATGAAATGGACATCTTAATACTAAGCAAGCTGCCTTATTTTACCTGCCACCTTAACAAATCTGATTTGTTGGAAGCAGACCAGAAAACTGAGCAGTATTCTAAGTGAGACATAAAGATCATACAACCTCTTTCAAAACTGATGGAACAACAAAAGGGGAACACTAAAAGAGTTCCCTTTTTGAGTTTTAGAACAATCCATTCAGTGCTTTACAAGATATTTTGCAATTTAGCTCAGTAAATGTAAAACTGACTGAGTTAAAGCCATTTTTATGTTTTCTGAATGTGCATGTACGGTTGATGTGCATCAAATGATTGTTTTTAATGAAATTTGTGAGATTTTATTAATATAGTTGACAAACGTGCACAGACATCTTTAAAAACTTTGTGAAAGACAACAACTCTGGGTTAAATCTTAGTGTACTCATATTTAATCATATAAATATGTCCATATAATACCTTTTATTCTTTACTTTTTTGTGTTAGAAGGACAGAATTAAATAGAAATGCTTTACACAGAGGCCTGTGTAGTTTGGCAAAGAAGAAGAGCTGATGAGAAAGTTAAATGAGAAAAGGCAACTAAAAGGAACGGGAGAGAAGCTGCAGGAACTGTCATCTTTACATGGAAGAGGGGCAGTCGTGCACAACTGTGAGCCACTCTGCTTTTCCTGCTTCTCCTGCTCGTCCTCTCTGTTCGTCTCGATGCAGACCTCCTGTCTTTGCTTGTTGATTTGTTTCTAAATGACTCGGTTAAAGAAACACAAAGATGGGGATGTTGTGTAAAACAAAAATGAATTACTGTTTTGCAAGCATTAAATCCATTTAATAAGTTACAAAGTACTTAAACAAACATTTAAATCTTGATTATTTTTTTTTACACTGGTCAGTTTGTAGTTAAGTAGTTTGTGTTAATTCCAGTTTAAACACAAGTTTCTGCTAATCAAAGATCCCGTTTAGAAATGCAAAGCACCCCGAACGTCTCACTTTCCGTTTAACTTATAGTCTGTACCCTCATCAAGGACAAAAACAAAGCAGTTAACTGCACCGTCCCTCGTGGCTGCCAACACCTACGTCCTTGGTATTCAGGCGCCGAGTGCGTCATGCATTTTCAAAATAGCAGCCCTGACATGAATACCAAGCTTTCTAATGACAGAGCAAGCACCTTGAGTTGGAAACAGGGTGGGAGATTTACGCCAGCTCCCTGCAGAATGTGGCTGAATTGTGGTCAGGGCTGTTCTGCAGGACAAACCTGGGATTTAAGACGACAAAACTAGTTCTGACAAAAGTAGCCTCATGTTTCGCACCAAATGTTCTGTCAAATACAGATAAATTACAAAATGAAATTTCAAACTCTGTCGCTTCAAATCAGCCAAATGATTCATTAGTTTTGTCTTTTGTCAGTTTGTTTCCTATTAGTGCAGCACAATAATCACAGGAAAGACACAAACTGCACAGGAACTGATGAGACGAGCAAAAACATTATCGCTTGGCCTTCAAGGCATCTCAGACCGTTCAACAAAGACCCACACCTGAAAACACCAGGAGTAGATCTCTCACCTCCACTTTACATCCCTCCTTTTCTTTTCATCCTTCTAGCCTATTTTTGAAGCCTAAATATAACTCACTTATGTATTCTCTTCCTCCCTCCTCTTCCTCTTATTCTCTCATCCATCCATCCATATCATTTATTTCAATTCAGTTTATTTATACAACGCCAGGTCGCAATGTACGTCGTCTCAGGGCACCGTACACCAAAAAAATAAAAAAATCTAAAGAAGCCAGCAGATTGTGTTGAATCATTTTGTCACAGTCTCTCATCCTGAGCATCAGACAGTAAAAAGAAAAAAACTCCCTTCAAAACCTCCAGCAGAACCAGGCTCAGGACAGGCGGCCATCTGCCTCGACCGGCTGGGTTTGGGGGACAAGAAAGAGACACAGAAGGACTCGTCCAGGTGTATTTTCTTCTGGAAGAGAGACAAAGAAAACATGT
>JARVJO010000180.1:6966114-7007108 GCA_031762555.1 Cynodonichthys magdalenae | reverse complement strand
ATATAACTGAGTATCATCAGCATAACAATGGAAATTTATCCCATGCTGTTTAATAACTTTACCTAATGGAAGCATATTTAAAGTAAAGAGGATTGGTCCAAGTACTGAACCCTGAGGAACTCCATGACTGACTCTGGTGTAAGATGACGATTCATTATTAACATTTACAAATATTTATCTATCCATCCATTCTATCCATTTTCTATCCATCCATCTATCCACCCAGCTACCTACCCATTTATCTTGTATCATTCTATCCATTCATCCATCCATCCATCGTGTATCTTCTATGATCTATCAATCTATTGTCTATCCATCATTCAACTATCTATCTATCCATCCATCCATCCATCCACCCCACCCATCTGCACAGAGGCAGCTTCTGTTTTGTCTCTGTTTTAATGCCCACTTTTCTGAACTATTTATTGCTTGCTGCCAAAATTTAGAGGTGACTATATTTTTGCCTGTTTCTGTGTGTGTATGTAGCGTTAGCAAAATATCTCCTAACAGAGCAAATTGCAATTGAACTATTAAAGTAACAATTAAATATAATACAACTGAGAAACTCAACCCAATGCAAGATGGCCGCCACAGCTAATGTACTTTAGCCAACACAAAAATGAGTATAACTCATTGAATTTTACAGATATTGTGCTAAAATCTGTTGTTGTAGTAGCTGAGAGTCATTAATGCGTGTCAAGTGAGATCATGTGAGATACTGTATGAAATAATGGATTATTTTAACATCATAGATGATCGTACTCTTAAACTCTACCATGAAAGGCAGTGAGCGACATGCATTCCTCTGAGAAATAAAACCCTCTTAATCCCTGCTCATGTGTTTCTGTTTGGTTCGCGTGTGTAACTTTGTGCGTCTGTGTTTTGATAATTCAGAGGAGGGCTCTAACAGGATAATTGCTCGCCTCGACAACAACGCGCTTCATCTTCACCCGCAGCGCTCGCTGGTTGCCAAGGTTACACGAGCATGTGTCAACTCGTTCCAACGAAGGTCGACACCTTCCTGATTGGATATTACAATCGCCCTGTATATCCTCTTTCCTCCTAATGCAAACAGACAAAACGACAGAGGAGGGAACGGGAAGATTCGATGACCCGAGTGCCCTGAGATTGCCCCCACACCAGCCTGCTCACTGTACACTGTACTCCATGAATCTTTAATGTTCCCTCAGGTGTTTCCTTGCTCAACCAGGGCTTCACCTATGCCTTATTGAAACTTAGTCCGTGTGTGTGGATGAGTGTGCTGACATGTATTATAAATCTGCCCTCAAAACTTCTCAGCTGCTCCTGTTATTAACTATTTCTCTGCGTTTTACGTGATGCTCTGCTGTAGAATAAAAAAAAAGATCATATTCTGCAATGATGACTTTTCCTAAAGTTTCGTTTAAAGATGTTCAGCGATATTTTGCTAACACAAGGAAACGCAGCACAGGCTGAAACATTAGTGATGAATTGGAGCACAGAAAAGGTTGGAGGGCATGAAAAGGCAGAGGAAAAAAGGGCGGGAGTGGGGGGGGTTTGGATGTGGAGGAGAAACAGGAGGTCACCACCAGGATGTCTCTTGTTTTCATCCTTTTTACAACAGTTTTCTTTTTTGCTATCTTTTCCTTCTCAAGAGCTCATCTGTGCTCTCGTCTCGCCACAGTGACTCAAAGTCTGCATGTGCGCCTACACATATGTGTGTGTGTTGATGCAGCTTTCCTCTCATTTTTGCACCACACAGCCTGGCTCAGTGTGTGTGTTCTCAACAAAACTTGTCGTTTTTTGCCAGCTCTGCAGTCTGACATAGGAGATTTTTCAGCCGTGAACGCTCCCTCTCCCTCAGTACTCAGCATTTTGGCATTTTCTCAATGCACTCTGTCATCTGTTGGCATGAAAAGGCTGCATATTATTTTGTGTGTGTGTGTTTACATGTGTGTTTGCAAGGCTGGCTGGAATTCACTCCATCCCTCTGTCTGTGTGCGGGGAGCCATGAAGGTGGTAAACAGCTAATTTTCAGTCTTAGAAACTACACTCAGCGGGTCTTTGATGTGGGGTGTTCAGGTTTTTTTAGTGGCTCGTTGGGCGAGATCCTTCAAATGGACTTGAATGCAACGGAACCACTAAAGTTCTCCCTTGGGACTAATCATAATCCGTCGATTCTGTTCGATCTAAGTTCACTCTTACGTTAGAAAACCTGCCGACGAAAACGATAAAATATTCAAGTTTGACCCAAATAAAAAAAAAAAACCTGGTGAGAATTTTCTTGTTCTGACATGTTTGGCAAATACAACAAAGCAGGTGGCTGGCTATGAAAATAAATGTATTATAAGCTTTTTTTTTTTAAAGGTATTTCCGCAAATTAAAGCTTGAGCATTGTAAAAGAATGCATAACACTAGAGATGCCAGATTTTTGTCGTACTGTTTGAGTTTTTCTGTTTTTTCTTTCTATTGTAAGAAAAATTTACCTCTGTTCTTATTAATTCCTCCTCTGCCACACGTTTTTCATGCGACACGTTGTGACACATCGTAGCAGGAAATGCACAGGTGTATTAATGATGAATGGATTCCTCTTTAGGGACACCCAGCTGTTGTTCATGCCGGCTCATGGCTGTTGTTTAGCGGTGTGCTGAGGGGAATTGAGCCGTTGGTAAAGTCAATAATACTCCCTGTGCTGATAATGCTGCGTGTTGTAAAAAGTCTTTTTGTTCTTAGTGTCCTGTTTACTCCTGTGTTTTCTCTGCATGTTTATATTTAAGTATTCCCTAGATTTATTTTCTTTATCCTGTGTTTTTGTATTTTTCTTTAATTTTATTTAGTTTTTGTGTGGCAGTTGTCACCTATTCATTTTGGCTCTTGTGCCTTCCCTGGTTTTCTTTGTTGCCATAGTTTTCATGTGTTTTATTAAATTTTAATCTTGTTTTTCGCTGTTGTTCCTTCTGAGCTTTTTCCTCACAAAGAAAAAGGAAATTGCATATTCAAGACTGCAAGACACATGCACAGACTGTACAAGGAGTTTCTGATCAAACTGATGTGATTGGACAAGTCATTCAGTTTCAATAGACTTGGGAAAACACAAAGTTATGCATTAAAAAAATCTCATAAACCCATATTTTATTCACAATAGAGCCCAATAAACATAATTAATATTGAAACAAAGAAATTATATAATTTATTGCCATAGGTACTAATGCATCCCCAAACCATCAGAGAGGCAGGCTTTTGAACTGTATACTTTTACCAGACCTAATTACCCCTCTACTCTTTAGTATGGAGGATGTGGTTTTTCAAAAACTATTTCAAATTTATCTCCATTTTAAATTAGTTTGTTTCATAAAAGACAACAGCGTTTCTGGATTATACTCATGCATGGCTTCTTTGCATGATAGAGCTTTAATAATCCTTTGTAGATGGCACAACAAACTGTGTTTACAGACAATGATTAATGGGAGCGTTCGAGTCCACGCAGTGACGTCTCCAACAGAATCAGACCTGTATTTAACACAGCTGAGGACCTGAAGATCACGATTATCCTATATTGACTTTCAGCTTTGCCATTTGAACAGAGAATTCTCCAGATTCTTCACGTTTTTGACTATATGAACTGTAGATATGTTCAAAATCTTCACAATTTGAAAAAATTATCCACAATTTTGACAAAATTTTGGACACTTGATTCATAGTTATAACGACTTCATGAAAGATTTTGAACTGCTTGAACTGTATTTTCAGCCTGTGCCTGACCATTTTTTGATGGATATTTATGTTTTGTTTGTTTTAATCTATTAACTGAATCATTCAGGCATAACAAAATCTCCAAAACTCAAGGGATGAAGCAGTTTGACTGACCAATAACTGTTAATTTGGCGAATAAACAGCTTTAAATTGGATTTTACCAGCAGCTTTATTACAAAAACATGTCTTGTTCCTATTTCCAAAGTCAGATTTATGATGAATAACAAAAATAACTGTTTGAAACAAACAGCTGTGGACTGAAAACCTGACATACAGTAGGATGATGCAACTGTCTTAAAGAGCTTTTAAAGATGATAAAATATAACTTCCTGAAAGTAGAATATAAAGAAGTGAGGGATGACTACGATTTTGCACACACAAAAATAAGGAAAAAAGGGCGATATTGGAGTGATCAAAGAACGCAGAGGGACGCAGACAAAGCAGGGAGAAGTGTGAGAACAAGTGCAACGAAGACGGAAAGAAATACAGAGGGGATATATTTAGAGGGAAAGAGGGAGAGAGTTTTAGCCTCCCAGCTAGAGGCATGACTCATCTTCTGCCAGCTGACACGAGGATGGATGGAGACAAGGAGGAGGGAGATGGACAGAGGGAGGAGGAGGAGGAGAGAGGAGAGCAGGCGTGACCGAGTCAGGAGAGGGGAATAAAGGGAGGATGACTGGAAGGGACGAGCTGGAAAAGGAGTGAAGACGAATGAAAACAGGGGTTTCCACAGCTGTACGGGGAAAATAAATAAATAAAATAAAAAACAAAGAGGCAGATTTAAACCCCACGGCTTCTCTAAAGCTGCTTCAGTCCAACTGCGTGTCCCTCAGGGTGTGTGACAGAGACAAGACAAAATAAGCAGTAAATCCTCCCCCTGGCAGCTGCGTTTGGCAGGGTGTTGCTGCACGTGTCTTTATGATTAATAGATATGAACAGAAAAAGAGTGACAGGAAGAAAGAAGCAGATTGTAAATTAAACTGGTGGCTTCGAAATCTCAAAGGAGATAAATTTTACTTATTTTCTGAAAGTGTGTTTATATAGAAATGAGAATAACTGCTGTTTCTTCTGTTAAACCTAAAGTTTGCACCTCTCTAGGCCGTTCCTTTAATGGACAATCAGTTTGACACTCCTTTCCAGAATGAATGTTTTACGTCTCCAGCAGCTTCCAGAGAATGGGCTCAGCTGGTTCCTGCAGCTGGTTTCCCTGCAGGAGAGAGGGAGCTGGCTGTGTCTCGTCTTCATGACTGGCACTGGAGGCAGTAAAAGTGAGGCTGCTGTTAATCCAGAGAGGAGCTGCAGACTTTCTCAGGCGTTGCTCCCTGTTGCATGGCTATTGCTCATATCCTCCAGGGATGTGCTCCCTCCTCTTTCTGCTCCTCTGTATCCTTTACATGGACCCTCCCGCCCGCCCTCCCTTTTTTTTTTTTTTTCCACTCCCACTTTCTTTTTATTTTTTTACTTTACTTTGTCCAAGTTGTGCCTCTGTGCCCTCACCCCCACCCTGTCTTTTTATATATTTATTTTTCCTCTTCCTTTTAGTTGCAGTGTCAGACGGTTGAACTGCTCCTCCTTGTGTCTGAACAGGAACATCACAAGTTCAACCATCAGTCTCGTGTTTTTACTGGACCAATGAAATGTGCACAAATTAAATGCACATCTACAACTCATTAACGTTTGGAGTCCTGCCACAATCCTCCCTCAAAGAAAGATACAAAAATGGCTACAATTCAGTCAGTTTTGCACATTTTGAGGTAAACTTTGGTGTGGTAGTAGTTGAGAATCATTGTTAAAACACACACTGAGCGCTAATAGATTATGATAAAACTTTAGCTTTAAATGTCAAAATATGTAACGAAACAATGGACAGATTTTAATGAAACTTTCAGGAAATAACCACTGACGTGTATGGCTGCAGCTAATTCACAAGACGACAAAAGTTTCACACATGTTGAGGTAAAATTTGATGTGGTGGTAGATAAATTGTTTGAAATTTACAGAAAAAAATGGCTATAATATTAATTTCCTTTTTAATGCTGAAATGTCAATCTAAAGAAACTAAAGGTTTTATTTTACAGCCCGAAAATTCACATCAGTCATTAACATGATTTATTTGAGGGAGTGCACAATTTTTTTTTGCTTACGTTTCATTGTAAGAGCTGTTTGATTCAAGATTTCTTGTTTTTAGATGTCAACATTGATAAATTTTTAGTCTTTGTACTGTCATTTCTGATTATTATAATGCTGAGCAGCAGATGGCGCTGTTTCTGTGTATTTCCCTTCAGATCTGAGTTTTTATGATAACCAGATAAGCTGTAAATCAACTGTTTGTTCATATAATACATAAAACCTGTGATATCTGATAAGGCAAGTCTTAGTTTCTATTCTCCACAGCATCAACATTTACTATGAGAAACTTGTGTATTCTTAAATGTGGTCTTTGAGTTAAAGTTTTTAAGTAAGGGTTAATAGTGTTTTGTACTTGTGGACTTTTTATCATCGACTGTATACATTTTAATCTAGTTCAGTTTCAGCAAGACAATGCTTGATCAAATATGCTGAAACTTCTCAGTTCCTAACAACTTGATTGTAAAAATAAATTGGTAGAATTTTTAAACATTTGATATGTTTACTGTGAATAAAATGTGGGTTTATGAAAAGCGTGTTTCATTTTTATTTAAAAGTTTATCTTTTGGCCAAAATGTGTGGATTAAAGTTGTTAAACATTTTCATAGGTGGACTTAAAGCAACAACGCTCCAAAGGAACTCATTATTTCTGGTGCTTTATGAACACTTCGATCAGCTTCTCTGGATTTTAGGGGCCCCCGTGTTCCCGACCTTTGGATGTGGATGCAGTCTTTAGAGAGGCACTGAGTCAGATCAAAGAGGTTCACCGCCCACCGACCCCAGTGCAGTTTGTCTTATAGACCTGCTCATGAATTGAGGAGAGCTCGCTTCAACACGCCTTTTCTTTCCCACCGGACCCTCAGGACTCCTGACCGTCTGCATGGGTATAATCATGCCTAAATGTGTGTGTGTGTGTGTGTCTCGCCCTTTTCTTTGCCCAATCCAAAGAGTGGAAGGATTAGACCATTTTTGAGGTGCTCACCTTTTATTCAAACAAATCATTCACTTCAGCAAATAAAAGGAATTTGACCTACATGAACTTTTTTAAGGCTGAATGTTTTCAGAAAGTCCCACCAGATGGATGGATGGATGGATGGGTTGATAGATGAACAGATCCATGGATCGATCTTGAACCACAGGAATGATTTCTATTGAAATATTTCAGAAAGCATATTATTGATTGAGTTGTGATCATTTTCTTTATCTCTAATTGGTTTCATACAAACAATTTTGCAGATATTGAGCTGACATTTGATGTGGTTGTAGCCAAGAGTCGTCCCCAACAAAATATCTTGGCAGCTGGTGATATTGATCTTTGGGACTTTAGCATTAAAGACTAATTGGTGGATATTTTTCTAAGGCGTTAGACGTGGTTTAATTTTTGGTCTTTTTGAATATCCATTGCAGGTGCTTGCTTGGTTCAATTGTGTTGATATGATCTGTTTGGGCGCAAAAAGGAGGAGGGGGCGGGACTGATCTGAAGCAGGGTGTGAAGAAGAGGAGGGGTGTAAAGTTGAGACTGAATGGGAAAGATAGCGATCGGAGTTTGGCTACAGGGGGACAGGAGGGGGAAGAAGCTGCTCTGCTGCTTGATTAAAGAGTTATTTATGAATTATTTTTAAACCTAAGTGATTTTTTTTTGTTTAACTGCTTTTTTTATTCATTCAAACGGGAGGAAAGTGGCTCTTTGCGTAAAATGCGCTCATCTGATCCATTTTACGCACGAGTTTTTTGGTGGAATTTATACAAGCAAAGCGGACTTCTTCATCTTTACGCAACTTCTGATGGACACTGACAGCTGGGATTAACTTTCAATAAGAACTTTAAACTACAGAGAAAAGAGAGCGGAGTTTCTTTTTAAAAATCGCAATAAGAAAATTGGCGCACTTGAGCTGATTTGCGTGCCAGAAACCGCTCGGAGAGGCGCTGATTTCTGCTCATGTCTCAACCCAGGAGCGTGTCCTCCCGTGCTGGCTGTTTGGCGGTGACAGTCATGGACAACGGGCCTGTCCTCAGAAGACGGACCGGTGCTCTCCCACATGTGCTGCTGGCGGCCCTCTACCTGCTCTGCAGCTCCCAGCTTCTGGTGGTGGACGCAAACTCGTGGTGGTGAGTGTCAAATTTATCCCTGATCTTTGAAGTCACGCACATTTGAGGTTTCCAATAGATCAAATGAGAGAAATATTTTTTATGCACATTTCCAACACTGTTTTTACCCCCTGTTATGATCAGAAGGTGAGTGTGCGTCATGCTGCTGTTACATCTGTGTGTATTTGGCGGGTGATGGATTTGCATCATGATGCTTCAGTTGTGTAGTGGGGCTGCGGTGTTGAATGGAACAAATGTGAAGATCTTGTCACAATATTTACTCTGGCTGAGCTCCAAATGGCACAGCATGGCGGGATGCTGCTGAGACTTCAGGGGCCCCCAGTTATCCACACTTGTTCCTAAATTAAAACTAAAACTGCCTGTGCCAGAGGAGAAGAAATGTGGCAAATTGTGAAATTATAGCACAAATAGAATAAGATATCATTTTAAGGAGAATGCTTTATGCATGTTCATGCATGCATGTCTGTTAGTAAAATATCTCATGAATTACTGAAAGAGTTTTTAAGGAAAAGGCAGAAAGTAGTCAATGGATAGACTTCTACTGTTCAAGATGGCTGCCACAGCTAACCTTGAAAAACACAATTCAGTTAGTTACAGCTATTCAGCTAATATTTGGTGTATAGCAGCTCTGAAAATATTTCATAAAGCATTGGAAAGATTTTAATGAATGTAACTGAGTAACTTTTGGAGCAAACCTAATTCAAGATAGCCCCAAAAACTGTTCTTTAAAAAAGAGGTAAATTTGGTTATGTTTTATAATTTTTTACACATTGTGCTAAAATTTGGTGTGGTAAGAGCTGAAAGTCATTCATTACAGGGCTACGCTCACAAAATCATTGCTTCAAACTTTTGTATAAACAGTTAGTCAACCCTGTTTGTGTGTTAGCAAAATATCTAATGTACCACTAGGCTGTTTTTTAAAGCAACCTTAGGAATTAATCATTGGAACGACTGATTAACGTTTGGAGTTGATCTAATTAAAGCTGTTAACCTTGTCTAATTGATGTTAGCCACCACTAACCTCTGATAATGTGCTAACTACACAAAAACTGGCTATAATTTAGTCCTTTTTGCAGACACTGTGCTAAACTTTAGTAGCCAAGATTCATTCACAACACATATGACATCTCCTAATGTGCATAAATTTATTTCAAAGGTTTGACCAAAGTGGCAACTCTGTTATAAGATGAGCTAAAACTCTAAAGCGATATGCATTGTTCCAAAGAATGCCTTTAAATTATGAAAGAAATTTGAGGGTGTTGGAAAAGAATCATAAAAAGCAGAGGTTTCTCCACAGGAGTCTATTTATCTGAGTTTTATTGGCCACTTGTCCCAATAAAACTTGGGTCTGAGCTTTGTCCTCCGCCGGGCTGACCTCATCGATCACAGACACCAGGTCTGGGCTTGGTTCATTGTCTCTAAGTAAGCATCAGCTCTTTTAGCGCTTTAAATCACATCTTAATGTGTCCTCTGTGTTCCAGGTCTTTGGGTCTGACCCCGATCCAGCGACCTGAAATGTACATTATTGGAGCTCAGCCTCTCTGCAGTCAGCTGTCCGGTCTTTCCCAGGTAAGGTTTGTTTGAGAGATGTTTGATCTGTTTCCTTCTCTGCTCTGCTCCTTCCGACTGTTTGAACAGGTCAAACAAAGTGGGAATCTCCCTGGAGGGACCACCAACACATTAAAACCATTAACCAGCTAATCTGCGCTAATCTTTCCTCCCCTCTGCTGCTGTGTGGCCTGCAGAGTCAGAGGAAGCTGTGCCAGCTGTACCAGGATCACATGACCTATATCGGAGACGGAGCCAAAACGGGCATCAAGGAGTGCCAGTACCAGTTCAGACAGAGGAGGTGGAACTGCAGCACGGTGGATAACACGTCTGTGTTTGGACGGGTCATGCACATTGGTAAATAAATAATAAAAACCACTGTCAGAAAGTTTTGAGTTCTAATCTGTCAAAACCTTTTCAAAATATGTCTCATTTTGGTTTATGTGTTATTTTAAAATAAAATTATCACCAAAAGACATACTTTTGATGGGTTTCTAAGAAACTCAAAACCTTTTCAAATGAAGAAATATGTCATAAAATATTAGTGGCAAAGACTGTTTTGTGTGTTTAATTACTTCAAAACAGATAACTCATACAGTTTAAATGCAGCATTCAGCATGTTTTTAATTGTGATTCTTCAAATACAACCATTTTTCACACATTCCTTATTTTGTTCATCGGCACAAAAAAAATCCTTGAAAAGTGCAGCTTTAATAAGGATGTTGCTGTCTTTTTCTTATTTAAAGTTTGTTTATAAAAATGTTTAATGAAAACTGGAGCAAACATAATTAAAGATGGCCGCCAAAGTCAATTGTACTTTAAAAAACACAAAAATGTTTATAATGTTTTAATAATAATAATTTAACAGACATTGTGGTAAATGTTGGTTTTATAATGGAAATCCATTCACACAACCCACTCCAAGGTCTACTTGTTGAATGATATCTTTGCTCAGATAGCATTAACTGTTAGTCAACTGTCTGTTAGGAAAATATCTCATGAACCACACAATACATTAACTTCTATCCAATTTAAGATGTCCACCAGAGGTAAACCATATTAACAACACAAAAGGGCTATGACTCAAGTAATGTTTACAGATATACAGTAGGTAATTATTTCTTTCCATTTTTTTCAATTAACCCATATAGTAATGATTTTATGTATATTTATATAAAAAGTAAATGGATGCAATTAGGATTTATAACTATTATACTTGTAACCTTTTTGTCTATATTACTACTTTTTAATTTTGACTGACCAACAAATACTACAGTGTTTCCCGCTTTGCACATGCGCAGTATCTCTACAAATTAGCTTGTTAGCTAGCTAGCATAATAGCATCGCGGACCGGATGTTGTTATGTTTAGCGTTAGACGCGTACGTGTTATGTTTTTTCTAGTATTTGGATACATTCTCAAAGGTCCCATCAGGGGTCGGTTTTAGCGGTAATTCCCAGCAGGTGACTGTGGGAAATGTCTCGTCATCACGTAGGTGTGAAATCCGCTTGTGGGGGCAGCCAGACGACATGTTTGCTGCCCTCCCTTTTTTCCTCCCTGTTGACAGTCGGGTCCTGTCCTCGGGTTTGTAAGGAGGTGTTAGCCGCCCGCTCCATTGTCCCGCGGCCTTGCTTTTGAAATGCGCTGATGAGCTGACATGGAGCCGGCAGATCCGGACCTGCTATTTAAAGTCGAGCCTCCAAAGCCTCGTAAACCTGACGGGGGGAACAGTTGCAGGTTAAACCGCTCCCGCCCCGGGCCCGCTTGGGTTTGAAGCCCACAAAACTGCTCGTCTGTCTGGTTGTTGTTGATTCAGTTCTTCGCAAACACTTGTTTTAAATTAATATGAAAAGAGCATGTTGAGGATTACAACAGAATTTATTACCCTTTTGTTGAAATGCTAACAACTAAACAGTGAAGCCAACTTGAATGAATGCATATCACCAGCAGACTTTAATATTTTTAGATGTCACGCTCAGGTATATGTTTTAAATGACTCTAAGTTACTACCACCAACGTTTTGCCACAATACGTTTAAAACGCACTGAGTTTGTCTTCAAGATTTGTTTTAATGGTTCATTTGATATTTTGCTAACAGCCATTCACCTATCTTTAGCAAGTGATAATTATTTAAATTAATGTGTAATCTTATTTAACACATGTTCCAGTATTTCTTCTGTTTGTTTATTTCACACATCTGGCAAAATAATGGAAATCAGAGTTGAACTTTAGCCTTTTTGGAGATGTTAGAAATTATGAAGGACTTGTTTACTATATTTAGAATACTTTTATCAACAAATCCTAGACAGTAATTCTCTACAGATGCAGCCTCAGCAAAAAAAAAAAAAAACACGTTTGTTAATTTAGTTACAAATAAAATCTCAGATTCTCACTTTGAATGCAGAATATTTAGGATTTTCTTACTGAAATTGTTGTTAAAATCATATTGAAATGTGCTAACTGAAAAACTACTTTTTAATGTTGCTTACAACGATCTGCTTTTCAATTCAAGGAACTGTAGTAAAGGATTATTCACTGTATTATTTTCCTTTATATGTTTAGTGCATTTATTAATCATTATTATGCTCACATAATTTTACCGAAACATTTAAATGTTAACACTAATATTAAAGCCGACTCCTTTTAATTGATGTGATCTGTTAAAGGGTCATTACACCAAATTACACAAACATATTTTCTCTTTGTTTTGCTGAGTCATCAATTCACATGAAAGTTTGCAGTAATCTTAAAGTTTATGCTGTAATTTTTTTTCCTGTGCATCAGGCTCTAGGGAAGCAGCATTCACCTACGCCATCAGTGCAGCCGGCGTGGTCAACGCCATCAGCCGGGCGTGCCGCGAAGGCGAGCTGTCCACCTGCGGCTGCAGCCGTGCCGTTCGGCCCCGCGAGCTGCCACGTGATTGGCTGTGGGGCGGCTGCGGCGACAACGTCCACTACGGCTACAGATTTGCCCGTGAGTTTGTTGACGCCAGGGAGAGGGAGAAGAATTACCCACGAGGGTCGCAGGAGCACGCACGGACGCTGATGAACCTGCACAATAATGAAGCAGGGCGGCAGGTAAGATGAAACAAAAAATTTTTTATTTTTCCTCATCTGTAGTGAAACTGTGGGAACAAAACCGAAGGAAATGTGTTTTTCCTCTTTTAAACATGTACTATATCTGTGTGTCAGGAATGTGTGTGAAAGTTGAGGTGACCTTCCTCAACAGTATTTCTGGGAGTGTGTGTGTGTGTGCATGGGTTATTTATTGGGAGCCTACAAATGGTGCAACTGCTAACGCCCTTGGAGTTTAGGCTGGGTCGGCAGGTCAAGGCACATTCCAGTGCTGTAACACACAAACACATGCGTATAAACACATAAATGCACAGATACAGATGGACAAAAGTCCTGCAACATCGAAGACACAAACACAGCTAGAAAACTGCAGCTTAAGACGAGCTGAACTAAAGATGCAAGGAGAAAAATGAAGCTAAAGTCTTAAAGAAGCGAACGCTAACTAGAGGTAGTAAAAAGGAACAAAGGGGGCGAAATTATAGCTAAAAGTTGCTAACCCTCAGCTAAAACTAAAATAAAAAAAGCTAAAACTGGCTAAAAATAATCTAAGAAGACAAAAATAGAGTAAGTATGATTATGTGGGTTTTAAACAAAATTATTTTGCAGATCTGAAAGATCTCAATGTATTTATGTAAAGTTAAATATTTCATAAGTGTAATATCTTGAAGGTTTTCACAGTTGAATGTTTGAAGTTGCACAAAATTTGCAGAAGTAGTTAAATGTCAAAAAAAAGGACAGAGGAAAAGACAAAGACAAACAAGATCACAATAATGATAAATAATGCTGACTCAGCATTTATACAGTTAACAAAAGATGACTTTGGTATAATTTGTCAAACTATTTGGATGATTGTCAGAATTTTATCGCACCTTTTACAACAATTTGATAATGTGGGGTATTAAAAGATCTAAAGGTGGGGTACAGACTGGACCAGGACTCTGGTTATCTTCAGATAGAGCTGCTTTGTTTAAGTTGTTTACAACACGGAGACACTGCATGTGTGTGTGTGTGTGTGTGCGCTTTGTTTGATTTGTGTGAGAGACAGTGAGCCCAGGTTTGTGTGTGTCAGAGGTCAAAGGTGAGGGTCTGGCGAGGTTGTGTTTCTGCTGAGGGCCCCGTTGGGGCTGTAGGTGATTGTATGAGGGGAAAAAGATATACTGCTGCAGCTTTGTATTCACACACACACAAACACACACACACACACACACACACTTTGGGAATGACTTTTCCTCCTGTCTCCTGTTTGATCCTTTGCTTTCATTGTCGTCTGTCCATTGAAACGGAAGAGAGGAGCAGAGGGAGATGAAAAGGTGGAGAGGAAGACTATTTCTCTCCCCCCCTTTTCTGTCCTCCTTCCGAGGACACGCTGGTTTGTTCTAAGTGGGATTTGTCTTGCTCGGCTGAACAAGGCAAACTGCGGGGCTTTTTCAGCAGCGGTGCGTGTCTGTGTGTGTGTGTAGGTGTGTGAGCAGCTTTACTTCATCTGTGTGAACCGTGGACAGTCGTCTGGAGACAGGGATGCAGGTTGAGGGCTGGACATCCTTCATACTCACCTGTCTCTCAAAGATGCAGACAACTCGGTTAAATCAACCAAGTGCCAACAAACAAACACCTTGAACCCTTTGAACTAAACCTGCAGTTAAACTATAGTATCTTCACTGCAGATCTAATGTGTATCTATATAAACCAGATGCTGCATGTTGAACCAATGCAAATATTGGATGGATTTGATGTGATGTTTTGTGTTTTTTATATATTTTTTAATTGTGAGTCTGCTAAATGAAGCATCAATTCTGTATTGCTACAAGAATTTATGGACTAATTACTCAGTGTTGTGACACAGCATTTAAAGGGTAATAAAATATCCATGCTAGTGTTATTTCCTTGGATCATCACCTGAACATGGTAGTAAATTCACATTTTAGTCAGAAAATCTGTGCCGTCAACAGTTGTTATAGGGTGTTCTATTGAAACAAGTTGAAAGTTCAAGCTTGTTTTTACATATTTGGTAGCTCTTTAATTAGGTTAAAACATTAAAATTGTACCTTCACTTCCAGGCACAAATAATTAACATCAGCCAACACAAAAATGGCTACAACCCAGTGAATTTTGAAGATACTGAGCTAAAATTTGATGTGGTAGTAGCTAAGAGTGAGCCATGCCTCCATATTGGATGAGATTGCAGATAATACTATTGTTCAAGGTTTGACCAAAACGGCTACAACTCCATCATTTCAATCTGGGACATGAGCTGAATTAAAAAACAAAGCCTCATTCTTTGATTTTTGCTCGTTTAGTCACAAAAGGGAAACTGTTCCTCATTTCTCTCCTGCTTTGTTTTAAGCTGTCTCCGCTCACACAGCAACCCTCACAGTACCAGATCTCTAACTCAGTCTGAGTAAAAACCTATTGTGCCTGACACAGAGACTGTCAATCCACTACGGATGACTGAGCGTGCGTGTGTGTGTGTGTGTGTGTGTGTGTGTTCATAAGCTCCAGTGTCATTGTGCCCAATGGGCATGTTGGACCAAACAGCTCTGTATGATTCTAGGCGCACACACAGTTAGAATTTGACATTAATATGCTTTATTGAAAAGCCTAGCATTCCTTAAAAGTTTGAATATCGCCTTTCACCTTTTAATCAACGTGTGTGTATGAGGTATACCAGTTAGAAATAAATGTGTTTAAGCACTAACTGTTAATTATTATTTTTTTTTTTTACTTTTCCACAAAATGTCATTGTCCCCTGTTCCTTGTTTCAGTCTGAAGGGGGGTCAGCGGGGTCGGCTCACAGGATTGGAGGGTGCTGACTGCTATGCCTGCTGGGTAGTAAAGTAGAGGACAGGGAGCAGAGGGTGGGAGCCTGGGGTCAGGGGTGTGTGCTGCGAAGGGTAACAGAGGTGAGAAGGTAATTGTGATCAGGCAGTGTGAGCAGACAGAGGATGGACTTCATTAGTGCGAAGGTGGGGATTAGGAATCAAAGCTAATTGATTCACCAAGAAGTTAAGTGAAGATGTTAAAAGGAAATGAAACAACGTGCTCGATTAGTGATTTATGTGCATTTTTATAAGTCTTGTTTATTAAATGTTGTTTAAATGACCTGGTAAACCTGCAGGGTTTACTGCTGCAGAGATCATAAATCGCCTACTTCCTGTTCTGTTCTGTTCTGTTTTTTTTTGTTTTTTTTTTAAACAAAGCCATATGTTCCTAAAAACTTGAGTTTTTAAAAGATAATTTTGCAAAGTAACTCTAAAAGAACACCAAGTGGTGGCGTTTGTTTGAGTTTAAAGCTTTTGTTTCTTGTCATGGTTTTAAATTAATGCAACAAAGGTTTTTACATCTGAACCTTTGAAATATCTGAAGTTTAGCACCCAGAATTTCAAGAACACCTCAAACCTTCAGAACATTTAGTTTTGCTGAAATACTCTAGACTTTTCTCAAAAAGACTTAATTTTGATTTTAGTAAATTACTATAAAACATGGTTATATCTTTCATTATTCTTTCTTTGTCGTGTGTGTGTTAGCACAATATCTTATGAAACGGTGAATAAATATTAATGAAACTCCCAAAAAGTAATCATTTGACTTATTTACTTTTGGATTCAGTCCAATTAAAGATGGCCACCACAGCTAATCAAAACTAGCCAATCCCTAAAATGGATATAACTGAGTCAGTTTGTCAGATGTTTGTTTTCATTTGTTTGGCTTGTCTCATCTGCAGCCATGAAAGATTTGCAAAATGTTGTTTTATAATATCAAACATTAGATTTATCTTTAAGATGTAATTACAGATGATCACCACTAGAGGGTAGCATCAGCGCAGCAAAAGTTTGATTTAAACTGTCAACTCTCCTTTATATTCTGAATTTTTTTTATTATTATTTCATTCCTAAGAGATAGTTCTAACAAAAAAGTAACTCTGCATGTCTCTGCCTCTCCTTCAGGCAGTCTACAAACTTGCTGATGTGTCCTGTAAGTGTCATGGAGTCTCTGGCTCCTGCAGCCTAAAAACCTGTTGGCTCCAGCTGGCTGACTTCAGGCGGGTCGGCGAGTTCCTCAAAGAGAAGTACGACAGCGCCGCAGCCATGAGGATCGGACGCAAGGTACATGCCGATGACGCTGATGCTTAAAGGTAATTTTAAAAAATGCATTTGAAATGTTGCTCAGTCATCTCTCCTTGTCCCACTTGAAGGGAAAACTGGAGCTCATAGACAAGCGCTTCAACAACCCGACGCCCGAGGATATGGTCTACATCGATCCGAGCCCGGACTACTGCCTCCGGAACGAGACCACGGGCTCGCTGGGCACGCACGGGCGGCTCTGCAACAAAACGTCGGAGGGCATGGACGGCTGCGAGCTGATGTGCTGCGGCCGGGGCTACGACCAGTTTAAGACCTACAAGCACGAGCGCTGCCACTGCAAGTTCCACTGGTGCTGCTACGTCAAGTGCAAGCGCTGCACGTCGCTTGTGGACCAGTTCGTGTGCAAATAGCACGCCAGGCACACGGCAGAGGGCAATGAAGGAGGGTGATTATTCTGGGTTTTACTCAAGATAAGACAAACTGGATGTTCTTATCAATTCTTAACGGTTTCATGATAAAACGTCCAAAAAGCACAAGCAGTGAGACAAGAAGGGGAAAAAATGGACAAATCGGAAGCAGACGGATTATTTTAAAGGGGACACTTTGTCAAGTGTGAGATAAATAAATATATAATAAAATAATAAACATACAACTTATAAATTTTTATTTAGGAGATTTTAAATCTTTGAGGTTATATGAAGTCCTCTTTTGTGTGCCTGCTGTTTTTATTAAAAGACCTTTCATCAGCCAGACATGACAGGAAGTCCAAACTGTTACGATTAGAAAAAAGAGAGACTGAATTATTGTTCTGGGTGTGCGAAGTTAAAAAATGATGTGCTACGGTAAAGACAAGGGACTGAAAAGTCAAAACATCCTTTCGAACTTTGAAACTTCCGCACAGGAACATCAGCAAATGCAAAAATCAAATCAAGCCCAGAAATAAAAAAAAAGACACAACTCACTCCTGTTTCTGCCACCTGACAGATGGATCTGCTTGCGGCTTAATGAGGCCTGCTGCTTGCAGCCATCTTGACTTTTTGCAGCCGTTTAAACAAGCAGCTCCGTAACCTTCAGCTGACAAAGAGGCGAGCAAACCCTCCATTAGTGAGATTAATGTGCCGAGTCGTCCTTAATGAAGACATGTTGGGCGTGAGCGCACGTCTTCATCTGGTGTTCCTACACAGGTGTTAAGTGAGGAACGGAGCCCCGTTGTGCCCACTTGGCTTTAATGTTTTGTACGGATGCTGGGATTTATTTGTTCAGGCATTGATGTAAATCACAGATACGACAAACGTGAAAAGGATCAGCTGAAGAAGATTAAATGTGCTGCGAGAAAAACCCTGGAAACACGACTGGACTTTGAAGAAATAGATTTTAAAAAGTATATTTTTATTACTGTTTATAATTTCTTCATGTTTTATACATTTTATTGTTTATTCCTTTGATAAAGTAGTCTTTGAAGAGTTTGTCTGCTGCAGTTCTTTTGGGGGCCGACATCCTGACGACAGTGGAGTCTTTGTTCGGTGGCTGTTTTGGAGAAATGATGCTGTGATTACGAAATAGAGACCGGGAGTGTTGCAATGCAAGAACAAGTACAAAAACATCAACTGACGCAGGGTTTTATAACTGAGAATACTAAAACATTTTTCTCCCCCCAAATTTAGCTCGTCAAAGACGGCAAACTGAATCTGAAATTAAATTCTAATATTTGTGTATGAATTCATATGGTTCTATTTTTAGTATTCATAAGAAAACCAGCCTTAATATTTAGAGTTCTAATGTGTTAATTTGGAATCTAGCATCCTGTTGTTTTTGTTTGCTATATTTAGCTTTTAGCAAAGCCTTTTGCTGCTTTAACTATCAGTTTGCCTCTTTTCACTTTAGTGTTCTTCCTCTTTTAGCTTTAACGTCTCAGTTTCAGCTTCTTCAGCAAATATCCCAAAAGCCAGCCGGCACTCAGCATCCACACTATTATTACAGTAAATATCCTTTCTCCTGTTGCATTTGATTTTTTTTTTAAGCTCTTTGATGACAGATGACCTTGTCCATCACATGTTCACGCTCTGTGTCCCAAATTATCATCACTTATTGTCCATGTTTGGCAGAAATCATAAAGGTTGAATTCTTGTAAAATGTCCTAATCCGTCTTGTTCAACGAGCTCTTTAAAGCTGAATGTTAAGCACACGGAGCTAATCAGCCGCCGGCCTGCTAACCAACCTGCTCCTCATCTCTGCACAGGTGAAGGGATTAGACCTGCAGCTCTGTCTCACCCTGTTTTCTGTTTATTTTTTTAATGCAGTTGCTTATTAAAGCTGGGGGGGAGCTGAGTTTTGGTAAGCGTTAACTTGCAGGTGTGTTTATATACCTTGCTGTGATATGTGGGACGTAATGAGGATTAGACGAGTGAAAGTTTAATCTCAGGGTCCGTGTAATCCTGCTCACCTGACTGCCATCTGTTGCCGTGATACTGCCAGTTTAAAGGCCCTCAGATAAACAGGTTTTCTAAGATTTCAAAAACTCCAATTTCACTGATTTATTTTTTATTTTAATGGATTTTTACTTCAATTCCCAGAGTCCCATCTCTCTGAGGACATCCATCCAAATCTCCTCATTTTAACAGTTTATCTTTCACGTTCTGCTCTTTTTAGTTGATGTTGACGTTGAGAAATGAGACAATTTTCTCTACAACCTGTTCTGTCTGTGTAGGAGCAGGAGAGGATTTCTGCTTCTCCACCTCATAATGGATCATTTATCATGTAAAACTATTCCCACTCTACATAAAGTCATCAGCAAACTACAACAGAATCGTGGATGTGGGATTTGTAGATAAACAAGTTTCTTTCATGTTTTTTTTTTTTTTTTTTTACACCCAAGCGACACTTTGAGAGCTTGTTTGAATGTGTTTTCAGCTCCCCGACACAAACAGCTCAAGTCAAACACAAACGCTCAGCCACTTATCCATAAGCTCAGTCATCCGAGGGCTTTCTGCGTGCAGAATGGATCGCTGAGTATCTTCCTGCAGATGTGGTTTAATGCACCGAGATGGAAGGTCAGTTCCTGCGTCAGGGCTGCTTTTTTCTTTCAGCTTCATCGATGTCTAAACCTGTTCTGTTTATTGAACCTCTCCTCACATTCAACAAGCTAAAAATGTTTTTTTTTTCTTTTTAATTTTTCATAAGTTGCTGCTGCATAAATGTAAAAAAAATGTTTTAACTTTCACACATTAGTACTCAGAGATAATTACAGTCTGTTGTCCCAGAAGTTGATTTCTCTTTTAGAGCAACACCTTTTGTTTCCAGAAGGGCTAAAAAAATGAGGCGTGGTGTCATCCAGATGCTTGCAGGTGAGCATTTGTAACATTAGAATAAATATGAGCTTTTGTGTGAGGCTGGTTTTACCCTGAAAGTTAGACTTAAATTAAGCTTAAAATCTGAGCCACTTCTACATGTTTAACTTTTAATAGATAAAGGAATAAGAGGAAACTGGTGATTGAGTTCAAAAGCACAAACTCTAGTCATGAATGTCATTTCAGGTGTGGCCTGCCTGCCCTAACCTGCTGATGCTGCATGAATATTATAATAACGGCAGCCCAGTTTCTGTTAACACCCCATGGACAGAACAGAGAACGGAAAATTCCTTGTATGTTTTCAGCTCAGGTTCTTGTAAAAACTGTGGTAAGAACACAACTCAGTCATTTGGGTATTTAAAGACGATTTTAGTTAAGACAAAATACCAAAACAACAAACTTACATTTTTCTAGGATTTTATATAATTTTATTGTTAAAATCTTTTTTTTTTCTTCAGAAAGTTAAAGTACAGAAGAGTTTTACTTTTTACTAAACGATTGATTTAAAAAAAAAAATACATTTAACTAAAAAGATTAAAGGCTGAACACCGAATTATGTTGAAATTAAGTTTTCAAAGTTACTTTGTATCTGAGCAAATTAAAATTGGCTCAACTAAAAGAAAAAGAAACGTTAAAAGATAAAACCTAACACCGGCAGAACAGTAATAGCTGAAATCCATTAAAATGTAACGAATGCTAAAGTTATCAGAAAAGCTGAGTAGCTAAAATCTAAACCTGGCTAGATGAGCTAAAACTAGTGGAATAGTAGCTAAAAGCTAAAATAATGAAACATTAAATAGAAGCGACAATTAGCAAAACAGTATATCTTTAAAATTAAGCAAGTAGATTTACAATATTTTTTTACTTTTACTTTTACTTAAAAAATGTGAAGATAGTTCAAAATGTTACAAATGATCAAATTCATCTTAACGTCTTGAATGATCTGATTGTTCTGAATGATTTAAACAGCTGAAATAATATGATTTAAAAGATGCACAGAAGAAACTATAAAACCATTTAAATGTTGAGCCAGTTATCAAACTGATGGGTTTATCAGCATCTGGAAAACAATACGTGGAATAAAAAGAAAACTTTTCAGACAAGATGAGCCTTTCAGATACAAAAACAGAGGATATTTCCGCTGACAGGTCAACAGTTTATATATATTGAACAAAACTTTCTAAAAGGCTGCACTTTGTCCTGACAGCATGTCATCTTCATCATTTTATCAAAAATTTGGATTGATTTTACTACAAACTCAAAGAGACAAATTTTCAATGCTGGATTAACTGAGGATATGGTGTCATAACAAATGAAGGTTATATCAACAGTTTTCATCACCACAGCAAGTTCACAGAAGGTCTGTGGAGCTAAAGGTCTCTCTTCCACCAGCAACTGCTTTTCTTTTCTCAAAATAATAAACTAAAGATGAAATTTAAGATAAAAACACTTGTGCATGTTTGTGTAAAAATGTTTTATTTACAGCATTTTCAAACTGATTCCATTTAATTACAATAACAAGTTATATATGAGGATTTTAAATGTTTCCTAATTAGTTTAAATGTTTGTTTTTTAGTAATCATCAGGGAGAGGAAGGTCAGTATGGAAAATAAGCAAAACAAGACTTTTTCATGGCAACGCTGACTGCTTTAGAGGCATTTTTTGTGCAACTGAAGCCTTGATGAATTGTAATGTTGATAAAAATCAACGTTTCATTTAGGTTTAGTGGTTGCAGGGCCTTGGCTCAGACCTCAAGACACTTATCAGTTGCAGACGGAGCCATGAACTGTGTGGACTTTGTCAAAAAGAAGAGAGACGGATGAGTTCCACGTCGACCAACAAGCAAACACTGAACCTGTAACTTTGGCATAAGTAAGTCATGAAGTGTTGCAGGTTTATTTGTCTCCTATACAGTTTATGTAACAAAGAATCAGATTATGAAAACATGTTTATAATAATTAGTGTTTAACTCTCAGCTACTACACCAAATTTTAGCTCCGTCTCTTTAAAATTTACTGAATTACGTCTGTTTTTGTGCTTGTATGTGTTAATCATTTTAGTTTTACAGATTTTAGTGATGAGAGCTAGTGTAAAAACAGCAAAGTTCAAAGTTTTCTGAGGATGTCACCACCTGTCAGCAAAATAACTGATAACTGATAATAACTGATACCATCATGTGCACATTTTGTTGGCGAAGATAACATGTTTCAAATTCAAAGTTACCTCTATCAGATGGTTTTTATGTTTCTTCTGGAAAACAAGGATTCACTTGTTGAAAAAGTTGTTGAACCTGTTTAATGGCGAGACCGAGGACCTGATCAACCAGATCAATGAAACTGAGCAGAATTTAGCAACACACCCAGCTGCACTGTAAGTCAGTTACATTTGCACAATCAGCCAGTCGGAGCCAAATGTAATCACAGTGTGTTTGGGCATGAAAACATGTATGAGTGCACATCTTGTGCACATTCACAGAGCAGAGAGGCATAATGAGGGTTAGATTTTAGATTTATTATGACACAAACACAAATGTTTTTCCTTTGCATTAATGAATGCATAGATTAGCAATCTTGATGTAGAAATACATATATATATATATATACATATATATAATATATATATATATATTTTTTTTTTTTAGATTAACATGAAATGAACCCTGAGCTAAACTGTTTAGGACTTGTACCTTGCAAAAAAAACTTTTTTTTTTGCTGTTTTTAAAAAAATATGTATTGTCTGATAAAATTGCATTTATTTTGTAACCGAAGTAAAAGGTTGGGTAAAAACTTTTTTCAGGTGCTAAAAGTAGCAAAGGCAGGTTAAAACTAGTAGGTAAAAGCTAAAATTGGTAGAATGTAAGCTAAAAGTATAAAAGACTGAATACAACTGTCACAAATTGAACGTGTTTTTGAAGTGACTGAGGATATTTCAAAGTATTTCTACAGAGGAAATATTTGTCAAACAAATTCAATATTTTTAAAGTATAAAATTTACAAAAAACAAAAGACATACCACCCATCTGACTGTGCTAAACGTTTTCGTAAATGACATAAGTAGTTAGATTCATCTTCAACATCTAATTTTCCTCTGAGATCAATACATTATTTTTGAATTGAATTGGAATTATTGCAAAAACGTATGACATATTAAAACAAAAAATGTAATCATATTAAACTTAACTTAGCTGATTTCAGCGTCCCTGAATTATATATTTTTTATTTAACTGAAGGCTTGCCTTACAACAAAACTGATATGTTTCCCATTCGAGTTGTTGCACAATAATTTAAGATTATTATTATGATGATAAACTTTACTTTTGATTAAAAACTACAAAAACATTACTCAGTCTGTTCCTGGTAGTCAGTGATTGGTCGGTTTTCTTCACTTCCGCCGATCTGATTGGATAGTTTGCTCTCATGCGAGCAACGACACAAACAAGCTCCTCCTCCAGGTTGGCGAGTCTAGTCTGGAACAGAAGGGGAGACTTCAGTGACCGCTTGGACTGGCGAGGAGCTTGGTTGAAACTACAACTCTCTGTCAACTGTTATACATCACCCAGAGCGCTGTTTTCTCCTCAGACACTCAGAACAGGTGAAAAACACCACTCTTACTTTTCGTCGCTAATTGTTATTGTCGCTTTTATGTCGTATTTTAGCTTGTTAAATCTCACTCAGTACTTTCTCAGCGTTAGCACCTCCATGAACGTAACCTGCCCGTTAGCAGCTAATTCTAGCTGTCAAAACAACACAGGAGTTAAATTTGCACAGCTTAGTTCTTTCTCGACGATACATTGGCACACGCGTCGAGACATTTTTTGTCACGTTTAAAGTCAGACAGCTCAACGGGGACAGCTGTCAAAACGAAAATAAGCTGTCTAAAAAGAGTTTTTTCGCTTCTATCGGACGTGGCAGCTCCTGTTAGCGAACTAGCCTCCGTGCTAGCTCGGTGTAAACAAATAATCTTCGTTATCTTGAACATGAGCTGCAGACTGTTTTCTCGTCTTATATCATAGCTTGTGTCAAAAACAGAGCGAACTATATTCAAACAGAATAATTGTACCCAGTTTAAATCTGATTTTATTGATATTTTGTGTGTGTTAGAAGTGAACGAGTTGTCTCAGTCAGGTAGTCAGGCTGGAGTTTTGGGTTTTTCTTTGTCTTGTTACTCGGCAATGTTGAGTTGAAGTCTGCGGACTCTCGTCTGTTTTTCTTAGCTTTTGTTGTTAGTTATTGTTTTAAATTACGACATTTATACCCCTCTTAACAGTTATTACTATATTTTTTTTAAAGATGAACTTTTAGGTGAATGACATATCAGATTGGACCAAGTTCCTATTATGTCTTATTGGTTACTTGTTAGATTGTTTGGATTAGAATATTTAATTTCAAAATAATGTTCAGTATTTGCCCTTTATTTTATTTTTTATTGTGTTTTAGTGACTTGTGACACCAGAAAAAACAGCAGCACATGCCAAGAACATGCAGTACCTTTTTGTAATAAAACATTTGATGTGCTAACTTTATGATTTAAGGTGATATTCTTGTATGCTTAACTTGAGGTGTATATAATATATTGATTATTAAAAGATTTTTTTTCTAAATGCAAGTCAGTTAGAAAACCTTAATTTGTTCATTTTTGTGTTGAGCTGGTGTTTTAATGCTTCACTCAATATTTTGCCAAGTAATGATGACACATGAGTAATTTGCCGAAAGTTGTTTACTTGTCAACAGTCATTAGCAACAGGCAGCACTGACCAACATGACTGCCACAGTTACACTTTTATGAGTATTTATTCTTAACACAGTAGTCATTTTGGCTTTTATATAGATTTATAATGGCTAATTTCTGCTTTGTTTTGACCTAATGTTTTCCTCTAGATGTGCAGCTGTGTATGTGACCACCCTGTTCTTCTGGTTGTTCAGTTTGCCACAAAGCATGAAGTCATCATATCAATATTTAATGGGCCGTGCAGCTGACTGTCAATTTGTCTTGAGCTCAAACTTTTCAGACACTTCCTCTTTCTTATAGAACACAATTAAATAATTAACAATCACAGCTGTTGCTTGAGTTGATGTGTGCGCCAACTTTCACCCTGCAAAACATCGTTACTGAGAAATCTGCCGTGTTTAAAAAAAAAAAAAAAAATTTTTTTATGGGAAGTTCAGTTCTACAGAGTTTGAAGTATAATGAAGTCAGTCTTTGACAGTGTGCCAGACAGGAGAGTAGCTAAACTTAGCTTCTAAGAATAGTAGATCTGTCTCTGTCAAGTCGATTGATCATAAGAGAAAATAGCGGCTTCATTTCTAATATATTCTCCAGTTATCTGTTTTTGTTTCACTTCACAAGTGTCAAAATGTGTGTTTGGTGACATATTTTTGTTTAAAATGCTTTAGCTAAAAAATAGTGTTGCTTAAGGAAGTTTGCACATACAACACGTTTTGTACTTTTACAAAAATATGTCAAATGATCATAGTGAAACATGTTCAGTTATTGATTTTATGTATTTGTAAATCCTGTCTTATTATTGAACAAACCCTAAATAATATTTTTAGTCATTTAAAGCATTTAGTATTATGTTTCTACAGTAGTTGAGCATTTTTTGTTTTATAAAGAAACATAATGAGTGGCTTCATGTTGCAGCACAGGACAATGACTCTGACAGCACCTAGATGTAACTTGAGCTAATCCATTAATGAGGGCAACAAACACAATTTTCTCCCCAGTTGTCAGCTGTTAGGGAAACCCTCGGTTAAGTTATAAATGTTTTTTCAGTATTTTAAAAAAATAATGACCTTATTCAGCCAGTTTCAAAGTCCACACACAAAGGACAATACATTTTTAATAGCTTTTTTTTCTTTCTAGCATCTGACACCACTTATTTTCATTTGACCCACTTTTGGATTACCACCATTTGGTGTTTAAAGGCACTTCATTTGGTTTTCACCAGCAGTGGACCAACCTTGTTGCAGTCTTCTCTGCGTGCACGCAGTTGTTAGTGGTTTAATTCAGAGATTTTTCTTTTCTCTGTTTTGTAATCTAAACTTTGCGTGTCCTCAGTTTTGTCTGTTTTAAGCTCTACAAACAAAAAAATCTAATCTAAAACAATTTGTACCCAGAATTATTCTGCAATTTATTATTTAAGTAACTTTAAACTGTAATATCAACTAAAATTGTATATAGTTTTGTTCAAATTAACTCGTTTTGTTTGTTGGTGTCTTTCTCCATGATTTAATTTTTCCAGAAATCTCCTGTTTTGTTTTTGAGTCACATATTAATGATTGCTCATAAAACTGCTTGGTAGAAGTCAATAATGGTTATTATGTTGTGTCACTAAAAAAGTATTTCAAAAAGTAAAAAAAAAAAAAAGTTTTCACTTTAAGCCTCAGACCTGACAACAGCATCTAGATGACGTGTACAAAAAGAACAGAGAAATTGCCTTTTCTACAAATATGCAGTGTGAATTCTGATCACCGAATGACTGCTAAAGCTAAAAGAATCAGAACACTAGCTAAAAGCTAAATATAGCAGCAGGCTAGCAAAAAATAGCTAAAAGCTAGCTAAAAATTACAGGTGTTAAGTATGCTAGACAATGTTTTTGAAGATGTTGGGGAGTTTTAATGTGCTTCAATGGGGAAATTATTTGTAAATAAATGTAAACATTTTTAAAGTATTATCTGTATGAAATCTAAAAGCTGTAGCGTCCATCACAATCGCCGACATAGTGACTTACATTTAGGTTTGTTGCATTTTTCAGTGTCTATCCAGTGTGTATTATTGATAGCAGCTGTGCCGAGTGTGTGTGTGTTTGTGAGGTTTTTGTCACACTGTCTCTTTGTTTAGCTCTCAATCATAAGACTCCTGGCAGCTGGATGAGAATGCCACCATCGTATCAGGACTCTGTGAGCTCACATACTTGGCTCATACTTTTATGAGACTGCGTGCTGTTGAACGTTGATAAAGTGCAAAACTAGCTGCTCAATACTCTGGGAAGTCAGCCATAAATGTTTCTTAGAAGCTAGCCCCACCCGAGGGAAACTTGAAGACGGGTAAAGCTAAAACTAATATTTGCATTAGCTGCCTTTTAACCATGACTGCGGCGACTGAAAGAGTTGTTTTTAGTAATAACACTTTGATTTGAGTTATTTTTAAATGTCTGTATCATAGTTATTTTGAGTGTTTACGTGGCTTTAAACTAACCCCAACCTTTCAAGACTTTTTCTTTTTTTGGTACATGACATCAGGTCAGAGTCCACATTCACTGTGATGTTCAAACAGATAAAAAACTGTGACAACACATTTTGGACATTATCTGTTTGATTTTATAGTTTTGCAATGATGTAATTGGAAAGAAGCTCTGTGTCATTGTCAATAGGTCAAAGTGTCGGTTTTGTTAATATGAGTTGGACAATTAAATCAATTTCTACATCTGGAGTAAATGAAAGCTGAAAGAAACTTCAGAAAATCTGTTACAGGTTATTAAAAGACTAGTTTTTAACCACACTTAATCATTTAGCCTGTTTTAAATTACTCACAGGGTGTGAAAAGTTTCCTTGCACAACATTTTTTTTGAGCTGACACATAATAGAGATCAGAGTAAACACATCTTGTTGAAATTGAAATGTTAGGCTTGAGCAACCTGTTCTACCTGGTGTTACTGCTGACCGTTTCAGGCATCTGTTGGACTTGAGAAACTCGAGTTTCAGGTCAGCAAACAGCTTAGCATCATGCTAATGTAAGATGTGAAGCAAAGCTCAGGTAAATGTTTTAATAAACCAGAAATTACAATAAACCAGAAATTACAATAAAGACTTATTGCTAATTTAAAGATTTGTTTGTTTACCATTTTTATTCCACATCATTTGTTTCTATTAAGAAATACAAACTGGTTTGAGATCTGAGTTTAGTGAAAAGTATGCGTTGCAGCTGGTGTAACAGTTTGTGTTGTTACTCTGTGAGGGAGAGAGTAATAATGACGTAGCAGGTGACAGGCTTTAGTCCATTTCGGAGGCAGTGACTCACACAGCAAACACACACTAATAAGGAAAAGTCAGGCTGTTTGACACATAATAGCCAGTCATTTTAGAATGAAGTAAAAATGCTAAAACATGAGCTATCAGTAGTAGACTAATTAAGCATTCTGTCAACATAAATTGAAAGTAAATTTTCTGTACCGACTGCAGTTCACTGTGACCTTTGGTCAACATTTTCTTCTTTCTGAAGGAGAGGAGAAAAAAAACGTGTTTACCTTTTGAATTGTCTGTGACCTACATGTCTGTGTGGTTACACAACACCCTCACATTCCTCAAGGAAACTTTGAGATCTGACAACCAGCACGAGGCAGAAATCATTTGACTCATATTTTCTGCCTTTGTTCATAAAATACTTTTTTTTTTCTCTTATTTTACAGAAGTAGCGTTTTCACCTACTGACCGCTGAACTTCTTCTATTGCACGTTTAATTTAATTTACCAAAAGCAAATTGATATTTGTTTTTTCACAGTGTTCTTTTAAGTTTTTGTGGTAGTCTAAAACACAAATGACCAGATTTGTCACGAGTTCTGCCTCAGCATTTTTATCTAAAATGGGTTTTCTGTAGGGAGAAACTTGTTCTTTCACTTCTTTCTTTTTTTTTTTTTTTTTTTTTTTTTTTTTTTTTACCTCAATGCCACTTGTTGTTTTCAGTTTTCTTTCTTGTTTTTCAGTACTTGCTGACAAGTCTGTAGTGTTCAGGGGTTTGTTTCAGCCTTTTTTAAAGGATGTTTTCACCCAATAATAAAAACAAAACTCTGGATAGCAGCACCTGCAAGTAAAGCTTTGAAATCATCAGACCCAAAACGAGCAGTGACTTGAAATGCAGATGGTGACGATACACTAAAAATAGACACCGTTAGAACCAAGACCAAACTGGAGATTTATTATTTTTTTAATTTGTAGCATTGCTTGACACAAATACAAAAGTGCCCGATAAATGAACCCGTCTTCATCCTTTTAATCTGAACGTCAATTTTCTGTGGAATTCACTGGTTTTTAGACTTCATTGCCAACGCTGTTCAGTAGAAAATGATAGCTTGGTTTTATCTATATAGAAGAAGGTTTAAAGGCTGAAAACTGAAGATATAGTTCTAATAAAAAAAACAAAGCTCAAGGGTACGCATCCGGAGATTAAGCAAGAACAAGTTCAGGCAGCAGGTCATCTGCCTGTTTTATGTAGTCAACATCTGTTTTTATCTTTGTTCATTCCTCTGTCACAGACTCTCGTATTCATATTGTCTGATATTTAACTCACATAAAACCAAAGACGATGGTAAACTAACTGGTTAGTTTAGTCGTTTGGGGAAAATAAGGATTTTTGTGATTCCTGCAGGACTTCTTCTGGTTGTCATTTTGACCTCATGAAATATGAGTCATTCTGCATCCTGTTGTGGACAGATCTGTGTCGGCTGCTTTCAGAAACGAAACTTAGAAGTCGACTTAACCAGGAAAATCCCCACTTGGTTTTGGTAATTTGGGTTTAGAGATTTTTTTTTTTTTAACCATATCTAGTCTCCATCAAGCACCTTTTTTTAATCTTGGTTTTAATCAGTCCAGGCTGTTCTGTTCCATTTGTTTTGCTATTGTTTATGTGGGTTTTTTTTTTTTTTTTACAAGTAGAGCTAGTAACTCTGTTTCTCTTGGATAATTGAACTTCTCACTCTGTCTTTAAGGACAGGATAGTCCACCTTTTTCAGACTGAGAACCACAGCCTCAGATTTTAGGTGCTGATCCTCATTTCAGCTGTGAACTTATCCAGTGTGAGCTGGTGAATGTGGTACGATGAACCCATCATCTACAAAAAGCAAATGTAATCCTGAGGCCACCAATCTCGACCCCTTCCGCCTCCTGGCCCCCTGACCACGTTCATTGTTTTTTGCAAAACCACACAAAAGCAGACTGTCCCACCTTTTCAGATTGTCAGAAAGGTTTTTTTTTTTTTGTTCTTGCGTGACGGTGAGGCCACCAGAGCTTTTTTCTCTGCAAACTCACTACAGCTGCAGAAATACTCATCAGATGTTTCTTAATCCAAAGCTGGTAGAAAGAAGCGTTTGTGAAATGTGAAATTTTATTATGACGCAAAATGAAGCTGCAGTTTCCCAAGAAAATGTGAACAAAGATTGATTAGACAGTCTCTTTAGAAGTGCTTATTTTTACCCACTTCCTATTTTTTGCATTTCAATATTTGTAATTACAACCTTTTCATATAATAGAGTCACTGTCTTTTATGAAACTTGGTCGTTTTATAACTGTTTTTTAGTTATAGATGATGCGTTCAGTTATGTGTGAATATGATTAAACGCCTTGTATATCTTTGTTTTTGTGTCTATAACCCCTCAGTGGAGCAGGTTGGGTTTTAAATGAAGCAGTCTGGTGCTCGCCATGGGAATGTTTACATTGCCTCGGCCCCTCTGGGGCACAGTGTACAGTGTGTGTTTTAGTGGTAAGGAGGAAAGAGAGCGGCAGTATGCTGATAAGATTGTGCAGCTGTCTTTCTCACCAGTATCAGAATATTAAAGCTTTGGTATGTGGAACAAGCACCCTTCAAATGTCATATTTACAAGTTCAGATTAAGTTAAGTTCAGATAGTGATCGGTAAAGTTTTTTAAAATGTTGGTGGCATGGGGACCTCCTTATGTCCCTCCTTTTTGACACATTTTGTTTTCAAAATGAAACTTTGCAGCAAAACAATTTCTATGCAGAAAACACATCAACTTCCTGTCCTTGACACCTCCTTGTCGCTAAGCAACTTCCCATGACAGCAAGTTGGCAGCAAGTCTTGTTAAACACATCATTTTAATGCCTCAATACTATAGATAACACTGAGTAACGGAAACAAAACACTAATCAATAATATCTTTATCCTTTAGGCACGGTTGCTTTAGAGGAATGAATGTCTGATGTTTTCAGAAACACTTTGTGTCTAAAGTGGACTGTTTTTTTTTTTAAACTAAAGGCCTTCACTGTGTTACATGTTTTCTGCTTCTCTTTCTCCCTGCAGTCCATCTCCTAAAGTCCTGATCCAGAGTCCTGGTCCAGTCCGAAGACTTCAACTGAAAGACAGGTTAGTCCTCCATCTTGCTTTTACATCTTCCTTTGTTTACATTTCATGGATTTTAAACTTCCATTTATTTAAGTCCCATCAGGTTTGGCCACAGTTGGCGTCTGACCCCACAAGACTCCAGGTCCAGCTGGTTTTTCTTCTTCTTTCTGGTGGAAGACAGCCCCGTTTTTCAAGCTGGAAGAAGGAGAGACGAGCAGGGCCGACGGCCCAGCCTTCGCGCTGCGACACAGAACCTCAAACCTCGTAGAGAACGCTAAAGAATCCACGCACACAGGTCCCATGAGTCCACGGGAGAAGGCGGACACACCCACCTCAGGCTCTTCAACCAGTCACCTCAGCACCACAGAGTGCCCCTCACACAATGGGGTGAGTGTTTGAACACACATGCAGACTCAAAGCCCTGTGGTGTGGGTTTCCCGGGTCACTCTGAAAAACAACGCCAAAACTCAACACGTTATCATGTGAATAATGTAAAGGTCCTCGTTAACGGGGAAGAACATAGAAGCTAAAAGTACCATGTTTGGACTGGGTTCTGGTGCTTTTAAAGACCATCAATCCTGATAAAGTAGGTGTTTTTAACAGAGAAAGTCCTGAAACCAACACAGAGAGAAGACTGGTCTTTCATGTAGATCATTGCTAGATTAGTTGAGTTACTCACAGGCTCATACATTAAACAGTATTTAATGTAGGTTAATCACTTGACCACAGAGCTGTGGATTATGTTCTTTAAAGACATTATAAACCCACATACACAGCTCAGAAACTCATACTTTAAAAGTAAGCATACACTGTTTGAAGCCTAACTTCAGCTATAGTTTGTGTAAAATATAGTTAATCTTTAGGTTTGTTTTTAGTCCTATGAGACTTTCAGAAAACTTGAAGGACTTTTTCTCTAGGATTGCATTAAAAAGTGTTGTCTGATTTAAGATAGAAAGAACTTGGCAGCTCTTCCTTGAGTTTTGAGTTTTGGTCACGACGAGCCTGTTTACAAAGGTTTCCAACCTCCACCCCTACGAAGTCTGCAGCCTGAACGATGAGTCATGGTGAGGTCGGCTCCATCTCCGTCTGATGTTCAGTTATTTTGTTGCACTTTAAGACTATCTAAGATCTCCCGCGGAGGCTGCAAATCAAACCGAAGCTCGTGCTCCTCTTTAGGCCTGCGTGTGCGTGTACACGGTCAACGCTGTCGCTCTATTGTCCGTCGTGAAAGGCAATCACCAGAGAGCCGCTGAGCCGAAACACAATCCTGCGGGTGGGTGTTGAACCTTTTTACCTGCTATAACACGACACCTGAGAAGGCTTCAAACGAACAAACAAAAACACATCTTAAACACCTCATGTGCCACCTTTTTAAACTATTCACCATTTTTCTGTGCATGTTGTGTTTTCAAGTCTGAGGTTAGTATCACACATCCTGTTGCCAACAGATTCAATCTGTTACTTTTTTTTTTTTTATCGTACCTGTTAGATTATTTTGCACTTTGTTACAGCAATGAGCTGATTTTGCAAAAACTGAGTCAATTTTTAGTCTCTGTAATAAAAAACCCCACAGTAGCAGAGAATAATTTAGTTTGCTGCATCAACATTTCAGTCTTTTGCCTAAATATAAGGTATTTTGTGTGGGATTTCTTTTAAATTGTAACTAATTTAAAAAGACACTTGGGCTTTAAATTTATCAAGATTTTGACTTTTTAGCTAAACAACCTAAAAGGTACCTAATTTCTAATCCTAATAAACATAAAAAACATACAAATGGTGATAACTCACTTTTACAGGTGAGTCAGCAGGTACTTTGTATCGCATGAGATGTTTTTTTTAAAGGTTTAACAAAAATGAATTCAAGTCTAATTTTTTAACCTTTTTAATGATTTTAATGTTCAGCTTTGTTAAATACTTTTACTTGTTTTCACTGTGTTTTGCTTCAGGGGGAAAGTGTCTTGTTTTAAGTGCTCAAACTGGAACATTTAGTAAAAAATGATCACTTTGTTTTCCATGCCCTCACAGGCGGGAACAAAGAAACAGTGTACTGACCAGAGCTGTGTGTGTCTATAAAACATGCTGTTCTTAAGAACCACAGTTTCTTCTCTAAATGGAGAATTGCTCACATGTGAGTCACATGTTGGACTCTCTGTGTTCAGGGTTTGGTTCTTCACTTCTCACCCTGTTAGACGTTCAGTCTGTGCAGAGGTTTTTAGCTGTTCCTGTATTCTGACGGCTGCTTCCTGGATCCCACCCTCTGCTGTGACCGTTACACCCTGATTTTTTTAATCTCATATCTTCAACTCTTCTCCTGCTATCTCACTGAGCTCTTCAAAGCTAAATATGGAGATGAGTTAGTTGTCACCTTCTAGTTCACCTTCCATCTCCAACGTGACTCGTTGATTATTCCTTATGCTGTTAAAACCTTGAGTGCGCCTACAGATCACTGAGAAGTCTGTTTTTGTTACGTGTCTCACTTTTTACTCCGTGATGTAGAAAATCTATTTGGTGACACTTAGTTTTATTTTATTTAACACATATAAATGTTGTTGCAGCTCTGCAGCTGGATGTTTACAAGTCTTCTGACAGTTCTCAGAAAGCACCACCTGCTCTGATTGGTCAGCTCCGCTCCTCCGATCTGACACTCCCCACAATCACAAATGACTTCTGCTGAGCACACGCCCGAGTGTGAGCTCAGTCATCAACATTTCAATAAATTCCAGGAAAAGAGTCATGGGTGTCCTATCAGAACCGGATCGTTCAGTAGCTCAGCTAATGATGGACTCTTCTGAGAAGGATGAGTTTATATCTCTGGCTGCAGATGAACACACTTCCAAGAGAAATCTGACTCCTCGACCTTTGGTCAGATGACTCGCCGGAGTCTTAGCAGCTGAAGTTCAGACACGTGCTGCTGGTTCACAGCAGAGAGATGTTAAACGTGATGAGCTCCGACGTTTCTGAACCACAGTTTTCAACAACATGGGGTCACGTTACTTTTTCTGTATTTTCACTCCGATTTTACCTGATTCTACCAGCTTCGAGGAAGCAGCCATTAGGTTAGCTGAAATTCACATGAACTATTTTTTATATTTTTATAAATGTCAGCGTCTGGATCTGTTTTATAAAAAATAAGATCCTTAAAATAGGAGTGCATATTGCCTTCTGCCTCCTCAAAGTTGAATTTCTACATATTTCTACATATTTAAGTATTGTGGAGTGCTTTCTTTTAACTTATATTTTTTCTTTAGAATGTCCCAGAGAGTGACGGCAAGAGAAGAAAAAATGAAGATGATGATAGAGGAAGAGAAGAGGAGGAGGAGCAGGAAGAGGAGAAAAGCAATGACGAAGGTTTCATGGGAATGACTCCTCTACTGCAAGCCCACCACGCCATGGAGAAGATGGAGGAGTTTGTCCACAAGGTACAGAAGCATGTTTTTATTACAGTTCTCAGTAAACCCTGAATAAAACAACAAAAACCATAAAAACACATTTCTTGGTCACTACAGATAATCTCATTTTCACATCAAATTATATGCTGGTGCTTCCATGGTCAGATGACACAATATGAGTCAGTAACCGCTTTGTTGATATTTGCACCAGGAAACACCACCAACATAACATCAGTGCTGATCTCAGTAAAATAAAAGACATAAATGAATTGCTAAGAAATCGACCTGTTTTGTTCCTTCACTGATCAGGTGTGGGAGGGCCGGTGGCGCGTCATCCCACACGACGTGCTCCCCGACTGGCTTAAGGACAACGACTTCCTGCTTCACGGCCACAGGCCACCGATGCCTTCGTTCCGCGCCTGCTTCAGGAGCATCTTCAGAATCCACACAGAGACCGGGAACATCTGGACACACCTGCTAGGTGAAGACGCTCACCGTACACGTCTCTATTTCAAACTTAAGAGCTCATCTTTGTTTTTATTTATTTAGAAACTACTCTTCCTCTTTTCAACAAAACATAAATACGCATTAAAACACATCAAAATGCACTCCAAAACACCACAAAGCAAAACAGCTGGTGCGAACACTTCAAAATAAAACACAAAAAGACAAAAAAAACTTAAATATTACATTTAAGACAACTGGGTTTGATTTTTTATTTTTTTTATTTTTCTTGTGCAAAAAACACAAATGTGACAAACGTTTAAGTTGGTCTGTTTTTAATTCTCTGCTTACTCTTTAAATTAAATCAGACTGTTGCAACACAAGCTGTTGAGTAACAAATTCATGTCTGAAATAATTTGAACCAGACTTGTTATTTTGCAAAAGAAGAAGTGTTGAAAGCTGAGCAGCTGCTGGTAAAAAAAAAAAAAAAAAAAAAGTCCAGAAAACACGTGATTGTTAGATCTGTAACGCACTAACTTTAGCTTTAAACCTGATTTTAAAGCTGATTTGATTTGGTGTAACTTTTTTTTGTAGCTAAAGCAGCTTTTATTTTGAAATTGACAAAGTGGTTTTAAAGCTCTACTGCCACCCAGTGGTGTGATGCAGACACTGCACCTAAAATAAACTTACTGGGACTTTTTCTACTTGATGAAACATTTGTAAATATTTTGAACCTAAAACAAATTCTCATCTTTGTTGTGTCCTGTCTGTTCTCACCTCTACAGGTTGTTTGTTTTTCTTCTGTCTCGGTCTCATGTACATGTTCCGGCCCAACATGTCGTTCGTGGCGCCGGTCCAGGAGAAGGTAGTCATCGGGATGTTCTTCCTCGGAGCCATCCTCTGCCTCTCCTTCTCCTGGCTCTTCCACACGGTCTACTGTCACTCGGAGGGAGTGTCCAAGATCTTCTCCAAGTAGGAAGCAAACGTTTTGTGGGTTCTGCAGCGGTGAAGTGAAAGTCCAGCTAAGTTACCTGAGTTTTGTGTCGTTCAGATTGGACTACAGTGGGATTGCCTTCCTGATCATGGGCTCCTTCGTCCCCTGGCTCTACTACTCCTTCTACTGCTCCCCTCAGCCCTGCTTCATCTACCTGATAGTGGTGTGTATACTGGGACTGGCGGCCATCTTTGTTTCTCAGTGCGATTTCTTCGCTACGCCACAGTACAGAGGAGTCAGAGCAGGTAAAAAGAGATTTTATTGCCTTTAAATGTAATTTTTATGCTTTTGGGTTTACAAAGAAGAATCATAATCACTTTAAAGGATTTGATATTGATTCTGATGATTTCAACAGACTGTTCATTGATTTTGAGAAAGACAAAATCCTTTATTTAAGTGTCTTACAGAGTGATTCTGTCATATTTGGGTTATAGGTTTTGTATTTTACTGATGCTGAGCTCTGCTCCCTGTGTTCAGGTGTGTTTGTGGGTTTGGGTCTGAGCGGCGTGGTTCCCACCCTGCACTTCGTCATCAGCGAGGGTCTGATTAAAGCGACCACCATCGGTCAGATGGGCTGGCTGTTTCTCATGGCGACGCTCTACATCACCGGCGCCTGCCTGTACGCCGCTCGCATCCCCGAGAGGTTCTTCCCCGGCAAGTGTGACATTTGGGTGAGATTTTTTTTTTTTTTTTTAAACCTTTTACACACAGTTTCCCTCGGTTCCACACATTTTAACTCGTCCTGCTTCTCTCTCTGTCGTAGTTCCACTCCCACCAGCTGTTCCACATCTTGGTGGTCGCCGGGGCGTTTGTCCACTTTCACGGCGTCTCCAACTTGCAGGAGTTTCGGTACACAGCGGGAGGGGGCTGCACTGACGACGGCAACCTTTAACCCCCTTGGTTTGCTGGTTCACGAGGAGGAACTGGTCTGAGTAATATGCACAGAATCACTCTCACCATCTCACAGCTGAAAAGTGCAGGAGCTGGTCCTGCTGTGAGTGGAACGACCAGCAGGGGGCACTATTAAAACTGACAAGTGGGCTCAGACTCATCCTGTCTTCAGTCTGTTCAACTCAACCTCTTTGGGTTCTGTTGCTTTGGCTAAAATTCACTAAATCAGTTTTTGAGACTATTTTTGAATTGAGAAGGGATACGATTTTTAAAGATCCTCTTCAGTGATTCTCAGAAAAATAATCTGATTTAAGAAGACAAAAAAAAGCTTTTGGGGTGTTTTTGGTGGAAGCTGTTTTTCCAGATCATTTTCCAATGAAACGAGTGAGAAATATCTTCCTTTGCTGATAAGTGTTTGGACCAGGAGAGGGTTTCTTAGTCTCTTTTAAGTAAAAAATAAACAAACAAAAAAAAAATTTTTTATGTAAATAAGATTTCTAAACTTTAAGTTCTAGATTTGTATGAAGTTTATTTTAAAAACTACAAAAAATACATTACAAAAATATTAGATAATAAACCAATTCTTGAGGCTGTTTGTGCTTCGGCAGCAGTAAAGTCAGCAGGTGGTGGGGTTTCTTTTGGAGAAAAAAAGAAAACGTAAATGGTATTAAAAGGCAAAACTTGATATTTTATCTTGAATTCTCAGTTTAATTTCTCTGGTATAAAAACTCCATTTTTATTTTTTTTTTTATATGTTTATTCCTTTCTGGGTAACGGGTTATTGTTATATCCAGCAGTCACTGTGAGACGTGGGGGACACGTCACGTCCACGACTAAGACAAACGAGACAAACATTCACCCTTTCATCCTCACCTTTAGAGTCACTTATGAACCAAACATGCATGTTTTTTTGGTCTGTGGGAAGAAATGGGAGAAAACCCACAGGGGCATAGGGAGAACATGGTATAAAATATAAGCAACGACAGAATTATTGTTTCGTTTGTGTCCAATCTGCAGTTCTAACCTCACAGAACATTTTAATTATAAAAAATAATCTTGTAGCTGTTTTTATTTACCCATTTTCCCCTTAAATGATCAAACTTAAAATATTTTTATAAATAAGGCCACAGTCATATCTAATTTTTTATTTTTAAGTAGAAACCCTGAACAAAGATGCAGTTTTTTTTAATCCTCCTTGTGTTCGACTCTAAATAGGAGTCTCATCCCAACTAAAAAGGGGTAATCTTTCCGGAAAGTATCTCTTTTTGTTTTATTTGTATTTTAAGTTATCTACTGCTATGAATATCATAATGCAAAGCTTTAATTTGTCTTTTTTGCTTTTTCTTTCTTTTTGCATTGTTCCACAGATAACGTACAAGAAGGGTTTCTGTAACAGAAAGGGGATTTTTTTTTTTTTTTTTTTTTTTATTAAAAAAAATCTGACATTTTTCTTTTAAATAGTTACTCTAACTTCAGAGTTGAGACTTCACTTGATTAAAACAGGGAGAACTTTTCTGAATTTTCTAGTAAAACCAAAATCTTCCACTTGACCAGGGAAAACATCTGAGTTCATCCTAACCTGTGTGTTTGTTTGAAACTTGGGTTTGCTGAGTTTTTAATCAGCAAAATGTTTGAGCTGCATTTCTTTACTGCAAGATTTAAAACAATTATTTTTTTCTCATCTTTTGTTTCCGTTTTATCTATTTTGTATTAATTTATTTCTCTTGCAGAGTGCATAATGTCTTTGGATGCACATTTTCTTTCTGATGGGAATGTTTTGTTTGCAATAGACCTTTAAATCTGCTGTATTCTAATAAAATGTTTTTTTCTGACAAATCTTTCCCTCTGTTATTGTGTGTAATTTGTCATATGGAAAAAGTATGATAATGTTTTCAGAAAACAAAACATTTACATTAACTTACCTTTTACAATGTAGTGCTTTAAGCTGTAGAAATATAATTGTATGCACTCTATTTCAATTCAAGGCTGAAACCATGCATGTATTTTATTTGTGTAGTTTCGTGTTATGTCCAGCAGAGGGCGCTCTACTTTCTCCGTGTCAGGTAGAAGCATATCGAATGCACGCGCATCATATTGCTTCAGAATAGCCTTGCGAAAACGTGCCGAAAGCAAACACGAGGCATAGAAATATACGTAAAATGCAGAAATATCGTGCCGAATAATTCCAATAAGTTGTAAAATTACTAAAATCCAAATACAAGCGGTGCTAAAATTGTTTCTGCGGATTCATGAGTCTTTGGCAAACCCTGTGAGTTAGCCTCGCATGATTGTTACTAGCATTTAGCCACACGTTAGTTGTAATTATGCTAAAACTAATATTTTAGTAGAAATAATTGTCAGTAAAAGTAACAGTTAATAGAAATATTGCTTTTTGACATGATTTTGTGCAGACATTTATGTATTGAAATGAAAATGCTAGCTAAGTAATGTGCATTTGAAGCATTTATGCTTGTATTTGTGAATTTAGACTTTAGATTTCTTTGTTAAACCATTTTTATCAGGACTTACTGTGTTAATTGTTCAAACTAATATGTTAATTTTATTGCAACTTTTGTTCATAAACTTATTATTTTACTTCTGTAAATCAAAAATTTCCATCCTCTTAAAAACAAAAAAAGCAAAACAAAAAAACAAAACAGTGGCTGTGTCTCAATGCCATATGAAGGGATGTTTGTGTTTTCAGAAACTGGGTCCTAGTGAGCACGTGGGCCACATCCTCCCCAGCTGGGGTAGGCTGTTCGACCCTTCACCTGATGTCAGCTTTATGTAAGTTTGCGTGACCACACGCTACCCCTTTACCATACTGATCAGTTTCATATCAGACTTAAAATGCGTTGGGACGTGTATTTATTTACAAGTCTTTTTAATGGAAGAAGAAATTCACAGTTAAAATGTTACACGTTAATAAATAATTCGGTTTTAGCTCCAGTATCAGCACTTGTAGTTGCATTTTTAAATTTAACATCTTATTGCAGCATAAATTTCAACAGCTAAGTTACTAAACTTACTTTTAAAAACAAATTCTTTGGTCTGTGGTGAATTTCCAAATTACTCCGACTTGTTAAAAAAATAAAAACACCACCGTCTTCGTTTCTGTTTATTTTGCTGTCCACGCATTGGATCCTGGGATATCCTTGGCACCCCCCAAAAAGGCTGCTGCTCGATTTTGTGTTGGTAGTAAAAATATTGTAGAACTAGTAAATTCAAATCTAGGATTCTTGTATAAATCCTGCATTGGCATTCACAACATCACTGAAGAAATGAGTTTTCAGCACTGAGTAGCTTTGCTCTAAAGATGACTGTGTCTTCTCTATGAGTCGTGTAAAAAAACTAAACTTAGCTAATAAGCAGGGTTTGATATAAGGACATTTTCCAATTTTTGCTGGACTGCAACATTTTTAAATAAAAAGTATTGCACTATATTGGTAGTAGTTTACAGGGCCTGAATTTGGCTGCGGGATTGCGGGTATTGTGCACATTTAGGTCGATTCTCGCACATAAAGTTTTTATAATGCGGGAAATTCCCGCATACCATAAATTCCAGTGATGTGTAATAATGTCGGCATTTGCATCAAACTATTTGTAGATGACAACTCGTACCGTATAAACCTGACCACTTCAGTCCGTACAGAAGACACACGGAGTCGGAGCAAGAGAGAAAGAGAAGGAGGGGGGCTGTACCTCCCCTGTCTCTGTACCTTTGAGCGAGGTAGCGACAGACCCGCCAGATCTTACCTGTAGATCCCAAAATAACCATCCGTGTTTTAACATAACACCCCAAAAATATGACAACAGGAGCTGCTTCATCCCCAACTCAAGCTAAAAACTTAGAGCTAATTCCTTCCCCCCACAGCTCTCTGCTCTGTATCCTCACTGTCCCCCACACACACACACACACACACACGTTTGTTCTTCTATTCTCATGAGGACTTTTCATTGACTTTCATTCATTTATTGGTATTTCCTATAGGGTGTCTGACCCTAAACGTAGTCTAAACTTTATTCACCGTGTGGACCGGGCTTTTGTCCCCATAAGGAACAGTGGGTCCTCACCAGGCTGTGTGTACCGCGGAAATGGTCAAAAATAGTCCCCACCAGGTAACAAAAACAAGTACACCTCCACCTCCCTTCAGTCAGGAACATTAACCCTTTAGATGCATTAAA
>JARVJO010000180.1:6831077-6938386 GCA_031762555.1 Cynodonichthys magdalenae | reverse complement strand
ACACACACACACATACATACATACATAGTAAACCTGCGATTTTGTAGTAAAATATATAATTTATTGTAAATAAGCTGGAAAAATAAAAAGGATGGTAAGTTAAATTATAAAACATGAGGTAAAGTTTTCCTTTTTTATTTTAATTGGTGCATTTTAAGAGTATTTATTTTTTGGTCCATTTATATATTTTGGCTTTTTTTTCTAGTTGTGTCAGATTCGGTCCTCCATACGGCAACACATTTAACAACTATTGAAATAATATATCTTTGGTTTTAGTTGTGAATTATTGTATTTTTTAATGTTTGAAACTGGGCCAATCCTAATTAGTTTGACAAAAAAGAAAACTATTATTTAAATATAAATGCAGTATAAATAGATAACAGCATTTTTAATCTACAAACTTATTTCCCCTCAGAGAAACAGCTCTAGAATTAAATGACAAATTCTGGATCTGTGACAGTGAGCACAGTATGATAGCTTATAAAAAAAAGCTGAACTCCATTTTTTTTAAGTTTATTGCTTGATTTCGTAAGAACACTTCTACTCTCGCTCTCAGCGACGGAACGGGGGAGAGAATTACCTCGCAAAACAAGCACATCATGTATTGACTGCTGGGCTCGGTCTGCCCTGAGAAAATGGAGTGCTGTAATCTTCTATAATCCTCACAAACACTGAAAATGGCTTCAGTCAGGTGCTAAATTCACAAACACAGACACACAGCAACTTCGCAGCCTGCGCTCACATTTTGAACATCCCAATTATACTGTGAACTTCTGAAGCTTGGGAAGTAGAAAGAGAGAGAAAACACCCTTCACAAGCAGCTGCACTTTTTTTCCCTCCTCCCTTTCTTTTCTACACTCACGCCATACAAAAGGCAGCAGTGCAGCCGTTCATGGCTGGAACACAGAGCGACTGCACAACAGAGCAGAGGGGATAAACGAAACGCTGAAAGACCAACACGGACAGGGACGCGGCAGAGAAAAATGTGGATGATACGCCATTAATCTGTGTGACTGTGTGTGTACACGTTATCAGTATGCATGCTCACATCTGTGTGTATGTGTAGACTGTATATCTACTTTCCAAGGTCACTGCTGAGAGCTGCAAGGCAGGAAAAAAAAAAATTAACAAGGCTGGTGGACAATGACGTTAGCCCTGCAGGGAACATTACTCTGAAAAGGGGCTGCGCAAAGACACGGGCTCTGCAGGTAGAGATTAGATCAAATGTAGACAATGGTCTCTTTAGGTGTTCAATTAATCTTTGCAAAACATGTTAGGAGATCAAACAATGAAAGGAAAATGCAAATCCACATGAAGATTTCCAACAACAACAACAAAATACGAATAAGCCAGAGGGACAGTGATAGAAAGAATAAACTGATCTACCTCCTGTAGTACAAACACACCGACAGTGGTAAAAAGAACCAGCAGGATCTTGATACAAAGCCACTCAGGAGGTTTGAGGCAACAAAAGGGATTTCATTAATAATCAAAAGAGATGGAACAACTCTCGATGAAGAGGTCTAGCTGTGTCACCGGACTCTGGAGACAATCCGAATCAGCCGCCACCAGGAAGATCCTCGAGTTTTAGTTTTCCTGCTGGCCTCTAAAGGTGTTGTGGCGTTCCTAGAGGGTTGGCTGAGAGGTTTAGTGCTACAGCTGCTTTAGCGCTTGTGGCTTTAAAAAGCAAAAGATGAAAAACAGCTTTTTATGTGGTTTAGACTCCCGCTCTGACTGACTGTGAACCAGCTACCTGCCTGACCGCTTTCATCTCTCCCAGCCTCTTAACTCGCTCTCATTCTTGCACTTTCCCCTGTCATATTTTCTCATCTTATGCCCAGATGTGCACTACACACGACTCAGCTGTTGTTAATAAGGTTTTCATTCAGTTTAAGAAATCAAACTTGGGTATTAACGCTGAACAGATGGGGGCAGATGCTTCAACCAGACTGTTAAAACCACAACTATACAACTTCATCAAGCACACAGCAGTTACTCAGTGTTTTGCTTTAAACAATCTCCATCCTTTACTTGGTCTCTTTGTTCTCTGAATGTAATTATAGCAGAAAATTTCTGGTATTGCGGAATCCTCTATTCGTAGATTTAGTCCTTTCTCATCCTCTTTATGATTGTTTTTATTTGCTTTTATATTTTATCGACGTCTGTAAAACTGAATACTTCTGGCGCCTGGTCTTTATGCAACTGATCGCTCTCAAAAAAATCCCCAACAGTAAGAAAATTTTGAACTACCTGCAACAAAGAGTAAGAGCCAAATATTGATCTAAGCGGATGGATCATTAAAAAGCAGGTGTTTTTATTATTAAAACTGACCCATGGTAAACCCATTCATACACTTTTTACACATTTTAAACATTAACAAAGTACCCAATCCCAACAAAATACATTTATAGATTTTCTTTTTTATGAAAAACGCACAGCAGACACCTCTTCACTTGCCAACTCCATTCACTAATAATAACTTTTCTTTGAACCATATTAAGGCATGCAGCTCGACACCTTTTCAATAGATACAAACAGTGTGTGTTTGTGTGTGTGTGGGTGGGTCTATCTTTGTACAGAAATTGACAAGCTTTAATTTGCAAACCTCCACCTCTTCCTGTGTCAGCACGCCTGCATGTGTGAGAAAGCTTGAAAACAAATGTCTCAGCAGTGCTTCATGCATCACACCATCAGTTTCTGCTGCCATCACATCCTCAAACAAACACCTGTTACATCCCAGGTCTTCATTAAAACTAATTACAGTCGGATCAACGTTTCGAAACCATTCGAAATTAAATCTCAGTAAAGTTACAATGATCAAACTCAAGAGAGTTAACTCAAGCCAACTATTTTAACATTTACAGTTTTTTTACTTTTACTGTCTGATCTTTTACATTCAGTTCTGTTTCCACTCAGCTCCAGCTCACACATACTTCACATTCCCCTTTTAACTTTGCGATTGTGTCTGACTGACCTGAGAGTAGAAATTAGCCATAGTGGTGGTTTCGATGTCCTTCTTTCCCAGAATTTCCATTTTGACAGGAGCTGACGGGAACTTGTTGGAGAAGTAATCCAAGAAGTCGGGAAGATTCTTTGCTTCTCCATGAACAATTGCCATCACATAATGAGCTGCCTGCAAAAGAGTAACACATTTTGATAAGCTTTAAACCAGGAAAAACACATTCTTATAAGTTTAAATGATGGACAGATTTAAAGTAAGGATCGTTTTCTCTTTTAAACCAATAATTGCTTAAATACTATTATATACAATCTGTTTCTGCATATTCTGTGCTACTCTAGCCTTTTATGTTTCACAGAATTCAGCTCATTTAAGAAATGGGTGCTACAACTATTGGGTTTTGTATATTTTATACTTTTGAACATATAAACCTTTATTTAAAAATATTTTGCCACAAAAACACAAAATCTTTTCTTTTATTTCTTTCAAAAACATTGTTCACTTAGAAATCTGCTTCAGAACACTTAGTGTGGTTTTGTCTTCTATATGCTACTTTTAGCTTTTAGCTGCCTTATGCAACATTTACCATCTATTTAGCCTTTTGCTATTTTTAGCTTGTGTTTTGCAACTTGTAGCTTTTAGCTAACCTTTTATTATGTTTTGCTTCTAGCTACTGTTTTGGTACTTGTAATATTCAGCTGGTCTTTTGCTACTTTAAGGTTACCTTTTGTTGTTTTAACCTCCTAGGACCTGGCGCCTCATTTGTGAACAAAAATGCATGCAAATGCAAGAGTTAAGGGTCTTAGGAGGTCACAGTAATGCTTTGAGACTTCTGCATTTAATATGTTTAGCTTCTAACTACTGTTTTGCTACTTTTAGCTTTCAGCAAACCATTAGCTACGTTTAGCTTTTTGCAAGTGTTTTAGTACTTATGCAGCACTCACTGCATTATCACAGAAACATTTTCTTTATATTGAATAGAGTCAAATCAAATTTGAATGAACCTGAATGAATGAAAACAGTTTATGTTGTACCTTTGATGCGTCCTCGCTAAATGCCAGAGTGACAAACTCTTGGGCAAATCTCTGCTTCTGGTCCGCAGACAGAGAAGACAGCTGGGATGCATAGGCATGAGCCACCAGAGCTCCTCCGTTCGGCTGGGTCTCTATATAAATGTACGGAGCAAACTCCAGCCCCACCATACCAGGATAGGCAGACTGCGAGTTGTGCTTTGTTGGGAAGGGGATCGAGCTGACAGAGTTGTGGAGAGCTGATGAGTTGCAAACAGATTTAGAGGCAGAAGCAGGCGATAAGGACATGAGATGGGAGTCTCTGCTGTTGGGTGGAGGGTAAAAAGGTGAAGGAGACTTAAAAACGGACGGGGAGGAGTTGTTCGTCCGTTCAGAGAAGGAGGAAGTGTTGGTGGACGAAACCAAGCCGGCACAGATGGTTTGGCAGGAGCGGTGGCACATCTTTACTCGCTTGTGCTTCTCTCCTTCTTTGTGTTTCTTCTTCTTTTTCTTCTTAACTTTTTTAATCTGCAGCTCCTCTGCGTTGATCTTTGCTTTGTCTTTTTCCTCTGGAGAGAGAAACAGATGAGACGAAGAAGTTGAGATGAATCGAAGAAGACGAAGAAGTTGTGATGGATCAAACCTAACAATGTGAAACTAAATAGGCAAGAGAATATAAAAACAAAAACAGACAATATTCATTCAAACTCTGAATAAACAAAAGACACTTAAAAAGCCAAAACTAAAAATAATTAGTACAAACTATTTTGAGTGCAGACAGATGACTCATCGCTTCTCCCAGATGCTGTGCATCTCCAGTCGTGTTTACACAAAATAAAATGTGAAAGTCCTGAAATAGAATCCCTTGAGTAAAGCATCTATGACTAAGTCAGGAAGTGGGTTTGTCTGTATCTGAGAAGAGATGAAATCGTACATGTCAGTCCATTTTTGAGATGCTCGAGGCGAGACGAATGGGAACATGGAAATGTATGCTAAGTGCTTGTCGATTTGTCGCAGTGTGTGTTGGGAGCAAAACAATTAGCAACCAGCTAGCAGGCTGATTCATCTTTCCTCAGATTTTTTACATGTTCGAGTTGACATCAATAGATTTACCGCAATATCGGTGTGTGGATGTGCGATAGAGGTGCTACTCCGTCAGAATATTTCGTCAATCGCTGTTTTGTTTACACAAAAACACATTTTTAGTTGACTCCACACATGTTTGCTGCCAGATTAAGGAAGAATGGGAGGCAGAATGAAAAACAGGAGATAGAGATTATTAAAAAGAGCAACAGAGACAGACTGTATTTGACACACTATACTGAAGCAACTAATCCAAAAGCTCTTTAACACACGTCAACCCCCCCCTGCTCCCAAATTCCAACTCTCATAAACACACAATATTAACTAAATAAATGCAGCATTACAAGTTTGTGATGATGAAAAAATAAATTAACTGATGCCAAATATGCTGTTGTAACGTCTTCGATACAGACAACTTTTAGAAAAAGTAATAAATTGTAAAATTAATGTATATTGACATAAATAGGAACAGAATAGGAAATGATAATTACATTTTAATTTGAACCTAGTTAATAGTGAACTAACCATAAACACCACTTTGAATTCATCAATAATAAAATGCAGTGTTGAAGAACAGTCAGTCTCTACTTGTTTATATCATCGTAGCTGCTTTAAAAATAAAGATGTTTAATAAATAACTAAAGTTTGGCAAGTACTACTTGGCTGACTGATTATAATCAGTTAAAGTCAAATAAGTTCACAGTCAGATCAACAAACAAACCTGCAAACCTCGCAGGCAGTAAAGCAGATTTACTGTCAGAACGACCGTTTGCTGCTCATCGATTTCCAATACTCGTCTCCACTGGGTACTGCTCTCTGCTTTTAACTCAGTCGTCTTTTTCAATTGTGAACCGAACACTCTACCTCTGATTAAAATCCTCCAAACTTATCCCTCTCGGTCGCTCTGTCTTCCACATGTGCGTAATGCAATACTCTGATCGAATACCACAGGAGCTATTACTGAAAACTTCCTGTCTGCTGGGGACACCACCCGCCCTCGCAACAGTTTTCTTTCAGCCGACTTTAAAATCTCACCGTGGACTTCACCACGTCTCTATTATCATAAACAGACACGATTAAATACCCCAGACTCCCGCAGGATTAACACTCGGTCTCTCATAAGACCACTCTCCTAACTATTCACATGAAATGAGAAAATGAATCAACCTTTTGAGGGCGTGCGTTGTTTCGAGACGGAGCAGGAAAAATGACCAATCGCAGACAATCGCTCTGTAATTTTCAGCTGCTGCTGCTGGTCACGGTTTGTGCCTAAAGTACCGCTAAGCCCTTGAAATGTCACAGTGTGGTCATGACATTCCAGCATGGAAGACTGCCAGTCTGTAGCTGTACAACAAATCAAATAAATGAAAATAAAGCCAACAATCTTTCTTTTTTTAAGTCTTGCAAATAAAGAAAAAAAAAATGGTTACAAACATTTGAGCTCAGAATTACTATCAGCTAAAACCACACCAATTTTTTTGCTCGGTTTCTGGATAACTGACAGTCATAACCACTCGTGTGTTATCTAAGATCTATTAGTTACGGCGGCCACCTTAAATTGGACTGACTCAAAAGAAAAGCAGCGAGTTGTAAATGCAAGAGTGACTAAAAGAGTGGGAGGAAGGTGACACAGAAAAACTTTAGAACAGATTCAGATGAGATACGCTACACTGGCTTTTCTCTCAACTTTTATTGGTGACAGTTACAACCAGGAAGTTAAAAAAAAAATAAAAAATAAAAATCCGCGTGCACAGACGCACGGAAAGTCAGAAGGTCAGAATAAATGAATCATGAGCACCACGTCCCCATGTGACGAGAGGCACAATGAAAGGTCAACCTGATGCAACGATTCAAGATCTTAACTGAGGAAGCTGCAGCGTTTTTCTGCAGTCGCCTAGTTAGTGTAAAACACTGGAGCTTTGTGATCCAGTGTTAAAGTTTCTGTTTGCTGCACTTGTCACTATGTAGAAGTGGGTCAAGTTTGGTCACATTAACAGCAGATTTTGGTGTTTATGTTGCAACAGGGCAGGATTAAGAAGGACCCTTTGACTAGAGCTACTTTTGGAGCTACTGGTCAATATGTTCACCTCTGGTATTTGATCAGCTGTGTGCTCCGTTTCATTCCCACCAACCTTTAATCGGCTGCTTAACTTCTCCGTTCTTCCTCTTGATCTCATTCATCACTTTGTGCTTCTTCTTTTCCTTTTCTTTCTCCCGTTCCTTGACCTTTTTCTTTTCCCTCTCCTTCGTCTTGTCCTTGGTGGGGTGTTCTGTGGACACAGAGAGGCGGGATTCAGGTCTCCACAGTAGCAATAGATTATCTCAGATGCTCAGTTTTAATCCTCTAAACCAGCACATGTGTAAACAAACTCTGTTCACTTGAATTTGCTTCTCTTACACGTTAGCTGTCAACAAGTCAGCTCTTTAATGACTGACAGAAATTAAAATGTCAGTGCATGCTAACTCGCTCACTTTAAATCACAGTAAATGGAGGAAAAATAGTTTAAAAGCTGAACTTTGACCCTTCATCTTTCTTAAAATATCTTCCACTTCTATCTAATGTTTCGTTACATGCTTCGTTTGATCGCTCACATCCTTTTTATCTTTCATTAAAAAATACAACTCTTTTGCTGATCCCCTCTCTTTCCAAAGAGCTTTCCTCTTTGAACTCAGTCAGAATCGTCAGAAAAAGGAAGCCATTTGTTCAGACTGCTCACTTTTCTGTGGACGTAGGAAAAAAATCTTTGAAAGTGGAACTTCCTTGGAAAATGAGCAAAGAAATTAAAGCTGCCCTAATACACGATCTGTTTTAAATAAATATCTTAGTAGTTTGAACTTAAGATAGTTTTCCTTTACCAACATGCAGTTAGATGCGACTCATATCTTGAAGTTGAAAAAAAAAACAAAAAAAAAAAAAAACATTAAACTATTGCATAAAAGAAGGTAAAATTATCAGCAGACCATCTAATTTTAAAAAAGGCTCCACGTGAAACAGTTTACAATAAAACAATCATATTGACAAATTTAGAAAATTCTAGACCAGGACAAAACCCCAAGTTTCACTCTAACAAACAGGGGCCTTTTCACAGTGAGAACTGACAATATGCAGTAAAACGACCAGAGAACTCAAACTCAAAATGCTCAGAACATAATCACTTTTTGTTCTTGTTTTTCTTTCTGACTTTGCTGCAACAGCCAGCTTTAAATGGAAAAAAAAAAAAAAAAACACACAGCAGGTGGTTTTCACCAAACGATCAGAGGCGAGCCGGTTTGTAAACTTCAAACTCCTCATCTCAAGCCTCGAATGCTTTAAAATTAAAAACAATCATGCGCCGACTTTATATTTATCTTTTCACGTGTGAGTCGTAATGAAAGCCCGCTATTCACCATCTGTGTTCCTTTATTTGATCAGAGCTAGAACCTGTTAATCTGGCTGCCAGGTCTGTGAGTGAGACTGCAATCTGATGACACTGACAACCTTTACAGAGTGTTCCTGTCCACTGCTAAAAGCATGCTGGGAGTCTTAATAAAACATACGAGGAGAAGATATATGAAAACAACTCCAAACTTAAGAAATGAAATAGAAATGAATAATACTTTTATCCTAAAACAGGTTAATTTTGTTGCAGTAAATTATAATCCAGCAAAATAGTTTTAAAAGGGTTTTATTTTCTGTGTCCTTGTGGGTAACCAGTGTGAAATAACCTCATTTTTGCGCAAGAATGTGAACATAAAGGCTACAAATAGTGAGCAGCATAGAACGCAACTACCATGTAGCTGTAAAAACATGTAGAATAATGTCCCTTGAGGACCAGGATTATTCCCCTCAGTCTGTGCAAATCTAAAGCTAATAGTGAGGGAAAGACAAAACGATGCTAGCTATCAAGCCCAAGAACGTTTATCTTCTCAGGTGTACTGATGGAACCTGAGAATGATTAACTATGTTTAACACTTGATTTAAAAAAAATGCACAAAAAGCTTGAAACCTCTAGCAAAAATTATTGCTGTGTTTTGTTATATTTATTTGAGTTCTGAACAACAAATTTTGTGCCAAAACATTTTTTTTATTGTCTCTCTAGATTATTTTAAAAGTTTACCGTCATTGCAAAAAATTACTTTCTTTAGTAATAATTAGGTTTCTTGTTATTTGAAAATATAAAGACAAAAATTAGAAAACTACCTTGGAATTAATTAGGGTGTTGAAAACTGATCACACAAGTAAATAAATGATGACTCATTAGGCGCAAGCTACATCCACTTTAATCCTTGTCCATTTGTTCTCATCAGTGTATTTTTATTATTTCTTTATTAGTCCAGCTATTTATTCAGTCACTCTAGAAAGATGTGACGACAGCCAATAACTCAATTTCAACCAATCTCAGTAAATTTGCCTCAGTGCAAGGATTTTCATGAAAGTGGTGGAAAACCGTTCAGTGCTGAGAGTAGGATTGTAATGGCAAGGACAAAATCTGTCAAGAACTTGTCTACAGCACAACATGACAGAAGTGTTACTATAAGTACCCATGACAACGGATGTTGAATCCAGACAAGTTGCCAGAGCTGAAAGAATCACCACACAATATATGATGATCTAATAAGTTTTGTTTTGTTGCATTTTATAAGCAACAAATTTCTTAGTTTTCAGTTAAATGCCTTCATCGTCTGATTATTTTTAATAGTGCACTTTTTACAGCCTGTTGAAGTATATCCATAATTATATTGAGAATGTTATTTTAAAATAGCACATTAAACACATGAGTTGCCCTGACTGACTTGCATGAAACACCTGCAGCTATTTATTTACAACTTCATTTGTTCTTACAATGTGCAACAATCAAAAAGGAGGGGCTTGTTTACTAGACTGTTTAGACTTCTACTTCAAGACCAAATGTAACCAGATATTGCTGCAGTGTTTGCAATGTAACACATAAACCCACATTACGGATTAATGAATCAATTACATCACAGTAAAATGAAAACTTCAGTCCATATCATCATCATATTCCTGTCGATATATTGATCACAGACTTGCAAATCAATCAAAATTGTATCATGACAGACTTTGTGATTTTGAGAAACATCGTATCGTGATCCAAATAAATCTATAGAATAATTCTATCTGGATAAAGCTGGTGATTTACCACCCTAATTAGCTACAATATTAATATTAATATAAATTGTGCTTTTCAGGTCAAGATGAAGATGTTGCAAAGAGAATCTTTGTTTTGCATTTTAAAAGTAACCTAGTATTATTGACATTTTTCAAACCATGTGGCAATCAGCATAGCATATTTATCTTCTCAGATCCTGATAAATCCCTATTTTAAACAAAAAAATGGGTAAAGTGACACTGAACAGTCCTGAACACATCCCATCCTGGTGTTTTAGTAGACTGCAGTGTGCCATGACCTCCTAAACTGGCCAACTGGAAACAAGGGTGACATCATGCACTCACACACACTAACATGTGCCCACCTGGGCCCCTGCTAGTGTCCAAAAAGAATAAAACATGTATTACATGAGACAATAGTTTGGAGAAAACAAAATAAAATAAAGACAACAATTAAAAAATTACATTACAATTATATTACAATGGCATCCAGTAAGTACACTTAAAAGACATACTAGAGTGATTCCTACTAGTATTTTGGTGAGACTAATTATTTGTGAAGTAGTGAATGAATAGATCATTTGCTGCATTGTACAACTGTATAAACAAGCCTTGTTTCCTAAACAGCCTGGGGTTAGAGGGGGGCGTGGTGCTCTACCAAAACAACACTTAGCACATAATGGCGGGCGGCTGTCACATTGTTATAACAGGAGCGTTTTAGTTTTCAAACAGCTAGAAATAAAACATGCGAAGTCAAAAAATAATTAACAGCTTAGCTCACTATTCTACCAATTTGACAGTGCGGAAATCCTTATTATTTGTTAAGTGTAATATGATTAAATTCGTGTACAGCGCTTTACAGGTTCGACTTGTTTTTAAATAAAATCGGATTGTATTTTCACGCAATTACGTAACGATTCCGCCGCAACACGAGAGCTGCTGGTTACGATTCAACTGCCAGGTCGCGCGACAACCGCTGCTCCTCTCCAGGGCTCGCGGTGGGGTTCACGAGCGGGTGAACAGGCGACGAAAACTGGAAAACAGTCCACAGATTCGTCGGTTAAACAAAGCCTATTTAAAAAGGAAAAAAAATCGCAATAAACAGGACGTAAATCCCTAGCAAACAAGTAGCGATTATAATAACGTTTGTTTTCTTTACGTGACCCCAAACAACGCGGTCGAGGATATAAATTTAACGTAGCTACACATTTAAAGTGTCTGAATTGAACGCTACTTTTCACCACAAACGAAACTTTGTTAAAATTAAAGTAACGTAAAAAATAAACGAAAAACATGGTGGCTTACCGTGGGCTGGTAACATGACCTCTCCATTTTCCTTCTTCGCTGCAGAAATGTTGTTAAAACCACGAATATCGTTGCCGTTATTAATGTTACTCCCGGGTCCGGAGGTCAACAACAGTTTATGTTTCTTTTTCTCCTCCCCGCCTCCCTTACCCTTCTCTCCTAATAGTTTATCTTTACTCTTGGGTTTCGATGAAGAAGGCGTCTTGTGGAGGAAGAAATCGCTCTGTTTGAGGACTTTATGTGTGCCTATCGATATCTGGGAACCACCGGTAGCAGGCACCGGAGGGTGGCTGCCGCTGCTCGTCTTAACCGGGCTGAACAAGGTCCACAAACCCGGGTTGCTGCCGTAACTCTGCTGCTTCGGGATCTGCTGGAGTTTCTCTTTCCCGCTGCCATCGCTTCCCACACCTCCGTCCCTGCTGTTTTTCCTGGGTTTAACGCTCGACTTCTCTTCGACTCGGACCTTCTTGGATGGCGGCGGGCTGAAATCTCGAGTAGATTGCGAAAGGATGTCCGGGGCTCCCTTCGCTTCAGTCGGATTACTTTTACCGGAGGCAACAGCAGCAGTTCCGGAGAGGTGAACACAGCCCTGCGAGTCAGCCATCTTGAGGCTTCTCCCTCTATTTACTCTCTTCCCCAACGGCCGCTGCTTGCTGCTATTTTTTTCCGAGACGTGCAAGCGGGCAGGGAAGGGGCGGAGACGGAATTTGATCGACGTGTAACGAATCGAAGGCGGAGTTTAAACTTGATTGACAGAGAACTACACTGAAGGCGGGGCTTAACAGCATAAACAAACTGTTTTCTATGTATTTTTGTAGTGCAAGGTCTTAAACCATATAAAAGCCTATTTCCGACTATTTTTTTCTTCAAAGTCATGATAATCTCTAAATTATAAACAAGCATATCATAACTACATATTGTCTCCAAATGACGACTTAGCATCTTCTAATTATAAACTACTTTGCCAAAACATCTCATAACTATTAAATACAATCTCCAAATTATGACTTAGCCTCTCTTAATTGCACAATATCACCTCATAATCATGATATACTAGACACAATGGCATTTATTCATAAACACAGGAGCAAATTAAAGCAACATACGCAGTAAAACAATTTCCCATTTTCAGAAATGAAAGCTTTGTGCTTGAGACCGGAGTTTAGTTCAGCACCTAATATCTGTTTCATATTTTATACGGCACGCTTTGAAACTGAGCTGACACAGATTTCAGTTCCTTCAGATGGCATTGCAGCTACTGCTGCTCGCACTTATCTTTAACCAGCTATATTTATAAGCCATTACATAACATGTTAAAATGCTCATTGGGGAAACAGAAGTGACCCAGTTAAAATAGCAACCTGGATACATTTATACCCTTAGAAGAAAAATGAATATTTATATTGTGCTACAGAGAGAACTGCATTTGCCACAACACAAGTAAAATTTAATGGTTTAATTTCTTCCAGACTACTTAAGGCTTCTGAACTCAACTAAAACGGACAGTTTCACATTATTTAAAGGCCTAAAACTTGTGCATGCAGCTCAATACCTCCTTTACAGCGAGGTCGTGTGTATAATTGGGATCTAAAAGCACTGACAAAAAGACCACCTCTGCTTCTGCTAATCATACAGGGGGGAAAAAAGTCATTTTCACGCTTGTATAATTAATCTGAATTGAACACTGTTTACACGTGAGCACCAGCAATTAATTACAGCATGAGCATCCACCTGCTGTGCCTCTTGATGCGCGTCAAAGAAAATTTAACTGTGCAACCTTCAACGTCTCTGTGGAAAACACAAGGCTAGTGTGGGTTCTCACCACCTGCTAGGATTGTCATATTAATGTGTGTGAGGCCGTCGTGGCAGTTTATACACACGTAAGTGGACTTCCTGCTGAGACAACGCCACACACTTCCACAAGAAGGTAATAGGTTCTTTATAATGCTCTAATTTACAAGTACAGTAAGAATGATTTATTAAAAGCCAAACTTTTTTGTCTCGTCACAAATAAAAAAAAAAAAAATCAGCCAAACGTTCACTTGATGTTCATTTTTACTGATTGATTTCTGCAACATACAAACAATGTGTGTGTGTGTGAGACTGGACATGTGTTGGGGGGGGGGGCACTGAACGCAAGCCCCACAGGCGCAGCAGCGAATCGTCTCGCTCGTGACTCAACGATGATTGGAGGGCAGTGAAAAGGATGAGGGAGGGCAGTTGCTCTTAAAGGCACAGGTGGGCTTCTTTTCTGAGTTTGAGGTTTTGTAAGTGAGTGTGTTTTTTTTTTTGATTTTTTTTTTTTTGGGGGGGGGTTAAACAAAGAAAAATAAATGGAGAACAAACTCAAATAATATAAAGCTAAAAAAAAAACTTTTATTTGAGCGTACTTTGTAAATTTAAACTGCCAACATTTCACAGTTGCTTCAGTAAAGCAATCAGTTGGCACAGAGGCTTGTTTAAAAAAATAATAAATCAAGTATCTGTTGCATTGATTCTACCGAAACAGCAAAGAAAGGTGGAAAAGTGTCATAAAATTTAAAAAGTGGAGCATGTGGGAAAAACAAACAAAAAAAAAACGGAGGCAAAGATGTGTGGACTGGAGACGCAACAAACAACCTTGTATAAAAAAATAACTTTTAAAATACCATTTACAAAAAAAAAAAGAATGACCAATATTATTCATCATCATTAATATTATTACAATCTTATTCAAAGCTTGCTGTAGTCATCAGGGGGGGTGAGCTGGCAGATTGTGCTTTTATCCACCAGCCAACTAAAACATTTATCTTTCAGTAACGCAGATCAACCAAAACAATACAAATAATTGCCTGAAATAATTACCAGACAAAAAAAAAAAAAAAGGCGGTCGCAGAATAATTTACAGTTCTAATAAAAACATCATCCATGGGGAGGAATCATCATCATCATCATGCACTGACTTTCTTACATCTTCTGTTAATAGAAATATTTAGGAGGCAGCAAAAAGAAGTCTGACATATTATATACCTAAACTGCCCTTTTAAAGTTTTTACCTTTCTAAAAAAAAAAAACAATGGAGTTACTTTGAGTTATGGCAGCTAATAGAAGGGATGTTAATCAGGAGAAAACGAAAGTCCCGGGTCCTCAGCTGATGAATGAAAAACAAGCATGAAGGAAACCAAGACTTAGAATTGCAGAAAAGGTTAAAAATCAAATCTCGTCCCGTCCAAAGTTTCAAGAGTTTTTGGTGCAACATTCATACTCTGAAACACTGAGGTTTTATTGTGAGAGTATTCCACAGAGAGGCGTGAGAACGAGAGCCAATGAGAGGAAAGAGAAAGTCGTTTTGTTGATTCGAGGAGCCAGAAACAGAAAGAAAAGGATAAATGAGGGAGGTGGAGTAAGGCAGGCTCGTGGTCCCAGTAGAGTCAGAGTCATAGAGCTCACAAGTTTGGACGTTACTGATGCACTTCATCATGTTAACCTGTCAGTGTTCACAAAAAAAACTGGAAATATCAGAACTCAGTTCCTCATTCTTCCATAAAGCTTTTAAAGGCTTTGCAATAAATTAAATTATGCATCTTAATACTGACTTGGAGAGTTTTTGGTGTCTTTAAAAACTATTCTTGGGAGGTAGAAAACCATCTGATTTAGCTCTAAGGTTTAAAAGAAAAACGCACGTTTGTGCTTCCTTTTCGAGGCTCGAATAAAAGCTAGTTAGCTTTAACATAAACTAGCAGGCTCCAGATTATCATGCTTATTAGATGAATAAGCTCATTTATTAAAAAGACCAAATCCTGTTAGCATATGACTCTGGCAAGAGTACAGAAATTGTAAATACTAGCGCTGGTATAACTTTTACAGGGGATAACTGCCGGCTGTAGCACTCCTGTTTCTATTATGATCTTTTGTAATGATCAGCACATAAAAATAAAAAAACAACGACAGAAAGCACCCCGGGCAACCTCTTTACTCCCGTTTGAAAAGGTTGCATCACGAGTAAAAGATTATCTAAGTTTGCTTTAAAGATTGTTGTTCGTTCAGTGGGAGGCAGCAAACAACTTGCCTCTCACACCAGCTTAGCTGATTACATCGCTTTCCTCTCATTTGGCTTAAGTTTAGTGTAAAAAAACAAAAAAGTAGAAGTTTGAGTGATGTGTCTTAGCCTAATATCAACCCCCCAACACCCCATTACAATTAACAAGCAGGTTTAACAATAACAGCTGTTCCCAGGATGTCCAGTCATACAAAGGGAAAGCTTGGATGTAAAGTGGAAATGTTTCTCAACCAGTGGCCTGGTGGCACTTTGAAAGGAGGAATGAGGAGGATATTTTGCACACAATCGCACAGAAGTGATGTTTTCTCTGTGTGGCAAACTTGGCTCGCAGACCAGCCAGGTGGGAGTCTGATCCTGATGAGACAGGGCGTAGGTTTTTCTTTTTTGGACAGGCAGAAAGATTGTTCCATCATGTCCACTCCGAGGGACGCTCTCGAGGGCCTTGGGGTTGAATGCAGCGGTTACCGAACCCTGAAACGAAACAAAAACAACAATAATGAGTGAACGGAATAAACGTTTTATCCAGACATTTCCCCTCCACTCTGCCTGGTCTCAAAGCCAAATATTTTCTGCAGCTACAACCCAAAGATAGCTTTTCAATCAGCAAACACATTGCCAGGCATAAAAAGAAAATTGAGCTGAAAGGAAAACACAGCTGTCAGCAATGTTTTCTGTTGTGCAAACATCACTTTTCTCCTGTAAGTTTAACTTGTAGAAACTAACCCAATTAGCAAGTTGCTAAAGTCAATTAGTTATAGTGACCATCTTGAAAAAAAAAAAAACATGATCACCGCTTGTCTTTGGGTGATAAACAGATCTAAAGGAGGGCTGTGGCAGACTTACCCACCCAGATCTGGTTGACTATCTGCTGTTGTGCTGCCAGCAGACCCAGGATCAGCTGGAGACGTCTTATCGCAGTCCAACACATCTAAACACACATTAGTGAATCAAATGGTTAATATTGCAAAAATCAGGTTTTAGAATTTAAATGCTACATGAAAGTTAAATTTATTATTTTTTTTTAATATAGGTACACAGATTTAAAATCTGGTTTTCAGCAGGCATTTCAATAAAATCATTGTCTCCTAATTAAAAAACACAGTTATTCCCTTTTGATGAAGCTTCCAGACCCACACTAAAACTACTCAAGCAATAAATTGGCACTAAAAATCATAACCCAATCCTCACAGCACTCTTATTTTACTGCACCTCTCTGCAGACACGTCGGCTCTTATTCTCTTTTCTCCTTCCTTTATTCATTCCTACAGCTGCTGCGGACACTCTTACAGGGAGCGGGCTAATTCCTGAAAGCACTGAAGGGTCCTGTTTCCTGCTCTGCAGACTAACATTTCTAAACACAAATAAAAACAGAGAGCCAAAACTAACAAAGGAAGGAGTGGGTTAAGATGGATTAAACTGTGCTGGTACCTTTTTGGGAATTCATCCATCCAGCTGAGGCTGACATTTTCACTTCCAGAGGGTCTGAGAGAGAAGAGAGACATTTAAAGAGCATTTAAAAATAAAGACATGTAAACATTAACCCCCTTGTCCTCCTCGGGTATTTTTGATTTGATGATCATTCTGTTACTGTTACAGACATTACAAAATGTTTTGAGGAAATTAAACCTTTCCAGGAACTTACTAAAAACTACCAAGTATTTTCAGAAATTTAACCCTTTAAATGTCAGTTTCTTTCTTTCATTATTTATTACAAATAAAATATATTTTTCAATACAATGTGATGGTAATTACACTGTTAAAATACGGTACTGATGCAAATTGTTGCTAATCTTTGACATGTTTGACTCTAATCATCACTAAAACTTTATCCTCCTAATGTTCATTATATGGTAAATAGCTATTTTTAATTAAATACCAATTCAAAGCTGACATTTAAAGGGTTATAATTTTGACAATAAAGGTTTTGGTAGTTTTGATCAAGTTGGAAGTTGAGATTTATGGAAAAAGCAGAAAAATGTTTTAAGACGATTTTATACATGTTTGTCACATGTGTTCATAGTAAATGTGAGGAGGCACAGGGGAACATATATAGATGCATTCAGTCTCTCACTCACTTTGTTTCAAACTCACAACATATTTAAAGTTTTTAATCAACCAACAAAAGTACAAAAAAAACTCCACAAAACGCTCTCAGATCTTCATCAACAGGCTCTTTTTGAACGGCCTCAGTGGACAATGCTGACCTCTAGTGTTGAAAAAGGTGAACAACATTTACCAAACCTAAGCAGTTTAATATCTCCTCTCTCATGCTACAATTTGTACAATCATTTCTTTTAACAATCAACATTAATCCAGCTGCATCAATGAACCACTGCTGATTTAATCACACTAAACACTGCTCTTAAATCAAACCCACTGAACACATAACCAACAGCTTCCCCAAACCAACATTCAACCATTCTGAGCCCATTCAGACCTGCTGCTTCAATCCAGCTTTAGCTACTGGAGGCGACCCAGTGAATGCACACCACTGGACACACACCTGAGGACGCTGACCAACCCAAAACGCACCTGTGGCCAGTATGAAGGACTCAGGGGTTCTCTCGGGGAGGGGGGGAGGGGAGTCGTCGCTGTCCCAGCAGTCTGGGTTAAGAAGTCAGAGGTCAAATACAGAGCAAGGTTAAAAGCTGGCCTGAGAGAGAGGTGACAAATAAGCTCTTATTTCAATTTATTGTGTTACAAATTTATCATCTTCAGCAAAGTTTTTATTTATGTGAGATTTTAATTTAGTAGAACTTGAATTTGGGACATGAACAGGTTTGATAAAGTGAATATTACCTTTTAAAGTTGAAAAAATGTGTATATTTAAGATAATAATAAAGGCTAGTTTGTTGAAGAAATGTGTTATATGTGTGTGACAAGAATTTTTGCTTCTTTTCTCTTCATTTTATTTATGACTTGTTTATTATTGTATATAAAAGTTATTTTGCTTATTTTAATGAATAAATTAATAATATGAGCAAATATCCAGTTAAAGTGGGTCCATCCTTTTATAGAGTAATTTATATTTAATCACTCTATAACTATTGTTCTTGGTGTAGATAGGCCTTTAAAGTTATTATGAAGTTATATAGAACATTAACACTTATTTCTGGTTTATAATTACATAAACGCAAATCAAATTATTCAGACTAATTGTTTTGTCCAGTAAAACATTTTATTTTTCCAAAATTACATTTTAGTGTCAATGAACATAAGATTGACTGCATTTTTATTGGCCTGCAGCTTAGTGTATTTTCTCACTAAAACACACAAAAAAAAATCTCCTACAGGTTTAGTATTAACTATATTATGTTTATCTCATTAATAACTTCAGAAAGAACATTTTCCAGTCATATCTGTCTAATATGATTATTAAAATTAACTTACTTTAGGTTTTTATGTATTTATATAGCTTTAAATATCTGTTTTTAAAATACTAACAGTTTGTTATGGTGTTTCAGCATTCTGCTAACTGCACTCTTGGATAAAGGCTCAGTGTTTCTTTGATAATGCAGCCAGAAGAACAAGCAGCCACCACCAAGCAGCGTTGTTTGACCACAGAGCAGCATGTTGCTCACAGTGTCGCCCATCAACAAGCAGCTGTTAGATTCTTTTCAACCAACCAACCAGCAGCCCTAATAAATAAATAAACAAATAAATAAATAAATAAATAAATCTGCCACGGCTAAAATACACGAGCGCCAAAAAGCAAAGCAGGCGGGGTATTCCAGAAAGGATTTTTAACAAATATCCAAAGTTAACTTACTCAGAGTGTGGAAACTCCAGGTTTGAGGTTAAAGAGGTTTTAGTTTTTAAGAGTTAAAAACAGTATTGACTGGGCTTCACTACTTAAAAAAATAAATCTAAGTCTAGTCAAAACAACAAGGAGGAATTTAAAAAAGTTTTAAAAGATGACAAGTCTATAAAATGAGGATTCTGAAGACATTTTGTTTAAATAATTGTAGTAATAAATTGTTTCAATTTAAATTTTCTAAACTGTATTAAAAATTCTTCTTACTTCTCCACCTGCCTCTTTATTTCTATGCTTTTATTCTCTAAACACTAAACTAAATTTAACCAGTTTATCTCTCTCAAGATCATTATTACTTTATTAGAAAATGGATTTTACATTTTAATGAGTAAGTGGGTGGATTTGCAAAAAAAACCAAAAAAAAATAATTAAAATATAAACTGCTGCATTTTGTAAGCTTGTGATGAATAAAAAAATAAAAAGTGATTTATATGTCTTTATTTTGTGGTGATTCTGGACATGTTTATTCAACAAATTAATTTCTGAATATTAAATGGACAGATCTGATGAGAGTGAGAGATGTTATATTAGATTTGTGAACGTTACTGAGATAAACGAGTGAATCTGATGAAAAGTGATGTAATTTTAAAATGATGGTGAAGTTCAAAAAATCCACCGTAGGACCGCTTTATTCAAGTGGTTCACCTGTAGAAACGTTAAAAAAAAGTGTTTTTTTTAGCAAGCAGGTTTACTTCAGAGTCTGTTACCATGGTGACGAACTGAGTTTCACATTTATTTCTGGAATGAAAACAAAGTTTCCCCTAACTCAAAGTAAAATAAATCAGATTCTCACTTTCTGGAACACCTGTGTCAGAAGAAAACGCCAAACCCAAACTCATGACTCTGTAAACTAAATGTGATTTTGTTACCAAACATATTTTGTGTTACAGCTGTTAATGATCTTTAGCATGAATTTAGAAATAATGCATCATTCAGAAAATGTAAAACATATTAAACAAAACAAAAGGATACTTTTGTTGTTTAGAAGCTTAATAAAAATGTAAAGTTTAGAAAACAGGAACTGTTTGCTTGATTATTAATTTCAAATCACATCATCTCAGAGATTGATCCAGTGAATAAAAATTAGATTAACTTGTAAGAACTCAGCAAAGCCCAGCGACTGTCAGAAACTGGTGATTATTAAACAAAATAATTCTTGTTTTATTCAAAAAACAAGAGAAATCTTAGCTTTCAACTCCGAGAAAACAAATCATACGCTTCATGTTGCGTTTATGACAGGAAGGCACGAAGAGCAAACCGTTCTGTTAAAAAAACAAAAGCGCAATAAAGAGGCCAACTGTGCGTTTACGAGTTCTCATGCAGTGATCGTTCCCCATCCAACATGCACACAAAAACCAATCCTTTCATTCACAAAGTTATTTACTCAAACAAGCTGAAGGAGGAAGGTTTGCAGCAACCCTTGCAAACCAAAACCAATTAGTAAAAAAAAGATCTTTAAGAAACACTGTTTATCTTTAATCTTTCTAGAACTTGTGTTTAGCCCCTGGTTTGCCTTACTTGACCCAGAATGACCCCAACATGTGGTTTCAGTGAGAAACTAAAAACCTGCTCTAACAAAACTACTAAAAAATAAGTTCAACTTCAGTGTCAAGAAAAAACAGCTTACTTGCTGTGTCTGTAGAGGGCAGGGGAGTAGTTTGTCCTGCGATGGACATGGACACCACCTTCCTGACCAGCTGCTGGTTTTCAGGATGAGAGGCGGCGGTGACCGTGGTCGTGGTCATCGTGGATATGTTTGTAAGATGGCTCTCCTTTCCTTCGGGCATCTCTCCGTTCCCCTCCTCGTCTGAGTTATCCGAGTGTAAGGGATTGGTGAAACTGAGAGCAGTCCTTACGGGGGTGGAGGAAGAGGAAGAGGAGGAGGAGGACGAGAGGTGTGAAGACGACGAAGAGGATGGGGCGACTCTGTCTGAGGAGGAGGAAGAGGAGGAAGTCTTGGGGAAGAGTTTGTCCGGGCTGTTGCACGGCTCCATCCACACGGCGTGGGCAGGTTTCACGTTCGCCGTTTCCTCTTCCTGCGCCTTCTTCACTTCCTTCTTCACAGGAAGGTGGTTCGGTCTGGTCAGGACGCCCCCGTCTACGTGACTCTCCCCGCACCCGCCCGAGCCCCCCTCCGTGCCCGAGTCCTCCGACAGCGAGGAGCTCGACGTCAGCGCCGTCTGACCGGAGCGGGACTTGAAGGCGTGGCCTCTGTGAAGCGCCGAGCTGCTGTGGCTTGAGCTGGTGCTCAGTCCGCCCGCTACCCCCGCGGAGGAGGAACTGTCGAAGCTGCGCGGTCCTTCCTGCAACGGTACCTTCTTGATCTCGATGCTCAGCTTCCTCTCGATCCGGGGAACACCGGAACACTCGACAGCCGGGGAGAGGGGCGAGGACGGCGTCTGAGTCTGGCTTTGGCCCGATTCCGACTGAGTCGACGTCAGGGTGGACTTGTTGCTGTAGTTCTCGTTCAGATCCAGATTCGACACCTGAGTCTGCTGGTTCTTGCTCAGCAGGTCTAGATTTTTCTGCTCAGGGAGGGTTGTTTTTTGGGTCATAGTTGGTTCTGACTGGTTCTGCTCCTGGTCCACATCGGCATTCTTAAAAAGTTATCAGAAAATACGACATTTAGTTATTTTAAAACAACAAAAACAAACTGCCCATAAGAAAAATAAATCATTATTTCACCTCCAAAAAAAAAAATCTATAAAAAGAAGGAATTGTAGAATAATCTCTTATAAATTATTCATGTTTTCTATTTTATACTAAATATTCTATTTGTAGCTTCCCATCACTATAGTATGAAGTAAAGTCTCTTTTACAGCTTCAAATAAGAGTATAAGTATCTAATATAAAAGATAATTACATTTATTTTATTACTTTTTATTCTTTAAATAAAACTGAACTTAGTTAAAAGCACTGGAAGCAGGTAACATCCACCCAGCTCACCTGTGTGGCGTTGCGCTGTGCCGTAGCCAGGACGTGTATGACAGGTTTGGGATGGTAGCGGTCATTGTCCTGCCGTACGTTGGTGACAGTGGGGAACGCCGACGGGGGAGACGGCGTGAGAATGGGGGGCACGGGGTGAGCTTCAGGGGGCTGGAGAATCTCTTCCTTAACGTCACCTTCGGACTGGGGACTGAGCAGAGAGCGAGAGTTAATGTGCATTTCTAAAATGTGACAAAGTTATTTTTGTTAGAACATATTTTGTTTGATTATTTAATAAACAAATTACGGTTGTATAGTCTTAGAAAGAAACAGTGAAAGCTGCATTTGTGGAAAGCTTTTAAATAGGGTGCTTCTCTAAAATAAGGAAACGTAGCCACGCATATTTAAAATGACTCTAAAAGGAAATTTAAACCTACTTTGATCAAACAAACATATCAATGTTTCTGCTAAGCTTTTTTTAACCACTAGATGGCAAACTTACTATTAAACCCAGAGTGGTTCTGAAGATACAAATTATATATTAAACTTTCTGCTTCTGCTGTTTTACAGCTTTAACTCATATTTTGTGGATTTTAGGTTTGCACAACCTGCTGGTGTTTGTAAACTTAGTTAAAAAGATCTTAAACTCTTTTAATTTGACTAAAAAAAAAAGACATATTTTGCAGAATATAGCTTATTTATTAAACCTTTATTAAACCAGGAAGTACTTTTCTCAAGGAATATATGATCTAAATGACACACCACTGAAGCTACAACTAATATTAAAACCCAACAGAATTAGCCTTAAACAATTTAATAATTAGCAGTTATATTCTTCATTTATGTAAAACTTTCAGAGTTTTAAACTTCATTAAAGAGAAAAAGGCATTAAGCTTTATTGTAGACTGAAGATAATCCCTAAACAAAGGTGAAAAATAGGACAAAGCTGTTCTACTAAATTTAGAAATAAATAAATAAATAAAATGAAAATCAGGGCAACTTTAAAAAAGGAGCCAACTGGGAGACGGCAACTCATAACAGCTTTTTAGGTGTACCTATGCTGTAGTCTTGTTCGGCTTCGAGATGATACCAGATAATAAAATACTATAACAAATTTAACAAAAGATGTTAAGAACAATGATTTACAGAGTCAAAACAAAGTGCAGAGGAAGCAGCACACTTACAAATACGGTCACTGTATTCACAAACATTTAAAAATGTAGCCTGAACAAGTTCTTCTAGATATATAAATATTTAAAAAGCCATATTTCGGTATTAAAAGCCCAATCTAAGCTTCGTTTTTTTTTTTACTAAATGTACAATATGAATAAAAAAAAGAATCATCCAGGAAAAAAACATAAACAAACGATATATAAGCTGAGTAAACTATGATGTCATCTGCATTTTAACCACAGGCATATTCACCTCAAGCAGAAATCCTATAGCTGACCAGGTTACCTGTCATCTACCACAGCTTTTATACATCAAAGCATGATTACTTAACAGTTAAATAAGTCTACTGCATCTAAAATACACCCAGAGACACAAGTGTTTATGTGAACTACCCACAAGTCGTATGTCGTTCCACTACCCTGAACATGCATTTACATGCTGTATGTATGCAAAAAGGATGCAGAGGAACAGAGAAAGGATGTGGTGGTGTGCTAATTCAAGAGCACATGACTGAGGCAAGAGCTGCTGTCTGGATCAAAGCAGACAGACGGAGTCAGACACAAGGAGCTCAAGCTAAAAGCTCAGGGGATTTCCTTTTCTTTAGTGTTGCAGTCAAACTATAAAAGCTTTTGTCATTAAGTAGTAAGAGTGTCGTTAGGTTATTCTTCGAAAGAAGCTGTGATTTAATGGCAGAAACATCCCCTAAGTAGTTTGTTTTCTTATTAATATACAAAAAAACAAGACTTAGAACTCCTTGAAGGAGTGCATCCAGCATTTACTTCCTGAAAGTTTTGTTAAAATCCTTCCAGTAGTTCTTGATATATTTTGCTAACAGACAGATTGGTTCGACTGAATAGTGTCAGAGGTTTTTCTAACCACCTTAAAGTCCTTCTGCTTCCTATAAGCCAATTAGTGGCAATTTTAGCCTTGCAGGCTAAACACTATCGTTTTGTTTTCTATAATAAAAACAAATTACCCATGAGCAACTCTCCTTTTACATTATCTTTGCTGCCTGAACAAACAAAAAATATATTTAACAATAACAGTGTCGACTCCCTGCTAGTGCTGGTTGCTTCTACAGGGATTCCAATATTCAGAGGCGACTCAGATGTACGAGGCTCTGAGATAACTTAGGAATTATTAAAGTCTCATCAAGAGGGGACTGAGCAAACACTAATAAGGCACAGAAACAATGAAAAAAGTAAAGGAGGCTGCAGGCAAAGAACGACTGCAGCACTAAGACAAGTTCACCGAAATGTAAATATGTGTAAAGATTACATCAAGTGATTAAAGGAGTGCTGGTGGAAATATTTATTCCACTGCCAGCTCAAAACACAATGTTTACCTCAGAAACAACATTTAAAGTGAACTCACTTCAAAAATTAGTTTAAGATAAAGATTTTTAAATTATTTAAAACTACAAGTCATATTTGCCATAAAGGTTATTGAGAAAATTGATTTAAATCTGAAACTGGCTTTTGTGAGGCTTTTATTTTGAAGGCGAGTGGATGTTAATACCTGCAGCCTCCTGTGTGCGAAGTGTTGCAGTCATGTCAGCACACATTAAAAATACAGACTGATTCAGAATGTATAGCTTTTAACAAGATACTTTAACGTGTTTATTTACTGAATTCAGTATTAAATATATAGATCCTTTCACCAACAATCACCTGAAGCTGTCCTGTAAATCTAACCCAGGTAAGAAACTTGATGCAAACATCAACTTGCTCCAAAGCAGCAAATATTTGATTTCTTTTACTTGCAGAAAATTGCTATTTTCTGTTTATTTAATGCTCATGTTTGATGCTCAGGTTTTAATCGTCCAGTTTTGTTGTCTACTATTTGCAGCTAAAGAAAATAATATCCTAAAAAATAAATAAAAAGTTGAAAATTGGCAGAGTTAAGTCGAGTCTGTTGGTCTGGATCTCTGAAAACTCTTCTGTATTTGGCCCTTTGGGAAACTTATTTGCCCACCTGTAGTCTAAAGTGAAGAAAATCTTCTACAAAGATGTATTTTTGCCTTAGCCTGCCAAGATGTGTTCACTAGAACTTTATTTCATAACATCATCCCCACAACTAACCTAAACTATATGTAAAGAAAATAGACGTTTCAGTTTTGGTGCTGCAGTTTCACAGCAGCTCCTGCATGCTGATCCCACACAAGGGAACTATAGAGACATTCCTCAGCTTTTGAAGAGCTTCAACCAGAGAATCAAAAAAAAAAAAAGCTGCACACTCAGTGTTTTACCAAGTGCTTTTTATCAAATATGGTTACTGCGATAGCAGCCAGTCTTTGAATTAAAGATAACATCACTGTAAAAACTCAAAAAGGATGCTACAAATTTATTTTCTGTCAGAACTCGAGACCTACTAAGGACTAATAGAAGGGTGTGTGTGTAACAAAGCCATGACTCAGTGTTCGATCTATTTTGATTTCCTGATAAATCCCCTCCATCTTTCCTTCAACGACACACACACACACACACACACACACACACACACCACTGAAGTGAATAAAAAGGGAGTTTGGCCGGCAGAAAGTGGCTCATCTAGATAAAAATAGCTCCCACCATCAACAGATTACTCCCAGGCCTAAACTGGGCCTTCACTTGAGACTTCTTTAGAGACGGAGGGATGGCACAAAGAATAGAGGACACATCCGGAGACATCGAGGGAAGACAAATGGCGTAAGAGACACCCAGATATTCCAGAGAGCCTCCTCTGTCCCACTTCCAGGAAAAGCAAGCAATCTTGGCAGCACCCCCAAGTTCAAATGTGTGTGTTTTACTAAGAACAGGAAAGAAACTATGCAGTAAACAGAACTCTCGCCGCTATGGGGCTAAAGTTAGAACCTCTGGAAAATGTTTCCCATCGAAGCAGAAGGTAAAAAAAGAAACACTAAGGAAACCAAGAGAAGACAAAAAGATTTTAGTCTGGTTAAAAAAATAAAGACTGTGGTCACTCAATGCCGTTCATTTTCATATAAAGTCTTTCAAGGCTTAAAAATTAAATGTTTTTATTTTTTTTCAGGGGGTTGGGTTGTTTTCTCCCATGCAAAGTAACTATGTTCCTTTCAGTTGTTATAAAAATGCTGCATATTTCAAAAATTAACTTTCTAAACACTTTGAAATTGTTCTTTGCCTCTTTAAGAACCTCCTACCATTTCTGACACTCCCACTTCATCACATTATTATTATGTTTCAGGGGAGGGGTGCACTGTGGGGCGGGAGCTCGGCTGCAGACTGAGCTCCAGGGAGGGGCTTTGTACCACAAGGCAAGCAGCTCCACATGCCTACTACAGGAGATTCAAGGATTTCTCAAACATGCATAAATGAGTCAAAGCAACACTCTGGGTATGTTTTTGATAAGAGAATGACCTTATAACATGATATAAAGCTCAAAAAAGTCAATTTAGCAAATTTAAAAACACTGCCTTATTGATTTCTTAGTATTGTTTGAATTTGAGCTGTGATGTAATATAATTTTTTTATTTTTTGAACAAGGGGGACAAATTGTTTTCATTCAATAAGTAAAAAACATATTTTTAACAGACAAATTACATTTTGGAATGGATTAAATTTGAATTAGAGATTCTACAAAATGTACAAGTGAAGTAGCATTTATTCATACTCAAAACTCAAATCCTTGCTCTAATTAACTACATTTTTTTCCAGTTTCTGTTTTTAAACAGCTAAATTAGCTGTTGACATTGTTATTGTAAGATGTTTCTAACTCGTTTTAAACTCCTGTGTAAATAACGTCTTTCCCGGATGATCAAACATTCTGCAGCTCACACAGTAACCCGACAAATCACTGCTCAGCTAAACATTTCTCGACAACGCTTTCAACAACGGGTTATTAAGTGAGACGGTGTCTCCTGGCAACAAGATGCCCCCTCTGACATTAAAGCCACAGAACTGAGGCAACTTTGAGGCATCCGTCAACCTTGTTAAAAAGTGTATGTGCTGCATCTGATGACTGGGGGCCTTTTGTGGTAAGATTGTAAGAAGTGAAGCACAAATCCTGCTGGGCGCAAACTGAACAGCTGAAGTAAAATAAATGAGGAAGGGGAGGGGGGAGATGAAGCAAGTAGTTGAACAGAGAGAAATAAACAATGAAAGAAAGAGAAGGGGACTGTATGTACATACGACTTTGTTCTCAAAGAGATAAAAACACTTCAACTGGCTTCAGTATGTAGTGTTGCACAGTGTTGCAGAACGTTATATAAACACAGCTCCTCCTCAGGCTGTTGTTAAAAGCTGCACAGAAGTTAACTTTACTGAAGAACGGCTGCATCTGTGGGCTGAAACGGAGCAAAGATGCAAGAAACTCTCATGAAAACAGCCCCTACTGCTTTTGTTTGGGCAGCTTTATATGTTTTCATTGTGTGATTCAAATAAACTCGCTGAATTGGGATTGCTTTTTTTTTTTTGGACATTGTTCCTTTAACAAAACCCAACCTCTGCTATATTCAGTAGCACTTCACACCTACTCTCCGCCCCTGTATGAACCTGCTAATTCATCTTTGAGGAGGATGAACGATGCTCAGTGTGTTCAGGAAAAACAACAAAATATAAAGCTATAGCACAAAAGAACATCACGCACAAACACAAAGCCAAATTACCTGCGTATGCGAGGTGGTTTTGGTGGTGGTGTGTCCCATCTTTCATCATCTGATGGGTGGCTTGCTTTGTCAGGACTGCTTTCACTCTGGATTGAAACAAAAAGATCGTTTACAGACGTGGATAAATTTGTTGAAACCCTTTATTTCTCATGAAGGGTGATGCTTTTCTGTTTAATTTATATCTAAGTGCCATTAGTGTGACCAGAAAATTGTGGAAAATAAATGATTTGTTGTTTGAACCAGGTTTTAGCTTATTTCACACTTTTACACCTAAATTTTAAATAAATGACACTTGTGTCCACCAAGTTGTGTAAGAGAAAAATAATAAATTTTTACCCTTCAAATGTTTAAATCTGATTTTTCTTTACTCTATAAAAAACTTACACGTCAAAGACTAGTGCTAATGTAACATAGCTGCTTAGCTACGGTGTGTTCAAGGACTGGGGAAGGGAATTTTAAAATATAAAAAGATTTTTAAATGTCACCAGCCATTTAAATGACACCCCGTCAAAATAAAATACTTTTTTTTTTTTTTTTTTACATGGAGGCTGATGTTCTTTAGTAATTAGACAGTGAAAGTGAAAACTTTCACTACCTAATTTATCTGGTAGCTACATCTAAAAAGGTAAATTCTGTAAGTTTTCTCTCTTTGATCTTCCCTTGATGTTTCTGGAGTACAGTTTTTCAGAGGTAGCTACAAAACTATACAATCTGCTGAAAGTCCTTCTACCGTGACTCATTATCTCACTTGTGATAATGAGACTTTAGTTGCTCGACTCAAACTGGTGGGGCAAATCAGGCTAAAGTTACAGTTTGCGAAGCCAAGAATGCAAGAATAGAACATGAATGAGTAGTTTTGAGTCGACATCAGATGAGAACATGTTCGGAGGAATGCATCAACTGGACAATAAAAGTGCAAACGAGCACAGAAGCGAGTGTGGGATGTGTAGGTTTATTGTTCGCACTGCCATTAGAAGCACCTATGTGGGAGTTACAGTCGCTAACAATGGCTGACTGGGCATGAGTCAATGTGTGTACGGACTGAGTCAGAACAGCTCCCTGATAATGATAAGCTGTGTGCGAGCCGACTTGCAACATCGTGAGGTAACGACAGAGTTAGAATCAGCAGGAACAGCTTGAACTGCTGTCGTGGCCTTTTAACGAATGTTTAATGCCACAAACTTTAAGTCAAGAATTTAGAAACAATAAAAGTTTACAGTCTCAGTGGGGCAGTCTTCCAAAAGCCCCCTTTTCTGAGCTCACGCTGGTCAAAGTGCATTCTAGTAGAGGGGTGATATCATCAGAGCTTCCTGAGCAGGAAGTTGGCTGGTTTGCTGCCAGGGAATTCTCTCATCCCTGTACCATCTGTCTTTGGACGCACTGATCTTCCTCATGTCCTCGAGATACACACATGTGTTAAAGTTCCAGGCACCCTAATTTTGTAGTTCTAAATCATTTATCATCATCTGCTGCCAGAGAGGCAACAATGTTTTTCTCGTCGTGGCAAAATATCTCATGGACCATGAATGGATTTTAATGAAACTCTAAGAAAGCAATTCTACAACTGATTTCAAAACGGCAACTTTAACAAACAACAACGGTTCTAACTCTGTCAGTTTTGCAGATATTGAGCTAAAAGTTGCTGTTCACAAAAGCTCAAAGTAGTCTGCAAAAATTTCCATCATTTCTTGCTTGGCTTCAGAAAAAAGTGAGTTGACATTAGCTACCAGCTCTGCTGTAGTTTATTGCTTAATTAAATCAAGCGTAAACATTTTCCATTTCATTAAAGCTATTTTTTCAAAGAAATTACTTAAAATATAAAATACAGTAGTTTGCAACTACTTGAGATTTTCTTTTACTTTGGTACTTTAAGTTGGAAATTCCATGTTCCCATTTATTTTTGACCACTAATACACAGCAGGAATGCTACAAGAAAAAAAAAAAGTTCTTGTCATTCAAATCTAGTAGAGTTGAACTAAGTACAGCCAAAGGTGTTTATGGTGCTTATGACAATATTTTGGTGTGTTTACCAGCTGCTGACAGGTCGTTACGGCATCATTCTAATCTGTGGTATGATGTTGAACAACATGGATTAGTAAAACACATGACTGACAAGTTTAAACCTAGAATTAGAATCAGACTCAGTTCAAATGAAGTCATAATGTGCTTCAATGATTACTGAGTTTTTGTATCCACATTGTTTGTTTGGCTGCACTAAAAACCTTTCCATTATTATATAAAAATAAAGGAAGGAGGAAGTTGTGTCGACCTGCTTCAGTATTTCATCTACTTAAACTGGTTGGTATGGCCAAGGCTGTAAACACAATGTAATCTTGTGGTATTTTTACCCAGGCCTGTCAGGCATTTCATAAAGACCTCAGGACACGGTGTCATCTTCTAATGTGTCCTTAAAAGGTGACTTTAAGTCCCAATTGGGTTGTATTTATAGCTATATGGAGCTGCTTCTGTTTTCTTTATGTGACTGTTTAGTTTTAGATTTAAACTCTTCGACTCAGCTGGACTTCACGGAGGAAAAATATTTGTATGTTTGGGGCAAAGCGAGCCAGAATGAGGTCAGCAGTGACTTTTTTTCTTCTCAGTCTCTTCTGAGTTCTGGACAGATCAGAGATCCTCTGAGTTTTCAGAAAGCTGACTCCTCTTTTTGTTTGCTGCCTTCTTTCACATTGCGACTAATTTCTTTTCCTTTAAGTGTTACTTAGTGGCATCCTGCCTTTCTTTACCAGCAGACAAAACGCAGAACCTGAGTGTCATACCATGCCGTCGTGTATCTGCGAGTTGGTGGGACTCTCCAGGATCAGCAGCTGTTTCTCAAAGAGCTGAGCGATTGCTTTGTGAACCAACTCGTACTGTTCCTGAACGGAGACATAAAGAGTCAGTCATCACAACTTTTCTGTAAAAACAAATATCTGACACGTCCTACATCTGTCTTAATAAATAAAACAAAATAATGAAATAAGAACCGACCTTTGTTTGAACAGCAGAGTGCCGCTGCGTCCTCATCTCTTGGATCAAATGGTAAACATTAAAATCTTCTGGAATTCTCTTTAAAATTGCAGAAAAAATAACAGAAGTTGAGTTTTGGTTCAACATGGAGAATTTATAAGTCATAATAAGGTTTGTGAGTGTTTTTTACCCCAGCTTTAAGGAGGTTCCATGTGTAGTCAATAGCACAAATAGCACCCGTCCTCCCACAGCCTGCACTGTACAGTCAGAGTAGAAAAAAAAGCATGAGACATTTAAAGATTTCACCATATAACAATGACGAAAAAATCTATAAGTATAAAGTATTTGTTTTCTTTATAAATGGGATTAGAACATACATAAAATAAAGGTATGTTTGAAGAAAACACATCATTTAGACAGGAAACAGACAGCAGCTACAGAGGTTCATCACACGTATTATCATAAACCCTGATCTCACGCTGTCACAGAGCGTTCTGTGACTTCTAAAGAGCAGTTCCTCCACATCAACCCACACAAAGCATCTCCATCGACACAGAGACACAGCTTTGAGTCCTGCTGCGGAACAGAGGAACCCGGAAATGTCCTCGGGCTGCTCATTACGGCTTATTGCACACACACGGAGAAAAGTGTGTGTGTTGTGTGTAAACACATGCATGTGTGCAGCTCAGAACCTAAACAACCTACAGTTGGTCGATGTATTGAACGCTTTTTTTGTTGTTATTTTTTAAAGGAGAGACACGGGTGGAATCAGGCTGTGGTGCTTTTTAAATATAAAAAGTTGGGTTGTTTTATTACATTTGGGTCATCTGTTGTCATAGAAATGAAGCTATTGACAAAAAATGCAGAGATGTCCCTCGTCGCTGAGGGATTTAAATAATGAACATAGTTTTTGAGATTGAACAGGGAATTCAAGTGAACCTTTATGTTTTTGGTGAAAGATATTCAAGCTTTCAAAAGTTGCAATATGTAAATATGTAAACTGTTGCTCATTTAAACAAACAATTTAAATCAATTGTGCAGATTTGTGCTGAGCAATAACAGTTCCTGACCACAGTTCTGGTCCATCAGGCTGGAAATGGATGGAATAAACTGCATGGGTCCAGGTTTTGAATTGAATTGCAGATTTTTTTTTTTTACAGTTTAAAACTTAGCTTAAAAAATATCAATCTTAAAAAAAAAAAACTTACAGTCAAACGACTCAAACGGCCTTTTTTATTTATCTAATCAGCCAGCTGTAATGCCCACCTGCAGTGAATACATATCGGGACGTCGTCATTCTCTTGGTATTCTCTCATTAGTCCGATCATATCTAGTATGGAGTCGAATGATGACGGGACGTCGTGATCAGGCCAGTTGGTGTAATGGAACTGAGTTATCCTCCGAGTCTCCTGCAGGCACAGAAATGTTGAAAGCTCAAACTAAATTGCCTGAAAGTGAAAAAAAGCAAACTTCAAAGTGCCGTTCAGTATCATCTCATGTTGTGACGTACATTATTATACTGAACGATCAAAATCCTTATACAATAGTCTGTTCTGGACTGCTCCGATTCCTAAAAAAGAAAAAGAAGAAACAGCAACACAACCTTAACTGCAACACTCATCAGTATAAAATTCAAAACAGGAGTCCATTTGTTGACTCACAACTATAACGTTGCACTTTTTTCAACTTACACAAGAGATTTTGAAGGGGCCGAAAGTCAGGGGCTCCTCCTTTAGCCTTGGAAAATACCGCTCACACTTTTTCTAAGCACACAAAAACAGAAGTGAACTTTGAGGCAAAAAAACACCAGACAGATGCTACAAGCCGCCTTCACACAAACTCTGTGGTGACAAGCAGAACACAGGCAGTTACAATTATGGAAAATGACACATTAGTCTAAAAAAAACTTCCTTTTTTCACAAGAGAAACTTTTGCGACGTTTAAATTCTGATGTGACTGACGAGCAAGGACAAACATCTTTTGTCCCACTTTACTCTCTGTCAGCTCAGCTGACGGCTCTCATGATGGAGCCCTGTTTCGGTGTAATTAGTCAGGTGCAACAGCTTTTTAAAGTCTGCGGACCAATTTGCATATTTAGACATGAGCGAGCTCATACTTCAGAATATACAAGAAAATTAGACAAATTTCAGCTGAAAAAAAAACATGACAAAAAAAGATTATGTTTTTAGTGAATTGTAGGCCTTCAGTAAATTACTGCAAGAACTACAGCTCAGACTGAAGAGAATGCTCAGGTCAGGTCTCCTCAGGCTTTACACAGACAGATAAGACCTGAACCAGTCCAGAGCACAGCCCACAATATCACAGACCTCCATGATATTAAGATGAAGGTCAACCATGAGTCTCCTGAATCAATATATTGCTGCATAAACATAATTTTTGCTGGGGGTTGTATAGACTGAGCAAAACATGAGTATTTACAAGCTACCCGAGCTATCAGTCACTTTATTTTATCTCCAGTAACCATGGATCAATTGAAACAGCTCAAGGCTTTGGAAACCGCTAATGATTTTGCCTGAAAAAACGTATTCATGCACAGAGAAGGAAGGCAAAAAAAAGAAAAGAAAAGCAGCCGAAAAATCCTCATCAAGGATAAACAAATCTCTACATGACTATGAAGTCTGCTGCAGCCTTGATGGAAATAAAAACAAACTAAGAAGAAGACACACTCAAACATTTTACATCGATTGACACAAGAAACAGCCTTACCCTTCCCATCTCAAATTCTCGACAAGCCATCACAATAACCTGCAGAGACACAAACAGGACGGATTACAATCAATAAACCCACTCAAAGCTTCATTTCCCTAAAATATAATTTAACTTATTTCTAAGCAGCCTATTCGTGTGTAGCTTCAAATTAGGTAGACTTAAACTACATCAATAGGTATGTACACAGAAATATTATTATTCAACTTATATTACAAGTATTACAACAAACAAATCTTTTTATCATAACAGACCTGCTTTCTATGTTCTCACTAAAAGGTGACTTTGCCATATTAAAACACATCTTTGTTATATTTTTAGTGGAAAATGGAGATTGTAATGATCTTTCCCAGTAGCTAATACAAAGACAGCAGTGAGATTAAAGCACACAAACAAAAACACACGTGTTACAGTGACGGGCTATTATTGTTACAACCTTATCTGTCTAAAAACATGTATTTTTCCTTTATTTTAAGTTTTATTTGTGTACAGCTTTACAATAGTTGACAAAAATAACAAAATAAAATCTATTCCATTTAATGATTAGATATAATCTATTATAATTAACTTTATATAAAATAAATATTTATTATTAGGAAATTTATGTGAAAGTGAGCCTGTGTATATTAAAATTTGGGTAAAAGTAAATAGATTTACTTACATGCTGTAGATGTATTTATGCAGATATGTATGTGTGCGTATAAGTACACGTTTTACTTGCACACAGACAAACACAGATATTGAATAAATAGAAATGTATGATTTATTTAATTATATATATGTGTGTGTTTAAAATTCAAAATAAACTGATTGAATCATCCATCTTTGTTGCGTGGAGTTGTACTCACAGCTGTTTTGTGCTCCCAGTTCATCCTCCAGAAGTCGATGACCGTGTTCGGCAGTGGACCCTGAGTTGCGATGTAGGCATGTGGGCCGTCCACACCCTGAAAAGACACACAAATAAAACAAAAACTATGTATACACCGTGCATTAATCGACATGCAGAACTTCAGTCTAAACAAATATTTACCAAAAAATAAGAGAACAGAAGCGAAGTGTTACCTTGATGAAGTTTGCGTTGATGTAATCTGTGTCCTGATTGGTTGTTTTTAATGTCAGTTTTACTCTACTGTGGTCAACTGAGGAGAACACAAATGTTTTAATACTTTAAACATAGACAAAGATAAAAAAAAAAAATAAAAAACTGTTTGATGCATGAAGTCATCTGTCATTTGTTTGTTGAAGCGTTTCTGTGTTTGAGTCCATCTGTTAAGGATAAACCAGTTCTTCCTTTGCTCCATCAGCTCATTCACTAAAAGCTTTAATACATGAATGAATGGATGGAAAAAGAGGATAAACATAAAAAAGTAGGACAGCTGTTGGATCATATAAGGGAGCCTGAGGTAGTACCTCATGACCTGTTAAAAACAGTGCTTTTTCTGTAAACACTTTAGTTATTTCTCCTCATTGTCCCCAAACTGCCTGCCCTTTGTCTTTTTTTCTAATACTGCATTTTCATCTTTGTTTTGTAGTGCAGGTGCTAATATCACTACAGATTAAATGTAGATTTGTTGAGTCAGGCAGTGACCTTTAAAGCTGCAGATAAATGCATAAAATGTTTAAAGCTGCTTCCCTTGCAGGACGCAAGGCTGCATGGAAATCAACACAAAATGTTCATGTATTCTATCTAAAGACATGTGGCTTAAAGCTAAACTGCTCAATGACATAGGAGCTGAAGCACTTCAGTGGCAGTCAGCCAGATCTTACATGGCAGTATATCTTTATATCTGTTCTTCTTCACGTTCTCCTCCCGCTCTCCTATGTTGGTCGGGTAGATCTTCTCTGTGCGATACTTTGTCGATAGCCGCCGTAAGCGCTAAAATAAACAACAGGAGGAAAATACTGTTAGACAATTTTAAAAAACGCATTACATATGATCTGTCAGCAGCTGTAAATTAGTCAACACAGTAGAAAAACACAAACTACACAGGAGATGAATAACTTGAAACGGAACAAGATCAGCCTGAGAGGTCAGTCAGGCAGTTGATCAGCACCAGAATCAGATTAAGTAATCTGCAATCAGCCAATCAGCATCGAACATGACTTCAGGGCTAAAAGGGAATACTTCGGTCAGGTTAAACAACATTTCAGATGAATGGGATCAGCTGTTTGTTCAGGATATAAATGTTAAGAAAAAAAATAATCCATTTATCCCAACATTGCAGTCTCACAAACACTCCTTTTCCCTGCATGATGCTGCATAAAGTTCAGTGCAGCCAAATCTAATAAAGGCCGACGCTGATGAAGACACATTCAGTTAATGGAAAGAGAACAATTACATCGAGTCTCTGCTGACTAACCGTCCTTAAAGCCAAAAATAGATTTTAACGACAGCAGAAAAGACACGATTCAGTCTTACACCTAATCAGTTCAGATATGTAGAAACATGTTTTTATTGTTTCTTACACACAAAGCTAGTGTTGAGTTTAGAAGTAAATACAGATGACTTACACTCACATTAAACTGATGAATTGATGAACTAAGATGCAGAATTAATGAACATCTGGATGACCTAAAGCCAGCGTTTTGATGTTTAACACCTGGCTGGATTGCAACAAAAACAAACATAGCTTAAAAATCCAAATTAGGAATAATTTAGAGACAAAAAGTGCCGAGAGTAATACCCAACACACACACTGAGTGCTAACAGATTGAGTGAAATCTGTGTTTAAACTAGGGCTGCACGACATTAGGAAAACCTGCGATAACAAAATGACTTGCGATAAATGAATACTTAAGTATGCAGTGTTGATGTCTTTTTGTTCGAGGTTCAGAGCAAAAAAGAAAAAAACAACAAATCATTTCCAATCCAGCAGGATTTTTTTAAAATATGAAGAGATCCATTCAATTGTCCAAATACATGAAAGGGTCCACTTGATTGGTGAAATACTACAAGCTTCCGCCTGAGTGACAAAACTCAAAAATGCAAACTTTTGAGCTAACCATTTATTGCAGTTTTTTGCGATATGTCTATTGCACAGGCTGTTATTGCGATGACAATAAATTTAAACTGTGACGTAATAGTTTTATTTATGACAGCCATAACAGGTGTCAAAATACAAAACTTTTCAATGTTTGTGAAGTTTTATGCTTCTCACATCACTCAATGATGGAGGGTTAATTAAGCTCAAACTTATCAGGGTTTTAGTACAAAAATGTGTTAGAAAACAACAAATCTAATCTTAACCACGACTTTTACTTTAACGCTCCACGCAGCTTGATTTCCGCTCCCAAATTTACTTCACCTCTGTCGGCTCGTCTTCACAGGTTTTAGTTGCCATTTCTTTTCAGGAGAAAATAATTTTATCTTTTTGTTTTGGACTTGGCATTTCTAAAACCATTGTTTTTCCATTTGAGGAAGTAAATTTACACTTTTTACAGAGCATTTTTCTGAACTTGGTGGTCTCAGGACTTGTGAGCCTGAGCATCATAGTAAAAATTTAAAGACTTCTAAACTGAAAGAAACTTCTGCAGTCATAAAAACCTGCTGCTAACTTTGATAACATCCACATGGAATCATTCTCAGCGGACCTTTTACTCTGAAACACTGCTAACACCAGGCATATCTGCACTGCCTTTTCCCCTCCTCCCCTCAGTCACTTACTGAGTCTGAGAAAGTCAGCGTGGGCGTTCAAGCTTCTGAAGCCTCGTGTGAAAAATGGCCCCACCTCTCCTGATCGGCCCAACTGCAGGCTTTTCCTCGCGTTACTGTAACACGGACATGTTCAGCACATCCTGATTTCCTGAGTTTGTCACACTAAACACCTACTTCCTGTTCTTACTTCACTTTTGGAGCAGGACTCACCAACCGCTGAATAGATTTTAATTAAACTTGCGGTCATAATGATTAACTCTCGGATTCAACCAAATCCAAGATGGCCGCCACAGCTAATCAACTTTATCCTACACAAAAATATCAAAAACTTGGTCAATTTTATAAACCCCGAGGTAAAATTTGATGTGGTAGTAGCTGACAACAAACACAACAAACTGAGCAGGACATCTCATGATAACACAAGATTGCACAAAACGTTATTTTAAAGATTTAATCACAGTCATTTGCTTTTGTTAAAGAACAAATTCCACAAACAAAACCATAAATCTCTAAACATCTAATTTCATCTCAACTTTATTGTTTATGAAGTTTTAAAATTGCAGCGCTCCTACAACAACGAGACAGTTAAACTAAAAGACAAAAAGTTCCCCCAAAACACAATATTTCTTAAAACCACAACAAGAAACAATCAGTAACCGAAGGAGGGGAAGGAGTTAGAGAGCGAAGCACAACCAGAGACCGTGGGCGGCGACACAGCTGTGCATGTGTGTTCATTTATGTGTGTGTGTGTGGTAATAGCATTACGGCTCCTCAGGCCTCATGTGAATTACATTTGCAACAGAGGTCTGCTTCTGTGCTGGGCCGCAGCCCGGGAAGATCCTCAGACAGAAACACGCTAAAGAGCAGAGAAGTCAATGAAGACGAGTCGGCTCTTTTATTAAAACAGATCACTTTGTTTGAAGCAAATGGAGGGAATAAGTGAATTTTGTTTTACCCAATAAAGCCTTTGACTTTATTTTGTACTTATTCTGGCTTGACAGACTAAATTAGCAGAAGATTAAAACAAGTTCTTCATGTTAGAACTTCTATAATATTACAAATATATCATTAATTAAGATACAGGAAATTCTAAGTGACATTATCAGGCTCTGCAAATCACTGTAATTTGGGTAAATTTGATGCAATTTCGTTGCCCTTACTGAACTTTCAGACGTTGCTCCTGCTCCAAAAGTGCAAATCTGCACCAAGTAGGCCGGAAATGGGAAGATAAAATGTAAACATTTTGATAAAATGAGCATAGCAGATGATAATTTAGTCTTTAGTTGCTCAACAACTTCAGAATCGATGCTAGCATGTGTAGCATCCATGTTTATTTCTGTAAACACAGCGTGACGCACGTGACTTCTTCTGTGCATGCAGGTCGCATCATGGCTGTGAACCGCTCACATTGGAGTCTGATGGTGATCACATTTTAATTATAAACCATCACACCAAAAATAATAAGAAAAAAATCAGAATTGAGCAATGAATCTGCAGCATGAACAAAGTCTTACTTGCTGGAAAAACTGCCTTTCTGAGTGAAAGTAAATCGTGAGTCTCTCTGGAGAAAATAGATTAGTCTTGTGGTCTTTAATTTACAAAATTTAAACTGTCTTGTTCTGTTTGTTAGTTGTCCTTTAAACGCAACATCAGCAATAATCCATCATTTGCCGTTGGCTTCCGAAAAAGCATTTTATCAGCGGCAGATGCCACAAATTAAATCTATAAACCCAGTAAAGACCACACAGAACAGGAAAAAATATGTAAAATGTGTTTCTAATTCTAGCTAGTGGAAAAACTGGGCCTGGACCAGTTTATTGAAAACATTTGTGCTTTATCATTCATCCCTTTTCTCCTCTGTATCACTAATTATTTCAAGTGTCTAGTGTTTGCTTTAGTGTTGGTATAAAATTTCAAATTTTTGTTTAGCAAATCTTACTGACAAAGAAATAAAGTAAGAGAGTTACAACATGGAGTTAACTCATACATGCATTGCAAATCAATACATACAAAAATAATGAACAAAAGGTGTTTGAGTGATTTAAATAATGTTTTTCTGTGATGCTACCTCAAGTTTAATGGGTATCATATGGATATGACAATATTGAGTAACTGTATAAATAATATAGACTACAATAAAAGTCAAGTGCTTTAATTATATTTATCCACTTCTTTATGTATTTATTAAAAAATACATCACACAGGTTAAGATCTCTCTTCTGTGGACCAGCCATTGCCTAACAAACAAACCATGTTTCTTATTACATTTACTTCCTGTTACATAAACCACAAAAAAAGCACAAACATCACAAACCTCACACACACACACACACACACAGCTCCCAGATATAATGGCTGTGCCTGGAGCATGCAATAGAAAGAAAAACGGTGGGAAGTCCTTTCATCCTCTTCTATATTTTTTCATTTTTCTACAAACTAACAAGCTCCAGGAGGTATAAAAGGTATGAGAAAAAGATTAGGCAGGAAAAATATGGAGATCATGAAGTCAAAGACGCACCGAGACAAAGCAAACTGAGAGACTAAAAATGAGGTGAAGGACAAGAGGAAAGTCGAGGCTTTTAAGAGCCTCTTGTTAACGAAGTTAATGGGCTCTTTTATTCGTGGCCCCAGTCTTTCATTCACACACCCCCTCTTTACACACTCCGTCGCTTCACACTAACGTCTGGAGGTGGGTGCAGAGAAAAGAAGCAAAGAAAAGCAAATATTGTTGCTATCAAGAGTCAAATGTACTCCGTTCATTTTTTTGTTATTTACTGACGCGTATCAGTTTCAGCAAAAAAATGGAAATGAACAAAGGAAACGTCCTGGTTAGGAAAATGGCATCATTCGATTTTTGGCGTTAAAAAATTTTTACTTCCTCATCAGAATGTCTCTGAACTAAAGCTCAAATCCAGTTAAGCCATAAAACGATTTAAAATTGCCAAAAAAAGAGCTTATTTTTTTCAGACTAGCAGCAGTAAAACTAACGTCATTCACTCAATAAACATGAAACTAAATCAATCTGCATTATAAGAAGCTTTACTGAAAAAGTCAGCAATAAAATGGAGTTGAACACTTTAATTCAATTACTTTTACATATTACTGTTCAAAACAGAATAATATGGTTAATCTAGGGATGCACCGATATGAAAATTTCAGCCGATATCTGATATAATTATTGCTGTTATGGCCGATAACCGATATGCCGATATTACACAAACACACAAATTATATTATACATACATGCACAAACACACTTGGGTCTTTTTTTAATATTGTAAATAAACAACCAGACCTCTGACATGGGTCCCTACTTCAGTTATTCCTGGCTGCGCAGCATCAATATCATTATCATAATCAAACAGATTAACCAACCATTTTGCCTCCCAAAACAGAAACATAAAACTAAAAAGTGGGAAATCAATATCGGATGTTAATATCTGCCCAGTTTTACATATCGGACCGATACCGATATTCTAAAAAATTACCAACATTGGCCGATACTGATATCAATGCCAATATATCATGCATCCCTAGGTTAATCATCTGAAAATCCAATGTTTATTTCCTGAAAGTTTTATTAAAGTTTGTCTAGTGGATTCAACATTTTGAACCAGTATCTGTATCATGTACAGGTAATTTGGTAACAAATAAAAACATTATTAACCTAACAGAAAATGCTCAATTTGAAGTTTTATAAAAGCAAAATCTAAACCAACTCTAAACTATCCTGATGTGCTTATATCACCTAATACATGAAGCCAAAGACCGATAATACAAAACTTTTCTTTTGTTAATCTGTTTCTGTTAAAATTTGCCACATAGCTCCTGTTGCAGGACCTCATTTCTCTGTTCTTCCCTCCATCAGACAGAGAAGTAACAGCATGACTGACTTGGCAAGTTTCCTGTGAAACACAAGCAGGGTGGTGCCCCCAAAAGGCCTGTGCCAACTGCACGGACCCCCCTTCCGGGAGCGGCTGAGTCATGTGTGCTCACAGACACGTTTCCTCACAATGACTTGACTCGGGCTCATATATCTGGAGGATGCCAAAGCGAATCAGTGGAGCTAAAGATTAAAGGATTTTTAAAAAATTTCGACGAGAAGGAACCTTGCAGAAGCTAAAAGAGTTGTTGGTGAATATAACCTAGTTTCAGTCTCCTGGCTGAATAAACCAGCATCTCTGTACTTCCCTGGCACACTAAATAATTCACACAGAGACAGAAACACATTCTGTTTCTTCAACTCAGCAGTAAGCACTGATTGGCAGAAAATATGTTCTTCCTGCAGAGGCAGTGGGAAAAAAGATTTGTCGAGTGTGGCCAGGAAGCGGGGTTGTCGAGCGCTGGTGGCAGAGAGGCTTTACGGGCGGTCACCTTCCACGTGCACATACACACACGAACTAAAATAGGTCAGGCCTTACAATGCTCTCAGAGAAATCCATCTACTGTGCTGCAAGCATGCGGGGGGAAAGATGCTCTGCAACAGCGTGGAGAATAAAAGGGGGCTGGATGGGACGTGAGCCTGCTGCTCGGCTTCCAGCCGTCTACAAACTACATCAGAGTGATGGCTGTTGAAACAGATTTACAGGATCAATACTAGTGATACAAAAAGTGAACTTAAAACCAACATGATGTAGATTTAGCTATGAACTGAAGCAATCTGAAAACTTTTACTCACCGCTGTGGCTCTTAAAGAAAATCTGCTGGTATTTGGATTTCAGACCTTAAAGCAACTGTTCACATATTTGAAGGGGAATTCTGTCAAAAGGTTATGAACACGTAATATCTTACCTGCTGTAGATAGCTTTTTCGAAACCCCACCGTTTGGTGAAATAGTTTCTTTTTCATCAAACTGATGTGAGGCTGTGTGTGGATTCCTGCCATCTTTCTACTTTTATGTAGTAATACATTGGGAACTCTAACTTATTTTAAAACACAGTTCTTAAAACTTCCTTCAGAATAGGGGTGTAACGATACATCCATCTATATTGATACATCTATTTGAATGGGTAATGATTCAGTTATATTGAGGCAAAATGAAAATATCGATCCATATCGTCATCATATTCTTGATGTGAATCGATATCATATGCCCATCTAACGGAGTCATTATATTAGATGGGCATATGATATCGCATTATATCGATCGCAGACTTGTGAATTGAAATCATATCGTGAAATATTGAATCATCATCCAAACATATCGATGTAATATTGTATCGTGATAAAGCTGGTGATTTACACCCCTACTTCAGAATAGTGGCTATGTTTTTGTTTTCTTGTACTCCTTTTAGCTTTTAGCTACTGTCCTGCTAATGTTAGCACTTAGCTATGATTTTGCTAGTTTTAAGCTACAGTTTTGCTAAATTTATCTTTTAAAAACAGTTTTGCTCATTTTTAGTTTTTAGCTCTTTACTGTGGTTTTGCACATTTTAACTTTAGCTACTGTTTTACTACATTTTGTTTTGAGATGCTGTTTTCTTCAATGGAGCTTTTACCTACTCTTCTGCTGATTTTAGCTTCTGCTCTGTTTGTGTTAACTAACAATTTGGTTAACAAACATCTTTAGTTAGTCAGCATCCACACTGAATTTTTGCAATGTATGGTGAAATTAACAGCATAAAGATTATAAAAAAGCATTATTTGATCAAGAAGAATTTCTTTAATTGGAGTTCTTTTAAATTGGTATTTATTCATTTTAGTCTCGGTTTTCTTGTCAACCTGATCAGAATTAAACATTTACTCTAAACTGAGGTTGTTACCATCTTTACCATCAATAACAGGAAATAACGTTATCACTTTTCTCAAAACTTCACTTTAAAAGATCTGAACTATCACTTTTATCTAGTTTTAACACAATGGAAAATGCATTTATTGATGAACAAAATTGCAAGATATATTCAAATTAATTAAAAAAACTTTTTCGTGAACTGCAAGTGTGAACTTTCTCTTTTTATCACTTATCTGCAGTGACCTTACTTCCACTTAACTGCACAGAAAAATACAAGAACTACAACAGCTGGTCTAGTTATGTAAAAGTAAACGAGTCCATTTCCCAACATATTAAACCAGTTCTTCAAGTGTTCTTCCAGTAAAGATTCAAGTCAAGCAGAGTCTATAAATATACAGCAATCAAACTTTAACTTATAAAGAAATAACCTCAAATCACCAAAATCTCCACCCTGTCCGCTCACATGAGTCAGTAGACCAGACGTTGTGAGCATAACCTCCTTGTTAGCTGAAGATCTTTCAGAAGATAGCTTCACACTGACAAGCACGCTCAAGCTTTATCAGACAACAGGCCGAATGAGGTCAGTGGAGCACTGATAGCATGAGTGGGCCCAAATATTCACACAAGAACCTGAACAGACACCCAGCTTGTCATTCTGTGACACAAAGCAGAATGTGATATTTTAAATATATATGGAAGCACCTGTGCTGAACTGAAAGCACCCGCTTCAGTCACCCATTTCAACCATCAAGCCCACTGGGAGCACCCCTTCCTTTGAAATGTGTCTGACACAAGAAAGCTACTCGTAATACTTCCTCTGACTAACAAGTTGCTCTTTGTTCCTTTTCATTGTCAGAAGACAAAACAAAAAGAACGGACAATAAAACGGAGGATGTAGAAGCAAAAAAAAAAAGAAACATGGAGAGGAAAGCAGAACTTGCAGAAAAGTGGAATTTAAATGAAGAGCTCACCTTTGAATTGAAACAAAAAAGGAAATCTGCACATCTTTTTTAACAACATGATCGACAGTTTGCACTTCTACAGAAAATTTCTTTAGCAGCATCACTTTAAACTCAGAAACTTATTGTTTGGGACTTAAAATTTGGAGGAAATGCACAAATTTTCAGTTGCAGTTTCACTTCATTCTAAATATATGCACCTAAGCAGCCAGCTAGCAGTCATATTTGAAAATCAACATTTATTTTTGTGTAAAAAACTGTATTGTAGGTCATGCATGTTATTTCACCGCCCACCCCAGCCAACATTAAACCTGCCTTGGCTCGTTTTGTACCCACTACAGGAGCCTGTTTATGGTCCAATCTACTGGAATAGACTTCTCAAATTAAAATAGGCAGAAACACGTCATCAAAAACAGCTCAAGCTCTCTGGAACCCCCCCACCCCCCCAAAAAAATAACTGAGAAGGGTTTAAGATGCTCAAAACTGAACAGAAAGTTCCTCATTCATGCAAGGAAATTAATAAACTCTGCAAATGTTTAGAGACATTTTGGAAATTCCCTGACGAATGCTGTTTAAAATTTTGCTGCCAATGGTTAGGAACTGAGCTAAAACACCACTAGCTTCAGTTCTGCAGCTGATAATCATGTGACTCGTCGTGTGACGGTCAGATTTACACAAAAACAAATCTGAGACATAACAGAGAGCAGATACATTCATTCTCTGATCAGTAATTTTAACGTAACTTGACTTGTATCAAAGTTTTTTTTCAGCATGGTCTGAAAGCAGAAAGGGTTAACCGGTATTAGCTTGGTTATAATTTCCCACTTTGCATCTAAGCCTGCAGCAGGAAGCAGATGTGGACAAACCTCATATAATCCAGGCATCTGGGACATGGGGTCATTTTGTGCTGAGTGTGTGTGTGCACGTATTTATTGCTTCCCTGCTCAGATAATCACTTTCTGCATCAAGGGTCCCATTTGAGCTCACAAGGTTCTGCATGTTCACCTTAGTGTGATGCTATAAAAACCAGCCAATTATAGACTTTCTACATATTCGACATATTTGCGCTCACTCACTGACGTTTAAGTGCAAGTTACTAATCAATTTCCTTTACCATAAAACAAACGTTACGCAGCATCACTAGAAAATGTGTGTGTGGTCTCCTTATCTTGATCAATTAGATGATCCTAACATGTTGGTGGGTCAGCTCATTTTCAACTTGCAAAAGCCTCACGCAAACACACACACACCAACTGCAGAGCGGAAACATCGTGTTACGTTTCTTCTCAGAAACAGCCGTCTCTGGGGCAAGAAAAAAAAACATGGAAAGGAGAGGCTCGAGACAGCAGAGAAAAAATGGGAAGTCTTGTTTCTTGTTGTAGTAACACAAGGCTGGCAGACAGTAGTACACACACACACACACACACACACACACACTCCAAGTAACAGCAGCCGAGCCCTGCAGTGTACCCCTCTGCACCCACACACAAAAACAGCCTCGTAAAAGCAGAGACGAACAAACACAGCTGGAATTTCGTTTTCTGATGGCGATAGCAGAGGACATCGAGTGTGTCTCTTAGTGGCTGTTGAAAAAGTTGCAACTCACATTTTTTTCCCTCAAACTTTAAAAATATTCAGTTTAAAATTTAAGCCACCAAGATAAGAAAAAATATTTTATATTTATATATATTTTTCTGGGCAAAATTTAAAACAGAGATGTGCTTCCTGTCAACAAACACTCGCTAGCAATTAGCATAGAAGCTAACTTTACATTGAAAACGCGGTAGAAAAGCTAACCCAATTAACATGCCGTTTATCACTTGAAATTCATACAAAAATCAAAGTTTAGAATGTCTTTAATAAAGACAGTTGTGTTAAAACTTCACCTGTTACTTACGAACATGTTCTTCAGATTCTTTTAGAGCCGACAGCTTTATGTTGTATATGAATTTTACTTGATTTTTAACATTTCTTTCTTTAGTGTTGTTTTAACCATTCATTTGGCTGAATTGTGAAGCAACTTTTGTGTTTTTAAGTGCTATTTAAATAAATTGACAACCAAGTAATAAGCAGCACCATCACAACTCTAGTAGTAGAGCTGTTTTAGTGAGTCTAAAAATGAAGAGGGCTTCATGTTGGCTTCCTTTAAGCAGACCATGAATTCAACACAAATAATGTAGAAAGGTAAAAATCCATTATTAATCTGAAAACAAAAGTTATCTTCTGTTTTTTTTAGTTCCAAGTGACTAAACTATCCGGCATGAGTGAAATTTACACAAACACACACTACAAACACACACTACTGCCGTGCGGCGGCTGCACACGAATTGGGATTTTGCGTTCTTGACCAAAAGTGTGCAGTTGTATTAAGAGTTATGGCGTGCATACTGCCGTTTTACAAGCGTGCACAACTTAAAAAGAAAAGGGGGAAGCCCCCTGGTAACGCTAGCTGTTCTTACACACAAATACAGCACATCACAAATACACACACACACAGAGAGTATTGGAGTATTTCATTACTGTCGCCTCCCCTCTGAGCTTTTTATGTCTACAAAACAGGACACTTCACAGAACTGTGTGTGTTTGCACTTTTTCACTTTCTTTGATGTGACGCTTGGGAGTAATCAGCATGCGAAGGTGTGTCAAACACACACAAACGTGAGCCTCACTCCAAAAACCTGTTTAGACTACAATACTGAATCTAAAAGTAAATGTGTGCGTGTTTATGTTGGTAAAAAAATTAGAGCAGGTGAGATGACAAAACAGGGAGGCAGCGGCTCAGATCAGAAACGGATCCGTGGTTCGTTTCCGGCCGTACGACTGGTTTCCTGTCTCTGCCTCCAGCTTCTTTCACACCTTCTCGTTTCAAGGTCTCACCTGCTGAGAACTGCTGTTCAGATTTTGAGTGTTTGCAGAAATGCAACTTCTTCACCAATGGGTTTATTAAACAATTAACTTTTACCTGTATTATTTCTCAATCGCAATAACAGTTCTGTTAATGAAGTCATGTAAGGACACATCTGACGGAACAAACCTGTACAGCCTCCTTGTTTAGATTATTTTTCGTTGTACCTATTAGTTTATTCCTACACAAAGCTGTATTTCTCTGCTTGGTGAACAATTCCAGTTTGATTTTATGTCTTTCCTGACGCAATTATCACACTGGAGGTGCCAACAGCATTTGAGGTTTTCTATTGTTTCTTATATTAGCAAGAATAGTGGCCCATCTTGTTTGAGTGTTTTCCGTGACACAACAGTGAGGAGCTCCTTCCCTGAAGCTTGTATGTCTGCTGTCAACAGCTGTGTGTTCAATCAGACCAGCCTTGAGCTCTAAACTTCAATATACTCCAAACTACTGACAGCTACACGAGGAAAAAAAACAAAAACAAGCCAGGTTTGTTTGAACCCTTGCAGACACTCACACCCAGTTTACTTCTGGGATAACTAATGTGTTTTCAAGTTAAACAGCCTGTAAATGAAGGCATTATTTTAAGGATATTGTTCACCAACATTGATGCCAGACTTTGAAACTAATATTGTTTGGAAAAAAAAAAAAAGACACTTTAAGAATTATGTCAATAATAACACAATGTCTTCAGGTGATAATTATGAAAGATCCAGATCTCAGCAAATAATTAATTTCTCCTTTTCTGTGCTTTAAGTTAAACATTAGACCACCTTGCAAACATTGTGTGATATTTAGGATAAACTGTGTTGAACTGACTTTTATTTTATAAGTTTTTTTCTATTTTATCCTTTCAGTGCAAATTCAGCATTCTAACCAAAACTTCTTGTTTAACCAGCTGATACACACGAGACAAAAGTCATTAAAGTTCCCGTTTCAAGCAAATTCTATTAGGAGTTTCATCCTAAATCCTCCACTCAGTAAGTGTTCATGCTCTTGCTTCTCTAAGTGTCTATCTGCTTAAAAAAGGTCTCTCTTACATAAGTGCACTAATAGCTGGTTTGAAAGCTGTAGGTTGACTGAGCCGGCTGATAACCACTGTTGTGAAACAGAAGATTGCAAGTGTTTTTTGTGGATAATTTTGCAGAACCCGAGTCATGGGACTTCAACTGTGAATATTCTCCTTTTTACTGTATCACCTGAACCCATTCTCAGAACACTAAGTAGGTATTTCTATATCAGTGAAAATGTCATATAACATGGCTTAAATAATACTTTATATGCCTTTTACCCAAACAATGTGCAGGACATCATGACTGGACCTTAAAACTTATAGCTAAAATTTACTCATATACACGATTTAGAGCATCTTACACACAACTCAAATACACTTGCCAGAAGAAGGTAGATATTTAAAGATGAAATCATCTTTATGGCTGATCCAAACCATCTATTTATCAAAGCTAGCTTTAAAATTACCCAGCAGCCAGTATCAGAATAAAAAAAATACCTGATTGTGTGAATGCAGAGTCAGCATTCTTCATTTTTAGTTTCACTTTTTGTAATAAAGACAACTTCTCCATACCCTGTGCTATTTTAGTCCTTCATACATCACAACGGTCAGCTGGACTATGACTGGAATGTTATGACTGTATTTGTAACTTTTATACTTTTTGAACTATTTACAAAACTTTTCCCTCATAGAAATACACTTAGATCCTTAAAAGAAACACAGTTCTCTAAAATCTACTACAACGCACTTCCTCTATTTTTGGCTTCTACTGCTCATTTTAACTTTATTTTTTTTATTTATTCATATATAAATTCATTAAAAAGCAAAAAAAGAAAGTCTACATACAATAAAAATCACAAATTATAAGTGACATGAAAGGAAGCAGAAAAAAAACAAAGATTTTAATATATCTGCCCCCTTTACTCCCTTTGATGTGACACTTAATAAATTCAAATACCATACAAAAAAATACAACAAAAAAAAGTCAGGTCCTTCCCAAACAAAATCTTCAACAAACTAACCTTTATCATTCTCTTAAACATACAAATTGATCAGGCAGTTTTAACATCATTTAGCTTCTAGCTATATGATTTAGTTAGGTTTTGCTAAATTTAGCTTTTAAAAACTGCTATAACTCAGGCGATTTTGAATGAGCTGAAATTTGATGAGGTAGTAGCTGGGAGTTATACCCAACACAGACAACTGTGCATTAATGGCTACATTTCCCATTTCTTCGCACAAGATCATCTTTAGTTTAAACTAAAGATGTTAAATATAAAAAGGGGTTGGATGATAATTAAAAGACATGACTTGACAACAAGAAAACACAACTCAGATTTGAATGGCAGATGGGGGCAAAAGAAAAATCTGCATCTTGCCCCATCAAACTGTTGAAAAAACCCCACTGAACAAAGCATATAATCTCTGACTGCTTGCCCTTCCAGAGCCTGTAATTATGTCTATAAAACACATTCTATATATAAACAACAATAGACAGTTAAAGTGGGAGTTATGTCAGGGAGTACTGGTGACTCACTGCACAGAGGAGTACACTCTGTGTGCTGCTAAATGTTACTGCCAGTTTGACTTCAGCAAACGAGACCTTCATACACTGTTTGGCATCAGTGGAACAGACTGGCAGCAGCTGGCTAATAAAGAAAAGTCTCTTACATGAAGGCAATGGCTGGTAAATCTCAACTGGAACTGGTATGAAGCTGCTCAGGACAGGACAGGGTTCTTTTAGATTCCAGGCAGGTGAGTTAAAATGACTCACAAGGTCTCTGTCTTAATACTGAGGCCTCGATTTTAACCAAAAGGCAGCAGGAAGGTTAGGAAACTGTACGTATCCATGTTGGAACGGTGTTCAAAACAAGCTTTTATCAGAAATGTCTGGGGGTCCAGTTATGATTTGGATAAAACCGGTATAAAACAATGATGCTAAGCTAATAACCCACCATCCGTAGCTCAACATCTGCAAAACAGTCTGAGTTATAGTCACTTTTATGTTGGTTAAGCTCATTTAGCTGTTACTCTAAAAGTAAATAAGTTGTAGATGTACATTCAATGATTATTTTGTGAAAGTTTGATTTAAAATGTGAGATATTTTGCTTAAAGTCAAAGATGCCGTGCAACGTGCTACGCTAGAGCTACGTGTTGGGGAAGATGCTGAGCTGCTGCCACGCCAAATCTGAGCCCAAATTCTGTAAAACCGTCCGATTCATAACCATTACTGTGTTTGCTATGGTTGCTTAGCCGTGGCGGCCATCTTGACTTAAAAAGGTGTAGTGTTTACTAGTGGTCGAACGTAATCAGTTGTAGATGTAAATCTGGTTATTGTTTCTGGGATATTTGATCAGATGCGTCTACTGGTTGATGAGATATTCTGCTAACACAAACAAACATTGGAAAAAACAGTATTGCTTCGCCTTCTGGGTCAGGCGATAAAAAGACTCTCTTATTAAAAACCAAAGGAATGTTTTGCCCTCATAAAGACACTTTTGACAACCTAAAACCAAGATTAAACAGCACAAACGTTTGCTCAGGATTCCTCCCTTTGCGCGACATAAGAAGACTGTTTGGAGGCAGGCATGGGTGTGTGTAAAAAATAAAAAATATGACGCTGAAATATGCTGGTGCTAAAAGCAGAAACTACAGTTATCAGGCAAACAAGTTCCCATTATGAATTTTAGCTCGAGATAAACCAAACGAACAGATTAAAACATACTAGCAAACTAATGTGACAATCAAGTGTTTTGTATCAAACTATGATGAAACTCTTGCACTTTATTCCACTTCCTTGGAGCTGTTCACACTTTCAAATAGGTGAGCCACTGTTTTTTCTTAAATTAACACTAAAAAGATTAACATGTATGCACATTGAACACAATAGTCTTAAACAAAGTTCTTAAAGTGTGCCAAAGAGTTGATAAAGTTCCACTTTTAAAGCCAGAACAAAATGTTATGAAATAGGCCGAGAAAGAATGTTGCAAGCTCCAGCAAGCAGCTTGCATGAAGCAGAGAAGGAAGGAGTGTGTGAATGCTTGCAAGAGTAGGTATAAGGACAAAAACTTTAAAAAAGTGATCAGGAAGGGGATGCTCTTTAGACCAGCTCCATTAAACACACCAGAACATCCAAATCTCCTGGTTTATTTGCACTCAAAGTTTGTTTCAACAGAATCTCGTTACAGCAGCCACCGCCGCCACCACAGATGAGAAGCAATGCTGTTTTTGTCTGTGTGTTTATCCATCTGTACATTTAGCAAAATATCTCACAAACCAAAGGATAGATTTGAATGAAACTTTGAAGGTAAATACTTTACTGCAAACAGATGTCAGAATCAAAACTGCTGTACGAAACGCAATACTATTTCATGTTGAGGCCATGTCAGCTATTTCACAAGCCCAGGATTGGGAGAGCTCCTGTTTGGAGACCAGATTTCAACATCCAGAGACCTACTGAGGTGGTCATCTAAAATTAAAAAAAAGGTGATTTTGAAATTACTTTTAATCAATAAATCAACTTTTTCCTCATGTCAAAAGACAGATAAACAACTATTTGATATGCTTCATATACCCACAAGCGGACATAGTGGATTACAAACATGTAACAGCTTTCAGTTTATTGCAAACTATCAAATCAAACATAAAAATGTTTTACATTATCAAATGGTGCAGTTTAAGAGTTTACTCTGTAGTTTTCCAAATACACTGACATGCAATTCTGAAATGCAGGTATGCAGTCAATGTAAACAAAGCATATTTATTTGCAAACTTTACCCAATATATTCAAACATATTTTTGTATTAAACAGCAAAACTGTCTGACTTCTCTGTCATTGTTGGTGGATTATAAGTCACTTTGGCTGGTAAATGCTAGCATTTCTTTTACAAATTTTTCATTTCAAAGACATAATTGAAGAGAAAATTATGCTCTTTAGTTCCTTACTTATTGACTTTATTTTCAACTGGTTCATGACATTGCAACGAATACCTTTCAGTCCACATAACTGTTTAGATTTAAGGTAATTATCAGTTCAAATTGTGTGGTTTTGCTGTCTTTTTATTAAGAACACATGGATTCAGTGCAGTCCTCTTTTTAATTTTAGCTTTTAATCCATTCTCAAAAGCAAAAAAAAAAACAATGAGCAGGTATTTATCTGAGCTCTGACACAATGAAGTCTTGCACTGTATCATAATCACTAACCAGACAATAACACACCACTTTAGCCTACTAGCTTAGCTGCTACAGAAACATCCCAAATCTTAGAATAAATTACCCAACCCAGGGAATGGTAATCATAGGAATGCGTCTTGTTTTTGCTTTTTGTTTTAATTTTAAGAAAGAGAAGTCGATTTTGGAGACAATGCAAGGCCGCCATATAAAGGCTGGAAATGGGAGGAAAAGGAAGAGGGCAGTGTGGCCGCCCCTGCCTCACCTCCTTGGGGATACCAGGAGACGGGAAAGGGGGGTGGGATATGGAGGGTCGGTATAAATGAGGAAGGGTTGTAAACGAGAGGACAGTCTATGTTACATAAAAAAGACCATTAGATAAATTTGACCCACCATAAAGTCGTTGCCGAAGTTGTCCTCTCCTCTCTCCTCGTCTCCTTCGCTCATGGCCTTTACCCCTTGGATAAACTTTCTCAGGATGCCGGCTTGGTCCATCTTTATCCCTTTAAAACGCTGCTTGTTCCTCTTTAAAACAAAATTCCCTCAAACTAACGAGGAGATATTTCTAAAAACAAATTGGGACACAAAGGAGAGGGATAAATAAAAAATAAATAGGCTTCACGGGTCCTCCCAGAGAGTCATCGTCGGTCCACAACACATTTTTTTGATATTATCGCCCCATGTTGTTCCTGCTTTTTCTCCTTCTTTCTTCTGTACTGTTTTCACAGCGACAGCACAGTTAATCCCAAAGAAAAGCAGCAACCGCCGGCTAGCAAGCTTTCCCCGAACAAGTTAACAACCGTGGCGTGATATAAAGTGTTAACCCCGGGCTCTGTGAAAAAAAAACAAAATAACAAATACAGAAAATACCCCAAATAAGAAAAGAAATGCCCGGTCCAGTCAGTCTTTCTACCCCTCCCTGTCAACCTCGATTGCCACATTCACACACTGCTGCTCGTTATTCGCTACTGGGGAACATCCGGACTGGGCAAAACCAACGTGCCGTAGTCCCGCCTTTTCCAGGATAAGCCAGTCTCTGATTGGTCATAAGAGAACAGAATGCAGAAGCTTATTAGCTGAAATGGCTGCAGCTCTAACTAATTGTCACGTGTGATTGGATAAAACATTTGTCAGTAGTTTCCACGCTCACAACTATGGCATCACATTTGACATATATTTCACACTTTAAAATAAATGAATAAATAAAAATAAAAGTGATATTTGTGCATATTTTTGCATGAATGTAATATAGTTGCAATTCACTGAAATAAGTGGCATTTAAATGCATGACATTTTGAAAAAGAAATCATATTTTCTGCAAAAATGCAGTGTGAATGCTGAGTACCTCTCTCTAGGCACTGACTGCTGGATATGGGCACCAGTGACCCCCGTGACCCTGAAAGGAATAACAGGGTAAAGATAATGGGTGGATGGAATGAATTCCTAACCAAGCTGCTAAAGTTAAAAAGTGCAGACCACAGGCTAAAATCAGCAGAATTAAAAGGTTAAAATTAGCAACAAAAAATTTAATGTTAAAATTTTAATACAGAAAAATGTAACAGCTTTGCAACTATTAAAGGTACATTCCAGCAGCTACATAAAATATATCTGGATTAGCTAATTTGAAAATCCAGCTCACATAGTTGTGATATCACTCACAAAAGCAAGGAAATTGGGGTTCCCTCTAAAGCTGTTGGGAGATGAGAATTCAATAGACTCCTATGCCTGATCATCTGTTCTCCAATAAACAAACACACAGGGGGTAAAAGGGAGCTACTTTGTCTTCCTTGAGTTCTACCAGCGACAGCAAACAAACCAGTCTATTCACTGTATAAGAGCGAGGAGAGGAGAGACGCTGCTGCTCTGCCAGCAAGCTTTTTACTCACACAGTCCGCCTTTTGTTGGCCCAGCCTTTAAACGTATTTGCTCGTCACATCAAGACATAGTCAATGTTTTTTTTGCTGCATTTCTTTCCTCTGCATCGTTTCTAAACTCATAAAGCAGAGGTTTTATAGTTGTCTGTGTGTATCAGATACTTTAAATATGAATTTCACAAAACAGAAATGTAAAACAAAATGAGTGCAACTAAAATATGAAAGCATTTTTGTGTGTACTGTGCTCTGGTTATTCTGTATTGTATTTGACACTGACCTTTGACCTCTATGAAGGAAAAGAAGGGCCAGAGGTTCCAGATATCACAACAAGGATCGGTTACATATATTTTTATTCCCATCTCCCTCTTTAATTCATTTATTTATTTTTGCTTCAGTCCTTCCCACTTTCACCACAGACATAAATCCCCACTCAGTCCTCTCTACTCCCTCCCTTTATCTGTTCATCTCCTTTTATTCCTCCTCCTTTTATTCACCCCTCCATTCTCCTCCTCTCTTTCAGGAATGTGCCGCTCAGAAGCAGCTGAGCGAAGGAATGCTTCTGTAACAAGCCCGTACACAACCCCGAGTTAGGGAGGCAACCTTGCGCGGAAAATCCTCGTCTCGTCCTTCACGGAAGCACAAAAACTCCCTCTCTCTCCTTTTCTTGTGTTCTGTTTTTTTCCACGTGTGCGTCCACAGCAGAGCATGAAGATGCACGTTTCAGAGCTGGTCTGAACACAGAACCTGAGTCTACCTGCTGTAGTTGTGTTTTTGGGTGGAAAAGTTTGCCCTGAAGGTGCAGGAATGACTCATGGAAGGTTGCACAATATCGCCTTGCACCTCCCTTCATAGATGCTGCAAGTGATGGCAGCAGGGCCATCGTTCTATTGAAAGTTAACAGAATCAGCCTTTAAGTCTAACACACTGTTGGCTCCATTAAATTAGCTGTTCAGGTGTCCAACAAGATGTGATATGTCCATATATACAATTTAATTCCACTCATCACTGAACAATACATCTACCATGTGTTCAGGTCACAGAGACAAGTCCAGGAGACACCCCTCTCCCTCAGATCTCCCCCAGAGGACCCAAAACGTTCCCAGGCCAGAGAGAATATAACGCCGCCAGTGAGTTCTGGGTCTGCCCTGGGGGTCTCTTCCCAGCAGGACATGCCTGGAAAACATTCAAAGGAAGGCGTCCGCTGCACATTAGCCAAAAACAAATATTGAGACAATTCAAATACAATTAAACAATCTGGTTCCTTAATTACGAAAACGCTGATTCAGCATTCATACATTTGTTTTCCTTGTTTGTTGTTTTTTTACCCAACTTCTTGTGCAGCTTCCATGCAGCTATTTTTAGCTAGCTTTTCGCTGATTTTAGCCTTATGCTACTTTATGCTAGCCATGCATTTCAACACGTAGCCAGGTTTTTGCTACATTTTAGCATTTTGTTAGTGTTTGCTACCTTTTACAACCATGTGGCTATAAGTTTAGCTAGAGTTTTGAAATTTGTAGCTTTTATCTAGCACTTTGCTTCAATTAGCTTGTAGGAATAGTTTGGCAACTTTCATTTTTAGCTAGTTTCTGAGCTTTTAGCTTTAAAACTTGGTTTCAGCTTTTTCTGCAACTTTCAGCTGTCATTCAGCACTCAGCATTCATACTATAATTTGGCAAAAAATGCAGTTTCTTTAGTTATTTTTTTTACTTATTGGTGCAAAAATGCAACAGTAACAAAAATAAAGAGAGATAAGTACAATAATGTTTGCACGTTTGACGTTTTTAGGGCAGATTTTAAGTTTATCACACAGCACACCAGTTTTGCAGTGTATCAAGTTTTTTCATCTGTGTTCTTTTCAAAAACAGAACCCAAGAGATTTTTATCTGCAATTTTTCTTTAGGTTGTCCCATTTATTTCAGATCCAGTCTTTTAAAATCCTTCTGTTGCAGAAGCTTATAAACCAGCATGAGCTTTGTTTATAATATAAATTAAATAAATACTGCTGTAGTATTTTAGTCAAGATGGCAAATAAGTGATGAAAAAGCTGAAGTATCTGCACCTCGCTGCATCACTTTAAGGGAGAAACATCCTGATCTCCACCCTGAGATCTGTGTGGTTTTGTGTTCAGAACGAGAGGCCATGACCCCCCACAAAAAACAAAAACAAAAATATCCTGTCTGCATGGGACACTTACATGAAACCACGTCCTCCGGTTACGCTGACAGCAGGCATGTGTGTGTGGATGAGGAAATTAGGAGTTAGTCTCAGCGTACTGGCATGACTGCTGCAAACACAAAACACAGCTGTAGGTAGAGGAATTCTAAAACATTAAATTAAATTCTAACCTGTTCCCGATTATTGGATCAGGGTTGTTTAAGGTCATCCTGGGAGACGGAGCTCAAACGAATAAATTAGTCTGGGTTAACTTCATTAAGACTGGATTATCTAATCTGGAGTGGAGTCGATTTGAGTGCAAGGTGTGTGTAGAGTGTGTTCTTGAATGCAGCAACACTGAGCGGCCTGTCTCTAGTTACACACTCACACACATCATCTCTATTACTTCAGCAGACATTACATTGACTTACAGTGATAACTACTAATGTAAGCATTACCTCAAACATTTAACTAATCATTTATGAACAATTTGTTCCCAAAAGACAGTCATTTATTCACACAACCAGCTGTATGTCAACACGAGTAACACACACACATGTGCACGCACACACACACACACACACACATATATATGCTGACGTGCAGCCAGGGTCCAATGGTTGGACGCTCTGTCAGATTTAGATGTGTAATTACCGTTATAACCTTCAAGAACCACATATTTGTCAGTGTTCGTCCCCATGTCTATGTGAGGCGTTAAACCTAAAAATACACACACATACAGTATATATGTGTGTGTTTAACATGTTCATGGCAGTGACAGGTAGGTCGAGTTTCTGCTTGTACACCGATACATCACTGAGACAGTCTAAATACAGCAGGCAGATCTCACATCTCTTTTTGCTAATCAATCAATAAGGTGTTGAACTCTGGCTCAAGAACACTTGAATGTCAACTCTGGGCTGTGAGAGATCTTTCTCTGGACTTATAGCACCATCTAGTGGGCAAAGAGGGGCGTTTCTTTAATCTTGATGTCCAAGAGTAAATTATTAGAAACACAAAATAACAGCTAAAGAAATTACTTTTTTTGTAAAAAAAAAAAAAAAAAAGCTGATAAATTAGTTTGCTCAAAAAGCTAAAACTAAGCAGAACAGTAGTTAAAATGAACTGAATGCAATGTCAAAGCACGAGAGCAGCAGCTAACAGTAGCTAAAAACTGAACAGTAGCTAAAAGATAAAAGTTGCAGCACAGAAAACAATAAAAGTAAAAGATACGTTATATTAAAAAAACAGCTGGTAAACCTAAAATTAGAAAATCAAACACAGAAATTTGTAAAATAGACTATAATTAGCATGATAGCTGAAACATGCAGAAGCTAAAAGTAGCATAATGTTAGCTATCACCCCCTGATGTTACGTAAAGCCAAATTTAAGAAAAAAGTACAAAAAAAAAAAAAAAAGAAGTTGTAATGTTTTCCAGAAAAAAGAAAATCAACTCTTTTGCATCAGGAAGAAGTTTCAAGTAACTAAAAATGAAATCATTACAACTTTTTGTTATTTATAACTCAGGTAATCTCAGATAAAAAGGCATAATAATGTCAACACTGGCAAATACAATTTGATATTTAAATCAAAATGTTTTTTTGTCTTTAGTTATTTTAGTAAAACATAAAATGAATACAGTTCATACTATTTTAATTGCACATTGTGTCTGATTGTGAAAAGCAGCCAGTGTTCTAGACAAGTTCGTAATGCCATCACAATTACAGCAGAACATTAAAGGAAACCAGCCAAACAGTAACTATCCTTCAATTATTTTCTTTACCTTTTCCATGCAGATTTACAAGAACTTCTCTCCTTACAGAATGGCTGCAGGTGGGAAGCAAACCAGCAACCTTTTTGCTGTGAAGCAACCACTCTAACCACTCTATCACCATGACACACTGAAAAAAAAAAGTCACTAAAAATATACAATTAGCAATGCAGTAATTTAAAAACAGACAATGACATGCTAACATCTGCAAAATGGTGAAGTTAGCAGAACAAAAGCTAATAGCAAAAAATAACTAAATAGCACATAATGAAAATAAGCTGCACATTTCTAATGTTTGCAAGTGAAATATTTCATTAAGCATGACAATGCAAAATACCATAATACACAGAAGTAGTATTTCTAATCAAGGTGCAAACAGACGTTACAAATGTTTACTTGTATTTCTCGGGTAACATTTTATAAAATAAATTCACAATCAGACATTTCAGGATTCTTTTAATGAATATGAAAAAAACGTTTTGTGGCACAAATGCACTTTGACAAGTTTTCAAACTGAACACAGAAAGACAAAAAAAATATATAAAAACTTTTATAATACACACATTTATAGTACTTAAATAAACAAAATTCCAGACAAAGTTAACCCACACTTGAGAACAGAACCCTTTAAATAACTTGACTTTCAACACAGAGGGTTAACATTTTTATAAATGAGTGCAAATGTGTACAATTTAACAAGGAAGATTAAGACAAAAAACAAAAAAAACCACAACAAACAAGTCCACAGTTACAGTATGAGGGTCTTGTTTTATCTACTCACGTGTGCTTTGAATCAGCCACTTTAAATTCAAGTAAAAATGTTTTATTACAAAAACATGTTCTCACGAAGGTTTGACTTTCACTCTCTTTAAATTCTTTTTTTGTTCCTTGGATCCTGAGCGTCCTGAGTCATGGCTCTGTTTTTAATAATCCCAGGACACTCTGGAGGAGACACACACAGAGTTCATCTCTGAAGAATGTAAAAGTATTTCAGTATGTACAAAGAGCTCAAACACCCTTCTTTCCCTTTCAGGTACAGCAGTAAATATTGCAACTTTAACATCTTTGTTCGTCTGGATGATCCTCGTTTGTTCGCCGGCTGCTGAGTCGTCGTCGTGATTTTACGAATCTGGATCAGAAGAAAAACGCCGCATATATTTAGAAACCAAAACAGAACGTCATTTACATTAAAAATGATAGAATGAGAGAGAAAGCACTCCAGAGTTTTTAACTTAGGCTTAGATCTATTTTAACGAGGTTGTTCACCATTTAATTTGTCTCTTTGTAACAGTGTTCATATTACAACAACTAACAGGCAGCAGGTCAAGAAATCTGATCATAATTAGCACAAAGTTAAAGCTGTGAAACAATGACTGAATGACTCTTACCTATGACTTCAGGTGCATCATCAGCCAGGGATTCAGAGTTCATAACATACTTCTTGCCAAATATCTGCAACATCTGGTCAAAAAACTTGCACTCCTGTTTCTCTCCTCTGAAAATACGACAACGTTAGAATAAAACCTACAATTAAAAACAACCAATCAGATGCTTTCATCAGTGGACTGGGCTTACTGTCGTCCTTCCAGGAAGTGTTTGAAGTTGGCCCTCAGCCTCTTGATCCTGGACTGGCACTGCTCAGGCGTGCGCAGGTAGCCCTGGCTGGTCATCGCCTGAGAGATCTGCTTGTAGATGTGTTTGTTCTTGGCGTTGCTCTTCATATTGTCCTGGATGTCCTCGCTCCCCCAGATGTCCAGCAGGGTCTGGGTCTCCCTGTCGCCCCACGCCTGCTTGGAGTTGTCAGACGTCCACTGGTTTCCTGCAGCGGCTGAGCCTGCTGGTTCAAAATAAAACCTCTAAAAACAACTAGCAGGTTGGCTTTAAAGGACATTTAAAGTTAGTGAAGTTTAAAAAAAAATAAGTATTCTGTGCAACAACCTTTCGCTTGGCTCGGCTCAGACACGCAGTCGTCGTCTTCAACGCCAGGTGATGTTTCGGCAACAAATTCTTCCGTTTTCAACTCCTTCCTGAAGATCTTGTCCATCTCGTTATAGAATTTAAATTCCGCCCTGAAAAATAGAGAATGTAAAATACACTCCATTTTCACAGAGCAACTTTAAACTAAGGTGTTACAAAATAAAGTAGAGAATTTGCATTAAATGAGAAAACACAGGGTGAAAGCTAAATGCTAAAAGCTAAAAAAATTAAACTAGCCTAAAATAGCTTTTAAAAAAGTAGCTGAAATAAGCACAAAAAAAAGACTAAATAGAGCACGTCTGCAGAATTAAGCAATAAGAAGTTTTTACAAAAAGGTGAATTTAGCTAAACACTCCAATTAGCTAAAAAGCAGCTAAAAACTAAAAAAAATAGCTAAAATTAGCAGAAAACAGCTGAAAGAACCATGAAACGTTGCATTTAGCAGAAGAATAGCAGAAAAGATCAGAACGATAGCTAAAAAAGCAGGAAAAAAATAAAATCAGCTAAATAGAAGCCGAAGGAAGAAGAAATTGGCTTAAAGAAGTTGCGAAAAGCAGAACCAGAACAAAAGGTAAAAAGTAAAAATTTTATAAATACTTTAAGGATTTTGAAGACCGCTCCAGTCGTTTTCTATGAGGAAAAACAAGGCAGAAAAAGCTAATGATGGATTATTGAAGTACCAAAATCCTAGCAGGAATGTCCTGAAGTAGCTGAATATTTTGATATTTAAATTGTAAAAATAGCACAAAAATTAGATAAATTATGAAAAACTTACAGGGAAAAAATAATCTCATTAGTGTGAGACAAAAAGTGTTTATAAGGAACCTGCAAGAAAAGATTTGTTGTGTACAGGATAAATAAAAACGTTGGTTTTGTCACTAACTTTTCGTGGACAAAGCCGTATTTCAGGCGCTTTATGCGAGTGTAGCACTGCTCTGTGGTCCGGATGAACCCGTGGTCGCTCATCTTCTCCGAGATGTAATCGAACACGTGTCGGTTCTTCAAGCAGCCCCTCAGGGTCAGCTGCACGTCGTTCTCGCCCCAGATCTCCAGCAGCGTGCGGGTCTCCAGGTCCGACCAGGGCATCTTTCTGCTCATGTCGGTCAGGAGGTGGCTGGTCGAGGGCTGCTCAACTAGAACAGGAAACCAGAGTTTTGAATAATGAATGACGGTGCGTTCAGGGTTGATTCATTTAAACAGATTAAACCTACATAACCCAGGATCAGTGTCCATGATGTGGTCTAATGTAGCATCAGCCGCAGAGCTGTCCACATCAGTAAACATCAAGTCATCGCCGAGCACCGGGGCAAGAAGGTTAAAGTACCGAAACGCCGTGGGTCGCCCACCATTTCTGGAAAACACAAACTCTTAGACAGCAGAAAAAACAGGATGCTGCTGATATTTAACCCAGTTGTTAAATGAACCTCCGGTTGTTGCAGTGCCGTCTGTACGTCTTCTTCAGACGTCTGATCCGAGTCTGACACTGCTCTGCGTTCCTCAGGTAGCCCAGCGCCGCCATTTTCTCTGCAATCTCTGCAAATATGTGCCCGTTACGGACGCAGGTCTTCAGGCTGTGCTGCACGTCGTCAGCAGCCCACACCTCCACCAGAGCCATCGTCTCCTCGTCCGTCCACGGTGCGTTCAGGCCGTCCGCAACTCCTGCAGGCGGGCACGACCAAAACATCTAGTTATAGGAGGATATGGGCCTTTAGATGGTGGAAATGTGTAAAAATATTCGACTGGTACCTGGATCCAAGTCAGCTTGCTCGTCCTGTTCATCGTACTCGTCCAGAGAAGTTACCTCCTGTCCCAGGATTTCTTCCAGATGGGGGTAGAACTTATAATCTACTTTTCTTCCACTTCTAGAAAAGAGTCAGAGTGTTGTTTATATTAGGTTGAAAAAAAAATGAAAACAGAGAGACTGAGCTCACTTTTTCCTCTCGTAGCCCTGCTGGAAGATGATCCTCAGGGACTTGACCTTTGAGCTGCACTGCTCTGGGGTTTTGGAGAAGCCGAGGTCGAGCAGCCGCTCGGAGATCTCGGAGAAAATTTGCCCGTTTTGGACGAAACCCCCGAGCACCTTCTGAAAGTCCTCTTCGCCCCAGATCTCAATAAGCCCCAGCGTCTCCTCTTCTGACCACGAGCCAGCCGCTGCTTCTTCTGTCGAATCTCTGGTTTCTGCATCTAACGTTAGACACTAAATACTTCAGGATTTAGAAATTCTCTTAATGTCACATGAAATACTGCAATCATTTTAAAATATCCACTACAGCCTGAACTAGGACTGTGTATTGTGACATGATAGAATATATTGCGATACTATAAGCAAGGGGATATGTTGATAATTTTTTTTCCAAAAATTCAATTTCTAAAAAAATCTCAGTTTGTTTTATATGATTAGTCACAATGCTAATGTTTGAGCTAGCATTAAACTCTCTGGCCCTTTAGGAGTGGAGGAGCCAAATGTCTGGCTGACTGCTGCCCACTAGTGGTCGGAGGCTAAATTACAACACAAGAAAGAACCGCTGGCGTGAAAGTTTACATTTTAAGCCTTAATTAAAAATCAACAAAGTGCTTTAGAGAATCAACAGAGTAACTGGAAATTTAATATTGCACCATTTTCTTACACCACTAGCCTGCACTGGGTTATTTTCATATAAATTTATTATAAAACACATCAGAAGAAGTGAAAGTTGCAGTACAGTCATTAAATAAAAGTACAAACAGCAGATATTGCTTAGTTTAAAAAAGCAAATAAGATGGTTTACCGTTTTCAGCCACTGACTCTTGGTTGGAGTCTTCTGATATTTCAATGGAGTCGGTCACCACGGTGGACGACGTTGACGGCTGCTTCTCCAGGATTTGCTCCAGCAGATCATAGAATTTAAAGTCGACTCGATCCGTCCCCGATAAACTGCGGGAGCCAGAGGAGTGAGAACACAGACAAAACAAAAGGGCTGAAAGCAACGAATAAATAAATGTTTTCACCTCATGTTTTCTTTACACTGCCGATAGTTCGATTTCAGTCGTTTGATCCGGGTGTGGCACTGCTCCGGGGTGCGGGAGTAACCGTTGGCGTTGAGTTTCTCGGAGACTTCCCCAAAGATTTGACCGTTGTGCGGGTAGCGCCTCGAACCCGGCTGGACCTGGGGGGGAATTTAAAGCTCATGATCATCGCTTCAAATCCTGAACAAGATTAGTTTCAAAATAAATACCTCAAATATTAGCTTTTTTTTTTTTTTTTTTACCTGAGTGTCTCCCCAAATCTCCAGCAGGATGATGGTCTCTTTGTCGGACCACGGCACCTTCTTCCGGTCTTCCTGAACTCCCATGATGGACTCTGTGGAGACACACAGAAAACCATAAATAATGTAAGCAACTATTTTCAGTGCTGTATTGACTGAATGTCTAAAGCACATTCTGCTGGCAGAAAGGTCAGCAACAGGACAGAAATTATAAATAAGTTAAGACGTATCACACAATATTAAAAACGCAGAAACAACGAGGGAAAAGTTCAACCTTCGCTGTTCACACAAATATTAAAAAAGGCAAGAAATTGCCGGTGTTGCTGAACAATAAAGAAAAATAAAGTTTAGAGGTTTATTGGTCAGAAGTTCATCATTCTACAAAGTGATTCTTCATGTGGAAAATGAGTTCCAGAAAATAGGTCTGAACTTCAAAATGCTCAAGAAAACAGGCCTCATTCTGGGTTATGAAACACCAATAGGCGGTCCTTAGATAATCTCCAGATATCAGCTTTCATTTTAAATGATTGCTTGGTTCATATTTTCTTCATACTTGTTACAAAGAATTACAAGAATTCTAAATTTGTATGAATAAAAGGTGTCATGGAAGTGGACTATCACAGTCATTTTGTGGGTCTGAAGCTAAAGAGTTTGAGAACTTCTGTGTTAAACGTGAAGTAAAGCTTGTTTGATACGGTTGAAAGACATTTTCTGATACTTCACCTATCTCCTGGTGACTGTAGGGAGGAAAGTCGTCAGCCTCGAATGACATTTCCTCCAGCTGCATCAACGACTCAAAGTCCTTCACTAAAATTCTTCCCAGCTCGTTGTAAAACTTGCACCTCACTTGCTCTTGTCCTTTCAGACTGCGATACAGAAACAGGAAAAGAGCGGGTAAATAAATCACGTGATGAGTTCCCACAGGTTCCTGTCATCGACTCTAATGCGAGCGACACGTACTTGTTTTGGTAGCACTGCCTGAAGCTGGATTTGAGTCTCTTCAGCCTCGTCTGGCACTGCTCGGGTGTTCGGGAGAAGCCCAGGGAGGCCAGCTGGCTGGATATGGTGGTAAAAATGTGTGCGGTTCTGTTCACTCCTCTCAGGTCAAGCTGCATTTTGTCGGCGCCCCAAATGTTGATGAGAGCCAAAGTCTCCAAGTCGGTCCATGGCATACTTCTTGTTCCTTAAAAAGAAAACATTAACCATGGGAATCTTTTACACGAATAAAGTAAAAAATAAACTGGTACAATTTTTTAACACTTACCAATTTCTGGTTGGCCAGTCTGGCCGACGAACTGCAAGTCCTCGTCGCCGTCCTGGGACTCGTCTTCGTCAACGACTTCCTCCACGTCGTAGCTTACGTCAGGAGCCGTCGATGGAGCTGAGGAGTTAAGAATCTGCTCCAGCTTTGAATAAAATTTATGATCTTGCCTGGAGTTGCCCCTAGTGGTAAATCAGAAGAAAACAAACAACATTTTTAATCCAGATTACTTCGATTTTCTTCATTACTTCAAAAAAATAAAAATAAAAGAAAGCGAAGCGTCACCTGCTGCTCCTGCGGAAGCATTTCTTCAGCCGTTTGATCCTCGTCTGGCACTGCTCCACGGATCTCATGTGGCCCCTCTCGGCCATCTTCTGCGCGATCTGAGTGAAAATGTGTCGGTTCTTCAAGCAGCCCTTCAACGCCCGCTGCACCGAGTCCTTCCCCCAGATGTCGAGCAGCTGGAGCGTCTCTTCGTCCGACCAGGGAACCTTCGAGTCCGTCGCGACGGGGAAGGCACGTTCCTGAGAGTCTGCGATAAGAAGTGAAATGTTGGTCCAAATAAACACGACGAAAAGAACCAAAAAAAAAAAAAACACAAACCTGTATATTCTCCCCATATGGAGATTAGAGGAGATTCACTTGAATTTTCACCATCTACTGATGAATCCCTGCAAAGATTAACAATAAAATAATCCGTAAATCAGATTTATTGACAGTTTTGTGTTGGCTAAGATAAGGTTGGACAGAGTCGTTTCTTTTTTGTTGGCCTACGAGTTAGTTTCTTAATTAATAAAAACGCTTGGTTGAAGCCAAAAGACGCAGCCCATAGAAAAAATAATACATAGATGTTTTCAATGGTTCACAGACTCCTTAAAGCTGCACGCATAGTTTTTATTTTCCCCCCAGTGTGCCTTCAAGTGCAGCGCCAGTTTATTTACTAAGAAAATACATTTATTTATTTATTGTGGAGGAAAACAGAGACTAGATATTTTTGTTTTACCCCTGTATTTCAAGTGTTTATCTGTCTTACAGACTCGGCTAAATGTGAAACGATAGATATAAAATTACACAAAAACTTAGCTATAAAAATGATCGGCGCAAAAGAAAAGAATGAAAAATCCAAAAACTATACTGTCTCAATAAAAAATTAGAAGAAATGGGAAACTATTGCTTGTGGCTGGTATGATTTATCTTTTTTATCTGGATTAAAGACAATATAATCCAAATCCAGTTTGTATTATATTTTATTTATTTTATTTTTTAGTTCCTATGTTTTTAGACATTAGGGTTCTAACTTGGTAAATCAGTTAATGCATGTTTTCATTGCCCCGCCCACAACAAGTCCAAATGTCACTTGTGCAAATATATCTTCATTTGTTTAATATCGGTTGTAAGAATGTTACATATCACCCAATCTTAGGCTAAGGTTGATTAGCCGTGACAGCCATTTTTAACCTGCTGTATATTTTGATAACCTGGAGAAAAGGTTTAGATTTAACAATAACAGAAGTAGATGAACTACATTAACCCACAATAAAACATCTATGAGTGTAAGAAATAGTTTCTGCTCATCTTACAAGATAGCTGAAGCCTCCACGGGTTTCTTCATAGGAACTTCCACACCTCCACTTAGCTTCCTCTTCCTCAGCCTCCGAGGTGCCGACGAGCTCAGGTTGCTCTCCTCTGAGTCCGTGTTGGCGGCCTCGTTGGACACGGTCAGGTCGATGGTTTCGTTACGCGGCTGCGTGGAGTTCTGCACGTTCCGGTCCTGTGAGGCGTTGGCGCCTCTGCTCTGCGACCTTAGCCTCGCTGCGTTCGAGCTCCGCGTGCTCATCGACCTCTCCGGGTCACTCGTGCCGAGGGCAGCGCCGGCGAGTCCTTTCTGTTCTGGAGGGTTCGAGTCCCTGGAGGCCGGCGAGCAGGACACCGTGTCCAGGGCAGGTCTGGATCCAGGAGGGAGCGAGAGGGAGGAGAGGATGCAGTTGTCCATCGGTAGTAATCTCGACTCTATGAAGAGATGAAACATTTATTCCTGGGAAAGCAACATTCTATCAACACTGTGTCTTTTACAGCGTTGGCCCTGAAAAAATAAATAAATAAATAAAAAACGCAACTGGAATTGAAAAATATCAAATTAGAGAAGGAGAATTTAGAGGATTTTGAACAGTTACAAAAACTTCAAAAGCAGACCTTGAACTTTTGCTATAAAACAAAATGTTTTTCCCTTTGGAAACTGTTTTTACAGGCTTAACTACAAACATGCAGCCACAAAGAGCCTTGAGCACCTTTTTCTTCAAAATGGCCGAGGTTTCTGTGGTGATCGAGCACAGCCTTCATGTCTTCTGGGGAGAAAAATGACTTCAAAGAGTCGTGAAGAAACGATGGAGCGTCTGTGAGCAAAGCTGCCAACTGAGGAGAGAGAGCTAAAGTTACCACTTTTATCATGCTTTTTGTTATTTTAGATTAAAAAAGAAGGGAGGGGTGACGGTTACCAGGCAAACATGCCTAACGTTAGAAACCTTACTAAAAGTTCATGCAATCGATAGGACAACTCGAGGATTGTTTGTTAAAACTTAGTCTCTCCACTATGAAAGACTAACAGATTAAATATCTCACAAATTAATTATTTACATTAGGTGGTAAAGGTTTAGCAGGTAGATGAACACTTATATTACTTCCTGTCACTTATTTACTGCCATTAACAGGTCAGGTTTGCAAACACACCTGCATAATGTTAACAATCATCTAAATTAACACTAGAAGGAATAAACAACATGTGAGCTAATCATAACTCTACATAATAAAAGGATTTGTTCATGTGTTCTTTGTTTATTGTGAGTAAATGTGTTTTTTTTTCTTCTGGTGTGTGTTTGGCCTTGATGCTGTGTTTCTCTTCAGGGGGCCCATTTTCAAAAAGAAGAGAGGGTCTATTGGGACACTGTAGCAGATCTGTACCTAGTTATCCCCCCCCATCACGTTTGAGACTCCATTAACCCTTCAAATGATGCTCAGTTTCATAAAAAATGTGAATTTAGATGAAAAAAGCTCAAACTACAACTGGAATTATTAGAAATCAGCTACAAGAAGCATGAAAAACCTAAATAAGCAGAAAGGCTCTGATAGAAGCCTAAAAAAGTATAACAGAATAATAGCTGAAAGAAGCAAAATCAGTTAAAATGATCAAATAGGTTGAAAAAAAAATAAGAACAAAAGATAAAAAATTGCAGTAAAGGTTTTAAAGGAGCTTTAAGACAGCTCCATTCATTTTCAATGAGAAAAAAAAATGGCAGAAAAAGCTGAAAAAATAGAAGTTGCTGAAATATCAAAGGTCATAGCACCCCTGGCATTAATGAGCTGAATATTTTTATAAATGAATTGTTGAAATAACATAAAATTATGGAAAAAGTTAGATGCCGAAAAATGTATGGAAGAAAAATGGATCATCTCAATAGTGTGAGCAACAAGAAAAAGAAAGGCCACTGATGCCATTTAGCTGTTTGTTTATCAGATACGTTGCTGGTTGGCCTGAGATGAAGTAAGTCACCACCTGTGTGAAGTCCGGGACCGGCAGCAGCTCCTCCAGTCTGGATATAAACTCCCACACCAGCATCTCCAGAGCCGCGTCATACTTTGGGCCAAAATAAATGGGGTATATTTCCTGCAAAAGAGTAGAGACCGACAAACACAGCTGCATTAATGACTGCCAAGAGGTGCTGCTACAGAAATAATCACTTTAATAAAGTCTAACACCAGCGATAATACTGAGGACAAAGGGAAAAACTATTTCCTGTAATGATGTCATAAAATCTGCTGTCAGAGATGCATCACAAAAGCCTAATCTGTTCCATGTCTAAGGCAGAAGTTATCTCAAAATCAGATCCCACTCAGGGTTCCACATGCAGACACATCTTCCACTTGTTATCCGTTTCAGAGCTGCAGCTGGTGAATTGCTGGATGATGACAGGTTGCAGCAGGGAGTTTTGAGAAATGCTCTCAATAACTGTAAGTTCCTGTAACTTTAGGTTGTTTTAACAAGTATGCACAAAATATAATTTATAAAAGATGACTTACTGCAGCTTTAACTGAACTGATTTTCATTTCAACCAGTCTAACTAAAGAAAATAAAGGAAAAATAAGAGACGCCTCCTGACAGAAGACTTTAGTCTGACTCTCAAAACATGGTTGATTTTATTGCTTCATAAAACCGTGTGCCGAACTGCTAAATGATAACGAGGGCAACTCTCCACCCTGTGCTACTGTCAGCTTTAGTGTTCAATTTCTGTATGATTCTACTAAACCCAACGACACGGCCACATTATTAACCGTGTTTGGGATAATCTGTGTTTTCAGGCTTAATGCAGCCATTAAGAAAAGGTCATTTAGAGCAGCAAAGTGACTCAGACAGTCAGCAACGCAAACACACATGGGCTGTGGAATCCAAACCATGACTGATTGGTATTAAGTGACCCGAAGCGTGTCAAGAACACAATTATACCATCAGCAGCCTTAATGTGCTGCTGAAGCCAATTTTCGGAGAGTACTGTCAATACACTTCACCAGAAACTGAGATTCGTCAGACCTCCTTTCATTTGAGCAGCTCAAGTTTGTTAAACCTGCAGAGGAACTCTTTATTTTAATAAATCCTATAGTTATGCTTGGGTTTCATTTTTATGCTATATACAGCCCTGAGATGACTGCTGTTGCGATTTGACACTATCAATATTGTTTTACTTGGAAAAAATATTTTCTCTCTGACGGATCCTCCAGTAACGAATGCACCAGCTCCACAAAGTTCACTTCAGACTCCTCCACTTGGTTTATCATCACCTGTTAAACAAAACAAACAAAAATAAAAAAATCCATTATTCCAGTTCTGACCCCAGTAAACAGAGCAAACAGCTTGTTTTCCAGGCTGCAGTGGACTCACATGGTGATCCTTGGCAGTGCTGACAGGAGCTTTTATTCTGTCCAGATGTGGCTGAATGGTCTGCATGTCCACCGGGTGCTCGCCTTGACAGAGCTCCAGAACCAGCTGGTTACACAAACATCAAACCAGACACATGACGCACAAACTCTCTGGATGTAACACCTGCAGGGAAACCTGGCTGATACAATTACTCTCTGAAAGCTTCGCTAAAACCTGTCCAGTCGATCAAGAGATAATTATTAACTGAAACCATCTATGTTTATTTATTCATGCTAAAGTTTTAAGCAAAAACATTTGTCATTAAAATCCGAGATATGTGCACAAACAGACAAATCTTCAGTTTGTATTGAAGAGTAAACACCACTGACCCTGGCTCTGAGTCCCAGGATGAGCTGAGCCCTCTGACTGTAGCTCATCAGCTCTGGGACCAGCTCCGTCACCATGGTAACAAACTCCTCCAGCATCCCGTAGTGATCCACGAGTCCCTGCTGCACAACCTGCCACACTGCAGCCGACAGGAGCTGCAAGGGTGGGGCCAGGAGCCGCAGATAACCGACGGGGAGATCATTACCTGAAGTGGACACACACACATACGTTTCACTGTAAAATACTGTTTTTTCCTTTAACATATTTAAAGAAAATTACTTAGTCTCAGCTTTATACTCGTAAAAAAATAAAACCAACAAATTAAAATTCCAATAACCAGGCTAAATAAATATTTGTAATATAAAAGCCTATAATTTAGAGCAAATAGTGATGATATATAATCAATTCATCATGCAGCCCTAAAATAAACACAAAAAAACATGTTACATAAACTGTGAGAGACATATCTAATCCCTGTTCAAATTTTTGCCGTTTCTAGTCGCACAGCTTTTAAATAAAATTACACATCCAAACACGTGGCTTCATCTGTAATAGTTAGCTAAATCTTGGGACAAAAATCTGCAACAAAAAACTCAGGCAGACATCACAGCAGAAACATCAAAGTTTAAACGGGTCACAGAAAGTTGGACTTTGCACATCTGAGCTGGCATTTAAATAGCTTTTAACGGTTTTGGCTCAGTCCCAGATTTTTGTCCACACAATGTTCCACAGGGATGAACTTTTGAGCTCTTAATGGTAATTATACATGAAAACATAAATATGTTTTATGTATTAGGACATATGGTTTCCTTCATGAAACTATAAAATCACTTTTTTAACTACTAGAGTTGCTTAGGGATCAATAAGTTGGAAATATGACTTGTATTTTTTTTAAACATTGACATATTGAGGCTGACTTTTCAGTCTGCCTCTCATATTGGCAGTCAGGGAGTGAGACACAGGTTTGTGGTTACTGTGGTGACCATAACCGACAGCAGCTTTAACATTTCTTCTGATCTTATGTAGTTCATTCATCAAAATGTAGCTTTTTTCTTGCTTAATTGACTATAAAAGGTATGTTGAGTTTAACTAAATATTATTTAGTCGTTGTTATAACAACAACAAACAGCCAGGAGCTCAGCACCCTCGTGTGAACATGTGGTGCGTAAAATAATGACTCTGACATGCAGCATCGGTCACAACACAACAAATAATTCACCAGGCTTTACCCCGAGGGCTTCAAAAGCTGCTGGGTTTTCTCGTAGATGTAACAGGGACGAATGATTAAATATTAAATATGAAGCTGTGGTCAGCCATGAAGGCACGTGACACAGACACTGAGCCAAAACCAACAACTGACCCATGATGGAGAAGGTAAACAACCACTAACAGTCTTAAGACAAAAGCAGTTGTTTATATTTGCCTAGCTAAGGTCGAAGTAGCTTACACCTATAATTCAGGCATAATAAAGCTGCATTGTTTATTTTTATTTTATTCATGAGTGTACACGCACCTCGGTTGCTTCCACTTTCAGTTCCGCGTTTTATTTCCATTTAGCGGCTGACAAAAAGGTTTTAAAAAAATGGCCGGAAGTCGCCTCTTCGGGTTGTGGCTACAGGAGGAAAAAAACGGACCTAGCATAAAAAGCCCGATTCGAAAATTGTTCAATTCTCCTAATTTCCGGTAGTTAGGCAAGCCATTTGCGGTCGATAACCCGTGAAATAGCAGTGCGGATTTGCCGGACTCATGAACAAGCTCCAGAATTTCGTCTTTTTACTGAGAGGAAAGACAAGAACAAAGGTTTCTGGTCTCATCCGCCTTGGTCCAGATCATGGCAAACCCTCTTTCCTGGTTGGTTGACGAAGACCGGATCGACCATGTAATTCGGTTCACTGCCGTTAGAGGGAGCCGCTCGTTAGTGATGGGAATTCCGGATCTTTTTTGGGATTCGAACCATTTGGCTCAGTTCACTAACAAAAGCCGATTGTTTTATAGCTGTATTCGAATCCCTTAGAATTATTTTTTCCCCTCTGAATAAGAAAAAAAAAAGAATTTCGAGAGTAAAGTATCAATTTCATGACAGCATCCTAGAGGTTGTTAATGGTCACTTTATAGACTCGGGTTAATTTGAGTCAGTCACTAAAGTGATCTGGTTCATCTGAATTATTGACAAACAATTAAATATTAAAGATCTGAACTGAATCAAATAAGTAAGCAGTATTTCTGGTGGCTTTTTAACCCAACTCAGGAGCTCAATTCTTTTGAGTCAACAGCTTTTTTGTTGAGTTTTTAAACCAAGTAAGAGACACAAATTTTTTTTTTTGAGTCATTAGCATTTTCTGGTAGATTTTCTACCCATAGAGCAGCTTGTAGGCAATCCTGGTCCTCAAGGGCCACTATCCTGCATGTTTTAGAGGTTTCTCTGCTTCAGCACACCTGTTTTGAATGAATATGTAATTAGGCTTCTCCAGACCATGACGAGGTAATTCAGTCACTTAAACGAAGCAGAGAAACAAGTAAAATATGCAGGACAGTGGCCCTTGAGGACCAGGACTGCCCACTCCGGCCGAAGCATATGCTTTGAAAACTATTAAATGTTATATTCCATATTGTTCAAAGGATTTTTAGGCAAAAGTTTCCACACAAAGACCATCGTGAAGTACACTGTTTAGATTTTATTTTTTATTCCTAAGAACTTTTTTTGGAAGTGTTTTGTATTTTACTCACTTAAAAATAAGCATGTTTTGTAAGCGATTAAACTGAACGGTACACTGCTTTAGTATTCTGGGATGCAGACTAGAAACTAAGCAGTAATTTGTCCAAGATTAAACCATCTGTTGTAATCAAACTGCAATCCTAACCATTTTACTCTTAATGCGTTCCTGATGTTTTAGATTTGTCACAACTCCAGTCTTGTCTATTTACTTTACTTCACATCTCGTACAGCCCATTAAAAATCAAGGGACGGGATGGTTTTAGCTTCTCGAGGACCTTCATCACTCGAGCTTTGGAAAGCTCCACCAGCTGCTCAACACCTCCCCTGAAGACACGGTTATATTAAAGGCCTGATATCATTTGAAGTAATGCATATTGCCTGACATTTTTCATGCCAAATTTAAAAACTGAAGTCACCCTATAGCTCTGTTTAAATAATACTTAAATAAGATAAAATAGCTCATAAAAAATGCAAAATGTTTACTGATTGAACCAGAATTTCCAACTTTAACCACCAGAGGGAGACACTGCCTTATTTTACACATATGTGAGAACCCTGAAGAAAACGTCACCATCTATCCCTTTCAGAAAGAAAAATTAAAAAAATAATTTTTAACAGACTCATAATTTTTAAAGAATCTCTAATTAATTGTAGCTCAGAGTTGTTGACACTTCTGGGAAAGACAAACTTTTAGTTTCTATTGATTATTTTCAATATATTGATGATTTTATTTGAACAAAAAGTGGAAAGAGGTGCGTTTCTACAAAAACAAACTACTAAACATCTCCAGCAGACTAACTTATATGTTAAACCACTGAATTTAAGACCTTATCTGCTATATGAACTTCATGGTTTAAACTGTCTTAAAATGTTAAATTACATTTTTTTGTTGTTTTTACATAAAACTTTGTTCACTCAAACTAGTTTTTTATTTATATTGTTTCAGTCAAGTTGTGCAGATCAGTTTTTAAGTAAACTTATCTGAAATCCAGTGGAAGAATTCAAGCACTGGATCCAGAACATTTAGCTTCTCCAGGAAACTTTTGGGTCTCTAATGGAGGAAAGATCCCCCCCAAATCTGGACACCTCGGCTCAGTGGTCCCTCATGTAGAAAACAATGAGAAAAAAAACTGCATGTGTAAACTTTAAATAAAGTCCAAAGCATTTAACCAGTCACACAAACACCTATAATGTAATGTATTTAAAAAAACAAAGCTTGTGCAATAAATTCTCCTTACCAATTTTACATACATTTTTACTGTACATAGATCAAATGCTTTCAAACACACAGCATTTGAGAAAATCCGGTCATCATTTGTCAGTTGAAAGACGTTTTTCTGCAGGATTGTTCAAAACTTCTTAAGAAGAGAAAACTTTTGTAAACTTGATTCATGCTGGACATTTGACTCATTAGCGCCTCTAGTGTTTGGACTTGGAACTGCATCCATCATCATCGCTCCCAGGTAAAGGACAGATGAGTGACAGGTCAGGGGCACTTCAGGGGGCCAATCAGATTTTAGCTGGGGTCAATGCCCTAGTGGCCCCGCCTCTAGAACCGCCCCTGCATCAGCCACCTTAAATGTCCAGAAACATTTAAAAAAAAAACTAAAATACTGGGCTTCTCTTCTGTATTTCAAGATGTAAGGAGATGAATTGACTGGGTTTGTCACAAACAGCCAAGGTAAGAATATAAAACACACTTTGGAGTTTTTTTTTTTTTGCTTATTTTGATTAAGTTAAAGATATCCAAGCTGAATGCATTTGTAAAACACAATTAAATTAGGACTCAAGAAAAAAGTTGTAGGTATTTTTGAATACTGACCTGTGCCCTTAAGTTAACTAATTATTATTTTTTTGTTTATTAAGTTGAATTTGGTAGCTGACTCAAAAAAAGAGGACAGGAGCAGAACATTTAAAATACAAAATTGTATAGCCTATATGTCTGACTTTACACTCTCTTTTGAAACTTCTTTCTTTTTCTCGGCCTTGTATCAATATAAATTTGAACAGATTGCATTATAGAGTCTTGTATTAGCCTATTCATGCAGAACAGTAACAAGAAAAGTAATAAATCTAATGGGGAACTTGATTTCTCAGTGCTTTTTTGTTTAGAAAATGAGTTGTCTCCGCTCCATTTGCTGGTCACCTCCTAAACAATCATCAGGGTATAATCAACTAACAAATGAGTCATTTGAAAACCTGACTTTCATCATCTCCAGAGTGTTGCTGGAAGGCCACCGAGTCCATTTGCTCGACTTGGATTGCTGCTACGGATGACGAGGGGATGCGCTTAAAAGATGGCCTTAATTACAATGATCACTTTGTTCGCTGCGGTTCGGTTACAGCAGTAAAACAAAGGTCACTGACACCCCCCAGCCCCACCCCCCTTCACAGATATTAGGCCGAATTCACCGATGGAAGATAATTGAGTGAGATAAGCCTTTAAGGACGATGGCGGCTGGTCGTGGAGGGACTTCCAGAGGTATTTTGTATGTGTGTGAGCACATAAGCGTTGACTTGGCAGGAGACACAAGACAGGTGGATGCTCAGCCAGCCAAAGACCCATTACATGCTCAGGGGGCAGCAAACGTGTGTGTGTGGTAATTACTTTTTCTCTCCATGTGTGCATGTTTGTGTGTACGTGGAGACGGGGTGATTAGAAACGGGTGGCGGGTGGAGGGCTTGTCAGAAGTTATCTTCCCATCTCATCTCATCATAGGCAGTCTGGCGGATTCCCTCGATGGCTCAACAGCCCGATGCTGCGGTGCTGCTGTCAATCGGGCCGTCAACGCCTGCAGAAATCGATGCCAATCTCCTTTGGTTTCTATTTTTAACCCAGGCTCAGCACCCGGGCTTTTGATAAGGATGCTACATTCTTTAGGCTCTCGGATGAGCAGCCCCCCCTTCCCCCCCTTCCCCCCCTCCATCTCTTCCAACCTCTTTCTCCTGCCTGCTGATGAGGGCTGATAAGAGACAAACGAGACGGAGCTTAAAGCACAGCCCGGCCTGACAACCTGAAAGAGGCTTTTATGGTGGACAAAATGATGATTGTTAGCGCTACAAGAATTGGTCTAACGGGTTCTAAAATTACAAAGACATGGCTGAATTTAAATGGGCACTTTTAGCCCACTGCTGTGATTACCACTGATTTGACACACCAAAAAAAAAAAAAAAAAAAGAAAAACACAACCGCAATTGGATTTTACTGACAAAAATGAAGCAAAATGAGTAAAATGAATTAGTTTGGGAGTTACAGTTAAGTTTAAGAGGAGCAGAAATAATCAACAAAAGCTCCAATGGGTATTAAGGAGGTTGATCATCAGCTTAAAGGCAGTTTAGTGTCCTTAATACCACACCTCTCATACTGACCGCCACTTGTACAGCAGTGTTGAAAGCTTAAAACACAAATCTGCACAAGTCTAAAGGCCACTTTTAGGTTCTAAATGATCTTTTTTGACTGTAAAATTGGGGGGGAAAAGGGGGGAAATGGCCTTAAATGCATGTTTTATTGGTGTTTTGACTGTTGCAAGGAGAAATGTAGTTAAATTAACATAAATACCAACTTTTAAAGGGGGATTAAATCCTTTTTTTTTCCTGTTGCATTTATGTTTCTCCTCACTGCTTCAGTGGATAAACCCAGAATTGGATCCTGTGACCCTCAGGGATGAAGCATCTGTAAGTTACAACATGAAATGAACGTCATTCCTACATGTTGTGTTGGACCAAGCTTTCTAGCTTTAACTTTGTCAATAATTAGACAGAGAATTGGTCAGTTTTATTATATTTCTGACCGGACTGTCAGACCACAGGGAGGAGGTGGAGAAAGAGCGCTTGGTTTTGGAGCTAAAACCTAAGAAATAAAAGCCTATTTCCACTGATTGTTGTGCTCTCATCAGAGTCGACCAAAGCATTTAATACCCGTGTATCCCAGGTGTTAGAAAGGTTTTCCATCAGTGTGAAAAAAAAAGAAATACAGGAGCTTTCAGCCGTTCAAATTTGTGCTTTTGCTGCAGCTCTAAAACTCTGCAACGACTCCCTCCTGAAATCCAGTTGTTTTCCTTATTGGCACATTTTAAATCTCACCTAAAACAAATACCTACTCAATGGCTTTTCTCTTTAATTGTGTTCATTATTGCTTTCCAGTCAATATTTTCCTTGCTGTCCTTCTTTGCTACTGACTTGTGGGTCATGAAGGTAGAGTTGTATGTGTTTGTTTGATATTTTATAAAGTCAGGCTCGTTTTAAAACCCTTTTTTCATTTTTTAAATCAGCTTAAGTTGTTTATGTGCAGCGTTTTTCTACAGTTTTTGTGTTTTTACTGTACAGAATGCATAAAATGACTAACAGTAACTGCACATATGGTCAAATATAAACCTAAAATAATCTTCACTGGAACACATTCTGCTCACATATATCAGTCTCAAAACAAGATCAAAGATGATTTTTGGCTGGATAAGGTTGTAAGACTTGGTTAGATGGACATTTTTTTGCAGTGTTGGACCAACAAAGTTCTCAATTCCTTCCATCAAAACATCGTGAATCAGGATTTATTCATGAAACATCCTATTTATAACTATTATCTTCTCTACTAAATCTGAAGAATAATATTGGATACAGTTTGGGCTGATTTTTATAAACTATCCCATCTGTTGTAGAAGAAATGAACGTAGAAATTTGATAAAATCCAACTCAGAACAGTGGTTGTAGTATTTAACCGAAGAGAAACTGTTAAATAATGGAAACAATCTGTTTAACATTCAACACAAAATGTTCAGGACATTAATATTTTTCTCATAGCGTCCGAGCCAACACAAAACACAGCACCTGTCTGCTGCTCACGCTCAAGGACCAGTCCCCAGAATCTAAGAAGGATGTTGATCCTATTAGCTTGTTGTGTTCAGATCCGAAGACACAACTGGTGCAAGTGAGATGTTTTGACTGCGACCCAGTAGATGCAACAAGCAGGTGGAGTTAGCAGCTGTTTAAACAGAGCATTGTGCACGTCAGAGGTCAAAGGGTTGACCTTTGGCTCACCGAATGTTTGGAACCAGCTGCATGTTCTGGCATTGCATCCTTGAGAAAAGTTACCACTTCTAACTTGTTCTGGAGTCATCCTGAACATCTAAAATATAAAAAAAGTCTCCAACATCTCTTGTTAAAATGATAATTTAAAAGCTTTAGGGTGCAGGATGGTGGTCCTAGAGAACCAGGATTGAACACAATCAATTTAGACCCTCGCTAAATCAACCTAGCAATTTCATTTTCCTCTAGTGAAGCCATTATTTTTGTTGTTTTTGGAAAATAAAATTCCTCGTAAGCTTCAGCATTTTTTAAAAGCTTTGGTTTATAATTCCAGAACTTTCATTAGAAGAAAAGCAACCTCACATCATGATACTGCCTCCACAATGCTTTACTGAGGGTCTGGTATTCTTTAAGGGATCCACATCAGATCAGAACACCTGTTGTTTTAACAGAAATAATTATTTTAACACTTTTTAAAAGCTGTATTTCCTTGCAGCATGTCTTTCAGCTCTTTTTAAATAAATATTTGAGTCAAAACTTCCAGGCAGATCTTGATTCAAACACTTTCCGTCTAATTGGATGTAGTTTTTTTTTGTCGATGCAGGATTAATCAGCCGCGGGGTATTTAATGTTGTTTGGGCAGCTGAGAGGTAATACAGCCAAGCCATTAACACATCATTAAAGAGTCCTAAACACTGTAATTGCAGTCGGAGCGCTGACGCTACACTCTCATTAAGTGGACCCTGACAGAAGTCGTGGTCTCGTCGTGATGGGTTTCACCAACATGTCGTGGGGGGAGAAAAAAAATCTGTGGAACTCAGCATGTTGCCGTCACAATGAGATGTCCGTACAGGTCTCGCTGTGAGATCATTTCCAAAAATGCCATGTAGACCTTTAAAAGCCAATAAAGTCCTTTTTTTAAATTAGAAGCTGCAAAACAAGATCTCCAGCTGCTTCTGCCTTCACAGACTTTCCAGAGTCTTTGATAATGTGGTAAATTGCAAAGTTACACATTGTTTGACTTTATTTTCTTTTAGCAGACATGCATCTGCTAACTAACAGTCAGAGCATCTTTACAGGGGTGTTTCATGAAGCTAAAACACTCCTAAGTGGATGTTTAACCATTCTGCAGCTGATACCCTCTGTGTTTTCCTCTAGGCGAACAATGAGGCTGACTTTGCAGATATGAGTGAAACAGCTTGACAGGAATTAACTAAACTGCTGAGTGTTTAGTTTGCAAGACAGCGTTTGTGGGGGGAAAAAATCCTATCCAGATTCTCAATGAAATAAGCAGAAAGATAAAGTGTTCATGTATTTTTTTTTTACCTTCTCTCTGTGGCTTGGTTTGGAAAACACTGAACTTATCTGATGGAGTTGCGGCAAGAAAAAAATAAGGGACCACCTGCACCAGAAGGGGAAAAGAAAGGTCATTACAATTTAAAGCAAAAGCAGCTATTTTTGGTTTTTAGTGGTACGATGCTTGCGGAATAATAGCAAATGTTATTATTTTATCCAAAAAATGTTCAAGAAACAACAAAACAAAAAGACCTGATCCTGAGTGTTAAAAGCCTAATGTTTACCAGAGTTCTTCAGCTTGTCTCAGTGTGGATTTGGGTTTCTTATGGCAAGCACTTTGTGTATTTATTCAATAATCCCGAACACCAAGCATCATTTTCTCCCACTACTTTGTTGGATGAGTGCTGCCAAATGAGCAAATACTCATTATTTTGCCAACTAGCAGCACAGTTTTATTCTTTTATTTAATCATTTATTTTGCCACGAGAGAAAAACTCATTAAAAGTCTAATTTACAAGAGTGCCCTGTCCAAACCTGGCAACAAAAATCCAAGTTTCATGAAACAAACTTTAACAACAATAACATTTAAAATAAAACAAAAGAAGACACAAAAACAATAAAATGTTTACCTTGAAATAGTGTAGATCAAAGAATAAAACACATAAAAAACAATAATAAAAACAGTAACATTTAAATAAAATAAACTGTTAAATATCATCTTAAGAAATGACTTTGTTCAACACAGTTGTTATATTTTTAGGTTGCACTATTCAACTAAAAAATACACAGCTTGCCATAGTTCCGCCCCCTGTTGCACCTCATTTTGAAATAACTTCAAGGTTTTTTTCCCCCCAGCTGGCAGAAAAAAAACCAAAGATGAGACTATATTGTTTTTTTCTCTAAGCATGGTAGAGAAACAGATGGTTTATCCAGTAAACTACCGAGCAGTTTTATTTTGGAATAAAACTACCCAAAGCTGCCACTCTGAAGCCTTTGTGTGCAATAAAAAAATAGCTGGATTTGTCTAAAAGCTTCACAGTCCTGCTCCTGAAATCCTCTGAGGATTTGTGATAAAGAAGAAATATGTTCAGTGTGACTGTAAAACTAACCAAACTTAAGTTTTTTGTCAGTTCTAAGCTGAATTCTAAACACTTGACCAGTGATGTTGACTCGTCTTCAATATAAACACCTGGCAGAGCACATCTGTGTCAATATTTGATAGACTTGGTGTTTTAATTACCCATTCCTTCTTTGTGCACTCTCCCAAATTTCAGGGATAATCTAATTACCAGGTGTGCTAACAAACAAGGGAGCCTCTTTGCCTTTCACTAATTGGAAGAAGGATCGACGCCAGAGCTGGAAGGAAAAGTCCTTTCACTGATAATGATTGAGTGTGGAAGACTGTTTAAAAACAAAAAAAAGAGGGGGAAACACAAAAAGAAGTGTGTGGTCTGCCTTGGGCAGCTTGTGGATTTCCTGTGATTTCATCAGAAGAAAAGATGGCTGAGGCGATCCCCCAGACTACAGGCAGCCGGTGTGTGTAGGCGAGCGCTGCAGCCCCAAATCCCTGAGAAAAGACTGAAAGAATCTCACTGTGGCTTTACAACTCTGCATTAGACTTATCTCTTTTAGCTCGCCTGATGTGAAGCAACTATATGAGGTAAAACGGTACAGGAAGTTTTATTTATTTAGCAGTGATGGTTAAGATCACATATTTTAAATGTCATGAGGGACTGAGACAGAAGAAAACAGATTACATCTCACAAAATGGTCTTTTCAAGTTAATTAAGTATATTTTTGTTAATCTAAACTTACCTATTGTAATTACAGGTTTACATACTCTCACCATGAGCCTGAATGTTTAAATATTTTGTGCTTTTATTAAATGATTTAATTTTTTTTCTCAGTATATAACTTTAATGATAGAAAGATTTGAATTTATTGTGGATTTCCCAGTGTTCACACAGATTCAAACATATACGTACTTTTAAAAAATGATCATTAACTTGATGAGGCTAGTTTTTCTTTGACAACACAAAAAAAAAAAGATTTGTTTGACCACATTTGTTAGATTGACCAACGCAAACACAAAAGCAAAGAGTGTGGGTCAAACAATTGTACAAGTTATTCAAATGGGTCAAGACTCAACCAGCCCATTTAGAAAAACAGGGAAAAGGTCAGGATGTTCAGGAACCACCAAAATCTAGAAACTGCTGGAACACCAGGTCATCTTAGGCCAGTTTTACATGGACTGGGACTGAAACAGCTAAAATAACTGTAACAATGGTTTAGCATGGTGGTGGTAGCTTCATGCTGTGGAACATTACACAATGGCTGAAGGTGCACCTCCAAAATCTTCAGCTTCCCCTCAAATTAAATGTTTGAAATGTCAATAGATCTCAGACAAATAAAAACTGATATAAAACGAGATAAAGCAACAAATGTTTATGTTTAACGATGTTGAAAATTTTGAACTATACCTAAAGAGGTTTGTGTCAGAAAACCAACTAATTTAAATAAAATCTAACAAAACTATATCAGCTGGATGGATATTAAGCAAATTATTAAACATATAAGAGTTTTTAACCAAATATTGTTTGGGCTGTATGAATATATTTGAACCATATATAAATGTGATCTTGTGTGGGTTAGAGATCATTTAAAAATCATTGTAGTTGCATGTTGAACATTTGTTTTATATTTGGATAAAGATTTAAAATCAATCATTAAAAGAAAATTATTACGATCATGTTTGTAATGACTTGACTGTATATTCAGCTAAATTAATGCTGCTTATGTTTTCAGAAAGGTGAAGTGAGTTTTGAGTTAACTTTACAAAAAAACGCTTAAAACTGAAAACTTGTGATTTGTGCTGATTTAAAAAAAAAAAAGAAAAGAAATAGGGGAAACAAAAAGTTGACAGACAAATAAAACAAGAGATCTGCAGCACACTGAAGCAGGATTATTCATAATTTATTGAGCAGTATAGTGAGATTACAGCTGGGAACAAATCAAGCACAGAAAGACAAAAGAGCATTATTTATTACAGGAAAATCAAAGTGGAGCCTGAGGAAAGGGGGGGTGGGGGTAGATAAAGTAGAACAACGCTCATACATTAAACCTACTGTACACAAACATGCCACGTTATTGCAGCTGTCAGAGGAAAATCCTATTATGCCAGAGTGGATGATGTTCATGTTTCGTACCTGAGCTTGAGGATTCTGTGACCTTGTATTCCATCATAACTCGAAGAGTTGTGACAGCGATAATTTGTGGAAAAAATGAAAATGAGGCTCTGCTGTCTGTCTTCCATCACGAATCATTTTGACATCTTTAGGGAAAGTGAGGTTAAGTTTTGTTGGATGGCACGAGGAAGAAAAAAAAGGGCAATCGATGTAGCTTTTCCTTCACAAGCCTGTGTTTTTAAATAATGAAGGCTCTTTCCTGTTGATGCCATCACAGCTGATTCCCACCTAGAGGTTCCCGTGGACCCCCCTGCAGGGTTTAACAATCGAATCCTTCCTCACTCTCTCTCCCCTGTTCGACTATTCTCTCAGAACCCCTCGTGACTCGATTAAACAAAAAAAAAAAAGAGGAAGGAGAGAAGGAGGAAAGAAAAGCTAATGTGGGAGTGGGAACCCTGAAAAATAAATTAAACCGATAATGCAAGCATGAGAAACTTCTCAACCCTCCCACTGAATATTAGATCACAACAGCCCTAAATAAATCATTACACTTCCACAGACCTCATCTATTTCAATTTCATCTTGAATTATTACGCCCCTCATATCAGTGCCGATGTAATGTCCCACAATTGCAAACATGTGTCAGATTCTTGTAATATCCACAGATTAATAATTCAGTTTTTTTTCCCCTTTCTTTTTAGGGGAGAGAGGGGGGTTTTAGCCTATTTAGGCTTTTTATTCAGATTCTGCGTGAGGCAAGAAGAGCTCATTTCACCGCAAATATAAACAGGGAGTTGACATTTAAAGCCCACAGCCTTGCAGCACCCACGTGGACCCACCAGCAGGATCATTTGAATTTCTTGCTTAATTAGTTGACACCGAGTTCAGCTCAGGCGTGAGTTAGTGCTGATAGATAGCACACGATTAGAGGCGAACTTTCAGCAGCATCCTGCTGTGAAATGAGTCACAGTTTCCAGGTTTGAAGATTTACAGGAAAATTGGTTTCAAGACAATAATTCTTGCTGATTTTGGAAAGTAAATATTTTTTTATTTTCTTTTTGGCGACAAGCATATTAACTTCTAGAGCTTTAGGGAAATGCCTCAAATATGCTACAGATTATTGCAAAAATAATTTTGGTGCAGCTGTCCCAATCAAGTATAATTCAGGCTGTGGGGTAAAAAACAAACTGCTGATATTTTATTATTCACTGGTACTGGAAAACAAAATTTCTGTTGTATAAATGAAAATATAAATTAGTGTACACTCGGAAAAATGAAATTTGGGGTGTTTGAATTATTCATTTGATCTTAATCTTAATACTTTCAGCTACTTTTCTTGTTGTGTTTTTGAGAAACTTGTACATCTTTTAAACTTGTTGGATAAAACCTGAAATACTTTTTAGATTCAAACAATCAAGTTCACTTAACTAAGTTAAGTAAATGTAACAGTTTAATTTTAATGATGGCTGAGTTTTAGATGGAGACAGTTTAACATCCTTGCTGCTACATTTAAAGTAAAAATCCCCCTTTTTCTTTCAATTTATTTTTCTCTTTAACTTCCTTTTTGGCGTCTACTTTCATACATGATGCCAAACTTTTTTAAAAATGTGTTAGAACCACTACAATCTGAGTAAATCAGTCAGTAAAGATTTTAAAGGCATTCAAGCTACATTAATCAAATCACTGTTTAAAGATTAAAAAACACTTAAATGTTTTAAACCTTGCTGTTTTTTTAATACTTGATGTTTATTTGTGTTTAAAGACAGGCTATATTAAAATAATAATTACAATGTTGGCTTTATATGCTATGGTAAAGTTGTGTCTAACACGTATAAAGAGTCAGAACTAATTATAAATTTGATGCTGATGACCTTCTGCTTTTATTTCTATCATGAAGGTTTATTTTCCAAAGAGATCAGTGCAAAAGAATGAAGGAATTAGTCTTAAAAGTCAAGGCACATGCAGGAAAAAAAATAAAAAATCCAGAATATTCTGCTCAGCTTATATCCAAATTCATCCCCTTTCAAATATAAAGCCATCAGTTATGCAGAATTATCGCCGACCACTGAATGGATGTTTTAGATCTTTACTGTGTATGTCTCCTACTAAAGTATCTTACCCATCTTATTTATATCTAACATTAACCACTCAATGGATTTTAATGAAATTTTCAAGAAATAATCACTGGATTTGCAACTGATTGCCATTTGGAGTCAACCTGATTCAAAATGGTTGCCACTGCAATTCGACTTAATATTCTATAACCCATTAAAGTACCTGTGACATCATATTTATGTAATAAATATAAATGTATTTTTTGGACAGATAATATTGATAAAATATTGAAAAGGAAACTTCAAGCCGCTGACAACAACAGAGTGTGTTGTTAAGATATTTGTATGTGGAGTAACAGGAAGTGATGTCAAAGGGGAATGTCTGAATACAAACAGAGCGTGGCTATAATAGCTAACACAGACTGATGTTTATTTAAATTATTTTGAGTCACTATTAAAAAAAGAGATGAATTAGATGAATTAGAGTCAGAGTTCAACTACTGTAAGATTCGATAAACAAAGACCAGGGAGTTTCCTTTCTTCAGGAGTTCCCCTTTGATGTCACTTCGAGCCAAACTCAAAAGAAAATACGCCGGTTATGTAACAAAATGAGTAAAATTGTGTGTTATTCCAATTTTCTTAAATATAAAGATGTTTTATTTGACTTTTTGCATTTGAAGCGTACACATATCACAGGCACTTTAAGACATTAGGGATGACATATGCTAGGCCTTTAATTCTAACTTAACTGCATTCATAAAAATTCTTTGTAACTTTGGTCTAAAAGTTACTCTCTCTTTTCTCTTCAGCGCTAATGGGCATTCTGGGTAATGGGCAGGAGGACATTGATGTGAACATGGCAGCTGTCATATCCACAGGAAGCTCGCTGCGTGTGTCGGCCAGCATGTTGAGCGCTCGCCGCGTGTTTAGTGGCTTCTACTCCTACATGAACCCATCTACCATCACGTAGGAATAAAAAGCCATAAGACACAACAGCAATCTCACAGGAGGAAGAGAAAGGGGGAGGGGGGGGAGGAGGAGGAGAGAATACTAATAAGAGGAGTCCAAGTAGCCATGAACAGGGGGGAGTTGTTCTCTCAGCTGGAAGGAGGAGAGGAAGCGACCCCGAGGAGGCAGGGAGTATGGTTAAAGAGGAAAGATGCAAGGAAAGGAGACAGAAATGAGTCATGAGGCAGAGGAAACCTAATATTCATAGGGCGGTGCTCCGTGTTTGTCTTTTTCTGTTTGATTATGTGCAGCAGATGAGTTTGTACTTCAGGCGTTGGTGGATTCAGGAAATTCCTCTGTGTGTAAGCAATATTTGCTATGCTGAAAGCAACCTGCTCTGATGAACCTAATCAAAATCCATCTGCTCTGTTTTTGCAGTTTTTTTTCTACAGGCACGCGATTTAAAGTGTTGTTTGAATGAAAAGCGTGTGTTTCTGCAGATGGCTCGCTGGTAAATATTTGCCTCTGAAAACCAGACGCACACTCTGGTAAATATCGATTTCTGTTCGCTCCTTTTCCGCACTCGAAAGCTCGTCGTGTTTGCGTGTGAGGAGAAGGGGGGGGGGGGGGGGGGTTACAGTAAAAGTGTGTGCAGATAAATATTTATGACTCCACCGCGGTAGGTTTCCTGCTTTGTATGCTAATGATCTAATTCAAGTTTAATTATGCAACGTAGGTGCAGTGAGGGTGGGGAGGTGGCGGGACGGTGGGGGGGCTGAGGCACCGATGAACGACCTCGTGAGATAAACCTCTGGCAATGAGGTAACAGATTTAATCTTTTTAATCAGATTGCAGAAAGACAGGGGCTTTCCACAGAGACTGAACAGGCTGCAGCTGCTAAAGGCCAGAATGTATGAGATTACAGATAAATTTAACGGTCAGTATCGATGATCACATTAGAGGCAATAATTTAATGTAATGAAGTGATTTTTTTTCTTTAAAACACAGAAAAGCAACAACAGTGTAAACCTGTTCACCACTGGAGCTTAAACACAACTCCTACTTTTTGTTTATTTATTTTTTTGTGTGCCATTTTTAGTCATTTATACACCAAAATGTTCGGCTCATTCAGGAGGTGGGTGCTCTGACTTTTGTTTTTTGTGACTTATATTTTTTTCTATGTAGAATTTCCCGTAGAAATAGTCTTTTAAAATCTGATTGGCATTGTCACTTTCATTTTTGTCTTCTTAGCCATCTTTCTGCTACTTTTAACCATTCATTACTTTTAGCCTTTTGCTACTTTTAGTTTTTTCATACCCCTGTGTTTCTTTAGCTTTTAATTTTTTAACTGCTATGTTTGACTTTTCGCTAACCTTTTACTGCTTATAGCTATGTTTATCTAGTTTTACCATTAAGCTAGCTATTTGCTAGTTTAGGCTCTAGCTATTGTTTTGATACCTTAGTTAGCATTTTACTACTTTTAGCAAGCATGTAGATATTTTAGGATTATAGCTTGCATTTTTGATTTAATAGTTTTTATTTACCGTGCCTCGTTAAGCTTTTAGCTAGTGTTCTTTTAGCTTTAACAACTCAGTTTTAGCATCTTTAGCAAATTTAGCTGTTGTGAAAATAATATACTCCATAGTTTTGGGTGTTTCATGTTGAATTTGTTACAATTTCAAAAAACTATTGATCAAAGGAGTTGAATACATGACTTTTTGGACCACTGATGTGTTTATTCTTGTATGTAAATCTCCAATTGTTGTCTTTGATTTGACCATGAATGAACTGGTTGTTATTTTAGTCAAACTCAGCCTGAAGTTTGTTGTGAGTGCTCCTTTTTATTCTTTAATATTGGAGTAAATGCTTCATATCAATACAATAACTGTAAGTAAAACATCTCACAAAGTTTTCATCAGTTTCTAGGATATGAATGACAACGAAGACTTAATTCCTTTTATGAAAAAAGGTGATAATCAAACTCAAAATGCTGAAAGTGGTCAGTGTAATCAACCAACAGAACTAATTATTAAATGATGATTCATTAAGAATCTCTTTTTTCTGAGAAATAATTATAATACACAGCTTTCTTTCATTTTAAAGCCTGTCTTGATTAGTTCCTAAATCATTTCTTGATTTATCTTTAATATCAACTTGCTCAAATTTGAGCAAATCTAACTACAAATCAGTGATTGTTGCGGTTTTAATTGTACATTTGTTCCTCAATAAAAACAAAAAAACTGCATCTCTTATTTTAAAGTGTTCTTAATTAGTAATCTGACCTGCACATGATTAAAAAATTAGTTGTTTTGTGCTTTTATCTTTGCTTGGTTGTGGAAAGCGGTTTCTTTAAAGCTACAAGTATAAAGTGCTGATGTATATTTGTTTCCTGTAATTCTTGTTTGCGCTCTGTGTTTGGTGAAACTCTGGTGTCTGCAGAACATCACGGCTGCAGCTCCAGCTGGCGCAAGGTCTCCGCATCAACTCCTGAAGGACCCCTGCAACAAGGAAACAAAGAAAAACAAAAGGGAGAGTAAAGATTAGAGGTGTGCCGCACGCTCAAGTTGAGTGAAATCTTTATTACTGCACTGCGGCTGGTTATTTAATGAGACAATCCTACGGCTTGGTTATTGAATTAACGATCATTACGAGGAGCTTGAATAACAATGCGCAGCCTGGAAGAAACTGTCGGAGTGCGCAGTTTAAGCTGTCGGTCTTTAAAAAGTGCTTCTTCCCGAGAAAATCTGGAGTCTTAAAGAGCTCACGCTGCGATTTTACCAGCTCACTGACACTTACAGCTTCAAAACACGCATTAACCACAAACCAATTACGTTGAGCTGCAACTACTTGTTGATGACTTGTGCAGTTTAATGCGCTTAATGAAAAGTTAATAGCAAGCACACTTAGAGATTTCAGCACCTGCTACCACCTCCATTGAAGTGAAAATGGTTGACAACACAACAATGCAACCTCAACTTCTCCATATTGATCAACCTTAAGAATACTTTGCACTTTGTAGAAGATAGTGACCCTCCTTGTGAGCAGAAAACGGTTTCACTTTATCATCCAAAACCTTCTGGGAATTATTTAGGATAACACTTGGCACAATAAGCTGTGACATCTTCATTGAAAAATGATTGATTGGGCTGCGGGGAGGGGGGTGTTTGAGAGACAGATCGCTCAAACAGTCAGGCTGGAAAAGCCCAGTAATATGATGAATGGTCTATTTACCCAACAGATGAGGAGAGACTAGCATGAAGATTAAATGTGCAGGTTCCTGACGTGTCCTGCTCGCGGGAATGGATTGAAATTTGAATAATACGTCAGTGTTCTCAGTCGGGGAGCAAGTTGGGAATGAATTTAAGTTGAAAGCGAATTTTAGCAAGAATGCAACTTGGCTTCAATTGTTTTATTGCTCCACTTTCCTCTAAAAAACACACAAAAAAGGTGGATATTTGTAATTTATTCATGTCTTTCAGCTTATTTTCTGTCATCGCAGTCAAAGAAAGTTAAACCTCCAAATTATCTCAGCTAAACCATTATTAGTTACACTTAAATTTATTTCTCTAAGGGTTCCCTTCCCTCAATGCTATCATAAACGGACCATTTAACACAGAAAACGCAGCAACTGTATCTAAAGCCGAGCCACTAATCACTTATCTAAACAATGTCTCCATGGATCGAGAGCAAGTGTTGATAAAGTGACCCAATTCTTTACAGCCAGCATCTATAATTGATGTGCAATAGATGTAGCAGCCCCAGATCTGATAAGGGTCTCGGCTCTGATGGATATCCAGATAGGCTTTCGTAGGACGGAACAGATGTGGAGTCGTGCATCAGAAAGGGATGGGGTTGCCTGTGATCATTTCCACCCTGCAGCGAACAAAATAGCCCTCATATATCCCTGTAATCTGCATTAGCGCTGGAGCACCAGCCAGGAGACAGCGCAGAGGGGGATGAGTAATGGGGCTACCGCTGATTTGGCGGAGCTATATTACACCTTAAAACTGAGGCATGCCCAACTGGTGAGAATATGAAATGAGGATGTCACAAATGAGCATCCTCCATCTCTCCCTCCCGATGGCTGCATTTATTAGCCCGTGTTACATCCAGAAACACGCTTCATCTGTACCAAGTAACTGATAGCAAGTAAAGTCAATTTATCTGCATTTATTGTTGATTAACCAACAACAAATGTCTTTTAATAGACGTTTAAACCAAATGGCACCATCTGAATCAGGCGCTTATACAAGTATTATACTTAAATACAGTTTTGAGATAGTTCAACTGTTTTGCAATCTGTAAAAAAAACCCTCTTTAGATGGTTTGTGAAAAATGCTGCCATTATCTAATGAGCTTTAGGCAGATGTAGAGCAAACAGAGCACAGTTTGAGCCCATTTTCTATACAGAGTAGTAAATCCAGAAGGGCTCGATGAGTGAAGACCAACCAAAAGACCCCTGTTAATATGAAGAGTGATGTTTGCAAACACTTAGATAAGCCTCAGTCTATTTGGAGTAACTTTCTATGAACATCATAGAAAATACTGTGCAAGCAGCTTTCATGCCAAACGTTTTTTGTAGCAACATTTGTCCAGACTTTCTGAGATTTTGGCTACTTTTCTTTTTCTTTCCAGAATCTGACCATTTTCAGAAACTTGTTTTTCTTTTTTTTTTTTTATTTGCTAAGCTCTTAACCCTGTCCCATATATCATGCAGACATATAAAAGGCATCTAAGCCTTTGTGTCGACACATAACAGACAACTTGGCAAATAATCGATTTAACAAGGGAACTTAAGGTGTAGGCTGTGTGGTGGTGAAGCACTTATAAATTTTGTTTTGCAGTAAAAAGGTCTTTAGTTTGACTCTCAGATAGGGCCTGTAATTTAGAGTTTGCATGCATAGGTTTTGTTGGGTACTAGAGTCTTCCTGCTGTCGAAAAACATAGATTTTAGATTGATTGGAGCCCTAAAATAATAGGTGCAAATGTGAGTGTTAATAGTTAATGATGTACCACACCTCCTGTTCAGTTTATATAGATAAAATGGACAGCTTCATCTTTAGATGAATTTATGAAAATACCAAAGATAACATCAAACTATGATCAGCTGAAGGATAATAATATGCTGTCAATAAGCTCTAGGCAGAAAATTCCCAAGAAATACTTTCACAGACCGTTGGAAAGCCTGAAGAACTACTGATCAAAACCACCTTAAAAGATTACAAGTAAATCTAGAAAGAAATGAGGAATGGCTCAAGACTTTTGCACAGCGCAGAAAGAGCTCTGTGAAAAGCCGCGGCGTTGGGTTTGTTTGCGAGTGATGAAATAAAGTCCGGAGAAAAGAACACACTCCTTATGATAAACCTCCATCATGCCCGTATCATTGCTTTGCTGCCTCTGGTATCGGAGGCACCGAATGGATCAAAGGAAATATGAAATCACAGAGTTACCAAAATGAGCCAGCCGGCGCCGGGAAGCAAGTCATGGATGAAGAGGGAAAGATGGACGGGTTCTGTAGTAATGAGTTCTGACCCAAACCCCATTTAAAGTTCAGAGAAAAATGAAATCTGCCAATACAAAAAAGTCCTCTGCACTTTCTCTTCTAGATGGCTGCAAGAGAAATTTGAAGAATGACATAAATGATGTTTCTTACTATTTATAAACTTCATGGTAATGGATACCCTCCCTCCCCCCCAAAAAAGGCAAAAAAAAACAGCAAAAAACCCCCCCAACTTTTAGTAAGCACACTAAGCACATTATTGTAACAATTGTAGACACAAACTTTACTTTTAACTTCATTAAATGTTTTTTTCTGGACCGGCACATCTCAGCTTCTTTTTGTTTTACATCCAGAACTCAGTACAGCTGTTGGGTTGAGTAATGACCCGTTGGCATCATCTCCCTACCACCAAAAAAAATAAAAAAATAAAAACCCTGCAAGCAGATCTTTGGTTGGCAAGACTAGAAACACGATCTCTGAGCCAGCAGAGGAAAATGAACATGTTTACCCGGGAGCTAAAATGAAATGTACCTCCTAAAGAAAAATAAATATATAAAATAAAATCATGCAAAACAGTGAATTAAACTCCTCTCAGTTAGGAGAAGGCATATAACAGTTTTCTCTTGTAACTTCTTAGTGCTATTAAGTCAGCACCTTCTGACAGAAATTATTATAAAACACCCAAAAACAAAAAGGGACAATAATGTTTGAGCCTGTCAGCGAAATTTCTCAGAAACTACAGGGTAGATTTTACTGAAACTTGAAGAAGGATGTAAATTCTTGTATCCAAATTCAGGGGCTGGGTCCTTCAAAGGACCCTGCCTACCCGGTATAGGTAGGCCGGGTCCTTGGTAGACTGCAAATACTGGAAAAAAGTGGCTGTTAATTTGGACGGTCTAGTCTTTTGCTTTATTCCCACCCTGACCCCGGTGTATGTCCTGTCACCTAGCAACTATGACAACGCTAAAGAGAAGCAAAAACAGATTGAAATTAGCAACATAGCAATATATTAGTATTATAAATATCACAAAACAACTAAATTAGCTTGAAGGCAATATTTGAAGAGCAAAGGGACCAAGGGTAGGTGCACCTTTATGTCGCTACACCAGCTTGTTTGATAATATTAAAAATATATACACAAATAATAAAAGCATTAACTACACAACCGCTTGACAGTTTTAATATTTATACTGCCAGATTTTTATTTAAAACTGTACTCCTTTCTCTCGCTTCGTCCACCATTACTAGCAGGAAAAAAATCTCTGGTCAACCCGCAATGCATTATGGGATATGGTGGGCCAAAAAGGATCCATCGGACCAGTCCCTCAAATCGGGGCAAAATGAGGACGCATTAGTGGGTCGTATCGGAGGAGTCTTTGAATTTGGACACTGAATATTTTGGTTCAAGATGGCCTCCACAGTTAATCGACAGGAGCCAACGTAAAAATGGCTCGAACTCAATCGATCTTTCACATATTTTGCTAAAACTTGCTGGATCTCAGTCGATATGTTACATTATTACATGAAATCAAGCTTATTGTTATTTTTAAATGCAGTATGTCCAAAATTCTTAAAACGGTGTCATATCTCAACATTTATAACCCTAATATAAAATTCAGGCAAGGAAAGGTGCCATATGCATGATAAGTCTTTAATATTTTAATATACATTTTCAGTTGAGTTAGCATTTTTTCTGAAACAAACCGAAACGTCAGAATTATTTTCAGCCCTGTTAAATCCTAGAAAGTGAGGCTATAAAATGAGAACATTTCCCCAACGCAGCGCCTGCATTAAACCCATGTAATGGCTTGTAACTGGATATGCTTACTTCCTATCTGAAATTAAAGCATAGATATTACATCCCTTGAGGCCAATCAAGTAGTTATGTGCATATTCTGCAGGGACACTAATGCGCTATAAGCTGTGTCTTTGTGTGTGTTTGTGCCGTTTCTCTGTGCATGAATTCGTTTTAATTTGCTTTCATAATTCATGCTTTCCCACATTAATAAATCGTGTCGTGTGCCTGTTTCTGTTTTACAATTAAAATATTTAATAAAGAAAACACACAGCTCAAGGAAGAGTGTTTTTTTTTTTTTTTCCCCACTCGGCTATAACGTCGTTACTCTGGTTCCATGCTGAATGGAAATTTGATTATCGGGGACAGACAGATTGCGCGCCGCAACAAAACAAATGGTGCAAAATCTCCAACTTCTTCATCAAGATGAAAGCAAATTGTTTAATTAACTCACAGCGCTCCGAAACAACATATGGTGGCATTAATTTTAAACAGCGATGTGCAACAACACTGCCTGTTCTCTTACCCACCAGTTCTTTGCTTTTACAGAATGTGAGCTGACTGCTGTCATGTGGCGCTTTTTTATCATCCGTGGGACAAACGGCAAAATTAAAAAACGACAAATGAAAAGCCTAGCATTCATGGAAGGGATGCATATCACCAATTATATTTGAAGTTTGGGTGACTGTGACAATAATTTGAAAAGCTGCTCCTACAACCAGTAAAGTTACAATGAACTTTACCCAAAACTGTAGGTGTCTCAATGTCATTAAGAGAGCAGGACTTTCATTAGCCTAATGTTAAAGTATGCATGTGTGAAATTTCCTCGTTAGTGACCTTTATTCTCCGACTAATAGTCCTCGGTCTCTGCTGGTGCTACTTTTTTTTTTTCCTCTGCAGGGGTACCAGAACATTGCTTTTTCCATTTCATATGTCTCTACGGTGAAAAGTGCTGGCAGAAGCGTTTTGTAAGTGAGTAAAAGATTAACTCTAGACTTCCTGCGCTCGCTGAGCGACCTGGAAGTTTGAAAGGTGCCGTGAACGCTGTCGGATTATTATTTTTTTCCTGTTGATTTATGTTGTACTACTTTAAAATATGTTTTTTTTACAGAAGTATCAAAAGAAATCAATGAATACAAGGCAGCAAATATTGCAGGATATTCGTCAAAAAGCTACATTCCTCATGACTTAAATGCACCTAATTTACCATGTTTTATAACCTGCTTTGGTTTATATTTAATGCAATCTGAGGGAGAGAGTTTTTATTGGAAATGTCAGATGAGGTCTAGAGTTTCACGGTTCCTGTCAGCTGAATAAATCTAGTTTTCAAAAGGTCACTTTCAATCAAAAAGAACCTGTGATTCTCAGCTAAACATGTCGGACACATGATTTTAAATGTAATGTTTTTTGATACTTTTCTCCGTTATATTTGCATTAACTACATCTAAAACGTAGTTTGTTGAAGCCAAGATAAAATGAACTTGGATGTAAAAACATATTGTATATTTTATTGTCACCTAAGTTTATAAGGGTTTGGAGCAGATTTATGCAAAACCCTAATAATGAAAGCTAAATAAATAGCAAGACATGTTTTAAATTTCATAACGAACAGTATGTTAATAGTCCAAAAAGTCTAAAAACCACCTTATTAAAGCACATAACTCTACCTCATCTTCTCTGTCATGCTCTCTACATTCCTGTTTCCACTCCTCACTGGAGGTTTTCATGAAGGCAATGAAACAGTCATTGAAAGGCCTGGAATGATTTTTTATTATGATGGCATTTTAATGAGGACTGAAGGAGTTGTCTGCTTTGGTTTGTGGCAGCACCTCTTTATCAATGAGTGACAAGAAAGAACTAATAATGGCTCTGAAACAGCCCCGCTCCCTGTCTCTTTGTGTCTTCATTTATCTCTCCTACACAAGAAACAACACACAAAAACCGCAGCGCACGTTGTGGTCTGGGGTTTGCAGAGGAGAAAGTCGATTTAGCTCAAACTCTATGCTGATTTGAAATGACTGGTTTGATTTTAAATGGGAAATTGTGGTTACTGTAGAAGATGACCTGTTCTGTTAGACAATTTTCTGCCATTCTTAAACTTAAAAGCTAAATGTTTACTATTTATTTTTATTTTTGGTGTATCCACCAATTTTTCAGGATGCTGCAACCCATTTTTTGTGAAAAAAGCAGCGAAATGGACCAGGTTGAGCCAGAAATCACCTTTTTTTGTTTGTAGACAACCATTTGCATAGTGTTACTTATAATGTTTTTAAGCTTGTTGTTTTAATTGATAAAATCTAGAGTTTGACTATCTGTTAGCTTGATTTACTAATAAAACTTTCTTCAAATTTCACAGTTTTAGATGGCGCAGCTCTTCCAACATTTACGGTAATGTCTTTTATTTGTTACAGCTTTACAGTTTTTACAGTAAATTATTAATTTTATGTTATTTTGACTCATTTATCTATTTAAACAAGTAAAAACTGACAGCTGCGTGTCACTACTCTCACTCCCACCTTGCTTTTACCGTGGCGTTTACGTTTTGAGTCATTGATTGGAAATAAATCTCAGGACTTTACAGTTTAGCTGCCTGAGAAAAACCTGCCAGATGTGAGAGATGAGATTGATTGCACTGGCAAAAGGTTGTGTTATTGGCCTGGAGAGGTTATGATGAAACCACGGACAAGGCCAGACAGGGCTCAGCATTTGAAAAACCCTAATCATGTGAAGTCCACTTCTACCAGACGGGAGAGAGGCGGGGAGAAAAAGGCTCCTGGATCACACGCCTTAATATTCAGGGATTATAAAGCAGCTTCTCAAGTTCAGTGGAAATTACACGCCCTTTGTGAAAATGACCTAAACGCAGGAGCTGTAATAAAGCTGAGACATGTTGTGAATTAATGTCACCAAAGGTGAAAGTATACATATTAATGCCAAAATGTGCTAATTTACCACCCGTTTCAAGTGTGGCGCTCACTTGAAGCCCTCAAACTAATGAGTTGTCAAGCAGGAACACAAAGTGAATGTTTTGATAATGTTGCAACTTTACGATAAGCAGCAAATTAACGTCTGAGAAACGTCACTCACTAAGATTTCTCCTCTCGTTAGCATGGTGCGTTTGATAAGCAGAGGACTTCAGATGCCTTAAATGAGACTTTTACTGCACAGTGTGATCCAGCAGCGAGAGGTCCGGCTCAGCCGACTCAAGGTCAGGACGAGAGGAGAGCCCCCCGCACCCTCTCCTCCCCTCCCTACGTCCCGTCATCCCCAGCCCGCCAGATGCTACACAAAACCACTTTCCTGGCTTCCCCACCACCACCTCCCTCTTTCGCCGCACAAGGTCGTCTCAAGCCAGCTACGCCTCCGCAATTAGCATGCAGCCTGTGGCGTGGCCTGTCTGGAGGCAAACGCACGAGCTTTCTCTCCTAATGAGATGCCAGTCAGCAAGGGGGCTCATGGGGCATCAAAATGTAAAATATAAATAAGTAAAGCAAAAAAAAATAAACTCCTGGGGTTGTACGCAGAGATCTTATGGGTGGTAGAGGAGTCGACTAAAGTGCACCGGGAATCGTAGGCTGCTAACTTAATATGACCCGTTGTGTTTGCTGGTATGCATATGTTTAAATACTCCACTACAGCGGGCATTTTCAGGAAGTTTTATAGCTTTAGACAGAACTTTGAAAGCAAAGGGCATTGCTAGAGGGAGAAACAGTCATGAGGAAGCAGATTCTTACATTTTCGGGTCATGTTGTGTCTGTTTGTTTCAACTTTACTTCTCAAAGATCATGTTACATAACTTTTTTATTTTATTTTATACAACTATTCAAAACACCATCACGGCCTGTATGTGTGATTGTTAGCAAAACATCTCATAAACCAGTGGACATGTTTTATTAAAACTCTCAGAAATGAATTATAGAATGTGACTAACTGGTTTAGTTTTGGACTCACATTGATTCAAGATGGCCACAACTGCTAATCAACCTTAGAGAACATAAAAAAAGGCTATAGGTCAAGATCAAATTTGGTTTGGTTGTAGCTGAGAGTCATCCCTAATGCACATTCTGAGCACCAAGAGATCATTTCAGAGCTTAGTTAAAAAAATGGTTTTAAATGTTTAAGTCAACCTGATTTGTCTGTCAGCAAAATATTAAGAAACCTGGACAGATTTTATTGAAATTCTCAGTAAGTAATTCCTGGACATAATCAATTAGGTAACATTTGGAGTCATAATATTTAAAAAAGGTCTGGACAGGCAATGTGCATTTCTTCATTTTTAACTTTTTTGACAAAAAGTAATTTGATACTTGTAGTGAATTCAGAAACACAGATCCCTGGAGAACCTCAGGGTTCCATTTTCAGATGTCTGTTGTTTTTTAACAGCGTCATTTGGTCAAACAGAACAAACCTACAGATGTCCAACACAATAAAACCAATAACTGTCAATACCCTGCATGGATGATTTGATTAGAACTTCTACTTTCATGATTGTGGACAGATCAGCAAAATATCAAACTATTCAAAAACAAGTCTAGGTTGTATTTTCTGTTCTCCTTTGTGCTTTTTAAAGCAGGTTTTCACTCTGAAACATCTTGTTAAACCTGCTGTGGCGACAGAGTCTTACTGCTCACCAACACACTTAGTGCACTTTCAAGAAGAAAGAAACTCTTAAGAAGAGATTTGTTTCAACAAAAAATGTGTTAGGCGTGTGAATTATAGTATGCATGCAGGTGCAAATTGAAGCTGAAAACCCATTTCTGCTCTGTCATTTTGGGAATGCAGTGAAGTACAAACCAATCAGAGCCAAGCAGCTGAAAAAAAGCTTTTTTTTCTCTATTTCTTTTATTATTTTGTCAGTTAATTTGAATTTACTATCAGATTCTGTTTAGAACAAAATTATTTAACAGAGTACATGCTTCCACTGTAGTCTAATGTTATTTTAGTTAGCACCAGCTGCTAAATACTTTATTTATAGGCCAACCTTTATTGAGTACAAGTGTAACAACAAAACGTTGATGTCCAGTAGGTATAAATCTTTTGTCCTTAGCTTGACCAAAGAACTGCAAAATTAGGTGCAACGCCATTTCATCCAATAACATGAGTCAGTAACTTTGAAATTACAGAAGTGTGTCCAAAGATAGATAAATATGATCAAAAATAACATTTATGCAGTCAAATCCAATGATAAAATAACTATTTTTTGTTCATGAGTATCAAAGTCAATACAAGCAGTAAGGTATTAATCATGAAAATTTTTTTAAAACCCTGAGGGAGTTTAAAGGCGAGATGCCGTGACATGCCTCACAAAGCCTTGGTGCCTGCTAATGGCCCCCTGTTTGTAATGGCATCCGTATAGCACCGTTTGACGAGCCGCCAAAGGGGGTGTTCTGTTATTGCGGAGCCAATCACCCACTAAGTATTTGTTGGCTCCTATTTCCTTCCTGCTAATGTGTGAGCCTCCCTGGTGCCACAGCTAAATCGACTCTTTACGCCTGACTTGTCACCCCTGCAGCGACGCGCGGAGAATCCCAAAGATGCATCGACCAACACCGGTCCAACTCGCAAAGCCTCTGTTGCCGTGGATACGTCCACGGGCAGGGTGTGCGGTTGGGTGAGTTACGAGGCTTTCACCGCAGCCTAAATCACAGAATGCGGTGGCTTTTTGTGATTAGGATGATGAAGCTGACATGACCTTTTGGAAGGGCGTTGTGAGGCGGTGATTGCTCACTTTAATGTGTCTTTGGATCCACTGTGTGTGGGCTGAAAGTGTGAGTTCACAATCAGTGCATTACAAAAATAAATAAAAAAAAAAAAAAAAAAGGGAGGTCAAACTCAGGTAATAAAAAAGTAGAAAATATTTAAAAAAAAGTTTGGTTATATTTGGAAAATTTTACCTTAAAAAAACATGACTTTAGCCTTAGAATCTATTGAAAATTAACTAAGAAAAGACAAATTTCATTGTTTTTGTCAAACATTTACTCAAATATTAGGTGCTGCAATATTACAATGAAGGATTTTATGTAATTTATTCCATCCTCAGTTTTTCATCTCACTTTAAGAATCTAACACAGTTCAACATAAAAAAATATATATTTTTCCCATAATAAATGGTAAGGTTTAGAAAAAAAAGTAAGAAAGTATGAAATTTAGGAGTAAGAAATCAAACTTGTTGGATTTGGCATTAAATAAATTGAAGTTTTCAGATGAAATAATGAAATAAAGTCTTAGTAACTGAATATCTTTGATGAGCATGAGGAAACTGTGATACTTTCACACCTTCCTCAGCAAACAAAATAAACAGTAAATTTGTAATCTCACAGGCTGATGAATTCATATTGAAGGAAATATTAGTTTTAAGCTTCACTGCTAATTGCAACACTTGAAATATAAGTTCGCAACGACACTGAGGTACATAATTTTAATGAACATCTTGGGGTCTGCAGTAATATTTCCACAAAGGTTTATGAAAAGTTATTAAATTTGCAACACGTTGAGTTTTTTTTGACACAGTTCTTTAGTTTTTAATTGTTTCTTCTTCTAAATTACTTTTTGCCATTTTTCTAATAACTTTAGCATTTTGTGATATTTGTTTAGTTTACCCTAAAGTGGAAAAAAGTTGCTACAAATAAAACACCTCAAATGCTCAAAAATGAAGCTAACAGATATGCCTGCTGCATTGCATGCCTGTGTTTTAAACAAAGATCTTAAGTTCTCAGGTGTTGCTTAAAGTAGCAGATTGGGAGGACTGTCAGCTACTATAACACCAAATTTTAGTTAAATATCTGTATAAATTGACAAAGTTACTGTGTTGATTATGTCCATCAAATGATTACTTTCAGAGAGTTTCATCAAAACTCGTCCAGTGGTTCCTGAGTAATTTTGCTAACGTACTAAAAAGAACTCTCACATTATCTGTTTGCACACAGAGTTGGTCCTGGAATTGATTTTTGAATACTGCCACACCAAATTTTAGCTCAATATCTGTAAACCTGACTGCGTTATGAGCATTTTTGTGGTTGAAAGATAAAATTGGCCTGATTCCAAAGCCGTAGATGCATATTACAATCTGAGGGTTTTCCTAAAATTGGTCCAGTGGTTCATGAAATATAAAAGACGTTCACTGAACTTAAATATAAAAAGTGTTGTAAATATGCTGCACAAATGAGCAATAATTCCTACTATAAAAAGGCAAAAACAAATTCTACTTAAAATGAGTTTCTGGCTTCAAGACTGGCAATAGTTCTGCACTCATTCCTGCAATGATTAATTGCCCTTCCGGCAATATTTTTAGAGTGTCTCATAATAGAAGGTTAGCTTGTATAGATTTTTCTGAGCAGGTAGGGATGTCAAACTTTAGAGTCCACCTGAACAAAAAGGGAAAGGTGCCCTGCTGATAAGGATAAAAAGTCAAGCTATCAAAGTGAGCAGCAAATAAACACAGAAAGATGTGTTCTCAGGAGGTCCGCGAGGGAATGAGTAATATGTGAAAAGAAGTCGCAGGCTTAGAAAGCCCAGACATCCTCTGCCCTCCGTTATCGGTCCGCGCAGATGTGCCTCAGCCTTCTCTGCAGCGCTCCTATTCGCCACATCCATCACACAAGTGCACCTTGGGAGACTGAGACGGCGGCGCGAGTGCCAAACCCACCATCTGCCGTCGTTTAGAAATAAATGACGGGCCCCAAACCTAGTGGGAGCCTGTCTCGTTCCGTTGCCAGCATGGCTGCTGCGGTCCGCCCAGCCCTTCGCTTCTCCCTAAAAATCGATGTGAGAGACCCCTACCAGCCTCGCCGGTGTCTGTATCTCAGAGTGGATTTGGTTGGTGAAGCAGAGCCCTTTACTCAGGGGAGCAGGCAGGTGGAACGGCGCGGTGAAGCCAGCTGCCTCCCCGCTGATTACAGCCGCCAACATGAAGTGTTGGAGAACCCACACTCGAGCTGGATCTGGCTGCAAAACCCATCTGAAGATCCACTTTAGGATTTGATCAAGGGTTTATTGATCAATCGAATATCAAGCAGGGAGCTTTACGACACGTCTAATTTGGATCGCACATAATGAAAAGACCTGTCAACGGTAGAGTCCACAACAAAAACAAATGTGCAATTAGGAAGCTTTCCCAAGGCGGAGATTAGGGAAAATTAACCAAAGTAAATGGATAATCCAACTACTGTGTGGATGATAAATGAAGCCACAGGAATCGTAAAACCAACATGCAGACTCAACCCCCATCTGAGTGAAAAACTACATTAGCCTAAAAACGCAAAACTGCGTTCTCTGGCTGTCGTTAACCTCCTGTAGATGATTGTTACCTGCAGACAGGAAGACGAGGCGAAGCAGTACTTCACAGAGTTCTTCCCTGTGACAGCTAATAAAAGTTTGGCCCCAGAACTGAGAAGTGAGGTAGACTTTATTAATTTCATGGATTTGGAAATGAGCCGTGGTGATAAGGCTATCACTCTCTTATCTGGGGATGGTGGGGGCGTAATTAAGCCGATAGCCAAGCGATGATGAGGAGGAGAAAAAAAAAAGCCTTGGGGAGGATGTGAGGGTGGAAACTGCAGGGCTCGTTTACCAGAGGGATGATTAGATTGGCACTTAATTGCCACCTTTTCTATTTTTAGTGTGGGAGGTTTTTCTTACAAAGCCTTCCACCCACACTTTTCCCTCCCAGTTTTTTTTTTTTTTTTTGTGTGGTCAAGGTCAGATCGGAGGATGTTCGATTGTCCACCACGTCTGAGTGTCATGTTAGAGTGAATCCAAGCCCCCCCGGCTGTGTAGATATTGGGGAGATTGGGGTCAAGAGTAGGTGGATTGCAATGTAACGACACAAGATACCATCGAAGGTTTGTTAGAAATGGCAAAGTTTCATCTCTCGAACCTAACCAGAAGCCTTGAACTCTGGTAATTGTTTTGCAGAAATAAAAAACTGCCTCACCTATCTTTTTTCGTTTTTTTTAAACTCTTAGTGTCAGTTATACTTCAGAAAAAATCCTAACTGAAAACTTGAACATCTTCACAATCCTCAGAATCAAATAATAGACGTGTCAATTGGACCACACAGGTGGTACAGCTAAGGGATTTGGTATTCTCTGAATGGTGTTCAAGGGGTTTAAAATATGAAATATACTCAATCTCAACCAGGATATAGGATCTATATAAGTGAGTACTTGAAACGTGAAGCACTTCTCCAACAAATACTGTCAGCAGAGAGGGTTAGAAAGAATGGAAGAATGAATGATCACAATAGAACTACTCTTTTCCTAAATTAAATCAAAATTCACTATAAAACTTATTCAGAATTAAAATATTTGTTATTATTTTAATGACAATGCTCTGTAAAAGAAATAAATCTCCTAATATCCTACCTAGGTCTTACCATGGATACAATTGTTCCAAAGGCAGAAAATGTAGCATTTCTAAAGATAAACACTAAATCCAAGTTTTATTTGTTTTGTTTTGATGCCACCTGAAATGACTTTCCCTGTAATGTAAGGGTGGTTTTGGAGGAGATAGCAGCAAAAAATTCAGAAAAAGGGCAAAGACTTTTAGTCAGCAGCTAAGCTTTTACTAAAAAAAACTTCTTCTGACAAAATTAACTTTGTATTTCTGTTGATAAACTTTTTGTTTTGGCACATATTTTATATTAAAGTGTCTCGCTGATGTGCTTTTGCTGATAAATGTTGGATGACAGCGCAGCTCTTGGCTGAAAAAATATTTGTTTAATTATGTTACTTTAATGACGTGATTAATTATTTGATGCTTTTGATCTTCTCATAGGATAATTAAAGGAAAAAAAAAAAAAGAAACTGTTAATTTTCCAGCACCAACATGACTGAAGCCATCTCCAGAGGAGGTGTTACATTCATTAAAACAACTTTTATTTTTGGCCATGAGCAATTCCATGAGACTAACTTTTGTATGGAATGAGATTTTTGTAGGAATTATATGAAACTTTTCAAGGTTGACTTTGAATTACCCGTCAATGATTGCAAAGCAATCCTCAGTCAGAACTAATTGTGACCACTGAGTGAGACAGGTGTGAGAATATTCCTCTGGTGCCATGTGACACTTGGAGTAAACATCTCACCCGGTGGAAAAAGAGGGCTGCAAATCAGCAAAGCCTTCCCTGTGAAAAACCCTAATCCTCGCTCCTTCGACGGGGACGCAGAAGAATGGAGCGTTATCACCTCGACTGACACACTCTTGTGTTTTCTGCCTGCATCCTTAGGGGGTTTATCACTCCTGCATTTCATTCCATTATCCGGAGCGCACCGGGGCTGTCCTTGGAGCAAGGCAAACGAGACAACTTGTCAGGGTCGCAGAACAAAGAAAGGAGCATGTCGAGCAGCGGATTAGACATAGGCGAAGAAGTGAGGGGCTTCGGGGGGGAATCGAGGGAAAAGCGATGCAGAAATGTGAAGGATGTAAAAAATGTAACAAGGGAATAGTGTGGAGGAATGGAAACAAATAGAGGTACAACTCTTTCTTTCATAGCGGTAATGTCACCCCCCCCTCGTCTCGCAACCTCTCTTTATACCTGATGAAATTCCTGCTCTGAACTAACGTCATCCTGTCTTCAACTCCAGAATAATTGCATTTTGTAAATTAAAGGCCTAGCATTCCTTAAAGGCATCACTCACTGCTTTTCCAAGTATGTTGAGACTCTCAGTCTAAGCTGCAACCACAACAGGATTTAGTTTAATACTTGTAACCATACAGTGTTTTTAAAGTGGACATATTATACAAAAAATACTTTAGACCTTAAATACATTTTGCTGTGTACTTAGACTCTATAAGAGTGAATTTAGTCTCTCCTGGTGCTGCAAAGATGACTTTATATTCTGTTTGGGTCATATTTTTCAAACTTTCTCTATTTTCTGTGATGTTTTCTGAACTATTACGTCACAGTATTTGCAAGGGAACTGCTAAATAAGGTCCGGATTTACAAATTACAATTCCACTTTAAATAGACCCCAAATGAATGATTTAAAAGTGGGAAAAAAGGAATTTAAAAGCATATGTCTCCTTTAAGACATGTTGGTTGTGGCAGCCATCTTAGATTGCGTTGGCTCCAAAATGATAGATATGTTGCTGACAGAGTTGATTCCAAAATGTTAATGGTTAAATTTAGATATTGAGCAATCTGTTTGAAGGAAATTTTGTAACTGATCAACTCAATGTTAGATCCAGTTTTGTATTTTTATACTTTCTGATCATTGCAGCTCTAAGGTTTAAAAACAGAGAATGAGAGTTGGTGCGTCTTATTGATGTGTTCCAACAAAAGTTGGTTACGTTAACATCTGACATAAAAAGGTAAAACCTTCAGGGGTGTAACCAGGAAAAGACATATGATAAAAGGTGGAATCATCATTATATGGGCAGAAGTTGGAGAGTTGTTAGTGCTTGTGTGCAGTCTCTCCTTAGATTCACACTGGGACAGATTGGGCTGTTTTGTTTTGGTTTCAGATAAGACGAAGGTCATTTTACTCTGAGGCCTGCTGAGTGCTCCGTGTGCTGCTGATTGGAGTGAGACGAGAATAAAGCCTTTTTAGAAGAGATTCAACTGGTTTTCTGCTTTATTATTCAGACTTCCATTTATTGATCACAAATCCCCTTCATGTTAGTGCTTAGAAGAGTAGAGGATCAATCTCAGCTACTAAAACATATTTTGGGTCAATATTTAAGGTTGTTGGCTGTGGCAGCCATCTTAAATTTGTCATAATTACTCCATGTAGAAAAGGGATGTTTAATTTTTGTTGCTTTGAGAGAGGCCACAAGAGAAAGGCTTTTAGTATGCAGAGGAAATATAAGACATTTCGGTTAATCCGGTGGAAAATGTTGGTCGTTAACCATCATTTGTCTCCATTTTCAAGCCTCCAAGTTTTGCTGATATAATTTTGTGTTGAAACACCGCAGATTAGACCTCGCCATCTGTGTGCAACACAAACAGGTGACACATCAGCCCACATCCAAAAAGCTATAAGGGCTGAAGCGAGCGCACGAGGCAACCCCTAGATCCCACACTTCATTACATGTCCTGCCATCCCTGACTAGAGTAAATCGATGCAGAATAATAGCCAGCGCCCTCACCCCTCCGTCTTTCCCCTCTATCCACTCCTCTCTTCCCCACTATCCTCAGATCAACACCGTGCACCAGCATCCTCCCACCCCCTCCGTCCGTCCATCCCCTCCTTCCTCTCCATCTAAACTGTCTGGTCCCATCACTGCTGTGGGTCATTCTTTCGATCAGGCGAGGCGGCGGTAATGCTGCCATCATATATAACATGTCTGTTGTGATCACTGACAGCTTGGCCGCGCTGCATTGACAGTAACAAGGATAATAAGCTCATTTCACATGCGGTTCTGTGTTACTTCTCGTCTGTCTTGGCTGCTTCCTATAATTTAGGTCTGCCACATCTCAGGGGACGGCGTCGTATATTAGTCCACCGAGGATTGTCTCCGCGGTGTTTAAAATTCCATTTTGTTAAGGATGTCAAGTTCATATGTGAGCAGATAATTTGCCGCTGTTACACTTTGTAATGGCTGCATTACCTTCACTTAACAGACTGAACTGATGGAGCGGCATTGGAGGGAAACAAAGACGACTGGAACGGTCAAAGTTTTTTTGTTTTTTCCCCCCACAAGTCTTCAAACTAGCTCAGGAAATTATTTATTGTGGTTAATGGTCCGTTGCAAGCTCGTTGCATGCAATTAAAGCTAGGATCTCATGGTAAAAAGCGACAAAATGGGACTGTCATGGTTGCTTTATTTAAAGAGTTTTAAAAGTCTGATAGCTGTGATATTACAGCGAAGTTAAAAGTTTCAAAATAAAACATTATGAAGTTTGCTTTTCTTAAAGAAACAAGAACGTTTTAAACAAAGATCTTGTGTGATCTGGTATTGCCTTAAATATTTCTGTTGGGGATGACTCTCAGCTACTACCACACCAAATTTTAGCTCAAGATCTGCAGAACTGACTGAGTTTAAACCAGTCTAATGCTGTAGATGTGGATCTAATGACTTTCTGAGAATTTCATTAAAATCCATCCAGAGATATTTTGCTAACAGACAGACAAGCATAGGCAATTACATGATGTCCTGCCTTCTATGGTGATGGATGATCACAAACTTGACGCCTTTATCAGTAAGAGCAGAAAAGCAACATTTTTTCTTTTCATTTCCTGTCACACTAAATCTCCAAAAAGCCTGAATAATTCATAATTAAGACTCAAACAAGAACACCAGTTGTGAGTTGCAGAATATTCCTGGTGACTAAACAATGACAGTGGTTTGAAAGAAAGGAAGTATAAAAAAAAATCATGAAATATTCAGGGGGAGCTGTGATAAAGTGAGGCAGGAGCGATAGGAGGAAGACAGCTCGCTGAGAAAAATCAGAGATCAAAGGCTCGGAAACCTCCCCTGCAATATTTCACACGTTCAGGGAGCAAAACATTCCTGTGGCCTGGATCAAAAATCAATGTGCGCTGAATATAACGAATCTGCAGAATCTGGTGCTGCACACAACAGAGAACACAGCAGCCAACTTAAAAAAGTTAAAATAAAAAAGAAACGAAAGTGACAAGCTGGCAAATGTTTGAGAAACTGGGAGTAAATGTCAGCGTTGAATTATTAATTCCCTTTTCTCTGTAATAATTATGTTGCTGGAATCTAGTTTATTGAACAACTCAGACATGTTTACTCAAGTTTCTGCTCTTATTAAGTGTTTAAACATAGCAGTGAAATATTGAACATTTTATATGGATATAAATGTTACACAAATACTCTAAATGTGGCACCTCAACAATTACACTGAAAGGATTTGGCTTGGAGAGGCGTACTTTAAAAAGAAACTTTGGCACAGCACATGGGTCACTAAAATGTGGACTGCTGTCCTGGTCTGGACACAAACGCAGTCTTATGTGGACCCAGATTGGTTGGTTCTTTCTTATATTTGTGCACATTAACCCAAATTTATTAGAATTTCTTTTAGTCTGTGCAGCTTTTTCCACGTTTACAATAGTTTCTTTTAGGTGGCGCTATGGATCTTTGGTGGACCTTGCAGAGTTTTATTTGAAGACCACTGGGTTAGCATTTTATGCAGATCATTACAAGACAAGATAATATTAATGAATGTTATCTTTAATTTTAGGATATCAGCGCATCGGGACCTAGTGTTTAAAATACAACAATGTTAAACAACCTCAGTGGTGAGGTTCAAGATTCTTACTGTCTCCATAAAAAACTCTGTTTTACTCTTTTTACCTACAAAGTAGTCATAGGTGCAAAAAGTGTATAGAATAAGATTTTTAAAAAATATATTGACCTTAGATTGCATTAAACTTTTACAAGTTGACTTTAAAATACTCATCTCATTACAAAACAATGTTTCATTTCCTTTCTTTAGAAGACAGCTAAAATTAATAACCCCTAACAGGGTAATTAAATCTTTAAAATATGCAGTAGATCTAAATTAAAAGTTAAAAATAATAACAGGGTAGTTTTTTTTATTTAGTCCCACAGCAGTTGAAGAAACACCCATAAAAGGTGATAATTTGTAGTTTTGTCACATTTCCACTAGGTGTCACTAAAACTCACATGCTGCTCTTTTAAGTTTGTTGTTTAAATAAAGGCATACAGTAAAGTATGAATTAACACGAGGAATTATATATTTAACAAAAAAGTGTGAAACAACATAAAATATATCTTATATTCTAGGTTCTTCAAAGGAGCCACCTTTTGCTTTGATTACTGCTTCACACACTCTTGGCATTCTCTTGATGAGCTTCTAGAGGTAGTCACCTGAAATGGTTTTCCAACAGTCTTGAAGGAGTTCCCAGAGATGCTTAGCACTTGTTGGCCATTTTGCCTTCACGCTGCGGTCCAGCTCACCCCAAACCATCTCGATTGGGTTCAGGTCCGGTGACTGTTGAGGCCAGGTCATCTGGCGCAGCACCCCATCACTCTCCTTCTTGGTCCAATAGCTCTTACACAGCCTGGAGGTGTGTTTGGGGTCATTGTCCTGTTGAAAAATAAATGATGGTCCAACTAAATGC
>JARVJO010000180.1:6819182-6830977 GCA_031762555.1 Cynodonichthys magdalenae | reverse complement strand
AGTTTTGATGCCTTCAGTGTGAATCTACAACTTTCATAGTCATGAAAATAAAGAAAACTCTTTGAATGAGAAGGTGTTCAACTTTTGGTCTGTACTGTAAATACTCATTTAAATACAAATAGTAGGATTTAAAAACATTTGAAGTGATTTTTTTCTTAAAAATTGCAGTGAATTATCACATTTACTCACTTTTAGTTCTTTTCCTCCTTCACATATTTATAAACCACTTGTCGACCTCTCTGTGATCAACTAATTGGATCACAACTGTTAGAAAATGACACTCACGTAACAATACACCCACGTATGGATTTACAATACAAAGCGAAAAGGTTAAAGTTTTAATTAAAGCACCCACAGTCAAATATTTACTCACAGAGTCCCCCGGGTGCGCATGTCTTTACTTAAACCATCTGTTCACACTGAAAGCAGCTTGGGACATCACACTCGCTGCCTCTCTGCGTGGTGGAGCTGATTTTATCAACGAGCCAAGCGGCAATATGGTCTAAAAATAAATCTCTAAATTCTACAGTCAAGACAGATTTATTTATTTATTTTTTAAGCTTATCGCTTTGGAAAGAAACATTTTTCTTCGGCTAAAATTACTGAGCCTTTCTCCCCCAGCCTGCGTCTCGCTATCGTGCGATGAGCAGCTAAAACACGTATCTCACCTCATTTAGCAGCTGGAGATTGCAGCAAGAAAGATTTCCACAGCTGGCAGTTATCAGCCAACTCAAATCTGGTGTTATAAAGTAAAGTTGAGCAGAAACGGAGGAGAAACAGCCTGAAGTGCAGCAGATATGTGCAAAAAATAGCCAATCAGATAACCTTCGTAAAAGTAAATATGGAAGATTTGGAGCAAATTACAGCAATAAACATAGGATTATGTAAAACAATCCTGATTTATAATCCCCTTTAGTTGAAGGAGATGATGTCAGTTGTGTCTGTTAGCAGAATATCTCATATTAAGTGGACAAATCTTAATAAAATGCTAAAAAATAATCATTTTTAACTGATTAACTTTTGGAGTCAACCCAAAGCTAATCATCTTTGGGAAACACATATTACTATAACTATATCAAGTTTACAGAAATTGAGCTAAATCTTGGTGTGGTAGTAGCTGAGAGTCATACACAGTACATACACCAAGCACATCTTGTGACACCTGGTTATATCGCATAGGTATAACTAAATTATTTTTCCAATATAAGTTTATCTTAGTATAAAACTGATGAAAGACAGGAAGTGATACGCATTTTTAGGGCTTTTATTTTGTTAAAAACAACTCTTGTCTATTAAATTACAACAAACTCAAAACTTTAAGAGTTTTTTTTTTTTAAATCAGGTGATATGATGAGATCAGCCTTTGGAGCAACAGCCTCTTAAATGTCAAGAACAATCCACCTACCAGAATGAAAACTCATCATTTTTTTTAGATAAATTTCATCCCACAGCGTGCTGGAAATCAAATATTCATTATCCCCCCCACACCCCATAAGAGTAACCCGTGGATCAGTCACCCTGATGGTAACAAAGGGGATGTGATGAGACAGACGGAGGGTGAGGCAGAGCAAACACTGCGGCAGCAGCTGCTCTCTGCAGTCCCACCATTAAGACGAGGCGAAACCGTGCTACCAGAAGGAGGTAATGAATGTGCATTGATGGTTCGCCTCAACATCTGTGCACCCAACATACCGTCACCTTCTACAAACACCTTTAACAGCAATTCTTACAAAAGAAAAAAAAAACCAACTGTGTCTTGTTCGCTTTTTTCTTGTTGAGTTTCGGCAGCAGTGACGAAGTTTAAACAGACAGGTGAATGACTGGTGTGAGGACAAGCATCCCCCCCCCCACCCCACCCCGGCCCTCCACCCCCCTTACAACTTTCCTTTGGGGGGGCTTCTTATAAACCAACCATCTATCTCCATTATGCCCCCGAAATTGCTATTTGTCGCTTTGCGGGGAAGAAATAATCAATATGTCTTGTGGGGGCAGCGAGCGCATTAGAGGAAGCAAATTGATGTCTCTCGCCCCAGCGCTCCTCAGCCAGCACACTGCAGCACAGCTAATGGGAAGCCTCGCTGGCTGGCAGACAGGGAACCGGTGTGTTTGTGTGTGACTGTGTTTATGTGTGTGTATGAGTGAATGAATGAGCGAGTGGTCAGGCAATAGGGAATTTGTTCATGCAAAGTGAATGCCAGTGCTCTGTGTGTGTGTGTGTGTGTGTGTGTGTGTCTCCACTGCCGACAAGCCTTATCTCTTCCAGCCATCCGGTTTTAGGTCTTTGGGCTGTCAGAGGCAGATAGCCCTGTCACTACTGCAGCATCCCCTTTCCCCGAGAGCCTTGAAGGCTTCCTATCCGACTGACACTTCCAGAAAATCCCCCACCTGATAAGTGCACTGCAGATGGACATGACTCGCCCACTAGTCTGTCTCCTCTCCCCGGCTTTTATTTCATTACACTTCTCTATTTTTCTCAATCAAAAAGACAAAAACGGCACACTTTTCTTGATTTTTAAAGTCACTTTACGTTGCGAAAGGTGAGTGCAAATTGTTAAATCGGTCGTCACTTATGTTCCATTAAACATGACGATTTTGTTTTCCTGAATCTTTAATCAACAACAAAAGGAACTTCTTTTAGAATGAGATGGTTTTTTTTTGAGTTGAAGTTTGCTGGTTTGCACTGAAGGACAAACCTTTTCTTTCTATTTGGGTCTAAACTCTGTTTACACGCTGGGTAAACCAGGAAGCATTACATCAGGTTTATGTTATAATAATGTCATATAGCCTGTATTTATAAAGAATATTTCACTCTCATAATGTATTTGGTGTCTTTCTTCTTTATGCATTCAGCCTTTTCATCCTTTCTGCTCAAATTAAAAAGGCACATTAAAATGAATCAATTTCTCACTGAAGTTCAGGTCGAATCAATTCATCTAATCTAACAATGATTCATTCAAGTTATTTGTGGGTTTTTTTCTTTTCTTCTAGAATTTGATAGTTAAAATAAGAAATAACAATAATTAGAAAGTTTTATGTTAATTCCTTTTTGCGTTATTCATTTAATTTCATTAAAAAAGTTATAATAAAAGCTGTGGCACTTTACCAGGTTATGTAAAAAGTAGCATGTCTGCAAAGCTAAAACTGGGGCGTTGACATAAATCTTAGACCGCTCAATCTGCTTTTATGTGGATTAGCAGATTACCCACCAAGTGGAAGCTCCCTAATAGAACTCTTTTGTGATTGGTTGATTGCTGAGCTGCTAAAACCAGTTCAGTAGCAGTTCACTTTGGCAGATTCTCAGTTTTTGGCCAGTTTTAATGCAACTAAAACTGTGTCTTTACCAACGATCATAACCCTATAGTTCATAAAGGTAAAAAAATTTACTTCATTCCACAAAAAATACTTCATTATCTCATATTCAATGACCATTGCTAAAAGGTAAAGGCAGGCATCTCATTTTTTAAGAGATGCAACACCAACAATACTCAACACTAGTTTAAATCCCATAAAAAAGGTGATGAGTGATATGCATTTAATCAAAGAATGCTTGAAATGAAACCAGATTTGTTCTCTTCCTTTTTTTCACTATGACTACAGCAACAATGCTTTTTAAGCACGTCCAACTGTTGCTCGTCTTTCTCACTGAAGGTTATTTAGGAGCTAAAAGAAATGTGAAAGGGTAAAAAATAGATTCAAGTGGTATGCCTGTGCCCTAAAGGTCCGTGCAAAAAGCGAAAGCACCGAGCTGACAGCGTTGGAGGGAAGTGACAGAAAAACATTGCTGTCACCGCATTTTAATATGACAAATAAATATGTAAATAGTGTGACTGAAACTGTGAAACCCAGTGAATAAATTTATCTTTCTGGCATTGCGTCCCTCACAATCACCTACACACAAACACACATGCAGAAAATCAATCTCTGGCTGTGCCATTGGAGTGCTCGGATGGCTTTGTGTCTCATCTTAGACGCAGGACAAGTGTGTTGGATGGGGAGGGGGGCGGGGCTCGTCACAACAGGATTCCAGATTATCCATTTATTTGCTGCAGAGGGCATTCGGGGGCCTGTCAGTCCTCATTTACTCGGGCAGCTCTTGCACAGAATTGGAGCTGTAACCATAAACACACATGTGGTGCTCTTTTACCTCAGGCATACGCAGGGAAAAGACTTTTTAAAAGTGACGATCTGTGTGACTTCTTCAGCAAAACTATGTTATAGCTTCACAACAAGGCTGAAAGAATAAAGCTACTATGACGCAAAATCCCAAAAAGTTGTAACGTTGTATAAAATGTTAGTAAATTACCTATTAAACGTGACTAATTAAGTCTAAAAAAAAGAGGTTTTTAGAGAGGCTGAAACTCTTAGAAGTAAATATGGGCCGAGAACAGCCTCTCATCAGTGCACCACTCTGCCTCTCTGATGGTATAGGGGTGTTTTAATGCCTCCAACAGCTCACAGCTGTTTTACAAAATGCCATTCAACACAAGCAGCTCATTTTGTTGTTGCAGCCCTGGTAGTATTGAATAAAACTGAAGCGTTTTATTGCAATAAAGGAACAAGCAACACGGTGTCGCAGCAATATGACTTATTGATGGAACTGTATTGGCTGGTGCAGAACTGTGTTGCTAAAAGGTAAGAAATACAGCAAGCAAGATTGGTTTCTTTTAGCTAGTTGACAACGTGATCAATAAACACAATAATAAAGACTAGACTTGATATTTTTAGAAATAATAATTTCACCAGACGAGAAGCAGCTACTTTCTCCTTTGTTGCAACAGTTTATTCTCTAAGTGTTGTGATGTTGTTTTTGTTTCACTTCTAAGGCCTCACCTGTCAGTCACACTGAGCCTCACTATTCTGTTGTTTTTTATCTTTGAATTTTGTTTTGATGCTGTGAGGAGATTCCTTTGGTTTTGCCTGGGTTTCCTTCAGCTCAAAGACACGCTGGTTACCTAACCTCAAAGCTTGTGTTTGGGGCTATAACTGTGAAAAGGCTTAATTACAGGAAAGAGTTATTATAGTCATATTTTGGACATTCTAATTATTATTTTGTTAATGACGAGCACAAAAACTGCAACTGAGGCAACAAAACTGAACCCAGTTTTTCTGACTATTCTAAAAGTCTATTGTGCAATAAATTACTGATTTTTTTCTAAAAGAGCATCTCCTCACAGTACAATGTCTTTATTGCAAATTATCCCTCCTCTTCCTAATGTCTTCTCATTATCTTTTAACCATCTGTTGTAACTCAGAACACACCCCTCACCAAACAGATTTCCCTCTAATTAGATCATATGTTTTAAATATTGTATATTTTTTATAGAAATTGGTTCATATAGTGCTGCAATTTTGGTCCAATTAAATTAGGCAAAAAAAATTAGTCAGGTCGTTCTTATTTACCATGTTGGTTTCACGGATTGATGGTGTGTTATTAGAAAAACTCAAAAGGCATCAAGAAATCTGAATTACTTTTAGCTTTCTTGGAAGGAATGCATATCAGCCTCTGCCTTTTATGTCTCAGTTGTAATCTAAAAGGAGTTTATGATGAAAAGAAGGGAGCTGTAGCCATTTTGTTTAAAAGTCAAAAAACGCTGTAATGCATAAGCTCAAAAAATCTGCTTAGTGGTTCAACAGACGTTTTGCAAAAACAGGACAAACTGGCAAAAATAACACAAGATGTATGAAAACAGGCATGCTGACAAAAACAAGAAGCATATTAAGACTCATTATTAGTACTGAGATGTATGATTACTGAGTGTCAACAAGTGTGCTGCACTGTGGACATCTAGAGATAAACAGGCTACAAAATTAACTAATAAAAAACACTAAAACTAAAGCCCCTCAAACCACTTTATAACATTTTAGTATGAACTGGAGGCTGTAATCTATTATACACCTGGCCTCTTTCCTGCTATGAAATTCAAAAATTGTTCATTCTATTACAGCGAGTTTACCATTTGTTAAATACACCCAATTAGATCTGATTGAGATCATAAACACGTGTTTGTATCGTAATGTGCAACAGAACAGCAAGAGGAAAAATGCTAAAGTGGTACGAGGGGTTTTGCTACGAAAGGGGTCTGCAACCTGCAGCCCTGGGGCCACATGTGGCTCTTTGGTCCCTCTGCAGTGGCCAAACATAACAAAATAGTTTTTGTTTGTTCATTTTTTACACTCACTACAAAAATAAATTTGTATGCAAATATGTGATTAATACTACTAATACAAAAAGTAAAACATGCTCATGCTAGCCTGTTTACTTAAATAATTCAACTTCTTTCTGTGATCTGTCTCTCAAATCCATCAGAATTACCTTTAAAGAATTTGAAGACTACATAATAATAAGAATTAGAAAAAAGAATATACCTGAATAGTTCAGCTGTAGTAGTTTTTCTGAAATTCGGTATAAACTATATACAATATTTTTCTTTTTTACATGAATACGGTCTTTCCATTTGTCCTGCTGTGTAAAAATAATAATAAATAATAAAATTCACAATATATTTTTTAGTTTTATAATGTCATCTCCACTGGCCATAAAAGTTACCAAAAAGGCCTCGAAAAGCCCGACGGACCACCAGTTGATAATCACAGTTGTGGCTTTTTTTGCGGCTCTGGACACATTTTATTAGTGAGTCAAGGAGCAGAAATGACTCAGACCCCTGTGCTTCGAGGAGAGTTGGTGAAAGATGTTTTCCTGGCACTGAAATTGTGGAGTTGCCAACATAATTGGATCACAGTTTGCTTTATTCATCAAACATTTCTCATATTTTACCACGTTTGTGTCAGATACAGCATTAGCACTGAGCAGAAAATGTTAGTCACAATTTGTAATGTGGCAGACATCAAGCTGCTAATAAGTTTTTCATTATTGACTGTAGGAAAATCAAAAGGTGGGTGATAATGTTTTTGACTATGTCTGTGTGCAATACACAATACAATGTGTGCATGTGTTTGCAAAAAATCTCAAAAACTACTGAATGGATTCTAATAAAACTTAAAGTAATCACTGAACATCTAAGCTAATTAACTTGTCACTAAATTCAAGATGGCCGCCAGAGCTAACCAACCTCAGCTAACACAAAAATGGCTTACAGATCGCTTTAGATATTGTGTCAGATCAAGAAAACAAAAGAACAATTTGACTAAAACAGACTCAAAATTCAGTCATAAATTTAGAATTCTGGCACGCAAGGAAGCGGTGATAAGCATTCCTGCAAAACAAGCTGCGCCCTTAGTTCTAAAATTAATGCACAAAGAGAATGGGGAAAAAAAAGCAACACATAAAAGTATAAAATGGCTGTTTGCAGTGTGGACTACACTGTGCTGCAGCTCTAAGTTGTTAAAAATCCTCAACAGGAAGCAAATATTTCCACTTTGTTCCTGTACAGGTGAGGGAAGAGAGATGTGTTTATGTGAGAGAAAAAAGAATGGCTCACAAGAAAAGGAAAAAAAAACAAAAAAAGAAAAGCCAACTTTTCGGGACTTTCTTCACTGAATTCATGAACAAAGATGAGAGGGGGGAAAAAAAGTTTGAGAATGAAAAATGTGTCATGATGGGCCACGGGGGGGGGGCTTCTTACAATAAATTGGGCGAGTTTTGTTTTGACAGCTTGTGAATCAGTGCCTATTGGCTGTTATTTTTTTTTTTTTGGCAGGTTTTTCCTCAAACCTTTGTTTTATTTTCAGGCACTAATTTTTAAATGATAGAAAATTGTGAAATTAAAAGGCTTATCATTCCTAACATCACTGCTTTTCATGGCAGAGTTTTAGCATAAGATCATAATTATATGATGTGTTGACCATTTTGGTCCAAACTTTAGCTCCTAATCTGTTAAACCGACTGAGTTGTGATCATTTTTCGTGTTGGCTAAAAGTAGCATTTTGAAATCAGGTTGACTCTACGTGTCCCATTTGTGTCTCTACAACTAAATAATTTCTGAACCCAGGCACAGCAACATGAGCAAAAACATTATCACCCATCGCCAAAATATAATTCATAAGCTAACAACCACAGATTTGCCTGATGCTGTTTACAACTGTTCAAAGAAGAGAACAAATTTATGTATTGTTTTTCAGTCAGACTGGATAAATAACCAAAAAAATGGGAGTATATTCTTTGGAAACCTGAAGAAATCTCACACCAGTCAGCCTAATATTTGTTGTTTTGCTCATCTCATTTTCTGGAGAGTACAAAGCGTGGACCCGTAGAGCCACAATAACCACATTACCAGGAATGCCGGTGGTTGAAATTACCATTTAAATGTGTTATGATCCATGTGTGAAAATTAATGAATGAGAGTTTTATCAGTTCACAATCAAATCAACAACAAATTGTTCTACGCTGGGTTTAGATTCGCAGGTAAGAGAAACCCCCAAAATTGATCTGATTTTCTTTATTCGCCTGCAAAATCTCCACATAGTTCCACCTTGTAGCGCATTATTGTCGGAGAAATGATTCCACTTGCAGCTGCATGTGACAAACAGAACATTTGTGCCGCGCTGCAGGTTAATTCGCGGCTTTGATGGATGCTGAATCGAGGCTGCGCTGCGAGCGCAAGACGAAAGCGTGGCAATTAGAAAAGCCCTGCGTGTGAGAGAGAGTTGGCTGCTGCACGCACCGCTGGGCATAAATGAGTCTCGCAGCCCGGGCAACGCAGGCAGAGCTTTAACACAACGCCACAGACACGCCTAAGACTCCCATTGTGCCTCGCGTTAATCCATTTCCATCCTAACAAGCTGCTGCCTTCGAACCCAACCATCCAACCACGAGTCTGCCCACCGTCTGCTGAGCTTGGTTCAGCTCCAGAGTTCTGATTTCCAGCAGCCATTTTAAGCTCTGCGACAACCTTCCTCATCTGGGCTCAGAAAAAGATGCTGTTTTCATATTTAATTGTTACTGATGGGTGGCAGTTGAGTTTTTTTTTTTTTTTTTTTTTTATTTGACTGTAAATTTAATTTGTGAATTTTGACTCAGCATTTACTCTTTTGTTTTACTGTTTAGATGTTTTGTAATCTAACCAATTCTGCCTACTGTGTGTTTTTTTTTAATCCATTCTAATATTAAGAACAGCTCAGCCAGGAGATGGGTGCTACAACTTTTGGGTTTTTAAATAAAACAACTACATTTTGAAAAGTATAACTTGCAGACATTTCACTACAGAAATGCTATAATTTCCTTTAAAAACCTTCTTTGAAATCTTATTCAGCATAATTGGTCTATTTTTGTCTTTAAATGCTAGTTTTACTTTGTAGTTTTAAATCTATCAGTTATATTTTATGTACCACATTTGCCTTTCATCCTTTAGCTAGTGTTTTGCGACTTTGAGCTAGCCCTTTGCTACTTCTGAATTTTAGCTACTTTTGGCTTTTAGCTTGTGTTTACAGACTAGTGTGTAACATTTTGCTCATTTGAGATGGTCTTTCACATTAAAAACATACTAGCTTATAGCCAGCATTTTGCCATTTTTAGCTTTTAGCTACCTTTTGCTAATTTTAACTTCTGAGGCTGTGTCTCAATTCAGGGGCTGCATCCTCCTGAGTGCACATTTGTCTGACTCAATCACTTGCATCACTGCCCCGTGAAGGAAGGAAGTCCTAAATTGTCGGCTTACTTCTCATGCGGCCGACAAATGTGTCCCACATCCTGAAAATGAAGGCTGCATCTACGTATCCTTCCCTGACGAGGACATCCCAGCATTCATAGAGACATGAGCAAACTAACCAGGAAAACGAAGATGGCGGAGGCTTTATTTTTTTACCAAGTAGTTTGGAAATTCATCATGAACCAAATAATGTGTTCTTAAATTTAAGTTTAGTAACTCAGCTGATGAATTTTTTTGCTGCAATGAGATGTTAAAGAAAATGCAATTACAAGCACAGATAACTTATTAATGTTATGTATTTATTTAATTACGTGTAATGTTTTGTGAAATTGAAAAGATGTGTGAAACATGTCCCAATGCATTTTAAGTCTGATATAAAACCAATCACCATGGTAACGAGGTAGCACATGGTCATGCAAACAAAGGCTAGACCGTCTCATTTCACAGCCGTTTTATGGAGCCACACTGTGACCTCCGTGGGCCGGGGTCTAGGTGGGCCACAGCTCCTGAACTGAGACATAACCTGATTATTGTTTGCAGAGTTGTCAAGTAGTTATTTATACTTTACTGGAGTCATTATTTTTCAGCCTACTTTTTACTTCTACTTCTTACATTTTTATACAATTATTTGTACTTTCTACTCCTTACTTTTTAAAAATGCAAAAAAGTATTTCTGTTCTATTTCACTTTGACTTGTTTTCATTCTGCCCCGTCATCATACTGAATATGAGGTGGCACTGTGGCTCAGTTCATAGAGAGGTTGCCTCTGAGCAAGAGGGTCATTGGATCGAATCCTGGCCCGAGGACCTTTCTGAGTAGAGTTTGCATGTTCTCTCTTAGACCATGGGCTAGGGTGAGTCACCTGCACCCCTCACTACTGAACTTCTCTGGTATTTTCATGTACCCTAGGGTCCACTCTTTCAGAAAGTGCATGTTAATAGAAAAAAGTTGTGTCTTACTGCCCCCCAGGGACCCCTTTTTGACCACACCCCTTTCCATTGTGACCATCAAAATTAGGGGTACAGGAACCTTAACTGACAATAACTTTACTATAAACCAACCAAATTTTATAAACAAGGTATTAGCAGATTCGTATTGATTAGCTCTTTGATTCAAATGACATTTCATTAACAAATATACAAACAATGATATCATCGGGGTGTCAAAAGGTCACAATCCCAACAGAAGATGAAAAATTTTATATTTTATCTGAGTTTACCACAAAGATCCTAAATATTCAAGATAGATCCACTTATTCAGAAAAAAGCTTGTTAACAATGCACTAGACCAGTGGTTCCCAACCTCAGGGGGTGGGCCCAAATTTTTCAACATTATATAAGCCTTTATTTTACCATGTAAGCCAGTTGAGAATTAACCCTCATTTACATTGATGACCTGGTCAATATTTAATACATTATAGTCATTATGGTCTTGAGAACAAGGCTTTTTTGGGAGGTGGTTGTTCTCTATAGATCCATGTGGCAAGGCCTAAGCTTTGGTCCTTAATAGTTTTTTCCCATTACTTTTACTTTTATACTTTAAGTAGTTTTACAACAAGTACTTTTATACTTTTACTTGAGTAAAAAGCTTGAGTCGATACTTCTACTTTTAAAAAATGTATTTTTAAAAACCTTAGTATCTATACTTTATTTGAGTAATGAATGTGAATACTTTTGACACCCCTGAATGTTTGGCTTCTTTGTTTTACCTAGTAACTTTTAGCTTTTACACCTTAGTTTCTGTATCTTCATCAAAGTTATTCAGCACTCAGGAGTTACAGATTTTTTGTTATTTTTACGTCACATATATAGTAAATCTTAAGGCTGGCTGTAAAAAAAAAGCATCAATACTACTAACCAACCGTGCTAAAAAGCCTGTCCTCTGCTTCACCTTTAGTTTTCTATGTTTGGATTACTTCTGCAGCTTCCTGATATTCACAGTTTTTTCTCTTCAAGCTCCAAAGACTCATTTATTTCTCAGACAGAGGAATAAACATAAAGCAAAAATAGGCACCTTTAGTTCTGTACTAATAAAGCAGCACTACACCTCTGAGAAATCAACACCGCATTTTCTCCATTGAGCTGAAAATTGTGGAGGACTTTGAGAGCACTATTCCTTGTTATTCCAGATTGTCGCCTCGGGGGAACAGAGCTCCGCGGGGGGGGGGGGGGGGGGGGGGGGGGGGGGGGG
>JARVJO010000180.1:6767475-6819082 GCA_031762555.1 Cynodonichthys magdalenae | reverse complement strand
ATTGATTTAATAATTATTACTAGTTGTTAATTTCTGAAATTGATTTATTATTATTTGTTAAATTTGTTAATTGTCTGGAATTGTCTGAAATAAATTTCATTCATTCATTCATTCATTCATTCATTCATTCATTCATTCATTCACAAAGTGTCATTTAGACAGATGAAATGATGAAAACAAAATCAAATACAAGGAAGCTGTGCTTTTAATTGCATTTTATGCGCTATTAATTATTTCTTTGTGCAATCTGGTGTCTTTTTTTACCTAAATGAGCTCCTGATAGTTCTCTGCACACACAAACAGAGAAAATGAGTCATTATGGTACAATATAAACATCAGTAAAAAGGTTTTAGAGTTACTTGTAGCCTGAATATTTGTTAGCGACTCTTCAATCTAAGAATGCCCCGAAAGTTTGTATTTTTGATCATATTGTCACAAAAAGAAACTCCAATCAGTGACAGATTTTTATGAACAAAATGGGGATTTCGGAGAACACTTGTCGTAAACAGATAGCAGAGCATTAATGGTTTTTCTCCAACATATTGTCGCCTGAAACGCCACAGCTGTTTGCGGCTCTCTGAGCCCCTCTGTGTCAGTCTGTTCAAAGGAACTGCTTCTTGGCACAAACGCAGACACAATAAATATGAACAGAATAAACTCCAGACAATAAAAAGGCAGCACATCAATAACTGCTCGGCTTGGCTTAGCAGGGGGGCTTATTGGTTTAATTCTGAAAATACACAAAGATGGGAGACTACATTAGAGCAAACAACTGAAGGGAGGGGGGTGTTTGTGTGCTGAAAATCCAATCTACCACATTTTCCAACACGTACAGCAGGCTTAGAGCAAATATTAACAATGCATCTATTGGAGGGCAATCTGGCCGTCGCCATATTGTTGTTGTTTTTTTTTTTTTGCACACAAAAGTCAGTAAACAGAGCCGAGCAGACGCCGAGTGTTGCCTCTGTTGTTGTGCTGCTCCAGGAGAGGTTGTTCTGGTAATGAGCAGCAAGTTCAACGGCTTTAGTCGTCGATGCTGCCGTGCCTCAGCTGCCCCAACGCTGGAACAAAGGCAACGTGTCTGATGTTTCAGCGTTGAGGCATTTTAATAAAAAAAAAATAAATAGAAAATCTGACCACACGAGGAGAACTGAACCAAAAGTTTTATCAGAGAAAAAGCATTATTTTGAGGCTTTATCTTCCATTTCAAGTTTCTTATTTAATATTAGATATTAGAACAATGTCAATGGTATTATGGGTGTGGTCCTTCAGACACAACAACCATCTAACACATTTATAAGTCTTACTAATCTTCCTGACCTATTAGAATATCATGTACAAACAGGGACATCGAGGTAAAGTTGTCTGTGTTCTCGCTCCGTCGAGCACACGACTTTCCCTCAGTGATAATATGAGGCCTCTATCTTAGGTGGGAGCACCAACGTCCATTAGATCCATAAATCAAGTTAGCTGAGAGATTTTTGTGGGGAGGCGGGGGTCCCGGCACAAGCTCAGGGTTGTAAATCTCATTACCTGAGTCTGCTGTCGGCCCCCCGCCGCATCATCCTGTCCTCAATCTCTCCCATTATCAGCTGACCTTGACCGCCAACGCAGACACTTACACTCAATCAGGGCCGCACGGTGAGAGTGTGTGTGTGTGTGTGTGTCTTCCATTTCTCTATCTTGATATTTGGAGCCCTGTTCAACTAACACGTTGCAATTAGCTTGGTTTAAACTAGCTGGTCTGCTCATCAATTTTGTAGGAGATTTACATTTTTTAATATTTTGTCTGTAATGTGAAAAAAAGGTGTTTTTGTGCCATATGACTGTCGGTGAATTAGTGAAAATGAAGTTTAAAGGATGTGCTATCATATAGCTATCAATAATTAGTACATTATTATCTGTGACATCAGTCATAAAGCACAGAAAATGGAGAAAGGGGCTAAATTCAACGAGGCTTTCTGAACTGACCACCATATTTCTACATGAATGTATGTGTGCTGAGCAAAGACTGATAAGAAGAGACTGCTGACTTTATCAGTTTACCAAAAGTTGAGTCAAATTTTGGACTTACTAGATGCCATTGCTCATTTTTGCACAAAAGATTTTTAAAAGCCTAAAAACCTATAAAAATAGGTCCCTTTTTGGCTAGATGTTAGCCTACCTTAGAGTACAACTTTTGCTTTTTTCTTCATATTTGTGCTCTGTGACTTGAGGTCATGGCTAATAACTTCAAAAGTGTCCAAACTATCCCTTAAAAGCAACAGTGACCAATCCTTGTTTTCAAGAGCCACTGTTGTAGCTGCTCCAACACGCTTCATTCAATGGCTGAATTAACTCTTCAGTGGGTTTCCAATTTCTGTACAATCCTTTGAATCCCCAGTATATTCAGATTAGGTTTGTTGAATCAAACATCTGAAACTTGCAGGACTCGACCAGGATTGGACACAACAGCTTTAAGACGTTCACAAAATAAAATAAAACAAGCCTCTTCATCCTCAAAAGATGAACTTGGTCAGTGTATTTTTTATTTGAAATGACAGCTTAGTTTTGAAAAAGTTTCTGAAAGGTTTTAGGCTATACTCCATAAGCAACAGGGAGAGATGGAGCACGTCATCCAACTTGCACATATTTGACAGGATTATTTGTTTTTGGCAGCCAAAGCAATAAATTTGGTCAAACTTTGAGAAGCAACAATAAAGTGCAGTCAGGTCACACGAGGTGGAATGTCTTTTGCTGTGTAAATCAAGCCTGTAGCTGTGCTTTCGGTTCCTGCCTGGCTGTGATCTCCTACTGAGCTCATAGCAGCACCAGTGAAACAGACATAATGAATGCTGGACTTCCAGACAGCGCCTGCCACTGACTGAAGTCTCCTTATTTCTTAGGCTGTTTGTTGTCAGTTTCTTCCCTTGTTTGTTTTCCTCAATTTCTCGCAATTTATTTCCCTGTAAATCTCAAATTCTTGAACCAGAGACACAGACTACTCCAAATGACATGTTCGTGCTGTTTAGGTCCAGATAATTGCATTAATCACTCCGACTAAATTGTCCGTCAACCAGTTATGGTGCTTCAAAGAATTTTGAAATAATTCAACCGTCAACACATAAAATATCATTATGCGAGAATGAATAAAATTAAATTCTTTTTTGTAACAAAACTACAGTGGTTCCCTTCTGTAGCTTTCTCTTTCTTTCACTATTTCTTCAGCCCTCTTTTTGCTGCTTGCGATGCATCTTAATGGGTTTTTATGCCTGAAGCAGATTCAAGGCCGGAGTGAGAATTTTCTGAACTGCGGTGCGTGTATCTGCCACGGCTCAATAATAACTCATATCCTACAACACTCTTGGCTATCACACGCCCCCCCTCACCACCACCACCCCAACAAACCCATCACTGTTCCACCTCTGTGCCTTTGGGGTAAGCAAGTTCACCGTGAATAATTTCACCACAGTAGCACACAGCAAGCTTGCCCAGAGGAGGATCCTGAAAAGTACATTATGTCTACCCCGGGGCTCAATTCACAGGATGGTGACAGCTTCAGTCATGTTTGATAGGTGAGGATGTGCACTGCAGCAATCACCAGTAAATCCATGTGTGCCACTCTACAATAAAAGGATATGACTCGGGGCGAAAGAGTTGCTGTGTTTCTACTTCCACTAATAAGTACAGGGAGTCAGAAATCACCAGTAACTCGACTGGACTTTCTAACTACAGCTGACTGATCATGTCTTCTACGGATGAATGATGTTAGGAAAATCCATATTTTCATCACGCCTCTATTTTTCACAATGCTAAAACGCTTTTTGTACTCAAGTATTATAATTGCAATTACATAAATTAGCTGTGGGTGTTTATGGGACCCGTGATAATCAAATATTGTCTATTACTGGCATACAGTTTCCATTATACATCTATCCATCTATTATCTTATCTGTAATCAGGTCATGAAGGTTCATAAAGGGAAACCCAGACATCCCTCGCCAGCTCTTCCTGTGGGATCCCAAGGCATTTCCAGGCCAGAGAGAATACATAATCCCTCCAGCAAGTTCTGGGTCTGGCCCAGGGTCTCCATGTGAGCAGCTGAGCTACTCGCCTTTTTAAAACGCTAGACCAATTTAGCTGCTAAATCTCGTCCTGTTGGTCATGATATAGATCTTATGACCACAGGTGAGGGTTGGAATAAAGACTAACCTGTCAATAAAAACATTTGGCCTTTTGGCTCAAAGGCTGGAGCAAAGCCCTCATTACTGTAGAAGAAGCCCCAAGCCGTCCATCCAGCTCCATCCTACTATCACTCATGAACAAGACTTCTAGAGCTCCTTCACTTGAGGAAGACCCATTCACAACCCAGAGGGAGCTTTGTCTAGTTGAGACCCATGGCTTCAGAGTTAGAGGACCCGATTCTCGTGATAACCTCCTCACGCCTGACCCCCCTAATGCATGCTGAAGATCATGGCCTGTAGGCACAAAAAAAGCAAGAGTTGGAGGGACTGGAGAGCCCTTAAAAGCGTCCCTGGCACCTTATACTCCTGCAGAATCCTCCAACAGAATGCCTCAGAGTACATGAAAGTAAACCGTCTCCAAATCCACCAGGACAGTCAAACTCCTGTGAACCCCTTACCAGTCCTGCAAGGTCCACTGTTGCATGTCCTGGATGAAAGCCACACTGCTGCTCTTAGATTCGAGGTTTGAGACTTCCCTGTGGAGATTGAGAAGTATAATCCCTCAATAATTAAAACACCCTACGGTCCTCATGTTTAAAGATAGGAGCCATCACCTCACAACTCAGCAGGTATTATCCTGGTCCTCTGGACACTAATGTCAATATACTGTGCAGCCATTTATTCTCACATTCCAGCAGAACTGTAGTTCTTTGTGCAATTGCAAAAAAATGTTTTTAGTAATTAAAGCTAACAATCAAGCAAGATGATTAAAAAACTTCATCTTCAAAGATGATTTTTTTGAAGCAACATGAACACAGTCCTAATATCTCTGAACATCTGAACAGGCCCGTTTGGAGCTCTCATGGTCTAAAATCTCTGAATTGGTAAAATTACAAAGATGCTGCAGCACATTTGAGCAGAGAAAGTTTCTTTGCTTTGAACTGTTTGAGCAAAGTGTCACTCGAAAATAGGTTTTGAAAAACAAAACTAATTAGAGCACATCATACGGAAGCTCTGAAACTTATGGCAGCACTAAACTGTAGATTTAGAAAACTAAATAAGATGAAAAAAGCTGCATTTTACTACTTTTTTTTTTTTTACTGGTTTCTTGAACTTATGCAAATGCACCTCAGAGATTTGAGGCAATTTTAAATGTTTGAATAAATGCGTAAATGTCCAGAATTACAAACCATAGTAAACGTGATCATAAGTTTGTTATATTTGTGCCTTTTTATGACCCAGTGACCATTAAAAATAGTCGTGTAGCTCTTCAGTTTGTTCTACAAACTAACTATTTAAAAGGTAAGTGGGGTTAAAAGTCAGCTCAGTGATAAAAAATTAGATAATCTTCTTTTTTTCTTTTTCTTTTTGTGACTTTCTGTCTCACACAAACACATACTACAAGTGTCCTTTTCCGCTCTGACTCATTCTTAGGTCAACCTCCCGGCACCTCGTCACTGTATTGTTTTTCCTGTATCTGCTCCATCAGAGAGTAGCAGGCCTCATTAGCGTTTGGGGCTCCTGTAGTGTCCCCGGGCCCCGTAACCCACCCAACCGACCTCCAGCAGCCCCCGTGGGCTCCGAGCCACAAACACAACAAATCACTGAAACAAAAAATCCCTAATGCCTGAATCTTTACACTTCAAAAACACAATTATGCTAATGCCAGGAATCATTTGCCATTCCAGCTCTGATTTAATGCGGCCTTTTAGTGGAGAAAGCTAATTAGAGGCTTTAATTAACATGTGCGATACAAACTGGAGAGAAGTGCGAAGGAGCCTGTCGATCACGGAGGAGCTCGGTGAGGGCGATGAAACAGGGGAAGAGCAAAAACGGGAAGTCTGAAAGCAATGCAAATGAGGCTGGGGAGCGCCACAGGAAGGCGTGGATCTCTGCTGCAACAACGGTTTCTGTAAATATCACCGTGACCCGTAGACGGAGTAGAGTCATCTCATTAACACAGATTGGAAGGTGTCACCGGAGCTCGGCCGCAAGGGTCGGTGCTGACGCAATGCAACCTGAGCTTAGCAAGGGTACCATCATTAAAAACCCCAATAAAGTGCAGGATTTAAGTCGTTTCCCTCCACTCACATCAACCTTTCCTGTACAACCACATCAAGGAGGACTAATATATCAGCCTTCTGTGTGAGGCATGTTCCACACGATCACTGCATATATTCTTTACAGTCTTTTTTTAATGTTTATGCAAATTCAACAGTAACTTGTAGACAGGATTGAACTCATTAACACTGAACTCTGCAGCTTGGATTTTCTCAGCAGTATCGTTTTCCCTTAAAAAATAATTACAGACCGAGCTGCAGAAAATAGAAAAGTAAAATGGATGATATGAGCTGAAAATAGGGAAAAAGCCAGGGGAAATAAGGCTATTAACGTCTGAGCTTTTATTCTTTTTTTTTTCTCCCACCTATTTGAAGTGTTTTTCTGCACAGGCAATACATTTTAATAACTGAGATTAAGATATTTCAGGACTCTTGTCATTTTTCCTCTCTCATTTTACTCATAGAATGTTTAAAGTTTAAATTAAATGATTCTTTTTTTTTATTATTATTTCCGGAGGAAGTTTCATTAAAATCCATTAAGCTGCTGTGTAGGTTGAAATTTTAATACTTGACGTATGGAACAAAAGATTTGCTGACACCGTTTCCTCTATTTCCCCTGGAAATGGTCTCGCAGTTTCTTAGCATTTTTTATTTTTACAGTAGCATTCCTGGTCTGTGTCAATTTCCTTTCACTTTATTGCTTGCAGATTTAATCAAGTAGCTTTCTGGATTTAGTTTTGTTTAAGCAACAATCCTCATTACGTTTGATATTTTGCAATGATTTATGTAGTTAGGGATGCAGGAAATAAACACTCCTCCTGCAGCTTTTGTGAGACAATTTAACTGCAAGGAGCTGAATAGGAAAACTTAAACATGCTGCTTTGTTAATGAGAATAGATGAGGCATTACTCTTGATGTTTTTGCTGCTTTTGCACATTATAGAGTATGGCAGGTGCCAGAACCATGTAACACAACGATGGATCACTTAACTGGTCATGCTGACACATAAGGCAGTGCTCGCACATCATAACACCTGATCCTTCCATCCATCACCTCAAGGATCTTTGTTATTAATGTCGACGAGGAGACGTGGAACACTGAGACTCACCTGCATGTTCAGGACAGCCAGTCTTTTTCAGCTTCGGTCACAGGAAACACTCTTAGTACATCGTGTTCTTTTGAGCTGCAAGAAGAACAAAACAAGAAGAAGCTTCAGTACCACGGAGACATCCCTCTCAGTCTCATTAAACTGGAGTTTTTGACACGTCTTCAGCAGCGGCTTGAACCAGCATGCCATGAAATGTGCTGCTAAAACTTCTGCTACTTTTAAATTCACATACAGCGAGCACACAGATAAGCAAAGCCCTTGCAGCTTATGGAGGAACTTGTAGGTCAATTCAGTGCCCACGCTCCTTTCTCTTCACCGTTTCATAAAATTTGACCCAAGAGTTTTGGCAAAAAATTGTGCTGAGACAAAACTTTTACCAACTCCTGTTTTGCTGCAAGAATTTTGTGAACTTTTAACCTTCTAAGCAGCAGAAACTGTGACCAAAATAAAAGTTCACCATAACCTGTTCTGAATTAGGTGTGTTAGTTTGACTCCCGGTTTGATCTTGTTTTATTTCGTAGCAGCTTTTAGCAACAAATTGGTGAGGTTTATGCTCTAAATGTACTTAGGATGGGGAAAAAAGGGTATATTTTTCACAGGATTAACCCTGCCTGGTGGAATATTGCTAAATGGTTGCTTGGTGCATTACATTTAATCGCAAAAAAAAAAAAAACCCTGACAAAGCAGCAATAAATGATAAGTTTAGAGCGCTGTCATGCTTCTTATATACATAATGCAAACACAAAACTGTATACTCTGTGCAAAAAGTTATTTTAGTAGCTATAATAAGTTATTTCTTCTTTACTGGATGTGGGTTGAAGTGAATGCTGCAGTTTTTTTTCTCTTTTTGTTACAGAGTTTGGAAAAAATGAGCTAAAACTGATTATTTATTAGGTTGAATAGATTCTATTTGCTCATTTTTTCAGCAAATACAAAGTGTGACAATGTAATGTGCTTTGTTGCTCCATCTCTGATTTTGTAGTGAGACGTCATGATATCTTAAACAAGGTGCTCTTGTTCAGACACTATTGAATTAGCAATGCAGCAGGGTGACGGCGCTCGTATCGCTTCTGATTCAAGGTCAGTGACTGTTAAGTGGTTATAAAACGTGTTCCTTATTAATATGATACAGCAAGAACTTGTTTCCCCCGGAGGACACGAGAAGGAGACGACAGGGTGGACGAGTTCACGTTAAGCCTTGAAAATCTGATGTTTAATGAGTGGCATTTGGGGAACAGTTTGGAACAAGTTAGATTTTTTTTAAAAATCATTCTATCAGCATTTATTCCACAGTTATAGTCAAGTTAAATACCCGGACACATTTTAAGAGTTTGCGAGTTCACCGGAAAGCCATTTCCTCAGGAAAATCTTCAGCCAGCTTTATTTAATTGACTGTTTTTAGGTCTGTTTTGTTCCATATTGATCGAAAACTTATTCTAAATCCAAGCTATAGCTCCACTTCCATCACTAACAGCAGTAAAATGAGCAGAACTGAAACGACTAATTGATTGGTAGGGCAAGCTGTTCTGGCAATAGCTGGACCATTTCAGTCATTTTTCACGCAATGGTGTCAAACATCTCACACGCTGCTTTTCTTTGTCATGTGGTAGCTAATGAAATATGTTTAATGGATTGTCAATCAAATTAGACAATTTGCAGCCATCTCTTCAGCTCATTGGAAGCTTCTCTTGGACAGCAATCGGTTTATTTAACGATGAAAGGAATCAGTTTAAATTTGTGCACGTATATGAAAAACGAGGCTTCCTCTGGAGAAGGAGCAATAAATGGAGCAAAATTTGCGCCCTTTGAGTAAACAGTATTTCATAGCTCTCATAAAGGAATCAATATAATTCAGAGAGATGGAGCAGGAAAAAAAAAAACAAAACAAAACAAATGGAAGTGTTGCTGAGGCTGGCATCAGAGGGCCCTTTATAGTAAACTTGATTAAAAGAAAATTGCTTTCAAGTGCTCTCAGCGGGCCGGGAGGTTGAGTGGGTGTGCTCTTGTGGGTTTCAGGGGGAGGAAACAAGATGAAGAAATGCTTTGAAACTGCCGGAGGAGAAAAAGGAAGAAAAAAAAAAAACGTGTGGAGGCACTGGTGACACAGTGGCGCAATATTTCTTATCAACAATTTAGGTACATATCTTTGGGTTATTTTTAAGTGTACTGAAACTTATTGGTGTCCAGATAAGACTTCCTCTGGTTCTGGGGCACCATTTGGCGACCTCTTATTTAGTATATAAGATAAGAATTTAAAGTTTTTTTAAACTGGCATCAGGTGAGTCAAAGATGCGTGGATAGATCAGACAATTAAATAATGTATGAGTGGATTTTAGCTTGTTAGGTATTCACCTGACAGAAATGTCAGAGGGATGAGGTCTTTAATTTGGGAACTGTCAAATTTGTATAATTTATTCCTTGATAAATTCAAAAAGACATCAGGAGATCAAATAGTGTTTCTGATTTCCATGAAACTGTCAGCTAATTGGTTTTTAAAGAGTGGAATAATTCAACCTGCGGGCTTTAAAGTTGCACGATTTTTGGTGAGAATAATATTAGGAGTGCATTACTGCAAAAAACTTTGTTAAATGTGTTTTTGATTTGATTTAAATGGATTTCTTTATCCTTGCGCTCATTTAAAAGACACAGTCTAGTCATGAATAAAATAAAAAAACAGGAACAACAAAGAGCCCCGGTGAGACACAGATGTGTTAAAGTGTAGCAACACCGAAGTAACAGTGAAGTCTAAATATTTCATCACCATAAAACCGTTTTGAGGATTGTTAAAAACATCAAATCAGAGCTGAGATGCAGCCAACTAATGACTGAAAATGCTAATAGATAAAGGCAAACAGGTTTTCAGAAATGTAAAGGTGAAAGGCAGGTGATAACGTGATTACGTATCTGCTCATCTGTCAGTAAAATTTCTCATGAAACACTGGAGTGATGGTAACGAAACTCTCAGAAAGCAATCATCGGCTGTGTTTCAATTCAGGGGTTGCAGCCCAGGTAGGCAGCATTTGTGGGCCGGTTACGTCACTGCACCCTGCCAATTCGCTGAAGGCTGTCCCATTTCGTATGCTCCTTCTCACGCAGCCCAAAAAAACCCAAAAAACATTGGCTGCAGCTGAGTAGCCTGCACGGCCAACATTACCCCAGGATTCATTTAGCAAACTAATCAAGAAAACAAGACGGCGTAGTTTGGAAATTCATCACGGACTGAAGAATTTGTTTTTAAATACAAGTTTAGCAGCTTAGCCAATGAAATTTATGCTGCAATGAAATGTTAAGTAAAATGTAAGCTAAACCCAAATTATTATTGTTATTTACTTGTAACATGTTTAATAAAATATTGGATTTTGTGAAGTTTTCCTACCAAAAGACGTGTGAATACATGGTCCAATGCATTTTTAGTCTGAATGCACGTGATGTGCAATGTAACTATGGTAACGGGGCGGTGCGTGGTTACGGAAACAGACGTCATCCGTATAGATCGTCTCAGTTTTTAGCCGTTTTATGCAGCCTGACTGGACGGCGAAGGGTGTGGCCTCCGTGGGCCGCAACCCAAGAGTTGAGACATGGCCAGTAAATGTACTTCTACAACTTGGATCAAAATGGCTGCCACAGCTAATGTAAGATAGAAAACACAAGATGTAGATATAGCTGAGATAATTTGGAGTGGCAGTAGCTAAAAAACATCCCCAGCAATAAATTTTACACTCTTATTCTGCTGTATACAAAATTAAATGTTCGCAGTTTATTATCTTGTGAATTTTTAAGAAAACAATTTATAAACTGATTTTTGTTCTTTTAATTATAATAAAACTGTCTCATTAATGTTTATTAACACATAAATGTGATCCTGACATGATTATAAAAGTTGTATAAAAGGTGTCTAGACTTAGCAAAAGAAACTTTTTCCTTTTTTTTTTTTTTTTTTTTTTAAATAGTGCAGTTTCATATCTAAAAATTATTATTTGCCTGTAAAATGTTACAAGTTTGTGTTTATTTGACACGTTTCTGTGAGACCAGACAGTCTCAGTCTGTGTGGTTACTGAAAGTAAAAGGTAGTTTTCCATTTTACCCCACTGTTCTTGCATCTTCCCACCTGGAAATGACTCTAAATCGCATTAAATGAAAAGAAATGTACTGTTGTGTTTTTAAAACATGTTGCTTATTTTAAAAGTGTTCAATCTAAAATGTTAAAATTTGATAGGAAAATCAAAAAGAACTGCAGTTTTTCTTTTTAGTAAAAAAAAAAAAAAAATCTATTTCTCTCCCCCCGCCCCATACTAAAGCTCTGTGAGGCGCAGCTGACAAAAGCTTGTAGCGACTTGGCATTCTAGAGGAAGTGTAGCCCACAGACAGACACAGAGACAAGATGGGACACTTCAGTGACCACGCTCTGATGGGTAAAATCCCCCGGTCCGACAAACTCATCCCACACGATTGATGGCTGCTGTGACAACAGCCCTTCTCGTCACAGGCTGGAGAACAAGCTGTTGTGAAGGTCTGAGAATGGAAGATAGACCCCGGAGGGGAGGCTTGATTTACAACCCCGAGTCGAGATGGAAGCAGCGTCGCCCACAAGCTTTAGACGGCCCTCCAGCAGAATCAGTCTCCCTCAGCCTATCTGCCTCGCTTCTCGTCATCCTTATAGTCTTATTGCCAGCCTCCTGACAGCAGGAAAAAACTGAAATGACATACCACCTATAAAAACATATATATATATATATATATATTTTAACCTTCACTTCAGTGGACAAGGTAACCCAAAATGTCACCTTTAGCTAATATTAGTATTTTTCTTAACAAACTAAGGCAGAGGGAGAGGATGCTTGTCGATGTTTAGACAGATATTGCAGGAGATGGAGCTAAATTTACCATCTCATGTCACTGCATTTCAGTGAGGCAAAACAAAGTGAGGACACTCAGAGGGTTAACCGCGCTGATAGACAAAACAACAACCCTGCAGGAAGAGATAACGCTGTGTTTTGTGGGAAACATGTCACCTGAAGGCAATCATACACAACACAACACCGTTGTATGTGTTGCAGGAAAAGATAGGCTGTCGTCTTGTTTCTGCCGGCTGGGGGGAAAATAAAATTTAAAAAAAAAATCACAACACCTTGGACACCCACGAGTTTGGTGAGCAGCTTTTTATTGTGTGGCAAAGACAGAAAAGAGATATTTCAGTCTCACATTCTGTTCCTTCCTTTCAGACACTTTCTCATGTGGAAAATGACATGTCTTGTTTATCTACAAATCAGTAAAAAAAATGCTTTCAGTTTCAGATTTGTCAGGAGGAATTCAGACATGATGCATCATTTTGTGGTCATTTGTATTCAAGTCAACGACTTACTGACAGCAGCTATAGAGCCAATCTGACATTCTAAACTCCTTTAACCAGACTAAATAAAACCTGTCATGAGCCTTTTCAGCTCTTGACCACATATTCAGCTGCTTTTATATCCCAAAGTCCTTTCGACACACAGCCCCCCACCCGCTCGTCTTTAATCTGCTGTTGAGCGAGTGAAGACACCCTCTCTCTTGCCTCCATCTCTCTCCTGAGCCGTATCAATATTCATGGGTCTGCCGGGTGCGTTTGTGCATTGGCTGTCTCATTAGCCTTTGATCCCCCCTCGTGCGAGGCCTGTCGGAGCGTTGCGGCGCCAACAACAGAGCGGCGTTTGAAGTGCAGAGAGAACATCTGCTTGCATTGATCTCCATATACTTTCTTTGCCATCCATACGCACGTCCACAAGTACACAGATGCAGCCCACAGGCACATGAATACATGCATCTACTGTAGGGTTGGCTCGGCATGTCACTCGCAGAACCATCTTACGGCACGCCTTAAACCCAGCTTAGACCGGTAATAGATTAGTTAAACTACAGAGATTGAATGTACAGTATTTTTTTAAAGTGATGAACTGGTTATGCTGTAGACTGATAGAAGGGATTAGTGCCTTCAAGACAATTCCTTTTTCTTACACTTTACAAATATACAGACCATGCTTCTTGACGTGGGGTTCTATGGAAAGGTTATGAACAATTAATGTCTTACCTGCGGTAGCTAGTGCTTTGAATAACCATGAAGATTAATAAACTAGTGGCTAATCTGAGCATCTTAATTTCAAGTCGATTCGGGAAAACACCAATTTATAAAGCTTCATGTCACCGCCAATCTGGATTTGGCTACAGATATTTGTTTCTTGACGTAGACTAAATTATCGGTCAACCACTTAAGACTCGAGTAAAAACTTGGTAATCAGTCATTTGTGTACAAATTTAACCAGTTACCATAGGAAAATGAAGATGCAGTAACTCCTACAACCTGCTCAATGCGGTGGAAATGCTATAAGTTTATTTAAATTAGGCAATTATTGTTATATTTTGTTAAATGAAATATACATTAAAGCCAAAAATAAAAACAGAGTATATTTCCTTGATTTCTAAAAAATTAGGTTTATCTTGTTACAAATATCTACAGAATCATACGTAAGGAGAAAATGACCAATATGTACATTTAATTTAAAAATAATGTTAATGCAAACAGCAATAAAATGTTTAAAACAGCATAAACCCATTTTATTCTTATCTCTTCCCAGACTAGCAATAATCTCATTAATTACATCAGAATGAAACTTTTTCTCCAAACTGAGAACAGGTAAGATATTTACTATTCATTAGTTCTTCACTAAAACATCATCACTGAAACCCACATAACCGTTGCTTTAAGTAAAATTTAAACAGTTCTGGTTTATGTTATACACAGAAAAGATATACTTAAAATCAAAATTGAGGGATTTGCATGGGTGATTTTAATATAATCTTGATAATTTCCACATTTATTTTAATTTGGTATTAAAAGCCAAACAGTAAACTTTCAACAGTGAAATTCGCTTTTGAAGAGCATTTCAAAGGATTATCCTTCAACCATTTGGGAAGTTTGCTTTAAAAATGTCAAAGCAGCCGACATTAAATGGCTTCATACTATAAAAGAGTTCAGACATCACAGTGTCAAAGACTTGGGCTCGTATCAAACTCTGTCTGCTCCACAGGCTTTTTAAGAAAAGCCTGGAGTCGCACTGAATTTCCCCATCTACCACCACTCTGTCATCACTGAACACTTCATCTCTACGGCGTTAAATACTTTCTGCAGTGCAGCCAGAAAAAGAGTTCGTATGACATCATGACATGTGGACAAAGACGGCTCCTGCGCTGTAATATTTAATAACTCTCCTCTTCTCTCCTCTGAAATAAGATCTGCTGAACATAAAGCAGACTTTAAAACGAGAGAAGAAGCTTGTCTGGGCTGTAGCCTCTTTGGGAACGGGGCAGCCGATCAATACAGCCAGTGTGTGTGATAACATTAAACCGCCCTTAATGGCACTAATGAAGAGAGTGGCTGACAGATACTCAGGGAAACCTGTGTCAAAGAAGCAGCCTGTTAAAGAGAGTTCATTAGATAAAGTGTGTTGAAATGTCACCTTGTAATACAGCATTTTAACTCAGCGTTAAAGTAAAAAATAAGATGATGTCTTGAAGCAAAAACAGGGATTAATCAAAATGTGTGCTAGTGACAAAATGTGATTATTGAGCTTGCAGTTTTGGTTACTTTCTGGTGAGCAGGAGGATAAAAACAGTGAGCAGACCAACTCTTTGTGACATCAGGTCACTTTGTGCAGAATTGCAGGGAGCGTTATCAGTCTTCAAATGTCAAAGGAACAATGTCTCAACAGATTGTCACTGACATTTTGATAAAACAAACCCCATTTTGCTCTATCTAGTCTCACACACACTTAAAGTAACCCGCTGCTAAAAAAAATGAACTTGCAGGATCTTTGCAGTTAATACAGTGTCTGAAAGGAGGAGAAATAAAGGATTTGGAAGATAACGTACCTCGTCTCAGAGGGTTTTAACTTCAGGACCGGTGAGGTGGGAGCGTCTGTCTTCTGTCTTCTCCGGGATGAAGACTCAGGAGGAGAGCTGCTCCTCTGCTGCCTCCTCTCTGCCTCTGGCTCCTTCTGCGATACAGACTCAGCTCCTCTCACTATCATACCTCCCCTCCCTCCCCACTTTTTTTTGCCCTCCTCTTCTACTCCTCCCCTTTTCTAACCCACTCCCTCCCGTCTTTCCTCTCTCCTGCACCACTCGAACCCTCAAACCTGAAGAAAACCAGGGATTTTTTTTTAGCTTTTATTACAAAATGTCAATGGTAAAAGTCCTCTATGAAGTTTTTAGGGAGTGGTTTATGCTTCATCTTTTACTAAATGCATAAATCACTACAATAATATTCTTTCCATCCAATTACAAACATGAATCTGAACACGTTTTTTTAAAAAAGAAACATTTGAGAAGCAACATCTGGAAATATTGTAAGTTTCAGTGTGTAAAAAAGATGAACATATTTAACTTCTTTCTAACCTAAAATGGGCAGATAAGAAAGGGGTGTGGATATGGAGGGGGGGTGAGTACTGGAAATGATAAAAGATGTTTTAAGGCCTTTAAAAATTCAGAACCCAGCGTGCACATGTGGAGAAAATTAAGTGAGGGCTGAAGAGGGTGGACTGATACTGAAACAAAGAAGCCACTTATAGCTCAGCGAGGTGCTTCAGATAAGAATAAAGCCCCCCCCAGTAGTGTGTTTGCAGGCTCCACTTATTGGTGAAAATTATTTTTTTACCTCACCTGCCTTTTATAATACAAATCCCAAATAGGATCAGTATGAGATGACCAGGCGTGGATTCCTCAGCACCGTCCACCTCTCAGTCCTTCTTTTTCGTCTTCTTTTATCCCCCCTTTTCACTCTCGCAGACAACCCACCGCTGAATCTGCCCCTGTTTCCATAGTGACACTTTCCCCGACTCCGGCTCCACATAATCAAGTGAACGGGATGGGGGTGGGGGCTGAGGGTGAGCGAGAGAGAGAGAAACTGTGTGAGATGGGGGTTGAAGGAATAGCCAAGTTGAGAAAGAATAACATTAAAAAAAACAGATAAATAACACAAAAAGAAAGTCAATAAAGACGGTTTGTCAGCAACAAACAGTGACTTTGGTTGAAGTCCATCACTGGCCGGTGGGCTCTGATCAGGTGCTGTTCAAAGCCTTGGCATATGGCTAAAATAATTATCGAGCTCATCAAACAGCGAGATGGCCACTTGTGCTTCGCGACAATGCTCCCACCAGAGCAGAGATGAATTATTAGAGAGAGTTGATCAATCTGAATTTTAATGCGCGCGCCGCTCAGCATGGGTTTGCTGCAGAATGCCAGGGGAGACGGTGTGAACCTTCCTCGAATGCTGGAATGGCATTATGCACAACAATTTAAGGGACATTACAAAGCGTTCTGTTTTAATAATTTAACCATCCTATCAGCATGGGTCGGCTGCGTCGGTCTGTTTATTGGTACGCTCATCAGTCTTTTTGATGGATATTTTTATAAATCTTTTTTTCCAGATTTATGTCCTACTGATCATTAATCAACGTTGGCAATCCACTAACATTTTTTGTGTTTTTGTTTTTGGTAGAATGAAGAAAAGTTGTTGAATGATGGACGGTTGTTGGAAAAACCTGAATATCTGGATTAGCCAAGTGAAAATGTGGAGGGTTGTGAAAGTAAAGTGATGTTTTAGGACAAATGGAGAGGTGGACGACGATGCTAGAAATAGTGTTTTTTATAATTTTTTTAACCACAGACAAACATCACTAACACTATTGGAGGCAGCTCACAGCTTGGGGGGAACCTAAAGAGTACAGTCCGATTTCTTTTTTCTCTTCCATCTCAAAGTTTGAGCAATTTTTTTCCTCTCAACTAAAATGAATTAACGACAAGTTCAAATGTTATTTTCTTAGCTTCAAAGTAGACAAACCACTGCATGAACTCGGCATCAGCTCTTCCTCACAGCACGTAGCTGCAGAGGCTGTTTTCACAGCTTTTTACACCCCTACTTGTTAAAGTAATCAACTCCCAAACATCAGCATGTCATGAAATGATTGATACCAGGTGGTTCTAGTATTATTTTTGAGACGTGTTAGGAAAGTCACCTTTCACAGACCTTGGATTGCAGCTTTAAATGTTATCAGTCCAATAAATGGCTCCAATCAGATGTTATCACTAAAAAATGTGGGTTTCATGGCACCTGGGCGGACTCCGATCCAAGTACTAACTTAGCGTCCAAGATCAGACAAGACCTGGCGTGTTCAGGGTGGTATGGCCAACTAAACCAAGGTATACAAAGAGTTTTGCCATACTCCTTTTTGATGTTTGAGTAATAAGCAGTAGTTTAATATTGCAAGTATTTTTTGTGCCGATAAAATAACTTTAAGTGACCTAAATTTCTATTTGCTGATAGTTCTGTTGAATAAGAGAGGTAAACACGTTCATTTTTTTATTTTGCGAAGCTTTTGGTTTGTTTTCGTTCAGGACATGTGTACACCACACAGCTATAAATACAATTGTTTTATTTAGAAGAAACAGCGAACGTTCCTGGGAGGAACAAGAAGAACTGGGTTGTTGTAGATCATCACTTTGCAGCATTAATCACCAAGGAATGGGATTACAGCCAGCTGCCGTACTTCCTGTGTGATCAACGAGCTGCAGTGATATGACTTGTGAATCATCTGATTCTCTATTGATCCCCCCGAGCTGCTGTGTTACAGCCTGCCTCCCCCACCGGCAGGAAGGTCAGGAGGCAGGGTCAGCCGCTCGTGGACCTGGAGCCGATTTAGAGTCGTGATTAAAAATGAAACTTCTGCAGGGAGGATGCCGAGGGTTAGAGGGATCCAGTGGGAGCTTTTATGGCTTACAGGGTGCTTTTTCCTGCCTCGAGGCTCTTCTGGTGGTTCTGCCCTCAAGGAAAACTCACACTTTTAACACCTAGAGGAAAATTATTTACTTTTTTATGTGTCAAGTAGCACTAACACGGAGTCATGTTTATATTTGTTTGGGAATCAGTGCTTTTGTTTGCACCATCTTCTTTTTGTCTACACTTTTTCTCAATTTGAACAAGAAAATTGCACCTCCTTTTCTGGTGTGAAAGACAAATTAGATGTTGGGCTTTCCCCTAACCGCCGTGTCGGCAGCATCCCTGTCATCCAATTTGGTAATCTCCCTGCCTCTAAGAGTGCTTCCTTGTCAAGCAACAGACTTGTCGGGAAGATTTATGTCTCACTAACTTTAAATTCCAATCTCAGCCTGTTCGTTATACACCGGCTTTAGTTCTGTTGGCAGAATGACTGACAGCTGGCTGATTGGGGAGCTGTGGATTTCTGTGCCCTCGAGTCAGATTCTGTTGGGATTCGACCAATTACTGCTCAAGGGCATCAAGACAAGGCACAGGGAGGGATGGCATCACCGCAGGTTGGATCTAACCCCCCCAAGAGATGTTTGTGCTACTCACCGTTGTACAATAGAATACCTCGAGACGTGGCAGGTTATGTTTCTTGTAATTTGACGGGGGAAGGAAAGTGTCTTAAAAATCACGATCAACTTGCAGAAACTCAAGAAAGTGCAACATGAATATATTCATATTTGTAATCCTTCACAAGTCCAATAATTCCTAATTTCCTTTGAAGATCCTTGGAAAGACTTGGAAGATATTGGTGTTTTCTTAGACCAAAACCTAATTTAAATGCAAATAAACAAGTATTTATGAGCCTTGCGATTCATTTTTGTGCTATGCGGGGTGCATATTTCTAAAACTTCTTAGTCAAGCACAATTTTTCATTTCTCTTGTCTTTCTGTACAGTGAAGGGGGGAAAAAAGCTTTCTAAAGCGTCACAGTCATGGAGCTGACAGAAAACTGGGCTTTCTTTCTTAAATAACAGGAATGGCATTCTCTGCATTTTATGACAACAATAAGGGTAAGTGGGCAATTTTTGTGAATGGTATATTTTATTTGAAAATAACCTAACTGTCGCTGGAGATAAGCGCCAGACGCGAGTCTAAAAGAAAAAAAAAACAGGTAAAGAAAATGGAGGAATTGTTTACTTTAAAATAAGAATAATTTACTTCAATTTAAGCAGCAGCAACACTTTTGACTGACTTTTATTCAGGATTGATTTCAGCAGACGGCGGTTTTTTACCCTCCGGCTCTCAACCAAATTATGCATCTTTTAGAAAACATTTAAGAAATACTTCATGTAAATGTTAATGAGTGTGATGACAGACAATGTGCATTGGAATGATCTTAGTACAACTCATTGATTTTATTTCAAAATAATTGAGAAGGACAATGCTATACTGGACAAAAATGCCCAAAATACCACTACCTAGGGCTCTGAGGTTAATTTATACGATTTATAAATACTGGAGTCTTGAGAAAATGCCACAAGACACAAAAAAGAAGATATTTCTCATCAGTGATGAAAGCTGCCAAAGACGAGGTAATTATTCTGAAACCCACATTAAAATGGTAATGGGATACTTTTTATTTCACCTGTTTAATTCTGCAATAACACCCAGCACAAACAACTGAAAAATCAGATTTTTTTTAAACATTTGTGAGGGAAACACTTGCAACATCTTCTTTGAAAGCATAAATTCTAATATAAACATTCAAATATTTACTTTTATGGATGTCAAATAAATTGTAAAAACATTTTTCCCCTTCTTATTTTTGTGATAACTTGTAAGAAGCATTCTTTCAAAGACATTGAGCATCAACACCTTTAATATATTTGTAAATTTGCTGTGGACATGTTTTTTTCCTTTTATTTATGTAATTACATACCTATTTTATAAAAAGGAATCCATTAAAATAGAACAAAACCTAAATTACTTTTAATAAATCTTGTCTTTTAACTGCACACAACTATTTTAATCAGTGTTATTTTGCTTTGGGATATAAGATATATTTAAGGAGGATACTTTCACATCATCTTTCTCATCTCCAAACACAATGAGTGCTGCTTGATTTGCTCATTTGGTTTTGTTATTGAAGCAACACTAAGTTTTATTTGAAGTATTTCTCTTTAAAATACTCTCAAATCAGCTGAGTTCATCGTAAAAGACAGACTAGACCAAGTTTATTTTCCATTTTGTCACAAACTATATAAAAAAACACTCATTCCATCAGTATTAAACCTCCAAATATAGTTCTTTGGGCATAAAAACACACAGTATATAAAGATCCATATGACATTTAGCATAACATTTTCTCACCAATATAAATGGTAAAGGTTTTCTTTATTTTTAGCACTCTAGATTATAAAGTCATCCTGAAGTAGGAAGTAAAATGTCATCTGTAAACTAAACTATGGTTTTGTCGTCAGATTCCTTAGAGGGATGTAAATTTGGAGACATTCAGCTGCTGAGCATCACTGCTGTTTTGCTTTTAAATGGGGACACACAGTGACCAGTAATATATATTATAAACTTAGCTGGACCCACGTGAGGTTTGTTAAAAATACAAGACTCAGTTTATTTAACATGTAATAAAGTAAAACTATATTTTCACTATGGTTTTAATGGATGCAGTGGTCTGCTGTTGTATGTGCCGTTAGTGTGTGTGTGTGTAGATGGCACACAGAGGGAGAGCAGACACCAACTTGTAAATGATGTCTTTCATCTCTCGACTTCAGATGTGGCTGTCATCCACTTCCATTATGAAGTGGGACACACAGGGCAGATTGTAAGACACGAGAGCAAGAACAAAAGAGGCCATGAAACCATATGCACACACACTTACACACACTTACACACACCTTTCTGGTCGAGTTGGACGTGTCGTAATTATAGAAATGATAAGGAATTACTTTTTGCTACTCGAACTTTTCTTTGCGAGATTGCGGAGCAGATAATCCCAGAGGTGTCTGAGTGTGGAAAACGAATGAGCTGCACTCTCAGCTGCCTTAACAAACAACACTGCGGTGCCCTCGAGGAAGCCACTTAAACCCCCAAATCGCTCCAGTGGAGCTGCTCAGTGGCCAACAGCAGCAGACTGTGGCTGCACCGAGTGAACGTCTGCACGAATTTCAAGCAGGAGGCTGGAAAAGCAGCAAAAAAAGGCACTCGTTCTTGGATAATTCAGGAGAAATCTCAACGCAGGCGTAGCCCAGAGGAATGGCAATTCACTCAAACCAGAGATGAAAAATCAAAGTCCCTTAGGGAAATTCAATTTTGATAAAACAGGACATTCCCATATCAGAGCTAAACAGACAGCCATGTTTATGTTGGAGATCTCAGATCTCGGTGATACCTGTCACTTTCTGCTATCAGAACCAGTTTTATACTTTCAGTCCTGGACAGGAATCAGCTGGAGCCCACTGAAAACAAACAGCTTGTAACCATCTCCACACTCAATAATCACCTAATGTTTTTTAATCTGAAGAAGTCTAATTAGTTTGGTAATAAAATATGGGTGATATCCATTAACATATATATCATATTTGTTATGTTTAATTAACATTACCTCTGATGATGGCAATACTCTTAATACTTTTTTAATACATTTTTTTTGTCTGTTGTTTGACCTCATTCATGACCTTTTCCAAAAACAAATGCCATTGTTTAAATATTTCAAAATCAAAAAGAGAATCTAAGATTAAATGTGTTTGTCCTAAAAAATAATAATTTAAATGGAAAAAAAGATATGTAAATTATTATCTTAACAAAGATAAACAAAGCAGACGAGCCTAAATACATTAAGGAACCTCAGTCCTGGAAAAACATGGTGCCCAGAAATAGTTCATCTTTTTTAAGAAGAAATTGACTTACAGGTCTGCAGATGTGTTTGCTCAAGAGACAGACCAATTATTCAGCTAATATTGGCCATTTAAAAAAAAGAAAATTGACAATCAGCCATGCCTGTGCATACCCAATCAATTACCAAGCAGGAAAATGAAGGTGCGGCTACGCAGCTCATTGTAGCCCACAATTTTCTTTAAACACTAATGCTCTTTTACATAAACAGCCCATCTTTAAAAGTATACAATATGTAGCAATATCTAATGTTTACTTAAGTTACGCAACTGTAGTTATATTTTGTTAAATCCTAAATGCAAATTGACAAAAAAAGAAAAACAATTGGGGTTTTATATCAGCCATCGGATGAGCTTATTTCTAAAAATTGACATCAGCTGTAGAAAAAAAAATGGTGTACCTCTAGTTTGCTATAAGAAGCCTTCTGTCATTTCTAAATATTGCCTAAAAAGAGCAATCCTTTATCTTTAAGCATGGCAGAAACTCATCTGAAATTCTGCTACTGTATATTCAGAGAATATTTTAACTTGTTAATTACAGTTTTCATTCTACTCCTCACACCAAAGTTCCTTTTGAGCAAAGACCAAAACAATTAACTTCCGGTGTCACACGCATAACATCATTTTCAAGGTTGAACCAAACAACTTTAACTCGTTTTCCTTTCATCTCACCATGAGATGATTTAGTTTCAAACTCTGGCCTGAATGGCAGCAGCTGAGGCTAGGCTTTTACATTTATTTTGTTTTATAAAAGAGCCCCGATATAGTGGTGGAAACACCTTTGTTGTGTCAACTGCAACGTTAGGTAAAGCTATTCTCATAGCCGCAGGGTAAAAGTGTTAAATAAGTTTAACGGACAAACGCATGAGGACAGACCGAGATGAAGGAGAGGTGGAGCGCTCACCAGCAAAACTGATCTTAATGAGAGCTGCATGCAGAAGAGGATAAGCAGCACTCTTCACCTTACAAACCAAGACCTTGGCTGCTGAGACAGCTTCATTAAGCCCACCAGACTATAGACTGTCACTCCTGAAAACGGGCAAGGCGGCCAAAGGAATGGGGGAAGGAAACAACAACACAGTAATAACATTGACATTTACAATAGGCGTCGGGTTTCATATCCAATTTCTCCCTGCACACTCTTAATTCCTTTTTAATTGCTTTTCCGTGTTGGTTCCGGGATAAGGCCGTCTCTCTTCATTTGTGAAAATGGAGAGATGGATAATAGTGCAAGTGTGTGTGGACAGCTGACGGTGTGTGTGTGTGTGTGTGTGTGTGTAAGGGAGAGAGAGAGAGGAAGTGTGTGAATGAGAGGTATCAGATGTTAAAGCTGGGGGTGATGGAGGGAAGGCTGAGATAACTGTTAGCGGATTCAAACAAATCAAATACTTTTTAAAAGAGCTTTGATTAAAACTACAAATCTGACTTCATTTGATGAAATACCCAAAAAATTAGATGATTAGAATATACACTGCATGATTAATTATCTGACAGCTTGCTACCAAATGAATATGAATTACCGTACTCATCCTTAGAGGGTGAATCACGGTGCTAAAAAAGTCAAGACACCAAATTCTTCTTGTAATATATTTTCAGAACTGTGCCAAGGAGACTGTTAATAATATATTTTAATCCATGCACATAATTATAAAACGCATACATCAACATACTGGGGCCAGTCAGAATTCACCACTTAATTTAAAGGGTCTAAAAGTTTTATATATGGTTTAAAATGTTCAGAAGATTTTGCTTCCTTTTTTGGTTTCTCCAGTATAACCATGATAACATGTTTCAGTTAAGGTTATCTTTATTATTTATTTATTTAGGTCAAAATGACCAACAAGCCCTCAGTTTTAAAGCTGACTACACTTGTGGTGACTTATTGGTGCAAAAGCAGCAAAACTAATAATAATAATAATAATAATAATAACAACTCACCATTGATGTTCATTTGAAAATGATTTCCCTCTGTTCTTCTGGATGAATGTTTCAAAAATAATTTATCCTCGTTTCTCCATACATTTTCAATGGCAGTCGCCATGTCCGTTTTGTATGTTTTTCTGCAGTTTCCCTTAAAGCTAACATTAGCCTAGCCTTTCCCATTCGTAGTTGCTAGCTAAACAACTTTTCAAAAAAGCGGCAAAAATATTGAGGTCTTCAGCAGCTTTTTTTAAACAAAGTTGACTCTTTTAATGAGTGATCGTCTAGAAAATGCCGTCGATAATAATTCTGCCATGGTAATCATCCCCTTTTTCCATTTAGCTGAAACCAGAGCCAAGCCTTTTATTTAAATTAGCCACGCGAGGCCTAAAGTAAACGCCCACTGAGCACAAACTTTTAATCTGATTGGTTGATCAAACAGGCCAAAAAGGAAGCTCTTTTTTATTTTGACAATCTGGGAAAATAAGCTCAGTAAACATTGGTTATTTTTTTTCTAAACAAAACTACCCCACAATACTTTTGGACCAGAAGGGCATAAAATTAAGGCTAATGTTAATCCAAGATTTTAGAAAAGCAAGCCATAGAATATTTTATTTAATTATAGGCCCAACTGATTAAAAAAGAATATATTATATAATTATGTCTTCTCTTTATGTAGCAAAAGCTAATTTGATGTTGGCGGATTTATTTGAGTAAACAATGACATTACAAAGTGTCACACTATAGCTTTATTGTAATAAATTAACCATCTGTTTTAAAATATCTGTGTTGCCTGTGTAGCATGCTAAGCTAATTTGCACAATAAAGGTTCTAAAATCAATAGCAGGTTAGCTTAGCATGCTACACAGACAAAAAAGCATCTTTACTTCTTTTTATTGTTTTCTCAGCTGCAACAAGTTCCAAAAAGTTAATCTAACCACTCCTGAAACTTTTTATTTCTTAAAATCTTACAAATAAAATTATAATGATTGGGCCTATCAGAATAGGTCTATTTAAATAGTAAAGATAAATGTTGCAGTTTTATATGTGTTTTGAGACTAAACAGCAAACATCCATCGAGTATTAGGTCCATCACACTGGTGACTGACTGTGCCACATAACTTGGCAACACCGGAGTTACTTTTATCCAGCAGAGTGTGTGGTGGTTAATCAAAGCCCATAATTTCCATAATTCATGGATGCCCATCTGTTTGCCACCTACTCCCAGGCCCAGTGCAGAATAAACAAATTCAGGAGATGGGCCAAGGGGCTATTTAATGTCAGCATCAGCCAGGGCTTACACACACACACAGCAGAAGACACACACACCTATGATAGTCTGAGAAATCATCTGGGTGAACTATAATTCATTTTAAACACAATTGTTTAATTTGTGTGCTATAATTTACACACAGAGTTAAACCAATTAGGTTTAGTTAGTGTATTGTGCCTTCAGAAAACTCTCGCATTCAATCTCGAAACTTCATCCTGACTTTCTCACGAAGGCCTCGTCACGCTGCTTTTGTACAGATTTTCCAATAAATTAGAGGAACGTCGCCTAAATAGGAACCGAAGCCGCCGGATGATGCAGGGATAAATTAAATCAAGTAAACATTTTTAAAGTCGAGGAACCATTTGAGTGTCATGTAAGTTCCCCTGCATGATTAAATCTACTTGAAAGACAACTGGTGCAAAATGAAACAAACGGGGTCAACATTTATAGCTTCAAATCTTTAAGTATGATGCGATGTTGCAGGGTCACAGATGTAATCAGAGCCCCTCTGACCCAACTGTTGAGCTCCATTAAAGCTGGAATACACAGGGGACACCGAGGGGACAAATGACTTTCTCCAGTTAAAAACACCTGGCGTGATGGCCAAAGTTCTCAAACTCTGATAAGTATTAAAAGTCTGACTCAAAACTTGAGGAATATCAGAAATTGGGTCTTTTCGAGAAACTTTTTTTGCAGTTATTCTGCACATTTCTCTGTTTCTTCTTCTTTAAAAAATAAAATAAAATAAAGCTGTCTGCATGGCCTGAGAGTGGAGATGGGATTCTGACAGCTGCTCGAGTTTCTGAAGTGCAGGTAAAGAGCCTCCACTTCCCGCACTTCAGAAAAATATTAAAAAATAAGTTGTTTTCATCCTTTTTGCAGATTTGAAGAGGGTCATTTGTGCTTCTGTCTGATCTTATTTATTGCAAAAGTTATGCGGATGTCTCCAGCACATTCATGAGGCAGCATATTCTGTTTGGTTTTATAGTAACCAAATCTTAAATTTCCACCAGAGTTACAGGTCATACTGTTGATTTAAGATTTAGAATTGAGTAAAAACCCACAAAAACTGCTTTTTTCAGCCAGGGAATGTGGCCAACAGCTCTAGGGGGCCCCAGACCCTTACAGACACCCCTTAAAGGTTGTTCAAATCTATAACAAATAAGTAAATTTTCCACAAAACCAACCTTAAAGGTCTGAACTATCCCTTTAAAGTACACAAACATGCTTAAAATCTAATAAATCAATGAATTTATGACAACAGAATCCAAAACACACTTTTGATCCATTTATAACTTCTGTTTCTACCTTTTTTTTTTTTTTTAATAAATCTTGGTGAAAATCTGCTGTTAGCAATCAATTTGAAATTTAATCTCCTCCACTTGGCGTTTGATGACCTCGCAGTCGGGTCCGGACCCCCGACTTTTGAGAGCTGCAGTGGTACAAGTTGTAAACGACAACACGGCCTGAGCGGCAGATGGAGAACAAGCAGGAACTCGTCGTGAGCTTATTTACATGCCGCTGATGAAATCTGCTGGCAACCGTCCTCATTTCAGTCAAAAGAGAAATAAAAAAGTGACGGATGACAAGATGAAAAGTAGTTTTAAGATGAAAAAATAAGAAGAGAACAGGTTTATTTTGAGGTGCAGTTTTCAGGGTTTTTTTAATTCTGAGCACCACTGACGACTTGTTTAACCATCATATAAACCAACTTGTTTAGGACAAACAATTAAACCACTTCTTTAGATCAAGACCTTAAGAGTGAAAAATAAGAAGTCATCATGACTAAAATGGACTGTTCCACAATCTTTACCATGTAAAGCATTTTGATTTTATCACTTGTTTAGTTAGGATTAGGTATTAAAACAACTTAGACCATAATATTAGACCTTGTTGTTAGGAAATACATAAAATCCAACATAATCTACTTTAAGAAACTAATGGATTAAATTATTATCCCAATACTTACGACATGAAGATGTCTCAATTTGTTTTACTTCTGTACAATTTAGGAACCAAAACTACTTGGTTATGTTTGGCTTTAAAGTGCCTGTGGCATGCATATCCTTCAAACACAAAAAGTAAAAGAAAACATCTTTATATAGGAAACTTGACATAATACACCTGATTTTACCCATTTTGTTACATAACTGGCATATTTTCTTTTGATCTTGGCTCGGCTAAAGTGAAACAGGAAGTGACATCAAAGGGGAACTCTAAGAAAATGAACTCGCTGGTCTTTGTTTATTGAAACAATATTGTTTGACCTCTTCATCATCTCTCTGATAGTGACTCAAAATATTCTAAAGAAACATCAGATTCTTCTTTACAATCTGTGTTGTTGGTCAATTTAGCCATGCTGTTTACATGCAGACATTCCCCTTTGACATCACTTCCTGTTACTTCATACGCAAATGTCTCAACTGTTCATCTCAGCAGCATGAAATTTCTTTTGCAATATCCTATTAATGTTATCTTTCAAAACATGCATTCAAATTTATTATGAAAATTCTATGTCACAGGGACTTTAAAATTAGATTAGTCCAACACATCGAAACTGAAAATCTACTTTTAATACCAATTTTCGATTAAAAAAAACTACCTTAGAAAAATAACACATAATTCAGCGCTGAGCATCAGTTTATTAACATTAACCATGTTTTTTTAATCATATATTTATATGTTTACATTATTCTTGAATTCAAAAAGCAACTTGAACCCAAAGAGGAAGGTTGGATACATTCTGACAGAATAAAAAATACAGTGGGGGACTTTGTAGGCAGATAATACAAAATATTAAGTAGAATATTTTATATTTTAAGGTTAAAGCATCTGATTAGGATGTTTACAGGAGGAGTGTTGATAAAAACACTTTGAAGGGTGCTTCAAGAACATCTGAAACACTTCTTTTTATTTTATTTACATTTCCTCCACAGTTACTTCAATTTGCCACAATGCATCAAAGTGTTGGGTCCTTTATGGAAGCAAACATTTGATTTAACTTGTCAAACGGATCGAGACATTGTGGAAAAGAAAAAAAAAAGCATTTATCTGTAATTACTCTCTATCCATTCTTGTCTGGGTAATGCTGCGTCTTGAAATGTCCCTGAGCCACGGCGTTTCTCAATAAGCTTTTTTAAAACCTCTTGATGGCTGTTTTCATAATGGCTCCATCATCTCATTTGTGTATGCACTTCTGCTGGGGAAAAAAAGAGCCACCAATGGCTCAACAGAAGCCAATTATTGGTAACGTCTTACAGCGTGAATCAGAGAAGAAACAACCAGCCTCGGTGTTGTTTTATCCAACGCGACACAGCTCCACTTTACATTCAGAAGCATTATTGTCAAATAAAATAAAAAAAAGAAAGAAGGCATGGAAATAATGAGGAGGTTTTGTTGTTTTTTCCTGCTAAAACCCACTCATTAAAAGTCAACAGGGCAAAACGGGATGAAATTTTCTTGGTTGCCGTTAATTGGGAGTTCAAATAAACCGAGCACACATTAGCATGCACATCCAGTCTATTAACTGCCATTCTGCATATATCAGACCTCAACCTACTGTAAAAATAGTCTTTACATTGACGTGATATGTAGACGTTTGTTTTTCTTCTCAGTAAGGCATGCTATTATTGAAAACTTTCCGTTAGCGATGGCTGAGAATGTTACCATGACAATACAGAAGCAGCTTTCTGTAGCTGAGCAGTTAGAAAAAAAAAAATGTGATAAATGAAGAAGCTGAGGGGTGGAGTTCACTTTACTATACAGCTTTCCACAAGCTCACATAAGATTTTCCAGCTTGTCAGATGAAGTGACTGCAGAAAAGCCAGTGTTTATCACATACAAAATAAAAAAATAAACTGCAGGGATATTTCAAGCTCGTGGACAAATGGAGATTTATGGCGGCGCAAATTAAAACAGCTTGGAAACAAAAGAGCTGATGCGTAGCAGAAAACTGAAATATACACCTCCTGAAAACAAGCAGGAAGGAACAAAATTCTTATGAAACTAGTCTCTGAGGCATAATGGCACCCTGCTGAGGATTTCACATCATCTTTGCTGAAGTTCAGTTTAAACAAGTGTTTAACAGAAAGCTACATTTGTATTTGCAACAAAAAAAAAAATTTCCCCTCTTCAGTTCATCACTAGATCATAAAAGACTTTTTGTCCAACTGCCACTTAAATATCACACTTAATGTCATTTGGACTTTAAGGGGATAATTCAGATCTTTTGAAGTTGGGAAAGATTATGAATAATTAATATCCTACCTGTTGTAGGTATATTTTGAATGATCTGTGATAACCCCGCCCACAAAAACACATTTACATTTTTACATTAGAGCACATATGTACGGTATATCTATCTATATCTATATATATATATAAAATACATTCTTCTAACTATTGTTTTATTTTTTTAACACTAGCTTTGGTTCATATGAGACATCTTTAGTTTGTTAAAATGTTAAAAGTTAAATGAAAAAGTGGCACCTTCATAAATAAAGTGCTTAGGCTTTGTTCTAGATTAATACCCACATTCATGCCTGAATAACATGTGTTTTGTCGCCACTTGGTGGTCACTTATCGACACTGCATTTTAACACTGAGTTTGTAACATTTCAGTTACTCTAAAGGCTTTTTAAGTGTTTTATCACCCTTACTGAGCTCGCAACAGGCAGGGGATTTCCTTTATAAAAGAAAAGTACAAAAAAAATAGGTTAATCCACACAAATATCTAAATTGATATAAAAAAAAAAAACCTCGATCCAGGTATGAGCTACGTTGACACTGATTATCATGACCAGCAGTCTCCTGAATTGCCGTGACGCATTTTGTCAAATTTATGTGGCGCATAGTGTTTTCAGCTACTTTTTATTTTTAACTTTACTTTTTTTTTTTTTGGTGTCTGGTGCTAAAAACGCCAGAGTAAGGCAACCAGATATGGCTATGGTTATCACACAAGTGAGGTCTGTTCATGCTCATGCTTCTAGTATTTCTGTACATTAGACAAAACTCCTGAAATTCTCTTTAGATTTACAGCAATGTAAATACAATCTGTCTGCAGCGGTCGCCTCAAGCGTCCATATGCTGAAAGAACAGATCTGCTGGTTTGTTTTTGCTTTGTAATTGTGAGGGAGCACTCGCTCACCTGCCAGAGTTCAAACAGATTTAAAACATTAAATATGCAAATTAATATTGACATCAGTTTGAATCCCATTTCCAGCAAGATGGAGGCAAAATGAAAAACAAATGTAAGTTTTCCCCCAGTCAAGCCTTGTTTTGGAGAACTGGAGGCCCGACACTGACGTCTGTTTGGACTTCATCGAGTTCAGACGTAGATGCCTTCTGGGTTTAGGCTGGACGAGACGCGGCTCTGCAGGGCGCGGAGGTCGCTGGGTAAAAGTCGGGAGGAACCAAGTCGCTTCAGAGAGCCGCACTCCACATCTGCAGTTTGAAAACAAAAAAAGATGTTTGATTATCAGCTCCTTTTCAAAGATTTATCAAGGAGAATATACTCTCCACTTGGATAATAATGATGGCTCATTCTGAGTATGACCACAAGGTGGCAGTGTTTCCACACAAATGTAGTAAAGCAGCAAGAACCAAAAACCAGGTAATGAGTTTAAAAGCTGATCTTTTTGTAAATCTGATGTTAAGGTAGAGATATATTTTTAGCTATGTTTGCACTTTCAGCCTGTTTTTGTAGATACCATTGCCGTTGTTGTCTTCCGCAGCTTGAGCAGGCAGCACAGTCACTTTGGTGCCCGTTTGCTGAATGAACTGCTGCAGGTTGACCTGTCGGAGCTCCTTTGTCAGCTGCTCCAAGTCCTGCTCCTTCTCCTGTGGGGGAAAATACAGCATGACAAGACAATGAGGCCTGTGCCTCGGCCGATACAAGGAGTCTGACTCAGAGCGAGTGCAGCTACTTTAATGGAAAGTTGCTTTTTGATCACACAACTGACTCAGATGTTTTCTTTTCATCAGTTCATTACCTCAAAGTGAGTTCATTTGAATGAAATGCAGATAATCCCTCAAGTCATAAACCAGATTTGGCATATTTATCAGGCCTCTTTTTCAGCAGGTAGATAATGCTGTTAATACTACTTTATATTATAATGGCTACATAACTTAATTTTGTACTAGGAAGCATGATCCACTGCACATTTCTGCAAGCAGGGTTTTTGTTTCTATGGTTCCACACTGCAGCACAAAAATATCCTGCTTTTGAACACAAACGTTCTGAAACTTTCTCATCAAACCTACTTTCATCATCACTTTTAAAGCCAAATGCAAAAGAGAATATGTTCAATTTTGGCATTATCAACGCTGCAAAACTCATTAAAAAGAGGAGAAATGGGTCTGACCTGAAGTCTCTTGCCTGATTGGCAAAGCGAGCGCTCCAACGCCTTGCAGCTGCTGTCCAGCCGCGCCGTTTGTTGGCTTTGTACCTCCAGCTCTTCTCTCACTTTCTGCAGCTGGGCTTGCACCTGCAATCCAAAATTGAAAAAAAAAATATACTCAAAAAAGCTTCAAAGGAAAGGAAAAAAAAGGAGATTATACCTCAGATTTGAACAGAACAGAAGAACTTTAATATGCAAAAACAACATTTTAAATTGGTGAAGTTGGTTGTAAGTGGAGAAACAAGTTGTGTTTTTAAATGAAGTAATTTTTGATGCAGGAGCTTGAGAGGAACCTTTTATTTGTCAGATGTTTAATGTAAACATGCCTTTCTGTTTGCAAGCTGGTCTGTATTTATAACCAAAGATAAAGTGATCTGTACCTCCTCCTCCTTCACCTTCAGGTTGAGCTCAGCCTCCTGCTGCAGTCGCTCCCGCTCCAGGCCGGCCTCCAAACTCTAAACAAAGCAGCAAAAAAAATAAATCGCACAAAGCTAAAATAAGACCTATAATACACTGTTTTACAAGCCCAATTAAAAAAAATAACTATTTGATGGCAACAACATATCTCAAAAAATATATCTGTTCACCCTGTCTTCAACAAACGTTGGCTAAAGCTCTATCATGCAAAGAAGCCGTATGTGAACAATATCTAGTTCTTTTAAAATTAATCAAAGGAAACTGGAAAATCGTTCTTTGAATGTTTTCTGACAACCCCAGATGTCACTAACTCAATGCTAAAGAGGGACCACCCAGCCTGTTATCAGTGCACAGTTCAACAGCCTGCCTCTCTGATGATATGGGGGTACATTAGTCCCTACAGCATGGGCAGCATCGTCAAATGCAAATCATTGCATTTTCTTTGATTTTTCATTTTAATTAACATTCTTACTTCTTCAATATTATGGTTGTACTTTAATGAATAAAAGCAAAGATTATGTTATTTAAAAACTCAGCAAAACTGTGAAGTTCTGCAGCTTTTCTGTGATGTTCGCCTTACCTGAACGCGTACCAAGTACTCTGAAAGTCTGGCTTCGCAGTCATGCACGCGGCCCTGCAGCTCTGCTAACTGTTGTCGCAGCTGCCGCTCGCTGTCCTGCTCGATCTGCAGCTCGTTCTGCCAGAACTCCTCCTCCTCCACCTCCGCATCGTTCCTCCTCACCTGTTGCTCTAAAAGCAGCAGCTCGTCCTCCAGGTTGCCCTCCTGATAAGTAGAGGAAACACAGCTGCTTTAAAGAGAAGCTTATTTGATTTTTAATTTTTTTTAAGAGTAAGGGGACCCACATCACTGCTCTGGCCCGTGACCTCCTCCCAGTCCTGCAGCTCGGCCTCACAGCCCAGCAGGTGGCTCTCCAGCGCCTGGAGTTTGTCCCTCTGCAGCTGCACCAGTCGGTTCAGCTCTCTGGCTGGACTCCCGGGCAGAGACGCAGTTCCACCACCTCCCACTCTGCTCAGGTTCAGGTTCACACCACGATGCTGCGTCTGTTTGGCTGAGAGTGGAAGGGCAAGGTGAAAAAAAGAATGGATTTTTAATTGTTTTGGGGGAAAAAATAACCCTCTCCTTAACGACATGTAGTACCTTCAGCATCTCTGCTTTTCCCAAAGATTTCTCGCAGACCCCTGGCGCCCCCGCTGAAGGTCAGCGACTTGCGTTTGGGCTCCCTTCGTTTGAACGAGCGGTCCGTTCCTGATGGACGAAGTTTGGCCAGAGGTGGGAGGCTCTGGCGGTAGAGACCCCTCTCTGGGAGGCGAGCCAGCCCCTCGGAGGTCGGCCGCTCACTGATGGACGGGCCGTTTCTTTGGAGGATGAGCTGCACGTCGCTGGCGTACTGACCCCACTTGTTGAGGGACACCACAGGGTTTTCATGTGGAGCCAGGAGGCGCTCCGTGTCACGCCATTTCTCAATCAACGTGTACCGGCCGGTCCGTCCTCGGATGAAGAACAGAACACCAGACTCAGTTTGAAAAAAAGAGATATTTAAACTTTAAAGGCTTAAATGTTGCTTAAACACCACTGAACTCAGATGAGAAGCTATAAAAGTAACTACAAAAAGGGGAAACAACACTAACCCTGCAATTTTTACCAAGCTTCTGTTTATTGATTTCTAATAAGAAATACCTGTACCATAGGGAGATATAAGTAATAAGCATTTTTAACAATAATAATAAGTGTTTGTGCTCATGTTTAAAACACTTCACCAGTGTGACGGGTTAAAAGAAGTTTTACGGTGGGAAAAATTCAACTCAACAAGCGGTAGTTGTGTTGGCCAAGGGTTTAATGGTTCACAGCTTTTTGTGTGTGTGTGTCTGTGTACTCCTCCATTCTAGTCTGTACACATAAAGATAAGAGCTGAACTGTTCCACCCTCGACCCCCCTCCTGCACAGCAAGGGTCCTTGTAAAAAGAGGTGCATTCATCACTACAGCCATTTACATCAAAGCACCCTGGCCCGGACAAAAAAGGCAGAGCCGACACAAAGGGGTCGGTGAATGCGCTGTCACTGTGACAGACGTGTTTTAACTCCAACGTGTCTGTGGTTAGAGAAAAACTCAACTCTGTCTGTACTGACAGAAAACAAGGCAAACAAACCCTAACAGATGCAGCGGGTGAAGCTGTTTTTTCACACTGCACTTGTCAATAAACTCAAAAAGACTGCAGCATGACTCATCTCTGTAAGGGGCTGTTTATGATGAAAACCGTTAACCCTCCTGTCACTTTTTATTTTTTGTGCAATTTCTCACTGCAAATCAGTTTGACATCTTGCCCACCCAATACTGGACACAATTCACATCGTAAAAAAAGATCCTATTGAAGTCTCATCTAAAACCACTCGAACTACGATTTGTTTCATCAAATTAATATTTGGAATTTATCACTCGTGCAAAAAGCTAAGTGCTTCCCATTTATTCACATGTTTTGAGCTTACCGATGGCTTGTGCCAAAGCAATGACCACTTCCTGGCAAGTGGTGAACTCTGTGACGCCGCACACGATGCGCTGCACCCCATCCACCCACACTTTCAGCTCCATGGTCTTCATCCAGAGGCCCTCATTCCTCCACGCCACCAGGGGGAGCTACTGCCTTGTGGGTTTTTCATTCTTAAAATAAAAAAAAGTATACATATATTAATATCACGTTCAGTCTAATTATGTGCATCTATAGATGTTCATCAAAATATGATAACTAGAAAGACCTAAAGCCAGAAAGGACAAGCGCCCTCTAGTGGCCGATTGCAGTAGTAGAATTTTAAGTCAACTGTTTGAGCCACCAGACGTGATAAAAACAGGTTTGATGCTAAAGTAAAGAAGAAAATAATCAGTAATTGTGTTTATTTATTTCTTTGTAAGAAATTGAAACTATTTGCTGCATAACACACAGCAGAAAAAAAGAGCATAACGTCACCTCTAAAGTGTTTTCACTATTTCCAGTTGACTTTTAGCACTCAGTTTTATGGTTTGGGCTCCATTCTCAGTTCAGTTTCCCATAAAATTGCTTTTAAAAAGTTGCTTCACATCATCAGCTCAACAGGACAATACAGCAGCAGACAAATACAAATGATTTCATCGAGAAGTTCCTTTAGTGAGGTAATGTTGCTTCAAACCTGTTTGAACAAACTAACATGATGCTCGGTCTTTAATAGTATCGCAACTTAGGTGGTTTTGTTTTTACACATCTTTTGTTTAATCTCTGCAGAGATCATTTTGGTCGTTTCCTAAACGACTTCACAGCCGCTGGAATTAATGCTTCACTTCAGCGGCGGCGCAAACGGCCAGAACTCAACATCGCCGCTTGTTCTCCCTGAGCAGTTTCGTTTAACGCCACTGATAGGCTGCCGCAAGAGCTACGACCCCGGCATTTTGGCAACTGTGGCCGTGTAATAGAAGCCTTCCAATATATTTTTTCATTTGCTGGCGTTCGGTACGTGGGATGCGGAACGAGAGCCATTTTCAAACTGCTGACACAAGCGTCAGCAGTGGGGGCAGTCATTACGGAGCTGGCAACGCCTCAACAGCCGTAGGAGCAACAGAGCAGTGAAGGAGCCGAGCGGCTGACGCTCGATTTCTGCAGCTGTGCTGGTCTGCAGAGACTTCCTTTCTCTCTGGTCCTTCATACATAAAATTAAAAGCACCTTCCGTCTTCATCACAGCCGGAACGACGCTTGTTACAATCCAATAAATATTCTGTTTGCATGAAAGGACCTGTTTGGGATATGCAATAATAGGAAACTTCACTGAGCTGTTGCAGGCTATGACTTTGAGAGCAACTTTGGGTTCAGTGGTTTTTTACCCAAGGACACTTCAGCATAAGGAGGAGCTGAGAGAAACCTGCAATTAAGAACACAACCTGCTCCGCCATCTGAGCCTCAGCTGTTTGAGGTCAAAGGTTAAAGAAAACAGACGGATAAACAAAACGCAGCAGGTGGTCGGTGGGTAACAATCAGGCCAGGAAGCTGTCATTGCTCAAGTATTTTCTCAATCAGCCAGGCAGGCAGCAGCCACCAGGAGCTAACGAGGTGAACGGGTTCACCAACCTGAAACATGGCTTAATAACAGCATCCTGAAACATGTGCAGGCCATTTTTAAAGCTTCATAACTGTCGCTCCACTGTTACTGTGATGACAGGACAGGTGCCAAACCACACCATGGAGAAGTCAATTTCCACAGACTTGATGGATCTCTACATCACTCTCTCTCATTTATGAAACTATATTTGGGTGCACAAATGAATCCGAACTGAAGTCATTCACTCCTCTGTGCTACAGTCATCAAAACGGAACCAAACAACCTGTTTTACAAGCTCAATTAAAAAAAACAACAAACAATTTGATGGCAACAACACATCTCAAAACTATTTCTGTTCACCCTGTCTTCAACAAATGTTGGCTAAAGCTCTATCATGCAAAGAAGCCGTATGTGAACAATATCTAGTTCTTTTAAAATGAATCAAAGGAAACTGGAAAATCCTTGTTTGAATGTTTTCTGACAACCCCAGATGTCACTAACTCAATGCTAAAGAGGAGAGGGACCACCCAGCCTGTTATCAGTGCATGTTCAAAAACCTGCCTCTCTGATGGTATGGGGGTGCATTAGTCCCTATAGCATAGGCAGCATCATCAAATGCAAATCATTGCATTTTCTTTGATTTTTCATTTTAATTAACATTCTTACTTCTTCAATATTATGGTTGCACTTTACTGACTACGCCTGAATATGCCTGGAGAAGTCAATTTCCACAGACTTGATGGATCTCTACATCACTCTCTCTCATTTATGAAACTATATTTGGATGCACAAATGAATCCAAACTGAAGTCATTCACTCCTCTGTGCTACAGTCATCAAAACGGAGCCGAACAACCAGCAGAAAATTTACATCCTAATCACCACAGTGTTAACAGTGAGAAAATTCACCTTCTAGTGAGACTTTAATAATCAGACCTTCATGAATTTAGTTTAAGGTGGAGCTTCAACAAAAGTCATGATTTTTTTTGTAATTTATTACTGACTAGAGTACAAATCGTATTGAATACTTTTTCCATCTCTGCTCCACGACACAGCCTGACATATGCAAATGGTTGTTTACTTTCATCAGAGAGGGCAGCTGTGCAGCAGCAGATGTTCAAATGTTTGATGGTGGAAATGAGCCGGACTATAAACTCCACAGCTTTGTTTCTGAAAGAGAAAACTCGCTCTCATTGAGTGACTCTGAAGAGATTCGGTCACCTTAAGGCCTGGTTTACACAAAGCTGTTTTTTATGTGAAGTTCAGTCATTTGTGAGCACAATACCTGCACTCTTCTAAGTCTGCAGTGAAGTATGCAGAAGTAGTTAGACTGAAAAAGATGCACCAAATAATAAAAACTGAAAAACTGTGTAGACGCTGACTCATTTGTATATTGTGTTATAGATACAGAAGAAACCTGAATGTTAGTGTAAAGCCACTAACTGAACTCTTTCCTACAGGACTCCAGCAACATCACGGCTGAAGTCTGCTTCCTTGTGGAAATGAGCTTCGATTTTCTTTGCCCTGCTGGTGAGTTGCAGCACTCCGATCACTATGGAGACCATAGCTGTGCCACCGCCACCTCTTCTCCTCTGCAGCAGCCGCCGCTCGGAGTTTTCAGACCATTTTTTCTCAGAATCCAGTCTCAATAACAGCTACTTGGATGCTCCCGCTGCCAGTGAATAAATAAATCATACAGGCGAGTGTAGATTAATTAGCATGCTGCGACACGGGGCTGCTATTTTTGGGGCTGCTTCATTGTGAATGCATGCTTTCATATTAAGACCAGCTCGTGTCCACGCAGGCAGAAGCTACGGGGAAAATGTCAGTGCATCACATCACGTCACTCAGTAATTAATTCAAATTCACTACTGTTGGTCACAAACATGTACTCCTACAAAACTGTGTAAAAACATGTTGAAACACTAGAGGGAGTTCTTAAAGAAACAGGATCAAAAACAAACTGGATCTGCAGAAATGTGCAATTCCATTTATTTTTTATTGTATTTTTATATGTTTAGCTTTCTCTGCCATGTTTTTCTCATTGGTTAGTGTTACTAGCTACTAAAGAATGGAGCTGTTTTCAACATCCTTTAAAACCCTTCAAAATGTTCATAAATTTTCACTGTGCCTTTTACCTTTTGCTTTATTCTGCTTTTTTAAACTCCTTTGTACAAGTTTCAACTCCTTTGACTTCTATTTTGCTGATTTTATCTCCCCCCCCACTGTTTTAGCTATCATTTTGGCCATTTCATATATTCTTTTCATTTCAATGTTTTGTGCTATTTTGGAACCAATTTGTGTTTTTTTTAGCTACATTTACCATTTTGTGATCATTTCAGTTTCTTATTGCTTAATTCAGCAAATTGTTTGTACAATTTTTAGCTTCCTTCGGCTTCTATTTAGCCAATTTTAGCTTTTTTCTGTATTTTAAGCTATCATTTTGTTGTGTTTTGCTATTCTTCTCATTTCAACTTTTTTGTGCTACTTTAAGCTTTCTATGCTTCATTCAGCTGCTCTCTGTTCATTTTGGCTGTTTTCCACATTTTAGCTACTTTTTAACTAATTTGATTTTTTTCAGCTAAACTCACCTTTCTGTGATCATTTCAGTTTCTTACTGCTTAATTCAGCAAACTATTTCTTTGTGCTAATTTCAACTGATTCAGCTACTTTTTAACAATATTTTTGGGCAAGTTTCAGCTTTTTTAGCTATTCAGGAAAAATCTTTCAGAATTATGCATTCAAACTGCATTTTTGCTGAAAATGCATGTTCCTAATAAAACTATGATTGTCTAGAAGTCTAGACTCTTAGTAAAAAAACTGAAAAATACTACAAACAACCCAAGAACATTATTTTTACACTGCATAAACTATAAAAAGTCCTATATTTACAATAAAGCCAAAACATATTAGGGCTGCTCATTTTTCTGCTTTGTTTCTGTGAGGAATAAACACTGTACGCACTAGTGGCCACATCCTTAAACAGAGCAATCAACAACACAAAAATAAAGACAATTATATGTTTTAGTGCTGGGGAGAGGAAAAGTTGCCACCAACAGAGCAAATTCCTGCTGTCAGACAGTTTTGCCACAGCCATTTGCTTTCAGACATGAGGAATATTGTGCTGTCTGGGCAATAAACCACAGAGCTAATCTTAGTTGTGACTCCAGCCTGCCTCCCCTGAAGTTTCATTCTCAGGATGCCAGAGGAGGCCAGAGTGACAAGTCAGGGTTTCCGATTAGACTTTCCTCGAACGAGCTGCAACTCGTGAGACGGATCAGAAAGAAAATGCCACTTGAAGCTTGTTTAATGATCACAAAAACAGGCGGTTATTAGAAGAGAATCTCAAGGTCGAGTCCTGAGATGCAAAGAAAAAAGGATTAATTTCACACAGAGTTGAACTGAACAGTTCATTTCCTGCCATTTTCAGTTCACTGCTCAATCAGTCCTCTGCTTAATTAAAGTTTAACAAACTCATTGATTGATTTTGAACTCCTGACCCTCGCTTCTTTACTCCTCAACTGCCCCAAACTACCAGAATAAGACTGATGAGCAAAAACATTTATCACATCTAGCTTGGACTACTGTAATTCTTCATTATGTGATCTTTCTATCAGTTAATCTGATCCTCAGTTGTGGTTCCCAGATTAGAATCAGGCTCCTCTTGTGATTAAACTATAACAGGAAAAAATTAACTGTAATTGGTTTTGAATCTTGATCTAAACTGGATTCATTTTCATTTTGCTTTCTGAGATGACTTGTTGTAAATTAGCACCATCTAAATAAACTGTAGTGAGAAAACAACACAATCTGATTCAATCAGACACCTGCATTTTTTTTTTTAATAGGAGGTACTGGCCACTAAAGGGGGTCCACTGAAACAAGGAGGGGGGTTCAAACAAAAGAGCGCTCTGTAATGTGTGTGAGCGCACATGGATAGTAGCATGGCTGGATGCAAACAATCCCTCACCATGGCAACCCAGCTCTGGCTTTGTTGGAGCTTTATACACAGACAACCGGACTGATTACAGGCCACGGTCTGGGAAAGAAGTGCTAACAGTTCGAAACAATTAAGAACCAAGCCGTGCTTTCCTCTTACTTCATCTTTGTCTCTTTTGAGTGCAAAAAACACAAAGATGTGCTCTGCAGCGAGGCTCCTTAAAGTTAGGATTAGGCAGCCTTACAATTAGTCTTTGACTGGAGATTCAGCTTGAGCTGATGTTTATTGATATCTGCTAAGAAAAATCTTTAACATAAAAACTAAGCAAATTTTTCTTATTTAAAACCTAAACTGCCAACTAGAGGTGAAAAACCTAATCCTGATCGCAGGTACGTGTCTTTAACAGACCTGCGATGAAAAGCTGTCCAACTTCTAAGTATAAAATTCAAACAGTTTCAAATTATTAATGTGCATCTCTGAAAATAGCAATTCTAAAAGCATTCAAATTAAAGAATTAAGGAATGTTCCTTTTTTTATACACAAAAAATATTACTGAATTGTTGCTTCTTTTAATTCCCCCTAGTATTTTAAGAGTTTTAAATGTATAGGAGAAATGTTATTTTGAATAAAGTTAAATGTTTTTGACACACAAAGCGTGTAAAAGTAGTTTGAGTACAAAAAAGTAATGGAAGAAACCATAAGGAGGCAAACACTAGTAGGGATGGGAATTGAGAACTGGTTCTTGCAGAGAAAATTCAGAGATGTTCACAAGTCTTTTTTGCAAGTCCAAGTCAAGTCTCAAGTCTTTGGCTCCAAGTCCAAGTCGAGTCCAAGCCTTTGACCAAAAATCCAAGTCAAGTCTCAAGTCTCTTGACCTCAAGTCCAAGTCTCATTGCATGTATCACTTAATTTGCAGTTTGATCAAAGGTATTCTAATTATACTAGATTATATTCTATAATACTATATTTAAATCAAATATTAAAACAGTGTTATGTTTTAATAATACTGTTAAAACATAACACTGTTTTAAAACTAAGATTAATGTTAAAATCACAATCAAGCATTTAAAGTATTATGGAGCGTAGCATGGATGTGTGTTGAGGGAGTGAGAATCGTGAGCCGGGCAGTGAAAAGACTTGCATTGTTCGCGAGTCTCAAACCACGAGTCCAAGTCAAGTCTTTAGGGGTCCAAGTCCAAGTCTCTAATAGTAGGAACCTAATTGCGACTCAAGTCCAAGTCTGAGTCACGAGTCCCCATCTCTGGTTCTTGGTAGTTCAATTCTTTGGAATTGTTAGTTTATTGCCTAACAATTCTGCTCATCAATTCCACTTACTCATAGGAATGTATGTGCATGATGACAACACGCTCCATATTTGATATCCAAGGAAGAAGGGGTCTAATGCATGGTTATATTTCACCAAAAAAGACAAAACTAGGGCCAGTTACAACACATGCAAAGCTTCAATCACAACAAAGGCCGGAAATACTTCCAACAGGCAGACATTTTGTGTTTATTCTTGTTATTTAAACCAGTTGTTATTTTTCTGATTAAGACTGATTAACGACTTTATGCACACAAACAATGTTCTATTTTTTTTTGCCTAACCAATGAAAATTGATAACAGAATTGATAAGGAATTGAATCGTTAAGCAATATCGACAATAGAATTGGAATTGCTAAATTCTTATCAATTCCCATCCCTAAACACTAGCGTGAGTGCTGACTCAGCATTCAGACTGAAACTGTTTTGTGTTCGAGGCAGCCATGTTGGATTTTGAGGTTGAGGCTGGTGAGAAACCTCCAAGGTTCCAAGTTGGAGTTCCAACTTCAAGTCAATTTTAACTTCCGAGACCAAATTTAATGCAACATTGTTTACATACGGCTAGCGTATTAGCAATTCTGCTAATTAGTGCTCAATCAAAGCCATGTAGTAATCTTTGCAAATGACAAAGAACAAGTAAAAATAAAAAAAACTACAAAACGACTGTCATTGTCATGTCTGAGTTATCGCTTGGCTAAAATAGCAACAAGAAATGCTTATTCAAGCAGGTGTTTCAATTACTGGCAAATAAAATTAGATTCCGACCTTCGTCCTGAGACAAGATGTCACTTTTCTTAATGAAGTTTCCTGCAGACGCAATGACCCTCACCTTTACAGTAACACACTCCTGACTGTGTGCCTGTGGAGTTGGCCCGCTGCCGTCTTTTACAGTAATAAACCACTCTCGCCCCCACAAACCCGTTCGGCTGTGTCTACTGCAATCTTTAAATTGCCCCTTTCAGTGTGTACATTTTTCTCCTCCTGGCTCAGATTTTGTTAAACACTGTCATCAGCTGAAGACAATGACTGAGGCTGCAGGTTTAGAAAAAAGGATGAGTGAAGAGCTTCAGGAAGCAATCAGACTGGAAAGCACTGAATATACGGTCACTTGTCTATTCTGGGAGACAGGACGTACGGTTTCTCCCTGCACAAGCAAGCGTGCAGCATTCGGTCGGCACTTTTCTTTCCAGTTTATGGACAAACGTTACATTAATCAAATTAAATTGTCTGGAAATGTGCTGAACGTCCAATAATTAGCTGTTTTTGTACTGCGGCAGCAAACAATCAGCATGTAAAAGCCATAAAAGCAAAATCTTTTTAAAAGTTTAAACTAATCAGATTGATGAAGACAATAAGCCTGTAAGTCCCGCGGCTTAGCTGACCATGTGGTGGTGGAGGAGTCTGCTGAAAGATAAAAACCGGACTAGATTTACTCTAAGTCTGCTAAGAATGTAAAAATAACATTTGTATGAAAAATCGTCCTTTCAGAATTGTTTAGAAGATAAACTTTTAATTCAGAACCAAAAATAAGTCAAATGATTTGAAAAGTTGGTATGTGGGAAAAGAAAAAAAAAAAAAAAAGTAGTTTGCCCTAATTTTTTTCTTCCAGTTTCACAGCTAAAACCAAAAAAAAAAAAAACAGGATTTGATTGATATTTGATCAATATATTTGTGCTTACCACAACAAAATAAATACATTTGGGATTGTAAATTACACCTCAACATTGGATTGTATTACTAAAAAGGCATATTCTTGACATCCTCACAAACCACTGGTGAAATTTTAATAAAACTTTTCAAAAATAATCACAGGAGGCAACTGATTCATCTTTGGAGTTGTACAATTCAAGATGGATGCCACAGCTAATCAATGTCCACCATCATAAAAAAATGATTATAGCTCACTGAATTTTTCAGAGCTAAAATTTGGTGTGGTAGTAACTAAAAGTTGTAAAGCACTTTTGCAAAACGCAGCCTCAGTGTGATTTCTGATAGACCGAGGGGGGCTCAAAGTCAGCCAATCCCTGATTTGGTTTTGTGTTGTGAACCCTTGTAGAACAGAAAAGGTTGACATGTGATGTGATAACATACATCAGCAGTGTGATCAGCAGGTCATGGGATTAAAAGGACAACAAATGGATTTATTACCGATAAAAGATTTATGAGTCACCGCTAATTTGCATTAAATTTAAAGAAAATTGCTTAACTGAATTGAATTATTATGTTTTGAAAACAATACGAGGGAGACCTCCGTCAATCAGTGCAGCCGAGTTATGCTCCACACACGTTTTGGTTCCGTGATGCTCGCCTCACTTCTGAAAGTTCACATGTGAGGAACATCTGTGATTTGTGAACCAGAGGCAGCTTAAAGACAGCCTGGTCTTTGTGAAAGCCCAACATCTTGTAGTTTCACTTGAGATTGTGCAGAAGGATATCAAATTTTGACCAAAATACCTACATCCTTGTCGTTTCTCATCATAAGATGACGCGAGTCAAACTCTAGCATTAAAGACTGCAGGAGATATACATTCCTTCAGGGAATGCTAGGTCTTTATTTTCATGTGTTAAAGACAATAAAATAAAGACACTGTAAATCAGACCAGCTATAAAGCCCTGTATGACCCATGTGAGAACATATGGTCACATGAATCACAGTGGACAATGATCAATTTAACAATGCATAGTTGTGTTTTGGCTCATGTTCCCTCACAAATCCCTGCTGCAAAGCAACAATAGAGTTGAAAATGAGTTGCCCTTGCTTTCATCAGACATGTGCTTCAGGGACTTTTTTCCTCTCTGCTGTAACCCTGTGACTCAACTGAAGGAAGTTTTGATTAAAACCACTGCTGGGTGAGTCCTTTAAAACGAGACTCATCAGTGCAGAACTCACACACTGACCAACATACACACACAACACACAATGAAACTGTGCACTCACTTCCTGCTGGCTCATTGATCTGGTATGTTCTTCAAAACACAAACTGAACTCATTCCAGTTAAATATTACCTAAAAGATTAAGAAATTAGCATAGATTTGGGGCAATATTGTTTAAAAATTAAGATGAGGACAAGATAAAAACAAAAAAAAATAAATAAATCAAAGTTATGCAACAGCCTATCTATAAAACTATATCAGCTGTTTTAGCTGAATTGGTGATAAAACGACATAATTTTGGCTATTTCACTGCTCTCAGCTCAGTGTGGAAATCACATACCTCTTCCTTTTTTATTCCAGAGCATCTATAACAACTCTTTTGATGTGGAGCCTCAAAATGCCTATTTGATTAATAAAATCCGGTCGTTCCTGTGCTGATCATAGCTGAAGGAGCCGAGCCCCGACCCGAGCCTGCGGAGTTAGCCGTGTCCCAGTCTCTGTGGAGCGGCGTGGATGACAGCACGGGTCCGTCCGCTCCTCGGACATCCGACATCTGCTGCTCTGCCCATCAGTGACGCGAACCCTCACTTGTAAATTACATCGGAACAGAACTGGGACACCGCAAGGCATGATGGACCAGTTAAAGCTGCAATGCACTCATAACTGTCTGTGGCACTCTGCACGAGACAAAAACACGGAGTCCCCCACAATTTGTTAAAATTGTCACACATAAATGCTGTTTAACGGAAAAGTTGAGATGAATAATAAGTATTCGTTTCTTGCATTAAAAAAAACTTTTATTGCTTTCACTGGATTGTCTGATCATTCTTTAAGAGATGTTCTAACAAAAAAAATAGTTATCAACATTTAGTACCTTTATCAGCCGTGACGTCAGTCAGAGTCCAGAGGATGGAGAAATTAGCTTCATCCGGCTAGGCTAACTACTAGCCAAACAAAGACACAATTTTATTTTTTTGTTTAACATTTGTCACGTTTATAATCCCCCCCCCAAATGACATACCGCTATTGAAGAAAGCAAGCTACATTTTTATAATAATAAACTTTTGAGTGATATTTATTTAATTTGATGACATTTTCTCAACCTAGCTACGTCCGTGTTTTTACGCAAAACGCACGCAGAGCAAGTGGAGCAGTCCAATTGTTATTTTTAAGTAAGGGTGCAAACTTGTTTTGGCTCCCTCATTTGACTCAGTGATTTATAAACTTGTTACTAATCACAGCAACATGACAAGAATAAGTAGTTTTTATTTATCCTAATTTAACTTTCTTAGACTTAGTTAAAAACAAAATTGAAAAGAATCGATACGTTCTAAATCCCCCTTCTTCAGCTTTGAATTGGTTCAGTCCAAGCTTAGTTTACTAATTGCATTTTTTAGCTGTGGAAATAGATTTTTAAAGCTATAAATCAGACCAAATAGAATAAAAACACTAAGATCATGCTCATAAAATGTGGTAATATAAATCCTGTTTATGCTGATCTTACTGACATCAACACAGTAAATTGTGGAGTAATTCATACCATTTAATGTTTCACTGTTGCTCAGATTATTATCTTTATGTAAGAACAACAAGATTAGAACAAGACATTATTACCACCTCTGCTGAGATGCAGAGGAGCAGCGGCTCTACTCCAAGCTCCTCAACCTAGCTCTAAAGCTGAGCCTGGTTATCAGGAAGCAAGATAGCTCATTTCAAGAGCTTTGCCTTTTAACATAACTTTTTTGTAGCTTTGCATTCCACTTTTTTAATCTATAACTTTCTGCCTGTTAGAGACCATCAGTTCAGACAATCAGCTGCAGGCTACTCCTCATCCTGATTGGCCAACATCTGATAGGTCTAACAAAACACCATCACCCAGTGCTTGTCCTGTTGATGTGAAAACTAAATAACAGTTCTGGTGAATGAAGGATGGAAACACTTTTTTTATTTTTACCACCAGGGGTAGAACAATTTTTATTTGAGGAATCTGCATTTCTGCTCACTTAAAATTCCAGTCAGAGCTCAGGTCTTCATGTCTCACAGCGTTAATCATGACAGACGCCCGTTGTGCTGATCAGGCAGAATCAAAAATGACCTTAAGTTTTTTTTTTCAGAGCTGTTAATTCTCCTGCTGCTAAATCACCTAACAGAGAAGTTGCGCTTCTTTAGCAAACTTCCAAATGCTCTAAATTTCACCCAGTTGAGAACCTAATAACTCACGTTGCCATTATTTTTCTGAACAGCTTTAATAGTTTCTGTGTTCTTGTGCTGTAGACATGTAAATAAATTGAAATTTTAAACTCTGTAATTATCAAATGGTTCAGCTGTGGAGACAAGCGAGCCTCAGGTGATTGATGTTTTCTTGGAGAACCGATGACAGGATTTGGCAGATGCTTTCAGGATCTAAAGCTTTCAAACATTAAACAAGATACAGGCAGGCTGCTGCCGATCCTGGCTGCTCTCGAAGCTCCATTAATCTGAGTTAAAGCAACTGTGGTTTTGCACTTTTTATTTTTAAAGGCGATTTGTTATTTTATTTTCAACCAAACGTCTAATGACTGTAGCTTTTTAATGTTCCGCAATCAGACCTGGTCATTTTAGCACACATTATCATGGTTTTGTTTTGATTTTTATGACATTATTCAACTTTTTGCGTAGTCATCTCCTTTATATTTCTCAGTTTGTGGAATATACATCTATATATATGATGTACCCCTTCTGTGCCTCAAAGATTCCCTCTGTACTTTGCATATAATGAGTATTCTCAGTAACACCGTCTGACCAACTTTAGGACACTGAAGGGTGGATCTTCATTCCAGACATTCTTATGGGTAAAGTCTCATCTACTCCCAGGAAACGACTACATTCTGGAGCTTTTTTCCCCTCCTCTCTTTAATAACTACAGTTTAGATTTCATGTACAATTGAAGGCTCATGTCAGCGGAGAGTAATTTGACCTGAGGGGGATCCGTCTCCAACAATGGCCTCACTGTAAACGAAAAGTTGCCGTCCTCTCGTGTCACAAACACATTCGGCCGTATTATGTGACAGCTCCAGCGTTCTCGTTCTCATGTTACTTCACACCTGTTACCACGGGCTATTTTGGTATTTTAGGGATCTAGAACTTCTTGGGGGTGGTCCATAAATATGCTCAGGGTTTCCTCAAGAAAAAAAAAAACATATCTCAGAATGTTCAAGAAGTAAACTTGCCTAATCCCATAATCCATCACTGTTTGGTGTTGGTTGCAAAATGAAGCTTTTCATGTAAAATAAGAAGCTGAGCCATTTCTCAGAGCAAGAAACAAACGATCTATTGATAAAAGGATTTGGACCCAGCTTGGACCTTTTCTTCTTCAGCCAAAATCATGACATTCGTCCCCAAAATAAGTCAAGAAATGTCAAGAGAGAAAAGTGCAGCTTTTTAAACATAAAGGGGTCAAAGCTAACGACAAAACATGTTAAAAGTTGTGTTTCTAAATATGGGCTGTGTCCTTAGAGGGAAGGAGAACATTTTTAATCCTAATCTACTTTCTCCTATTGCATGCTGAAACATGCTGATACAACAGTGCCCTCTGCAGGATATATCAGAGAAAACGTCTCTTTTTCCTCCATTAACCTAAAAGTAAAATGTACATCTTTAAAAAACATATTTGCATCCAAAATACAAACTTTATACATTTTTTACAACCCTTTGTGAATGATACTTTATATAGCAGGGGTATTCAACTGGTGGCCCGCAGGCCACATCCGGACCATGAGTGACCAAAGTTGGGTCCAACATTTGGTTTTATTCATCTCTTCAGCCCAAACCCACGGTTTTTCTACTTTAATTACTACAAGTTCTTTTAGTTAGACATAGACGTGTGGTATCTACAGAAATGTCAGAATCTTGGGTAAAAGCAATTTTTATGAACATCCAAGGCAGTTAAATCTACAAACAGTTGAAGACAAAATTATAAAGTGAAAATAAAATTGGTTTAAAAATTTTCCTCATCAGAGATGTCAAAATTATATTTGTGCTAAATAGGAGGCATAATGTGTTATTTTTTATTTTTGATATAGTTTTATTATCACTTATTTTATTACATAGGGTTCTGTATGTTGTATTCATGATTAAATGCAGCAAAATAAACTATTTCAAAAGGTAACAGATCTTTGTAATAATTGGTTTATTTTCATAATGACTTAAATTGCTGGATGTTCGGCCCCTGGGCTGTTGGCCTGCATTAACTGTGGCCCCCGGAGCAATTTAGTTGAAAAGCCCTGTTATACAGGCTTGAATCTTATACTGTAAATATTTCTACTTTTAACATACAAAGAACATGATAAAGTATCGCAACTCCAAAACGGCTGTAAATAATTTATTATTTTTACATTTTCTCTAAAGATGCACTTTCAGGTTGATAAAAAAAAAAAAAAAAGAGAAAATCAGTTTTCCTCTTGCATTAGCTCTATGTTGAGATACTGAGACAACCACTGATAGATGCTTTGTGAGCTAATGTTAACCAAAGTGAGTGAAGTCTTTGTAGATTTCCCAGTTGAGATCAGTCTCATTAAACAGAGTGGATCTCTGAGGGACTTAGTTGTTTAAATAAAAATGTTAAAAAAAGAACTAAGGACTAATAATTAATATCAGACGCCCCTTTTTGTTCCTCGTTTCTAGTCTCTTTCAGCAGATTCTCTAGAGATTTAACAATTTCTGTCGCAATAAAATTGTGAAACGTTGTCAACTAGCAGGTGTCTCTCCCCTGTGCTGACCTTAAAAGTCTCGTCCTGGAGGGGCGATGCTGATCTGCCCCGCGTCTCCTCGCTCCTCCCCCACCTCAGCTTTACCGCAGTGCAGTTCGCCCTGCCAGGACCCACAAGGGCAGCGCAGCTTCAGGGTCTGAGCGTCACTGAAAGGCCTGACAAATCAACAGAGAAACCAAAGATCTGGGACCGACAAGGGAAAAAAATGCAATCTTTACAATTAAAGATTCACAAAACAATTTATTTCTGAAAACAATACTTGGTTTTAATGTCACACTTAAAATACATCAGTTTATGAGACATTTAATTTGCTTTTGAAAAACTGTTCTTTCATTTATTACTTCATTCTGCAAAATTAAATGTTTAGAGCTGAAGTGCTTCCAATGTGTTATTAACTGCTGAGCTGCCATTAAAAACAAAACTTCACACACTAGAAATACTTAAAGTTTCATCCATGATCTTTGACACAAAAATGCTACATTTCCTAAAATTCCTACATTCATGTCAGTGTTTTCAGACCATAATGCACCACAGCAGTGAATTTAATGCATTTAGAAAACTAAAGTGCTTTATAGGTCTCTTTAAATTATTAACTTTGTTAGTTTAATAATCAGAACTTCTGTTTTTTATAAAATAAAAACAAAAATCTGCTTGTTGTCTTCATGCAATAAAAAAAATACAAAGTGTTTCTACAGTAAACATTACTTCCTGAAGATTTCTTCTATTTTTTGCTGATCCCAATAAAAAGCTTTAGTGTTCAGGACGTTTCATTCTGTTACTAAAGGTGATTGTGCAAACTTCTTCGTCTATGCGTGGACCAAATGAGATTTCTTGAAGCCACTCTGTTGAAAACAAGAAAAACATGAAATCCTGCTTTTAAAATAAAATCTAAAAAAAAATATGAAAAATTATTTTAAATACAATATAAAAGCTCTGACTGTTTAAATCTGATCTGAATTAAATCACTAAATGAACAAAGATAAGTTAACACTGACCAACCATAACATTATGACCACCTGTTTAACAATGGTGTTGACACATCATTGGCTACATTCACAATCCAGTATTTATTTTTTTTGCCACATGAAACTCATATCCAAGAAGTAAAAACATGAAACAGGTAACAGTCCTTAATCAGAAAGTAGCTGCTGAGATTATTTGAATATTTGCGGAAAAACTGAAAATTACTGTCAAATTGGAAGAGTGTTTTTTGAGAGAGACATTTCTTAAGTTTTCTGAATATTTTGAAAAAAAGTGTTGCACTCTAGATACAAAAGAACTAAATTTAAGACCTAAATTTTTAAAATAAGTTTGACTGGAAGTGTTGAGCCATAACAAAACGCCTTCTTGTAAAAACTTAGCCTTTCGTGGATGCTCTTTTTTTCCCCTCAATCTTCACATAACTACCTGTATAATTCTAAAACTTCTGTCTTTTTACACAATGTTGGGTAAGTTAGTTCAAAACAACCATGAAAACAAATTTATTTTGAGTTGTTTTGTTAGAAGGTTAAAATAAAACCATATAACTAAAAAAACACATAGAAACACAACAGGAGTCACCTTCTTCAGGGTCGAGCGCATTTCAGGGTAGTCCCACATTATCTGCAGCAGAATACACGCCTTCTTACTTGCTTGACTGGACCCATAAGAACAAGACAAAAACGGTTAAAACTGGGTCAGAAATAATTGTGCTTTCTGCACTGGAGCTGTTTTGATAAATAAAATGAGCTAATAAAAAGGCGAGAGCTGAGTCACCCGTTGTCTTTGCTGCTGATGTTGAGGATCGTCTTCAGAGCTCCCTGTTTGACGATGGCTTTGACGGTTTCCACGTCATTCTTGCTCAGCTGAACGAGAATATGGAGTAAATTAGCCGTCGTCTCGTTGGGCAGGTCGGTCTCGAGCAGCACATCCAGTAATTCTTGTAAGAGTTGGCTCGCTGCGAGTTAAAGAAGTTAATTCAGTGTTTATTCAAAGGAAACACTGTTAGAACGTCAAAGAATCTGAAGCTGGTTACCGATGAGAGGATGCAGTTTGTGGTGGGTCGAGAGGTTTGCTGTGAGAGAGACGGTGGTTTTCTGTAAATTACCGCTTGCCCCTTTTAAAATGTTCCTTATGTGCTGGAAAATATTTTCCTGCTGACAAAACAGGACGGTGAAGGCGTTGGACATCTGTGAGGGAACAAGAAGATTATTTAGAATCCGCTCATGGATTTACATAAAATCCATTTATCAACAATATTTCAAAGAAATCTAAGAAAAAAAGACTTCATTAGGTACAAAACAAACAATACAAACTGAATAAATGATTCTGATAAAACTCATGATATCAGTTAGGCCAGGGATAATTTAAAAATATAACAATTTACAAACAACCAGAGCTGATCTCTGTCCCGACTCACGTCTTGATTTTCAGCGGTGATGTTTTGCAAAGCCCCGACGGCAGCTTCCTTCGTGAGCGGCCGAGTGCTGCAGACCGCCAGCGACACGTACATCCTCATGGCGATGGGGCTCCACAGCCACTCAGCACCCTGTGGGTTGGGATTGGTCACCAGCAGGGGGCGCTGCTGCTCCACATCCTGGACAGGGAAGGAATCAA
>JARVJO010000180.1:6739531-6767375 GCA_031762555.1 Cynodonichthys magdalenae | reverse complement strand
GGGAAGGAATCAAAGCTGCTGACAGGCAGTTTCTTTAACTTTCCCTTCTATGAATCTGAGCTGGGAGAATGCACATTATAGATTTCCTGCAAACACATTAGCAAATAGCCAATTTAACTCGTAAAGAAAACTTTTCTTCTGGTTTCCTCAGCTCTGCTTGTGGTTGGGTTGCTCACACAAGCAACATATTTTAAAATAGTCATCGAGTTATCGCTGGCACCCTGCTCTATTTACTTCCTGTCATTCTAGAGTGCTAAAGCTGAATATTTTGTGGTTGCCACCTTTTTATTTTTTGTATTGTTTCATAAACTGGTTTCAATAAAGTCATGTGCTGACATGAAGTAGCCAAAGTTTGAGCTAACATTCCGGCGGACACAGGTGCTCCTCGCAAACCAGTCATCTAACAGTTTACTTTAATTTCCCTCAACCACTAATGCAATGAAAGGAGGAAGCTCACCTTCAAAGCAGCTTCTTAAGCATGATTAATGAACATCCTTCTCAGACAATAAATCACAAGCGGGGGATCTTTTGAACCATTAAAGTGGGATTAAGGAGCACGGGGATTACCTTTGTGATTTTGGCCCTGCGATGAGAAAAACAGCCCACACCCGTCTGCTCAGGAGGCGGGTTTTGTCGAGATCCTATGAAGAGCTGCGTGTGTTGCTGCGGGATCTTTGGGCAAAACTGAAAAGTCAGGTTGCGCAGGATGCAGACGCAGTTTTCTGTAGACTTTAAAAAAAAATGAGAAAAAAAGTGACTCAATTCCATGAAAGCAAGCTGGTTCAACATGTACACTTAACAAGCGTGAAGCAGACGTTCTTGTTTGGGAGTATTCAACGTCATTGTGTAGACAACACTCCCTCTAAGTTTTACCTTGTCATCAGTGTTTTGGTCGGCTACGGTTCCTTGGATGTAGTAAATGAGCGAGTCAATGAGGTTCTCACACGCTCTCATCGCTTGCCGGACGTCTGAGCCAGCAGAGCTCAGATTTCTGCAGACACACACACACACACACACACACACACAGACACACACACAAAAGAATCATTGTAATGCAGCATGTGTAGAAAACTAGAACCTAAAATCAAAGAAGTTGTGTTAAATGTAAATAAAAGCAGAAAGCAGTGATTGAAAAAGTATTTCTTCATCCACTGTGAGCTCGAAAAAAACTTGATAAGATTGGTGCTGTGAGATTAAAGTTAGTCGAGTGGAGAGATGAGAAAGCTTGTTGAATAATTTAACCTATCTTTTTTTTTTTTTTTTTACAGCTTGTAGTCGCCAGGGGAGCGCTGCTTCGGTTTTCTCCTGCTTTGTAAACACACACGTGGTTTTAGGTCTAAACAAGTTTGAAAGCAAATGCATGATTCATGATACCAGCTCACAACAGCTGGAGCGGCTTTACTGGAAACCCAACAAGGTACAGAACATTTCCACAACACCCGGCTCAGTTTTTCCTGAAGTTATCAGTCGGTGGTGTCGACTTAATCATCACCTCCATCATTAGATTAAACTCTCAGATCTGAGCTGATCATAAATTATTATTTTTTTAAGAGGGTGAAGGTTACAAATCCTGATCTAGATATATTTTTAATGTTAGAATACGTACTTTAGGCAGCCTGTGGCATTGTAGAAAGCATTAGCATCAGCAAGAAGCTCGTCCTTTGGGTGTTCGCCTTCAAAAATGCCAGAGCTGGGCACCAGGATTGTCTTGGTTAAGACGTATGCTGTGTTTTCAGGGAAGATCACCTTTAAAACGTCATGAGAGGAGAGATTCCACATGAGACCTAGGAGAGAGAGAGAAAGGACATTTTAAAAGCTGGTTCTATTATTTGGCATTGAAAATCATATACACTAGGTTATAACTGTAGCTACAAATTCAAAAAGTGGAGGAATGTTTACACAGTTTCTTTCCTTTATGATTCTTTTCAAAAGGAGAACAAGAAAATATATTAAACTTATTGTTGAAAATGATGCGTTTCTTTTATGTGCAGCTTGTTGTAGTTCAGGTATAACAAAATAAAAAGTCCTGAACTCACTTTTTATTTAAAGCATGAAGGAAAAAGGTAAACTGTCTATTCTAAAGATAACATTTCTTATTACATGCTAACAGATAAGATTTACTTCTTATTGTTTTGATTCCAAGGTATATAAATCTATACACTGACCAGTAAGCTGGCGTCTCGTCTCCTTATCAATGCTGCTTGCCAGGATATTCAGAATAATGACCAAGCCGTTGTACTTCACTTTTATTTTATTTGCTTCATTATTGTGGACGACGTTCCGCAGAGCTCCGGCGGCGGCACGCTGTACCTCCTCGCTGTCGTCGTTTAGGAGCTGCAGGAGCTGCTCAATCCCCTGCAGTTCAAAAACCTGAAACCAAGAGATGATTTACTGACAGATTTACAAACTGACAAATACTGACATGAAACAGCCAAAATAAATTAATCCGTTTGAACCAGAAAACTTTTCTGTAAAAAGTCAGTTTGAACGCTGCTTGCTGAAGGACTTCGCTAAAATTTGCTGAAGAAGCCGAGTTGTTAAAGCCATAAGAAGCAGAATACTAAAAGCTAAAGCAACAAATTGTTAGCTAAAGGCCAAGAGTAACAGAAAGTTAGCTAAACTCAAAAGTAGTTGGAAGCTAAAAGAAAAAGGCTAGTGAGAAGTTATAGTAGCAAAAGGTTAGCTAAAAGTAACAAAAAGCTAACGAAAAAGGTAAACATAGCAAAATAAATAGTGAAATGTGTCAACAGGCTAACATGTAGCTAAAAGTAGCAAAAAGAAATCTAGAAGCTAAATGTATCAAAAGGCTAACTACAACTATTAGTGCAAGAATTGTATATAAACGCTACAGCTAATTTTAACAGAGGAGTAGCTAAAAGTATCAAAAAGCTAGCTAAAGGTTGAAGTTAATAATAAACAAAAACATTGGCTAAAAACCAAAAACACAAAATATGGTATTTATACTGAAGTTGATTTAAAAAAGAACAATGTTTTTGAAGAAACTGGTGACATTTCAATATATTTCTATTTGTAATTAAAGTTAGAGAAGGTTAAAAGTAAAAAAGTTACAAAAAACAAGTGTAAGAAGCTAAGAAAAACTTACACAAAATATGAAAACAAGATTCTTATCGGTTTTAATTACTCTGTAAATTAACTTTTTTACAATTTTAAATACGAACAAATAAAATTTTCAGTTATGATAAACTGATCAGACCTACCGTTGTTTTGGCATCATCTCTCTGGAAACACTGATTTTGTATGAAATGGGCTGCATTAATCTGAGTTTGCTCATCGCTGCTGGTCAAAAGGCTCACGGCCTTCTTCAGCGTCATCTCTAAAGGTTTATTCTTCGATCCCCTGCGAAACAGACAGCAAATTATTCAAGACACGAATCCAGGCAATGTGGGGACATTCTGAAGAAAGAACACAAAACTTACTGCGTTGTGAGAGTTTGTTTCTGCTGCATAATGAGTTGTCTCTCTGTGTTCCTCTCTGCTCTGTCAACAGTCGGTGGGAATGATTTCAGTCTCCTGATCTTCTGGCCATCCGTCTTGACCTGAGCCGGCCAGATCAAGACCTCATCGGGCCGGGGAGAGCCAAACGTCTGATCGGTGCGTTTTTCCTGTTTTACAGTATTTTGTCTGTGGCTGCTCAGGAAGCCGTTCTTAGCGTGTTGCTGAAACCGTGCAGAGGCAGACTGCGATGGAACGGTCTGTCTGAAGGGCGTGTGGCTGAACGGTGTGGACACGGACGACTGCAGCTGCTTGCCGCGAGCTGCCTCAGGGAAAGCATAGTGCTGAAATGAATCAGAGTTACCAGAGGACTTCAGAGTCCCGGGAGCATGTGACTGACCAGGTCCTGGGACTGTATTCATCCAGTGGTGATACGTGCTGTAACTATGGCGACTACGAAATAAATCTGGGTTGTGTTTTGGAGACATTTCCACCTTCCTGGATGGTCTCTTCACATGATTGATGGATAAGGTGCGGCTGATGAAGCTCGACCCATTTACCTAAAGAAAGAAAAAAAAAGTTATTTATTTTAGTTAAACTCGTTTTATTCATTTTATTTTGCAAATATTGTTAGTGTTCCACTCTTTTCTTGCACCAGCTTAAAAATTTTCCTCTTAATTTTTGACAAATGTAGCATAAATTGAAATCAATTATTGATTTGTGGTGAAAATAGACCTGATAAGTCTAATATTGTTGGAAAGCCTGTTTATTTCCCCTGAAATGGTGCCACTTCTGTTAAAAAATATATTTATGTGGGTTGTGCCCATGAAAAACTTGCTAAATCTTGTTTACTAACATCAAACACCTTTTTCTGCTGTTGACTCTTGTTTGGTGTCATTTACTTTTTCATGCTGACATTTTAACAATGAAGTCTTGAACAAACACATAGGAGCATGTGGAAGAACCATACGCAGCCACAACAGCCTGGCACCTCCTTTTTTTTTTTTTTATTACTAAGAAGTGTCTTTAAAACAAAGTAAAAATCAGCCAAACTGAAACTGTCTCTTTTTTGCAATATGTTCAGTTTTTTTAAACTCTTTCAACTTTTCTATAAACATACACAAAATATGCTACAATGACAAATAATGTCATTGTTTAAAATGTGTGGATTTGTTTTCTTGTAAAGATTTATGCTCAACATTTTTTTAACCATCAACATTTAAACTTTTTGTATTGTAGCTAATAAATAATCCATAAAATTAGACATGATCAAATTGATCAAAACTTACTTACAGTCAATGTGAATCTAAAGTTAGACTTGGACGTTTTGAGCATCAACAAAACACCAGCAGCAAACTATTAACCCTCAAATTTGGCTAAATTCAAACTATGATGCACAATATGTTAAGTGCAGTGTGTTTAGAGCTACACAGCCAACTAGCTTTTTATATTACAAGTACAATTTATCTTTGGTTATTTTTAAACATTAAGAAATAGCTAAGATAAATATCTTTGTGACAAATACAAGTTGAGGGATTGTAAACAAAGCTTTACCTTTGGGTTTAATGAAAATCCTTCAGCAGCATCTAAACTTCTCGCTGTATTTCTCTGCAAACTGACACCACCTGAAACAAGTTCAAAAGGGTTTCTTATTAGAGTTTACAGTTTCACACTGCGTTCATGGCTAAACTAAGAACAATACTAACTCACAGCTCACGGTCTTTATAATCTGCTAACTAAACATTAAGTTATTTGAGAAATTAAGAGGGCAACAAGAGAGAAGTACAGGTGTATTTTAAATTGTTTTCTGTTTTTGGTCACAGTTCTGCCAAGTTTAGCCTTTAGCTGCTGTCTTGCTACATTAAGATACATTTAGTTTTTAGCTACAAATTTCAGACCATTCATCCATTCCCTTCTGCTTCTTCCATCCATACAAATATTAATTTAATGTTTGTTAAATTAATAGAAGTGTCCACTTTTTATTTCTATTTTATTTTAATGCTTAAAGAAAAAAAAAAAACTTATTTTGTTACAAAAAAATGTATTTTTTGCTTTTGTATATAAAATTAAAATGCAGTAGCAATAATAATTACGAAGACGGGGAAATCATACATTTTGACAAAAGTTTAATATAGTAAACCTTTGTTTTTGTTTTTTATACCTGATTATTCAGTACAGGAACTTCATATTTTATTTAATGTGCAACATAATCATAAGGAAATAAGCAGTGATCAAGAACAGTTTAACCAAGTTAAATTAAAATACCTCTCACTGAACTGTTAATAAATGATCAACAGTTGTATGAAACACCAAAATACCAAAATGAGCTGTAGCTTTTTAACAGCCTTTGGGGCAGAGAGGTGAAACTCCAGTAACCTGTTGAACAAGAGAACTATTTTCCAAAACGCATTCCATTCACAAAAATCAGCAGCATTCACTCCTAATGGTTTATTTGTGGATTTCCAGTGAACCATGGCCTAATCATCAATTGTGTTGTTATATTTAGGCCTGTCTTCTTAACACTGAATGGTTGATGAGAACATACAATCAGTACAAATGGGGCATGGCTCAGTGTTTTATTTCTATGCAGTAAAAGCCTGTAAATAATAACCAGACTGAACTTTCTCTGATAAGAAAGAACATGTCTGTGTGCTATGTTAAATACACACACACACACACACACACCCACACACACACACACACACACACACACACAAGTGAAAATCACCATTAAAGAGACTCCTCTTTGACTTCCGTTCCAGGGTGAGTCGAACCTGCTGCTGAACACGGAGGCTCCGGTCGCTCGGTTCGATCCTGGTCGAAGATCTCGGACTAGGTTCGGCCGGTAGAGCCAGGCTGGAGTCGTCCAGCAACGAATCCAGCGCAGGTAGAGCCGACTTTAAAAAGCTCTCTCCCATCGTCAACCAAAACAAGAACACAACAAAGTCAAAAAGTGAATCGCTTTCCTCTCATTAAATCTGATAGGAGCTGGTCCTGAACAATGGCAGTTCTGTTCGCTTTGTTGTCTACAGGTGGGGCCACCTGAGGTGGTGGGGGCGGGGCTAGGGAAGCACCTGAGGTGTCAGGTGTTACCCTCATCTCCCCAAAATAAAAGCTAAGAGAGGAAAGTGTTAGCTAAATGCTAGAAAAGCTTAAATGGCAAAGAGATAGATAGAAAAATTAAATAAGAAATAGCTGAAAGTAGCAAAGGCTAGCTAAATGTAACAAAAGGCTAAATAAAAGTAGTAAAGACTAGCTAAAATATTTAAAGGCTAGCTAGAAGCTAAAAAAGTACCGGTAAGCTAGCTAAAAGTATTAAAAGGCTAACTAGTAGAACTTTAGCTAATGTAGCAAAAGGCAGTATGCTGACGCAAATTTCAATGATTTTGTAGAAACCAATCTAAAAATGTTTAGACAATATTTGTAAATAAAAGTTAATATTTTAAAAAGTAAAAAAAGCTACAAAAAACAAAAGTTGTAGCACCCACCTGTGCGTTTTGATGTAAACTGGGCGAATCGATCGAAAAAACATCGATAGTATCGATACTAAAATGAGAGCGCTTCATGCACTATTTTTTTCTAAAATAGTGCGTAGTAGAAAGTGAATTATATTTTTATACTAAAACATTGTTTTATATTGTTAAACATTTTTATTTGTCTACGTTTATCCTGTTTCATCATCTAACTAAAGGCAAAATAACACAATTATTGAATTATGACATTTCAAGTAAAATATTGGTATTGAGGGATCTTTTAGTCTTTAAGAAGTCTGACAAGTAATATTGTTTAAATGAAAACATAAAACAAAAATTCAACCAATCAATTATTTGCCTTTAAACAAATGATCACTCAAAAACTGTTACAGTAAGATGTTTCCTCTTTAATGCAATCTCAAGAGAAACGATCTCTCCGGTTCGCATCACTTTCACACAAATATTTGCTTTGCATAAAATCATATTAAACTGACATTTTCATTAGCTGAATATTAAAAAAGTTGTTAGAGTAATATCAGCTGAAAATCGACATGGTCAAAAACATTCGATGAGACTTCAGGTGGACAGAAAATTTTTCAAGCAGCAGTTTAACAGCAGGACAAATAAATTGAATTTAACTTAACTCATGTTACAAGATGTAAAAACTTCAAAACAGTCTGGGTAAATAAAATAAACTCTTGAAAACCTAAAAGGTAAAATTTACTTTAAGATTTGTTTAGGTTATTTCCCTCCTACTTGAACACAAAGTTTGAGTTTTGGCACATAAAGTTTATCAACTTTGTAATAAACATTTACACACAGAGGTCAGGCTGAAACTTTATGACGAATTAACCAAAAATAATGTAACAGTAAACACATCAGAAAAGGAGTTAAAGTTTTTAAAACTGTAAAAAAAAAAATCAAATTTGTCGCTAGATAAGACTCACAATCTTTAAAATTAATACCTTAAACAGTTTAAAAGTTTAAAAATATTTATAAGATTAAGATTTTTTTTATTTTTTTGGTAAATCCTGTTTTTTTCTCCAAAATACAACAAAGCTATCTCCTTAATTATCTGTATGGTTTTACGGTTTGGTTAATTTACATTTTCTTACTAATTCTGCACAAGTATTTTAGTCAAATCCCAATCAATACATCTTATTTTGAAATACAGATTTTTTTTTTTCTTTACTTCCACAAAGCTTTCCATCCATATCCTGTGGCACATTATCAACCATGATACAAACATTCAAGGCTGTACACCTTCCTCCTGCTGCGTGTGCATCTTTTAAAAATATAGAAAATAGCGAGAAAATGTACAGGTACGTCCAGGTTAAAAACACTTTATTTTTTACAGCGCTTCTTATAGTTATTTACATTTCACCATCGTGGTTGACTGGTTGTCATTCAAGCTGTCGAAGCAGAGAGGGGGATTTTCAGTGGAGGGGGTAGCGTGAGCAAATGGAAAACATGAACCTAAAATGTGAAATATACCGGGAGTGTTTTAGATTTGAAAAAACATTTACAATATTTGTCAATTAATTTACAAGTTTGGGTTGGAAAAACAGATTTTTTTTTTTATTTAAAGATTTGAAACTCAGAGCTCTAGGATAACAAAAGCAAAGTGATTTGATTCTTTAGAAGAGAGAAAAGGGACGTTGTGCTGACATTTGTAGGGCCGGTCGCGGTTAGCTGACACGCAACGCTGCAGCGCTCAAGTTTCATTTAAACAGCAGAGCTGCTTCAGAGGAGGTGGTCACAAAACAGGACAATCATATCCAGTTGACTGAGGTAGAAAGTATTAAAAACTTGAATCCGGGGTAAAGGTTTTGCCAACGTTTACATTACTCTTTATGTTGTTTTAACATCACTACTTGTGTTAAAAAGCAATGAATGAAATTCATTGTCGAATGTTAAACACAAACCATGTTTAGCTGTTTTCGGTTTAATAAATTCCCGCGTGTTATATTTTCACTGTTACCATCATAACATCTGGAGACATTCAACACACCGAGTTCTCCGAGAGGCCACGCAAAGAAAAAATAACCCAAATACAACATTCATACAAAGTTTCTGTAAGGCATTCCTTTACATCAGCATTGTCGACAGCTTTGTTCTCCCAAACTGCATCCTGGTGTTCCATGAATTCGCCACATCCAGATGTGAGCTTTTCCTGCTCAGTTTTTAGCTCAGTTCTGGCGCCAGCTTTGGTCAAGTCTTGCAGTCATGATAAGAAATTATAAATACAAGTGAGCAACGGCTCGTAGAAGTCTTTAGATTCATGCAAGAGACTGTACAAGAAAAAAAGAAAAAAAAAGGAAAGGGAGGAGACGAGGTGCTGTCCTATCTGCAGGAGGAGGCCAGCACGCTGCCCGTCGAAGGTGCAGAGGTGCTGTAATGGGGGTAGTTGTCGTTTGGGGGTGGGCTTGGGAGGATGGAGTTTCCGTTGGTGGGGGAGCAGCTGAGCTGGAGCCTCCTCAGGTACTCTGCGTGAACGGGTTTGTGGCTCTGCAGCACTTTGATGGCTTCGTCCACAGTGAACCACTCCCGCTTTCGGCCTGCAGAGGGAGACAAAGGACAAACGTGAGGCTTTCTCACAAATGCTTATTTAAACACGTTAAATCAACATTTTCGAGGAATGTTGCTGCTATAAAATTCTACATTCCCATATTTCTTTCCAAACAAATGTGCTATTTTTAAGCTTAAACATTAAATATGTTTACCATGTTCCATTCCATGATTTGCAAATCACTGCTTTCAGTTTTTATTTACATTTTTACACAGCAGCCCAGCTTTGTCTGATTTAGGGTTGTAAATAAAAAGTGCACACAGGTAGATGTTCTCCACTCAGCACATCTTAACAAAATAACGACTTCATGCTTGGCACCCAGACTACTGACAGTTGCAATATACGACAGCCAGGATCAGTGCCCCAGATTTACAGTCAGCTGTTGATGCCGCACGCTGGTATAGGTTCCGAGCGGCATACGGGCCTCCGCGTAAATAAGAGATCCAGTATATCCTGCTCAGCAGAGTAAGTTTAGACGTGTGTGGCTGCAAATATTCATCAGAGAGATGTACCTATGCTGACCGAGTCCTCCCAGGCTTCGAATGTCTCCGTGACCGTCAGCACATACACGTAGGTTCGGTTCTTTCGGTCCTGGTTTTGCTTTAAGGATCAGGAAAAAGAAGAAAATTTTAGGTGACAAAACAAAAGAGCTCAAGAAAAAAATAAAAGAATTATTAGAATTATAACTGTTAATGTTTTTTTATTTTTTAAAAAAAAGTGCAAATATTTCATTTTTGCACTTTTAATGTTATTTTTTGTCCAGGAGAACTGTTAAAAACTCACCTCAAATACACCAAGTAGGCGTCCTAGCTTGCCCTTTACACCAGCCTAAAAATAAAAAAAAGTTTTCATTTTTTTTGTGAAACCACAATAGCATAAGGATGCAACAAAGCAGCTAAACTGACTTTAAAAACCAAACTCAAACTTTTACAGAGTCATTCTTTCTAATAAATGGACTTTATATACTACATATTACATAATAAGACTTCTTGTACTCAAAGGACTTCCTGACTCCTGAGGGGTAATTATGTCTCTTTCATAATTGTCACTTTTCTAACTCAGATGCACTTCACAGGACTCAGATGACATCTATCTCCTCTGAACTCAGTGTGAAGCGGTCCAGTGGCGTGCACCGTGTGAGGATCAGTGAATGCACAGGAATCCAGAGAAGAGCCCAGATTAGACCGTCGACGCAGCAGAGAACATGTGGTTCTCAATCAGCAAGACCTCGGAAATGCCACAAGAGAGACTAAGCTACCACCACCGTGGTCCCTAAAACTAAAAACTAATAATGTCTAGACAAGTGGCTGTTTTTAAAGCAGCATTAAGTTTTTTGTTATCACCCAAAGCCTAAAGGGGAAATTGTCTTTTTTCTTGTGTTTGTATGTTTTACCCACCTCCTCAAAGACCTCTCGTATCGCAGCGCCACACGGGTCCTCCTCGGGCTCCATCCCTCCTCCCGGCACAATCCACTGGTCCGGGTGCCGACTGCTGCTGACCAGCAGAACCTGTCAGACAAAAACAAGGTTTTATTAATCTTTCTGCTTCACTGGGCAAATGAGGATATCTGCGATTTTGATAGCATGGACTAAAATAAATGTCAACAAATTATCAGTTAAAAGTAAATAAATAAAATCTACATGTTTAGCTATTATTCTATGATCAACATGGTTCAAACCCATACAATGTATCCATATGCAGCACAAGCTGAACTTAAATATTAATATTTTCCCAAGCGCAGCTTGTGAGGATTTGAGTTACTCTCCAGTAGCAATGTACTCTAACGTGCAGATTGAATATGCTTGTGGTTGTTATTTCTTGGTGGGTTCCCCATTAGCAATCAAAACATATTTGAGCACACCTGCCATAAACATCAGCACATTTGCATGAAACCATTTATTCATCGTTACCATGAGGTGTGTGACGGAGCGAAGGTTGTAAAATATGAGCTGCTAATACAGATAAAAGCTGTAAAACAGGAAAATATGGCTACAGGGGAAGACAACAAGACAAATAGACATAAAGCCTTAATATGAAGAAGTTATTCTGTAACTTGAAAGCTTATATGATAGAAAGCGTGTGTCAGGCAGATTGACTGACAGATCGTGACATCCACCTCCACCGTGCAGCTGATCATCGGTAATCTGCTGCAGAAGTCAGGCTGTCACATAATCCAAATCAGGCTTTCCTTACACCCTTTAATGAGATTGTGGCTGCAGGTACAGGAGGCCCTCTGACGAGGCTCCTGTAAAGGGTTGCACCGGGGCAAAAGGTCAAACAGATTGCGACTGGTGTCTGTTGCCGCTTCTTTCACGTGCCGCACTAACCCACACTCTGGCACCTGCTTTAGCAAAAGATATAGGTTAGGGTGGGGCCAAAAGAAGGCACAGATGATGTGGATCGGGTGTTCGGTAGGAGTTGAAAAGGTCAAGGAAAAATCCCACCCACTTTTCCTGGTGTGAGTAAATGATACACGTTAAAGAAAGATTTCCTCTTGGTCGAAGCAGCACATGACGTCTTTTCAGGAGTGTGTGAAATGGAGGAAAGGTGTCAAGTTGAACTTTGTAACCTCTTTAGGTGAGACCTGTGATATGCAGCATGGCTTTAGAATGAGCTGAAGCAATCTTTTCACCTCAGTTTTGTCCACCACATATATAATATTTATTTTAAAAACTGGCTATTTGGGTCACTGTGACTATTGAGCTTTACTTCCATATGAGTAGACCTCGTAATTTGGTACAAACATGTCACTGTGTTTGGATGAAAGTACAACTTTTCAACATTTTTCAGCGTTAACATCTCAGATTACATTTAAACACAAAGGTTTTATAGGAGGTTCTTGTATGCTGTTAACTTTAAATAAACTGAGTCTATGACTCAGTGTTTTAGAGCAGACACATTGAAAAAAGTGAACTGATTTTAAATCAGTGAAAAAAAAAAAAGGCAAAAATTTTATTCTGAGTTCTTCTTTTTCATGGTTACAGAATCAGTGGTTAACCACAGATTGCAAACAAGTAAATAGAGAGGGTTTAAATACAGATGACCTGCAAAGTGAAATGGTTCAGCGTGTCAATAATGATTGTAAAAACTGACTTGAAACTACAACTGGTGTTTCAAGAAAGTTCAGTTGATTTGATTACTTAAGCTCTGGCGTGAAAATTACAACCCAAAGTCAGGTGATGGACTGGGCTCATGATCATTGGAATCATGATCTGACGAACAGTCTTCACTCGGTTTGCAAGATCCAGACGTTGGTTTAAGTTTGTACCGGCGACTGATAGCCATTAGCTCTACAACTATGTAGTTTTTGTATTCTATACAGTCTGAAAGTGAAAATGGAAGCAACTATAACCTTGTTCTTTGTCCTACAATGTTCTAACCCAGCTGCCCGTGGCATTGACATCATCAGTCAAGGATGGTAGCTCCTCCCACACACAATCATCCATTTCTGGATTTTGACACAAAAATGCTAAAACAAGTAAGAGAAGTTTTAAGAAAAATGGACCACTGGAATGTTTTATGAACATGTTTAACTGGAAGATAAAGATGATAAATCATTAATTTTTTATATTTTGTTTAATTTGACCCTGAACCAATCTGTCTATATTTTGCACTCATGCAGTCACAAGAGCCAAAACATAACATCTAATTTCTTTCTGAGAGTTAGGTCAGCAGTCAGCTGATACAAATACAAAAACTCATTGCTTGTATTTGGAAAGAGGGTCAGGATAGAGAAACCCCAGAAGCAGCACTGTGGCATTTCACTGGCAAATCCAACAGTATGTCATAACGAAATTCTAACCAACAGACCGTCTTCAATCATATGAAACAAAAGTGATGACAGGCTTCTGCCATGGCCTTAAACAGGGACAACAGGAAAGAATATTCTAGAAAACAAAAACAAGTCCTCCTCCTCCTTCCCAAGCCTGTAGCTGTAAAAAAAAGAAGCTCCAATTGGCAAGGCGCCGACTGGGAAGGGAGAATGATGAGAGGCACACATGAAATGGGGTAAAAATCAATATAGTCCCTGAATAACCACTAATAAGAGCTGTAAAAGTGAGCACAGATCATATGGAGTCATGGGTCTGCCTCATCTTTAAACACGTGAAGATTTGCCTTTGTTTGCAGGAAATTATAGACCATGGAGGAGGACGAAAGCAGAGAAAAAAAAAAAAAAGGAAAATGAAAGCAAACTTGACCAACCCAAATTTTCCTGGGAATTACCAGTTCTATTCAAACTTGAGTTAGGTCAACAATTGATTACGGGTTAATAATATTCTCACACACATCTTAGTGAGTTAAATCTAGTTTTAGCCCTTGTTGGAGTAGAAAATTTGTTGTCTTGTTTATGGTGGGAAATGATTCACAGATAAACCTGAGCGTGCTCATCTTCCATTTGGACAAACTTGCAATGCCATTAAAAAAAAAGCCTCTGATGTATTCAACAGCTCAGATAAGATTTGTTAAGCTGAGATGCATTTTCTCTTTTTACAATCTGTACATAAACACAGAAACTAAATCCGAACGATAAAAAGGAAGAACAGCACTCAGGGGAAAAAAAAGCTGTGGATGTTGTCACTTCCCACAACCCATTTTATGTTGCACAAAGATGAACGATCGATTGTTCATATAAAAATAGTAAAGATAAACACACTGAAGCCATAAACGCATTGTGATTTGGCTTGATTATAGGGGGCAATCAACTGCATGCCCATAAAATTTGTGTCCTTCTTTGAGTGCTTTAAAACATCAAATAAAAACACGGCAGAGGTCTTTGTTTGCCAAGAATGTTTCATGCATTGGATTATTTACCACTTTCTACAACCCAACATTGGCTTTTTACAATGTAAATGAAAGATGCTCGGACACTCAATTAACTTGTCTCCAAACTCATGTGGTCCACTCTGCTATCACGGTTGTCCATCTTGTCTTGTCAGGTACCTGTTGGGTTTATTTGGTTTCTGTCATGCCTCGAGAGCTCCTCTATCTCCGTTTGCTCTCTGGAACAAAGCATCTTAGCAGAAGTCCAACAACAGCTGGGTGTCCTGTGTCGAAGGAGCACTGATTGGGTTTGTGCAACCGTGTGTTTCAGGAAAGCAGATATCACATACAAAGCTCAATTACAACCAAAGCACCGCATTGGTTCATCTTCCCGAGCAGTCCCATTGTGACTGCATGAGTAGACATGCCCTTTATAACCTGAGGGTGGTGGTTATACAAAGCTGCCGTCATAATATTCTCTGAATTTTCTTCCAGGTAAATACTAGTTGGGTAAGATAAAAGGAAGACTAAGATAAAAACAAGAAGTTGGAATTCTGAGAATTATTGGGCAAAACAAACCGTAATAGCATTCACCATTGCCCAAATCTCTTAACTAAAAAAAATATAGTATATAAAGCGGTGCAATTGTGTGATGATGACTCTAGTAACTTAAATCCCTGCTACTGCTGCTCTGTTATTTTATTGTTTGGGTTAGAAAATATAGTGGCCATGAAAACTCAAAAACTTTTGGAAGAAAAAAAAAAACAAAACACAGGTTTGTGTTGCATTTCAGGGCCAAAGCAAAACCTTATGAAGCCTAGACTACTTATCAAGGTGGGTGAAAAGTATTCACCAAACAAAGGTCTTAAATGTATTTTTTTTACTATCCATGCTAAAGGTTCCTTTAAAAGCTTATTGAAATGACCCCCATACCATCTTCCTGATCACATGAGTAGACATGCCTGTCAGAACATGAAATTCCTGAGGGTGGTGGTCACACACTGCGGTTGTCATAATATACTCAGAATTCTCTTCCAGGTACATGTCAGCTTAGGTAAAAGGAAGACAAGAAAAAAGAAGGAACTTCTGAGAATTACTGGGCTAGAAGAAACTATGCCCAAGTCTAATAATAATATGCAACGTCTAAATCTCTTCACTGAAACTATATGTGACCCATAACATCAAACTGAGCAAAAAAAATTAAAACTTTCATATTTTTCCTGCAAGCAAGCAAAGCTTTTCATTTTTTTTCCCAGCTGGGAAATCTCAACATTCAAATACTATTTGAGGTTTTTTCTTTATAATGTATTATCGTTATTAACAAGAAAAATTAAGTCGTATCTGTGGAACTGCTTATGATATCAGGACAATTCAGGGATCAAAATATAGCCTTTAAAGTCAGGAGTCTGCAAATGTAATGAAGTAATTTTGAATGAATTTGACTTAATCTTTGGTTTGATGTGATGGGTCACATATACTCAAAATTCTAATATAAACAGTTTAGTACATGTATATTTGGTAGGGTATGCAGTGTGTTTGACTGTACGTGTTTTTATGTAAGTGAGGCCCAGGTAGTCACTACCTGTGGGACATTTTTTTTCTAACTGGAAATAGAGCAACACTTTGTTTATGCCATGCTGACTTGAGGCTAAATTTAGACAGGTAAAATGCAGAAGGCCCAGACTTATGGATTTGAATATATGCTCACTGGGAAATGGGTCAACCAGTGGACAGCAAGAAATAAAACATGCAGAAATTTACAATAAACACCATAAGTAGCTCAGAAAAATTTTTAGGTACTAAAATAAATTTGTCCCCCTTTATTCTACATCATAATTTCTAGTTCCTTTCGTGTGTTTATGTATTTATTGAATGTGTCCTGTGTCTTTTATATGGGTCATTTGGTCCATGACAAACTACACTACACATATTAAACCAAATATGTAAAAACTATTCTAGTTGTATAGATCATTGCTGCTGTTTCTTTATAATTTTAATCTGGGTAAGACAATATGGGGGCCACAAAAAAAAAACAATTTATTGGAAAAATTTAATTCACAAACAAAACTTGTTTTAGGCTGCATTTAAAGCAAAACCATATGAAAGCTAAAAAATATTTAAACTAATTCTTTAATAGGCGTTAATCTATAGTGCCGTTTAAAATGCTTACTAGATTGACCCCTTGATGAGGACATTTTTTCGGCACAACGCTAATGGGATGCAGCAGCCTTCCTGAATGCCTACTGCTTGGTCATGGGTGCCAACAATATCGACGTAATAAAAAAACTGACGCGACACGTAATTAATAGATTAAAATTTTGTTTTATGGCCTTTAATTTTAAAAACCCATCACTAAGCACAAGACCACTTTAAACCTGCTATTAAATTAGGCGTGCAAAAGAACGCCTCGCCCTCCCTGCTTGAGATGTCACACAAGCTAGCAAGTAGGTCACCGGATGTAACATGAACGTACCTTCAAAATAAAAGTATTGCGTGTGCTGTGTGGGACAGTTTCAAGCTAAAATGGCTAAAATGTTGGTAAAGTGTTTTATTCTGAAAGCCCCGTCCCGTTAGTTTTTGATGTTAGGTGACGTTTTCTTGACAACAACGCTTTTCCTCGCTTTTCTTGACGTGCTCCTCAAACTAGCCTAAACTGGATAGCCCCGGGCGCATCAGCAGTAGCCGCAGCACGGATACGCACAAAAACTTAAACAGAGGCCTCGACACAGAGAAGCAAATAGAAAAACTGTAATGACACACCCCAAATTGAAGCGTAACACCAATAAATTTTGTACGGTTAATTCATTCTGTTGAATGACAGCTCGTTCAACACAACGCTTCACTGCGGAGGGTCTCCTTACCTCCTCTTCACGTTCGTTCTTGAAGCACAGACAAGCTGCTCTTTTCTTAAAACCCTCTCCGTCGTATGTCCTGGTCTGATTCGGTTTAAGCTTCATTGTGGATTTGAATTCTGTCTCCTTTGAGAAAGAGTGAACCGGCGAAACAGATGCTTTTCTTTTTCCCTTCGTCCAATCCAATGAGTTAACAGCAGGGCCGCCGCATCGTTGCTAGTTTCTGCAGCCAACGAGATGATCTGTTGTCCGCGGAGGTAGAGAGTTTGAAGAGAGAAGTACCGTCGGACAATCCTAAACTTGTGGTTGCCGTTTAAAAAAAAGTCACTGCGTCTGGAACAAACAAGCTCGTAAATACGACGCGTGGTCCACGATCGGCGGTAAAATGTGTTCCCTCGCAGAGACAGAGAGAGCCCTTATGAAGGCTACACCTACGGATCTGAGGCAGCGAAGAGCTGATTGGTTAGGATCCTCTAAGTGGGCGGGACCAAAGTCTGCCCAAAACAATGATGATGAGCAGCAGGAGCAGTTCACTTATGATGACCTCTACGTGAAAAATTTTGCAGTCCCCTGTTGAAAACCAAAACATGTTTTAAAACATGCATTCCTTCAAAGATTGTTAGGCCTTCAATTTGCAATTGTTCTGCTTTAGTAAAAACTCAAAAGAATAAAAAGTTCTGATGTATGGTAGTTTGAAGTCTTGGAGCTGGATCACAGCTTTCTCCATGTAAAAGTGTGGGTCCACGTGGTGCTAATCCAACCCCACTATTTACACCAAATTCCACAAAAGAAAAAACACAAACATGCAAAATGATTTTACTACTGTTTAGTCAGGACGACAGCGCAGTGCATGGCTTGTTCAACAGGGAAAATGTTACGATATTTACACAACTCTTACAGCTTTACTGTGCCAGGAAAACCTTGTAAAATCACTTTGTGCACATTCAAAGTAAACAGTCCTGAGTGGAAATTTTAAATTGAAACAAAAAAGAAAAAGTGTTTTTGCCAGTTTTGTCACTGTGCTTGAATCCTTTCCACTAGTATGTTTACATGTTAAAGTAAAAACACCACCCTACACAGGAATATTTTTTTTTCCAGGGCTCTGGTATGAGTTACAATGACACATATATCCCTATTAAACTAACACTGTTAGGACGTGAATAGAATTATGATGGAATCTCAAATGAAACTTTTAAAAACCTCAAAATGTGTCAATCCATTTAGTAATCACTGATTAATCTTGAAGCCACCCTTCCATAGATTTATTAAGGCGTGGCCCAGCAGTCATACCAACAAAATGCAATGAATAAACAGCAGCCGCCTTTGTTTATTACGATACAATCAAACATGACTGCTTTATTGCACGTAGGTAGTAGCTAAATCACCCACAACACACAATGACAGCATAACATCTTGTAATATCCCAGGAGACACAGTTATTCACAAGGTAGGACCAAAACATCAACTCAGACATTTCTCGCCACCTTAAACTTTGGCATAAAAGAGGTGGTTGATACGCTTTCCATGTATTCAATGTATGTCTTAGAATATATTTTGGTAGATTCATTTTAAGAGGTTCATGTTCAGTTCAGTTGTGTTCTTGTGTTCTTCTTTTTCCAACAAACATAAATGAGGTAATGAAAGCAGGAATTGCTTACATAATCATTTCTGATTTAGATCCAAACCTTTGGGTCAGAAAAATGTGTTGCAACACCTTTTTTTCTGTCAGCACCACTCCCATTGGTATTATAGGGAGTTTATCAAAAGACAATCTGCGGCGCCTCCGTTTTGTCTCGTATCAAACCCACAGACCACCAAGCCACTTGGCCAACTGGTGGGGCAACAGAAACGTTAAATCTATTTTTAGACGCTGCGACGAATCAACCCTGGTGTCATTTATATCTGCATTAGACAATCAGATTATAGTTGGAGGGCATGAGTTCATCACACATTAAAGTTGTGGAAAGTTCTGCCACATCACCCTCCTGTATAGAGCTCACTTTTGACTCCTGAAATGCTGCAACTGAGACCTCCTGGAGACAAAGATATCAATAAAATAATCTGATCAGACTTCATTTATCTGGAGGATTTTGTTGACTCCAAATGTTAATCAGTTGTAGATTAACACCCAATCATCACTGAGGGTTTCACTCAAATTTGTCTACTAAAAACCATCTGAAAAGGTTAAACTTTCGGAACATTGGTGATCGGCGTCAGGATCCTCAGACCGTATAGACTCGTGATTGTGTTTCACTCTTGTTGAACTCTGTTGCAACCTCTTACAGAAAACCAAAAATCACAGACTGATGACCTCATTTGAATCATGGGACTAAAACTTAAGCTAGTAAGCTTTTATTTTCCCTTTCATATTCTCTCCCAGTTGCACACGTCTCAGATAAACAGTGGAAATAACAGCTCTCTGTGTAAACAAAGCGTTCAAAACAGTAGCCGTCACTCTGATGGGAACAGAACCCATAAAATCAAACAAGCATCATGGTCTGGTTTTAGCACAGTGATGTGATTACTGAAATATGATGACGGCTCAGTTTTCATATGACAGGAAGTGAGAAATAAAACATTTGATGGGTAATTTCGCTATGAGAGAACGTTTATCGCCCGCCACCTTTCAGAATTACATTTTGGGAAACGACAACTTTTAAACCAGTTTGGTCCAATTTTGTAAATAACGTAATTTGCACTATTAGGCGAAATTATGAATGACTCTCAGCTACAACAACAGCAAATTTGAACTCAACATCTATAAAACTGACTGAATTATAACCAGTTTAGTGTTTTCAATGATTATTACCTAAAAATTACATTAAAATCCATTCCTCAGTTCAAAATATATTTTGCAAACATCAATTACCTTTGCCTTTTCAGAGATGGAGATCAAAAAATAAAAGCACACCCTCCAAAATAAAACTAATTATCAACCAAAATAAAATCAAAAATAAGTAACCTTAATGTTGCTTGCATGTATACAGTAACAACACATGCTCCCATCTCAGCGGTGTCAGAAATAAAGCTGTCATCATATACTTAAAGTAGTAATCATCGGCTTGCGACGCAAAGCTAAGGGCCTCTTTTCCCCTTTTAGCCGAGGTATGAAGGCTCCGGTTACCGAGACAGATGGAGGAACCGAGGAGCCAAAACTGAACGTCTGCTTGTCACTGTCTTCTCTCTATCACCAGCACCAGTAAACATCTGTTTACCGGACCCACAGAAATACTCCAGCCATGCATTTCAGACAATGTAAAGGTTTAATCTAACTGTCTATTGGGCACTTAAACCCTCATGCATGGTTTGCAGCCAACTGTGATTATAAAATCCTGATCTGATTAGCTCACGCTTAAGACTCTGATTTGACCTCAGCGCTGAGCTCTCAGACATGAGATGAGAATCACGACTCACCAGACGAGAAAAGTCACTACTCTGAAATAGCTTCTAAATGTTGTAAATGCTTATGATCGGCTTAGGACACACTTATCATCTCCTAAACTGAGGTTAGCTGATTCTGAATTTAGATTTCTGTTTTTTTGTTTAAAAAATGAGGGAACAGAAGGCATGAGAGGAACACAGGAGAACAATACACAAATATAGTAAGTGAACAATGTCAGAATGAACCGGGATCAGACGAGTGATTAATGAGTAAGAGCAGCTGAGGCTGATGAGCAGATGGAGAACAGGTGTGAATGATACTGGAAGCAAGGATGGCTAAAGGAAAACAATGGCAACAATCAAAAATAACTTCACAGAAACACAAGTAAGGCATGACTAAAAATAAAAACACAACAACTAGTAACCTCCAAAAATAAACACAAAGTTATGCAGTTGTTTTAAGACAGCAATCTACTTTGGACTCGGCTTTGATAAGACTAACTGTTAATCAGAAATAAAGTTTATTTTTCCCAACTGAGGTCAATCAAGGAGCTATCTACAACGGGTAAGATATTTATTGTTCATGGCCTTTACACTAAATCGCACTTCTAAGAATCTCAACCATCACTTTAAGGATCACAGATGAGCAACTATGAATCATGACCAATGCTACAGATCAAAAGAGAGACCAGAAAATATAAATACATGTTCAACAAATACAATGGATTTGTTTTAACCAAAACTGTGACCATAAACTTTATGTTTTAGTCATTTTTAGATATCTGCCATATTCTTTAGAAACTATTTAGCTGCATGTTGCACTTTCTGTCTGATTTACAACACAGCCTCCTTCAAAACATCATAACCTTTCGTTTTCATTTAACTCAACTTTGAGGATGTATTTCATATGTTTCCTTTCAAAGCAGATGGTAAACAAATTCTGATATGATGAAATATTATTACTAAAAAGCCCAACTTTAATCTGGTTCAGCCTCAAAACAACAAACAAGGACACAAGGCTTTATTTCACATACTAACATTATTTTGTTTTCAATAGCTGATATGATTTACAACATTTGAAGTCAGCAACAAGATGAAGATGTTATGAAGGACACAACCTGTACTTGTAATAATATAACCCATCATAAAGACTATAATGTTAATAATGATAATGTTCACTCAGTGAGAATAAACAATTCCTCAGACAAACAAGGACAGATGGGATGCTTTAAAGATGTATATAAAACAAATTATTGTCTGGCGTTCTAAAACAAAAATTAAAGCTTTAAGAAAACAAAAATCAATGGTGTCGTTAATAACTGGCGATAAAGTGACGACTTTGTCTTTTTATGGGTGAACAAAACACAGACACTCTATAATCATGAGAAGATTAGGCTGTGAGGAGCAAAACCAAAGGCAGACAGTGAGAATGAGTGTGGGAACGTGGTCTGAAACCAAACCCTGCAGCCATGATGACACAAAAAACAGATGAAGTCAAACAAGTGGCTTGAGCCTCAGAAATATAGAGCCGGCTATAAAGGAGGGAGAGAAAATACACAACATATATTGTTATATTCAGATTGTGAACTTGTGAATGAATTAGGATGTCTAGGAAGATCTCTGATGATTAAATGGTTAAAAACCCGAAGAATATGTTTAGTGTAAAGAGAGCTCACGGTGTTCTGGGGACGCATGAACTGAGAAAAGCTTTTAGTACGTCATGATGGGGCAACAAACAATCATCTGAAATAGCCTTCAGTAATGAGTGAAACGACAGGCCTTGTTTTGCCCTTATTGCTGCAAAGACAGGAAGTAAATAAAGTGACATTGGATGAACTACGTTAAAAACCCTCTGTACTGCCGCATTAACATCTGCTTTATGTCCTGGACGTCCTCAAAATGGACAAAAACAAGCGAGGCTGTCATTAAAAGAGAGATAATAAAACAAAACACGTCTGCTCAGTTTGGTTAAATCATCTTGTAGCGTTAGCCATGTTCACGTCTGAAACTCGTTTGGTAGATGGACAGATGTATGGTAATTTTCCTTAATTTAATCACCCTTTTAGTTTAAATTGCTTAAATAATATTATCGAGTTGCCTTGGCCAACAAGCAGTTAAACCACATATGTCAAACTCAAGGCCTCATTAACATTTTACAAAAGTTAACTTTAAATGAAAACTTGGATTTTTAGTGGGATTTTCTTCTTTTACCGGATTTGCTGGATTGTGATCAAATGTATCTTTAGGAGAAAATAAACAAAGTTGTTGGTAGAAAGTAAGGCATAAAAAATGAATGCTAATGATGTCTTTATAAATTTAATATATTTTTTTTCTTTATTTGTTTGGTTACGTATGTTCAAAATGCTACATAAAAAATAATTTGGAAAAGTCATTTGTATTTCTTTAAGAGTAATTTGTTATATAATATTTCTCCTATAAACATTGACAGAAATTGGCACTTGGCTTGAACCAAGTTTTGAATTTTAACCCCTTTGCTTAACTGAGTTTGACAGCCTTGACTATAACCACTGCAAATCATGACAACACTACCACCATGCTTTACACCTTTTGTTTTATTTGTTACATTTTCTTGGTGATTTTTAAGGATCTAGCCGTTTTTGTTGAATTATAAAGCACATAGTTGCGACTCACAGCTGCAGACAGCACGAGTCATGACAATTTTTTTTCTCTAACAACCATAAGCACTAGTAAAGCAATGTTAGCCTCAACTAAAATTGTTTTTTCAACATAAACTGATAGCCTCCTTAGAGAAGGATTCAAAGAACTCACAGCACCTCTAGTTTTTTTTCCTGACAGTGAGTACACTGCATCGGAGCATGACATGTATTCAGACTGCAGCAGCGTAAATGTTCTCTGAACATCTAAAGTCTTATCTTCATCCCTTCCCTGAGGTGTGGTGCTGTTTTATGAATGAGTCGTTATGCAAGAAACAGTGACCTGAATACAGACAGAGTGGAGGGAAGGATGGGGGAGTGCTCTATCCCTGCAACTTGAGTAACATCATAGCGTTCGTTTTGTGTTTGTTGACAGCTGCATAACAAATAAGTACATGTTATGTCTGGCAGTGTAATCACACTAAAGCTGGAAGTTTACTGATGTTTATCAAGATGTTTTGTTTTTGTCTTCTTTAATCCGGCACATCTCTTGCTGATACGACTCGTGGTTTTCTGTCAAATTTTCCTAGAATTTCATGAGAGCGCACAGCCAGGTTTCCACTAATTCAGTTATATTTAGGGGTGCACTGATACCAGTTTTTCTCAAACCAAGTACTTCATTTTGGGTACTCGCCGATACTGAGTACCGATACCAGCTACATCAGCTATAGAGAAGTCATCCAGTTGCAACCTCTATTTCTTTTAATTTTCCACATCCTGGATGACTGAGAATCCACAGAAACATATGACAGTAACGTTGATGTCGGACTGTGTCGATACTTAAGTGGATCAATATTTTAGTTAGTTTTACTTTGAGAACATAATGTCGCTTTCGTTCCAAAAGTACACGCTTCACCGGAGCAGCCAACCACAGGCAGGTTAAAATATAAACATCGACCTACACAAGCATGTCAGATAATTATTAAACCATCTATGATTGGACAACAACTCTAGAATCGACATGCTAACATGTAGCATCCACAGGTAGCGATCTATTTCATCCTGTAAACAATGAGCTGAATGTTAAGTCATGTGATCTGCGAATACGTGTGACATTGACGGCATAGAGCCAACACACCTGATTTCAATGGATAGGTGATTAACAGGCTTCTGCACAATTAGAGTTAATTAAATCACTGAATCAGGTGTGATGCAGCAGGAAAATCTCTAAAACATGCAGGATCATGGCCCTCGAGGACTGGAGTTTGACACCCCTGGCATAGAGCATTCACACTGGAGTTTAATGGAGGTTGCATTTAAAATGTGAACATCCTGGCAAAAAAAATGGTATATGTTTCGGGTATAGGGACATTTTCAATGAGTATGCAAATATTTATGCATCCCTAGTTGTTTTAGCTTAAAAACTGAAAAATTTCAGTCTGCCTTTAACTCGGAAGCCAGGGAGTGACAGACACAAATGTGTGGTTACCATGGTGATTATAATGAGCCGCTCCTGATACAGTTAGGGTTACAAATTTATGCTGGAATTTTAGGCAGTAACTGCATTAACGCCCGTCTAACTTTCCTCAGAAATCTTCTAGCATTAATTCATAATTTTAGTTTCATTCTTCTCAAAGCACTGATGGAAATTTTCTTTTACTTACCACCTTGTGCACACAGTCAAAGGTCACGGGGTCAACATGTCTGCAACATGACAAACACTTGATAACTCAGCCTTGGGTCCAAAGAGTGAAAGTTGTCCATTTTGAAACTCAGATCAAAGAAAAAATTCCACCAAACAAAGATTGTAATGATCCAATCAGGGATTCGCAAAGAAGGAATCAATGTTACTGAACCTTAGAAGGTGGGTTTGTCCAATCAGAACCTTCTGAGGCTAAAAGTTACCCATCAGCAAACTGTTTGGCAAGTTATTGATCAGTATTGTCAGCATGACTCTCTCTGATGGGGTTTGTTATTGCGTAGTCGTGAGTTTGTTTACGAGTCGGGTGGTGGTTACCGTGTTCAGGCGGCGGTGAGGGAGTCACTGAATGAAGGGGGTTAATTATTTACATAAAACACTACTAGATGAGACTGCCAGCAGCACCCTGACTCTGTCCTGTGCGAGACGAGGTCTGTGCTCTGACATGATCATTCCCTGAAACCTTTCCATCAATACTGCAACAATAAATTGCTAAGGGGGCGAAGAAGGTTGTATTTCGGAAAGTTTATGTTGAAAGAAGACAATTTTAACCCTTTACACAAGGTCAAACTCTCATTTTATTGGAGCATCTCTCTGGAACCTTAAGTCCAAAGCCAGTTTCTACTCAGTTTAGGGGCCTGTGTGACCATTTAAAGACACACACACATAAGCTGAAATCTGCTCCTGTGCCCTTGTCTGCAGTGTTGTTATATATAGAGAAGCAGGAGGATGGCTCAGGACATTTTGTTCCCACTAACGATGGAAAACTCAGGAGCAGAAGAGGGATCCATGTCATTACCATGCACAAACACAAGGCTGTAGATATGACGATGCATTTCTTACAAGATTGCCGTACGGATTTACATTGCTCATGTGTTCCTGTTACAAAAATATGTCATAAACTGGATGAATTTGAACAAAACCTTTAATCTTTTGAAATCAACTCCATTTAAGAACAGCTAACCAACCAAGGCAACTAAAAAATGACTAAATGTCTGTTTTACAAATGCTGAGCTAGTTTGCTGTGGGATGTCATGAGATAACATAATCTTTAGGTTTGACCAATTTGGCTACGACTTCATCATTTCCCATCATAAGATCTCAAGATGTCATTCCCTCAAGGACTGCTCGACCTTAAATTAATAATAGCTTCACAACAAGCTATAAAAGGACCAAACCCTTCGCAAAACCTACATAAAATATCACAGACTTCTAAAATGTTTAATTTTTCTAAGCTAATTAGTGGTATTTTTCTTTTTTAGGGTTACACTACATTTGATGTGTTTAACATTTTTTACATAGCAGTTTGAAGCAGAAGACCAATTTCTCTAATGTGCATAAAAATATATTTGAAATAATACAACAGCTCTGTTTGACAATTTAAACATGTCTATGTGAGACATGTCAGAACTGTTTTATGCAGAACATAAAGAAATACATCAATAGCCTCAAGCTCAAGAGGTTAAGGGACTAAGAGGTGAGAGGAGTAAAAAACGAAAGGATGGTGCCCGATGTTTCAAAACTGATGAAAAACAGAAAGAAATCCCTGCCTGCAGCAGAATTCCACTGCAGCTGGATTGTATAACCCCACATCTCATGCAATATTGAAAAGCTGCAAGTCTTTTCGGGTACCTGCTGCACCCAAAATGGAGGGATTCCCTTTTGGCTTTTGCTGAATTTTTGTTTTCACGCATGGGGGGATAATCAGGGTGGTTATGTAACACAGAGGGGGGCTGAGGTGAGGCGGTTCAGACTGCAGTCCCCCTACACTTTATCTGCAGTGGGATAGAGGGAAAGAAGAAAAAGGAAGAATGGAAGTTGAATGAAAGGGAATGAGAAGATTTGTAAAACTAAATTAGTAATAAAGGAGATAAGAAAAAGACGGGGTTAAAAACAAGGAGCAGATGGGGGGGAAAGCGACGCGAATATGAAACCATCCTGTTCAGAAGAGAAAAACACTCTGACTAGAAAATAGCCTCGTATATCCACCTAGTGATGGTTGGCTTTCCATTAACGGCTCCTGTGAATCTCCAGTCATAACAGGAAGTCTGTTCTCACTTGTCAGTTTCTCCTCAGCAGCATGTGATGAGGGTGTTTTCACCTGCAGTCAGCAGTCACAGCGAGAGATGATCTGGAGTGTCAGAGGAGAAGATCTACGTTTAGGATGCTGGCTCTGCGGCTGCACAGTGACTCTGTATTGTCATGGATAAATTACACTGGATTTAGGGCCTGCAGAATGGCATCTGTGTGGATTATGGGTATTTTCATTGCTCCTGCTGCCACGTGTTCGGTTTTGAACGTGTCCAGTCCCTGTTTAACAGTAGTAACAAACAACTGTAATAAAAACGAGTGGTTTAGTAGAAACTCAGATTTAAACTACCTGAGTTTAGAACATTTTTTGAGGAGTGATTTCTGCTCTCTGTATCATGCAAGAGCAACCTTTAAATGAGGGACAAGCTGCTTTTAGCCTTCAAATGAACTTTCAAATAAACACTAGAAAATAAGCCTTTTCTGTGAAAATGATGTGACTGCTTCAATTTGTTAAAGATATTAAACTTAAAAACCCCAGTTTATAAGTTTAATATCTTTAGCAAAGGCTAAAATGAGCAAAACAGAACTAAAATTAACAAATCACTAACTAAAATAGCAGAAAAGTAGCTAAAAGTAGAAAACAGTAGCTAAAAATAGTATGACCAATGTTAAACTCAGCAAAAAATTAATTATAGCAAAAAATGTAGCTAAGAGTAAAACAGATGCTAAAGCTAAAATCAGCAAAACAGTTGTTACAATTAGTACATCAGATGCTAATATTAACAAAACATAATCTAAAAGTAGCTAAACAAAAGATAAATTAACAAAAAGCTGCCAAGCTGTAGCTAATATCTACTAGTAGCAAAATGGTAGTTAAATGCTATAGGTGGCAGAACAATAGGTGAAGCAGATTTGAACAAGTATTAAATAAAAACGTGTTTGTTAACTGCATTTCGTGTCAGAACTCGATAAAAGACTCACCGATACGATGTTATTATAATGTAAGTGTAA
>JARVJO010000180.1:6721727-6738022 GCA_031762555.1 Cynodonichthys magdalenae | reverse complement strand
TAGTTTATACAATTCCAATATTTCCCTAAGGAAAACCAACAGAATGTGTAATGTTTTAAAATCAGTAATTAAGACAAATCCTAAATTCCTTACACAAGAATGATGTATTTGAAGGATTGGAGAGAGTATACTGCTTTGTTAAAAGAAACAACTTTTTAATCATTTTTTAAAAATGTCTTAAAAAGAGGCTTTGAATTTACAAGCTTTCTTTGTGTCAATAACTAACTAAGACTCAAAGAATTGATGCAACAACAAAACCTTTCCAGAGACAATGTTTGGTTAATGTTTGATCCAATATTAAAGATAACGAAGGAGAATTGTTTCCTGCTGCTCCATTTAAAAGAATGACTGCATACCAAATGAATGACTAACAGTTGTCACATAAAGATTTTAATGGAAAACATTAACCAACTTTTTCCTTTGATAAGGAGTAAAAATTGTTTCCAAAACCGTATTTTAACAATTATAAATGTCTCATCTGGATTTGCTGGGAATCTGAAAATGTGTCATAAGCTTTCAGAGAAAGAAAGTTTGTAGTGCCACCTTGAGGATGGTTTTCTCTACAGCACACATTATGTTAATGTGTCATAATATAGAAATATAAAACAATACGTAATAGTTCAATTAAATCAAACGTAAGATGTTCTGCTTTGTGTTCTGGGACCTTTAGATCTTAAAACCAAGTAAATACAAACTAGTAAAGTAAATTGTAGTACCTACCTGCAAATTTATATACTTTATTACAGCTAATGGATAAACAGCATGGTTTTTATGTAATAAGCATGATTTAAAGTAATATATTTTTAAATATCATGCTCAATAACTGGGTCCAATATGACAAGAACTATGTCTCATTAACTGAATGTTTAACTAAGACACAAAATACAGCAAGGTTCATTTAACAATGTAATTTTGAGTCTAAACTAAACATTCCCTTTTTGTATTTATCAATGTTTACCTGAGTTGACTGGGAATTTTCATTTCACTGCTTCTTCTTCAGCACGAGTCCCAGTCCTCACAGAGAAGTGTGCTCAAAATCTTGGAACAAAGATGAGCTGCAGAGTTTAGACTTTTACAGATAGATACATAAAAATCTACAAAATCCACACTTTGGTTGTACATCTTCAATTCACTTTACAGTTCTTCTCTACAGATCATAGGTGGTGGTGGGCTGCTAACAATGTTAGCTTCTGTCTTTTCGCTAAAACTAGCTACATTTGTTCGTCTGTCTATTTAAATTTTTTTGTTGTTTTTTTCCCTTAGCCTACTCAGTTCCATTTTTTCCTCAAAAACAATAGTAAAATAAATACGGGAAAGTAAAAATATCCACTGTATGCTAATACTCGCGATCTGAAGACAAGCAGCGAGGACGTCACATTACGTACACGCTAATTGGCTAAAAACTTTAGGACGAATAACAAAGCAAAGAGGTGTGCCCTAACGCCTGTCACTCAACTCCATATTAATTAAATCTGTTGCGTTTCGGCTGTGTGAATATTGTCGATTTAAATAGTTTTTCTTCGTGACTGGTGCCGTTCTGGACTTCACCAAATGTGAAACGTGTGAACATTCTAATTTCCCGTTCGCACCTTTATTGTAGAAGAACTACTTTTTGCTAAATTTATATTCAGAACAGAAATTACTTTTTGAACTGGCTCCCTCTAGTGAACATACACGGTACTACAACACGGACAAAGTGTATATTGACCCAAAACGTCAAATATGCCCGTTTTAACAATTTTATAAACCTTGTAACTGAATGCATTTTATTTTACTGTCACTCTGCATAAAACAAATTTAACGCTTTCAAGTTTAAAAAAAAATCATAAAAAAGAAGACTCCTCTTACTTACTGAACTCACTTTATTTACAGGATGTTTGAAGAGCAAAGATACTGAAATCGACATCTCCTCCCCACGCACAATGAGACAATTTATCAGTTGAATTCCAATGTTTTGCTCTATAGAGGTTTCATCCATTATTTTTTTTATTTTATATTTTTTTCTAATTTACTGTTAAGTCCTTTTGGGAAACAAATTCACCAAGTTTCTTGATTGGTTGGAAAGCAAATGTTGGAAAAAAAATTGCAATTATAAAAAAAAAAGCAAAGGGGGGGCAGGGCAGGTGTAATCTTCCAACTATGAGCCTAGTGTTGACCTCTACATCTAATAATTCTGCAAAAATTGATTATAAAGTGTTTTTACACATCACCTAACATTTGACAAGTTTTCTCCAGCCAATACAAAACCCATCAGGACTTAAACTTTGAATATGTTTTATTTGTAACATCACTGTTTTCCACCATCACAATGATCTAATCTCAGGACTAATCTCCTCCCTTGGAAGTGTTTAAACTAACTTTCATAATCATCCCATCAGTATCACAAAAAGGTCAAAAGTCCTTTTGACCAACTCACAGAAGACAACAACAAAAACTTAACTTTCCCTTAAAAAAAGCACCCAAACACCCACAGCTCTGACTAAAATGAGGTTAAACTGTTCTGATATCAAATGATGCAAAACAAGATGGCATGAACAAATGGTAAAAAAAGGTTCAAATGAGAACAAGAACTTTGCTTTAAAAACATTTAAATTATGTTTTTAAATGGATTCAGATTAGTTTCAACTACCATTTTGTTGGAAATGACTTTTTAAGCAAGTGGAAGTATGTGAGCAACTAGAAAAAACTATGAAAGCAGTAGGAAAATGTTATAATGGCTCAAAATTAAAGTTTTAACTTGACATTTAATCAGTAAATATTCATATGAACTGCTTTCTAAAACAGATTTAATTGGACATTATTCTGTTGATCTAAACCCAGATCAACATTAAGGCCTCACTAGCCTTCATTGTAGGTTTTAAAATATTTGAGTTTAGTTTTAAGTGCCCTTTATGCTCCCGTGACGACTATAACTGGAGCCATAACATTTGGGTTTTGTGAAACCTCCACATTTAAAATTCAGCAAACCTTGCTGCTTTTATCTTCCCTTCCAGATAAAATTAAACCAAGACATTTTTTTCCTGAAATGAATAGTGGAGGTGGGACATCTGTGATTAAACAATTGGCAGTTTTGAACAAAAAAAAAAACATACAGATGCGGTGACAAATAATATATTTGTTAAAAGACAGAAAGCTTTAATGCATGAAGAGTTTGCAAACGTACCAGCCGGTGCCTAAATCAGGACACAGACGTGGGGAGGGCGTCGACCTCGCATTTAAATAGCAACACAGAAAAAGAAAAATGAAGAAAAAAAATAATAAATGGACGACAAGGCTAACACACATTTAACGCGTTTTAAGAGAGGAAAATAAGTCACCCAAAAGTCTGCAACAGTAAATCTTGTCATTTCTTTCAAATAGATTTGGACTCATTTGTTTTTCTCATGTGTGTCCGTTAAATTCAAATGTTGACAGAATAGGAGTACATTTTGTAGATCACATTCAGTCGCCTCTTCTCGCTTCTTCTATACTTCAGTGTTGCTCGCGTAGAGCCTGGTCCATGTTCGGGCTGTGGACAAACACATAGCTGTGATGTTTACAAATCCTTCAAACAGTGAGGCAGACGAGAAGGCTGGCTTGACCAAACAAACTTTTAAACAATTAAGAAACTCGAAAACAAAAAACGGAAAGAACGAGCAAGTGGGCACTCATATGTCTGACAGCCAACCAGCATCAGCTCAGCAGTCTGACTGCATCACAGATAAGATCACAGGATGTAAATGCTGAAAATTAATTATTAAATGAAGCAATGGAACTGAAGGAACTGAAACCAAGGCATGAAAACTTGAATTATTTCACAATATCATGCACTTGACACTGCGCACCATACCAAAACCCCCTAACATCAAATGTAGGATGTTAATGTGTACATAAATAGTGTTATATACTGGTTGTCATTTGACAACACATGGAGGCAAAACTAAAATTAGCTCATGCCGTAGCCTCAGATGGTAACTGATAAACATTGAAGAGGAAATAATTTACATTACAAATTATATTTTGGACACCTGCTCATATGTATGGTATGTTAGATAAATACAAAAGTTTGATATATCAAACGTATTAAGTTGTTTTAAGGGAAGAACCCCCAGTTCAAATTATTGTATTGTTTTTTGTGTAAACAGTAAAGCAGCTGGATTATACTTTTCCTGACTGATGCCTGTTCAGTAGTGACGTTGCACACTAAATGCCTCTGCACTACATCCCAACATCCCTTCCACATTAGCTGCTTTTATTTGAATTTGCAGCCAAATTCTGTTCCAAAATTCACCCCCCCCTTCAAAGCTGCTGAGACCGGACAGCGATGTTTCCCTGCCACTAGAAAACCCATCATTAACCGTTGGATCGTTTGAGACGTGGGTGGAATTTCAGAAGAACTCCGCTAACGTTTGCAGCCATCTGTCCATCTCTCCTACTGGAAATCTGTGACAAACTTTAGCAGCTGCGATTCGATAAAACAAATTTCTGGGCTGACCTGTCTCGATGGCATGGCTTTCGTTCTTCTTCCACTGCTCTGCGACATCGTTTGCCAGGGGATCATCTGGGTTGGGAGCACTTAATAACGCCTGGATAGATAGCAACACTGTACGGATCTGCAGGGCTGGAGACCACTTGTCTGCGAGAGGTCAGAAGGATAGGTGGGGAAAAGACATTTATGGGGTCAAATATAGAAAATAAAAAAACCACCTGCAACATGCCATTTATGAGTAGAAAATACTAAACTAAAAATCACCAATATGTATATAATGAAGACTGCAAATTCTAAACCTAACGCTACAGTTCTACTCAAATACAATCAACTTTATTCTGAAACTTAAATCTGTGTAGAAGCTTCACATTTTTTCACATCTTATACAGCTGCTTTATTGCCACAAATTACTGTAATTCCAACTCCACAACCACACTGTGGCTGCAATAATTATGTGACTTTTCGCACTGTTAATGTCTAAAAAGTTAAAACCCATTAATTTAGGTTGACAGATATAAGCTAAATGGCACAAAAAGATCCTCAGTCATTTTCAAGAAGCCTTGTCTTTTACTTTCAGAGTAAAGGAATAAAGATGTTTTATTTTTATAATTTCACAGCACAGCTACAAATGTATGTTATGTAATGTGGCAAGGTTAACAGAGTTATTCAAACTCACTCGAAATGCATTTAGTTAACCTGTACACTGTTAAAATGTTTTAGCTTATTTTAACATACAACTACAGCAGCTTTAATAGTAAGTTTAAATCTATCAAAGGCAATATTTTCTCACAAGCAAACAAAATACTTTGTTTATTTAAAGACAAAGTAAGCAGCAACTGTTTAAGCTTGAATATATGTTTTATTGAAGAAAACGCTTTAAAACCAACGCTTGTAAAATGTTTATTGCTGTGAGAATCGGTTTACTTCAGCTAAATTTTACAGAACATAAATAAAATCGTACTTTGTTTCTGCTTAGTATGTTAAAGTGAAGCAGTAAAAAAAAGCAACACGAAATATAAATTAAGCAGCCGAGACATTTTCTTACCTTTCAAAATGTCTAAACATATTCTTCCCAGTTTGTCAACATTGGGGTGATAGATTTTGGTCATGAATCGCACTTTGGGAGCTGCCATGGGATACTCTTCTGGAAGAAATAGTTCAAGTTTAAACGTGCCTCCTTCAAAAGGAGAGTCTTGAGGCCCCGCGATGACCACATGGAAGTAGCGTGCATTCCCTTCATCTGGCGTAGCCGTGATCCCTGGAACAGGCTCCGCCATCAACCGCTGTGTCTCCTGAGTGTGATCAGAACAACAATGAAAGAAATGATGCTGGTGACATTTTTTTACACTTGAAAACACAGCTGTAGGAAGGACTGTGTGTGTGGGGAGGTGCCTGCAGGTAGAAAATGTTAGAGCAGGAAATAGATAGGTCGCTCTTTACAAACACACTGACAAGACAACATTCCACTAGCTGGTGTTTTAATGGAAAGAAAAAGTAGCTGAGGACAGGACCACTTTACACATTCTGTGCAACACCTTCCATAACTTGTCACAACACATGTCTGATCATTGAGTGAAAAGGAAAATCTCACGTTGGAATAACTTTTTAATAACCTAACGTATTTGTTGTGCAACTAAATATCTGGTTTAAAAATAGCCTCAACAATACATGTTTAGTTGTATAAGCAACACTAATGATCAAATTTGTCCTGCCAAGATACTAAGCGCCCCTGTTTCATTTGGCTTCAAACCAAAATATGCCCACAACAGCGTAGTAGTATTTGGCTTTGCAACTAAATCTGTGACATTAAAAATTGTGACAGACGCTCAATAAAATACAGTCTGTGATGTGCTACTAGTTAGGCATGGGAGAAGTTAGTGCAATTTAATTCACAAGTGGATACAAACTGGTAAAATTAAGATTTCTGTCCAATAAGGAGCATCACATTCAGCTTATCATGTAATAAATGTTTCAATTACATTATGTGTGTCTGAATAAAAACAAAGCAGATGTTATTTGAATGACATTATGAAGCACCTTGTTGGTAATTATAGAAGTAGCCACAATTTAAACTTACTTTTACATTCATCCAAGTTTTATTAACTTAATCAAACTATCAGTGGTGTAATAAAATAAGGTTTCATACAAGAGGTTATATGAGGTACAAATATAAAAATCAAAACAAGGAAGGTGATAATTTATTATTTCTACATTTGAATGAACAAGGTGCGCTGAAAAAAATGAATTACCAGTAAAAACAAAAACGATTCGTTCGGATTAAAATAAGACAGTTTCGTGGCCAGGAAATAAAATGTAGCATCCCAAATAAGTAGTTGGGACGTGCTTTCAGAAACCTGCTAAACCTGAGGTTCGATGTGTGGCGGAAGAGGCTGATCGCGCCCACTGTCGGGCCCGGCCCAAAAAGCCTCTGGAGACTCGCAAAAAGGTTTTATAATTGCTAATTTCCTGGTTCGTTGCGTTAAAAAGCATGAGCAACGCAGGTGTTGTGTAAAAAGCCTTTTTTGTCAGTTTTGGGACATCACACAGGCAGCATTTCAGGCATGTGTTGAAGCTAACGCCGCCTAGCCTAGCTCAATATTCATTCATATGGAAACTGAGGTAGGCTAGAAAAAAATGCCGACTGGCGAAATAAACAATGAATATGGATCGCCAAAAAGAACAAATAAAAAAAGAAAACTGGCGCGGCTTTAACCACATATTGAGCAGAAGGGAGTAAACGGAAGTGGCAAACAAAACACTTGCATACAAGCGAGTTAGCTCGAGGGCTAGCTAGACGGGAGCTAACTATGCTAACGACAGGGCTAGACGCCAGATGGTGTCATTTTAACGTCCAAGATAGCACTATTTTAACTCTATGAAACCCACACATTGGCTCATGTACAAATATACAGCTTGTCTACTGTCAGGTGTACCTTTATAATCCTACGAGGCAAACCGGCCATCTTGTGTTAGCAGTTATATTTTTAGCCGTTGACTCGCCCTCTCTTCAGGTTGGATTGACTGAGCTGCCGGGGCGGGGACACATAACTCACTCTTCCGGTGGCTTCACATGACGTCGTGACGCATAAGTGCGTAAACATAGCGCAGCATTTTACATATTCAGCATGATGTCTTTTTTAATGGTGTCAGGTGAGAGTTTTCTATTTCATTGTAGACAACATGAAAACAGGTTTAAGTTTTTGATACTATATAAAAATCTACAAACAGTACCATGCAACAGTTTAATCGTATATGAAAATAGTAAGAATGTTTTTACACTGTTGTATTTTATTTTTAGTGCAAAGTGGAATTAAAGGAAATTGTTTCAAACATCTTGGAAATCAAACTGAGACCTGTGGGTGTAATCTGGCTTAATCAATCTCTATACATCGTCATTAGAATTGCACAACTTATGCTTACAATGTAGATAAAACAAGTGTAAAAAGAATTAAAATAAACTAAATTTGATGGCTTTCCTTCTTTTATCAAATATACAGAGCAGTAAACTAATGCAATTTCACTTCAGAGACAAAATAAAGAAACTATTGACAGAAGATGAAATATTTGACAGTTTATTATACAATAATTTGACAAAACCAAAATCATTTCCAGTCTACATACTTAAAACTTAAATTATCTGTCCTTTGGTGTGTTTCTCTTGATGCGTTTCATGTGATACCTGTAAACATTGAAACAAATAAGGCAATAAATTAAATTAAAACTTATTTAACCTTAAACAAAACGAGCCACAAATTTTCATAATCAATATGTTTTTATGAAAAAACTAGACACTGTGGTGGTAAAAGAAACGTACACCAGGTTTCATTTTTGTACTACAAGCTAAACGTAAAGTTTTAGATATTTTTCTGCTTTAATTTTGAACCCCCAGCTTGGTGACGTGACTAAATGATAGTTAAAACAGCTAAAATATACTAATCTTAACACATTACGTCTGCTACAGTAACGTCAAGCTTAATGTTGTGAATGTATTTAAAATGCAGCAGCATTTAAAGTAAATCATCAAAAAGAAAGTTAATGCAAATGTATGTAGTTTGTGACTTACAGTCCCATTGGATAAAACCGATGCTTTGTGGTGAAAAACATCTTGCTCAGTTCCTCTATAGTGGGTCCCTCTTTATCTCTCAGCACCTCCTTACTCAAGTGGGCCTTCAAAACCTGATCATGGGTCTCTGCCGGGCTGGTCAACGGGTCTGGTCGTTCAATTGGCTGCAAATATTTAATGACATGATGAGATTCTATGCACCCTATTTATACATTCTGCAAACATTCTGTAATCTTGACCAAATCTGCACAAATGTTTAGGTACTCCAAGCCAAAGTAACATGACTGATCAAAGAAGGACACCTTGAACATGCTTTTCAAAATATAGTTGTCTCAGTTGGAAAAAGCAGTCATCAATAAGACAATCAAACTGTGAGAGGAGAGCAGATGTGTTTACCTGTGTGAACTCATAAGGAATATCAGCAGCAGGGTGGTAGCACACAATGGTCCTCTCGTCCGAAGTCACACCTATTTCCACTTTGCTAAATAAAAAAAACCCAAAAAGAATTCAGCTAATGTTAGACCATTTACGCAAAGTTTAACTTTAAAACCACTAAAGAAAACTTTGAAAACTTGAAGATCTGAATATAATGCAACATGCTTTTTATGAATCTTGTAAAACACAATTTATTCTGTGCAATTCTAGCCACATGCAGATTTTACACAACCTAAAAATCTGCAGCACAAACCATATTTTACTTCTATAAATCTGCAGCTTGTGGCTTCAGTGCGATTCATACAATCATTCACTTTTCACACTAAAACAGTAAAAAGGTAAATTTTCACAGATTTTGAATTTAAGAGATTTTTTACGTACCATTTGGGACCATTAAGTGTGTTGTCACTGAACTTCTGTCGAACCGACACCAAACAAGCTGTAACAACATGAAGGAAAATCACGTTTAACATGTAATAAACACTTTTACATCAATATATTTAGATTTTAAAAAATGTAAAAGACAAAAGACTAAATGCTGTAGCTAATCCCAAACAAAGTAATTAGACAAATTTATATTCCTTTAGTTTAAAAATAACCAAAAACCTGCTAAAGTCAGGGGTAACTAAATGTCACTAGACTACGATCTAATAAAATATTACATTCGGGTTATTTCCGTTTTATAACAGTTGTTAAATATAAAATTATTTTTAACAGTATAAGACAACAAAAAGACAAATATAAAAATGTTTACATTTTGAACGGACCATCAAGGTTATCCGAACGTTAGCTTTAGCCACCACTATCAGTATGCTAACAGCTTTAAATGTCTAAGTTCAACTTTATTACACACTACATAATTAAATCGTCTTAAAAAATACTCACTATGTCCATTTCGCAGAGCAGTGCAGTAAGAAAATCGTGTTAAAATACCATGTAACTTGTACAAGTGACTGGACGCCATGCTCGGTTATTTTGAAATGTCCGTCAATAAAATATTTCCGTCTCTGAGCTCAGTCCAAAAGTTCCGCCTCATCGCCTTTAACATATTTCAAGCCAGGTAGAAAATAATACTCTAAAATTATTTTAGCTTTGTAATTTCACTGCAAACATAATATTTAATAGTAATTTTTCAGCGGCTGTTTTTGTATTTTGATGCTAATTAATTTAAAAGCAAAGTACAAATGACTGGATCCTACATGTCTGAGAAGGCTGAGTAATAAAATTAAAAACAAGATTAATCAATTCTGGCTGGTAATTTGGGCTGAAACAAAATTAATGACCGGTTAAGTCAGAAGCAAAATGAAAAAATAACACCCAAAGTTAAATCCAATCTAGGTTTAATCCTTTATCAGTTTCTGTAACTTAAGAAAAAGGCACACAATTTAATTAAAAAAGTGCAAGTTTTTACTTTGTCAACTTTAAAGATTAAGACTTTCCACACTACTGAAAACTTAAAAAAAAAAAAAAAAAAAAGACCAGCACCTGCAAAATGAACCACATTTTTTTACTAAAACAAAATAATTTTATTTTAGAGCAGTTTATTGGGAGCAGTTCAGATAATGTATAGGTTTGAAACAGAGACACTTGCCAACAAATTGTCTAGTTTGTCATTATTGTTTTATTTTCCTTTTACTATTAGAAACATTACATCAGTAATAAATTCTGATGTCATGTAGTTAATTTTATATTTGTCAAATGAAAATAAACTATTTACATTTGCACTCCTTCCTGAAAAATCACACATTAATTCACAAAGGTGAATGTTAAAAAGAAAACAACATAATTTTCCTCACACCTTAAATGTCCAGAGTCGTATTTGTTAACTGTCTCCTTACATCTATTTTAAACTCATTGGTCAGGGTTTCTACATATAAAGTGAGGTTTGATTTATTCATGTCCTCTTCTTGTGACCCAGAGAGACATAACCAGGATGCTGGACGAGTTTCCACAGTAGCTCAGTTTGTTTGTATTTACAAGCTGCTGTTGCATCCGGAGCATCACTAGGAGACTTCCATGTCTGCTGAGGCTGCACTGCTGGAGGCTTGTGATCCTGTTGTTGCCACTAAACGCTCTCGACTCCCAAACACCTCCATCACTGAAAGCAAACAGCCACAGATTTTTAAAAAATGTGATGCAACATTTAGTAACTAACTTCATTAAGAAATGTCAGGTGCTGTCTACTGTTTTCCAATCGCAAAAAATAGTCATATTTGTTTGGCAGTTTAACATTTATTTGATTTATTTTACCTGCTGCAACATCACTTATATCCCAAACTCTCAAGCCGTCTTTCTGTCCTCCGAAGGCGTAGACAAAGGGCAGGTCGGGGCAACATGAGGCACAAAATACCACCCCCTGTTTAAAAAAAATAATAATTTTTGTTTCATAACTTCAAACAAACCGTAATGCTTCAAAAGCAGAATTATATGTCAATTCTTACCATTTTCATATCTCGAGAGTGCACCAGGTTGGGTTTGTTGCCTAAAATGTCCCAAATCTTAACGTGTTTGTCAGCTGATGAGGTGACGAGACATCCTTTAACCTGGCTGCTGAGGTCCAAACCTGCAGCAATTTATAAAACAACTTAGGTGTAGTTTTAGAGAGAGTGAGTCACATGTTCAAATGGATATTCTTTCCAGAACGTCTTTTACGGACCTGACACTTCTTCATCGTGTGCTCTCAGTGTGAACACCGGCTTATCAGAGCGGGCATCCAGACAGTAGACAAAACCATCCTCTGTGCTGGCCTAAAACACACACACATACACACACAATTAACCACAGACATTGAGAAATTTAATGCAGGAAAACCTGAGCAATGGTTGTTGCACAATAAACACACACAATTCATAAATAATTATCACAGATATTACATTTAGTCTTTAAAAAATACTGCTGACTAAAGGTTTTCGGTGTGGTTTGTGGTTCTTGATGAACAATTATTTGCTCAACACATGAACCCTCTGAGCTAACAGGGTGTTTTTAATATGTGGTCAGGATAAAATGTGTTGCAACTCTGAAACAAACAAGCTTGTTTACAGGTTTTGGAGCACTGAACAGCAGGCACAAATGTCAGTATTAAACAGCTGGGATTCAAGCAACATAACAGACGAAGAAGTTACCCTACTGGAATTAAAACATTTGTTCTGCGGCTCATTTGTAAAGACAAACGGGTAACATATTAATGCAAAGTTCCCATGAGCCTAACAGAGCTCTACAAACATTAGCAGGAAGTTGTGGAAACTTACCAGGAAGTTGCAGGGTGAAAAGTGGTTCCAGACTAGACGCTCCACTTGACCGCTAAACCTCCAGGTCCGATAGCTGGTGTCTGGACTACGGCAGTCGTAAAGAATGGCTGTCCTGAAGAGGGAAACCCACTGGTAATGTAAACATTAACGTTATAAAGTCCATATGTAAATAGAGAACCACTTACTTGTCATAAGACCCTGATATCAAAGTCTGTGCCTCAAAAGGATGGAATGTTAGTGTTTGAACCTAAAAGGCAGGAAGAGAAATGTTATAAAATCTGAAACTTGTACTGCATATTCAAAAAATAAAGCTGTATGTAAATGAATTATTTGTTTCATTCTCACTGTGTACCTTATCTGTATGCCTTCGCAGAGTTGTAGCTGGTTTGCATTGAGACAGATCCCACAAGATGACCGTGTCATCTGCAGATCCACTGGCTAACACGTTCCTAAATAAAACAAGGTGCGGTTTATGTTTCTGTAAAGATGTGCTTCATGTATAGAAATAGGTGTTGGTTTAACAAAGTGAGCTGCAGTAAGACAACCAACCTGACCAGCTTGTTCCAGGACAAATCCAGCACTGCATCCGTGTGTCCCTCCACAGGCTCTGCAGCTGCAGCCTGAAATACAGCAGGAAGCTGTGAGCTAATAACTCTTCACAGCAAGAGATGATGTCATTAATGTGAACGCTTGAACCTTCTTGCTCTTCTTTTTCTTCTTGGAGGCCTTTTTGCTCCCCAGGGAGAAGACCGGCTCTAAACAGTCCACTACATCCAGATCCCACACATCAATCTGAGGAGTCATGTTGCCCACGGCGACGTAGTTAGCTGCAGTTCAGACACACAGGACATATTACTACATTTAGTCAAGACAGACCCGGTCAAAATGTTAGCACAGGATGTTTCAAACAGTGGCTTCAGGCGTCCTCACCTGCTCCTTCCTCAGGGTTGGGGTCAAAGTTCAACCACTCCACACACAGTGGATAAGCTGGCAGCAGAATGTCATGATGAACATACTGAGAGTCTTCTTCAGAGTTATAAACTGGGAAGAAAGAAATCCAATTAACGCCTTTTTCTACGTAAAAAGCTAGCTGTCAATTTTTTAAAAATGTATTTAGCTTGTATCATAAGACATAATGGATTTAAAAAAAAAAGTCACTTTTAAAGTGTAACTAACCCCCCCATGTGAAAGACTAACCCCGCTCCCAGGCAACTTTGTCTGTGCCAAGAGAGGGGCACAGACAATCGTGAGGATGAGCGAGTATGTGTGGTCAGGACAAGAGAACATGACAGCTAGCTTAACTTGACAAGCTGGCATTTCTGATAACAGGTCTAGTGTGGTCCAGATGTTTAAAATATGCTTAAAACAGCCTTTAATGAACTTTCACAAATCACAAACTTAGTTTTAAATATTCTGCTATAAGTGTAGAACAATCCAGTACAGGTTTGATGTGTCTAAGTGTTTTAGTTTTTAAACTAGAGCAGATTAAAGATGCTCAAGGTAGTGAAAAATTAGGTGGAATCACCCTTTAGCCATTTCCTGAATCTAAAGCTTCAGCTTCGCGTGGCTCAGTTATAATAAACTGGCAGGACTAAACCTCAACAAACTTAATTATTTATTACTGAGGGAATATTGAAGATGCAGAGCAGCAACTTTGTAGTTGGTTAAAAAAAATAATGAACCACAAAGAAGAAGTAAGTTCATTCAGTTTGTTTATGATTCACCACCGAAGGTTGAGAGTGGATTTGTGGAGCCCAGCATGTCTGAGCTGGCTCAAGGTGCTGACTCAGCAATGCATGAAGCCAGTGCTGTGAGGTAATGGAGGACAGACTGAGTTTCTGAGTGTTAACGTGATGTTAGCATCAATGCTAACATGGGGTAACGTTCAAACCAGTAACAAACTTTCATCATGGTGCTCGCTGTTCCAACTTGACTCACTGCAGGGGTGTGTCTCAGAGTAAGAGGCTTTTATACTCAAACTTGGAGCTGTGATGTAAGCATGTACCAAGCTGTACCATTTGAACAAATAGGAAAATTCAATTGCAGCAGCCAACGTTCAACCCACAGAGGGCAGCACTAAGATGGATTTAGACAAAATATTTCACAATTAAACAAAAAATATTATACAAAAATATCGACACTGGCACAGAAATATTGTATAAAGATAATACCCTTAAGGAACAATTTATTTCAGCATCATAATAAATTTAAAGACACTCACCATAAACTTCTAAACTGCAGCAATCCTTTTCTGTTTTTCCTGCCAGGATGAAGTTGTCAGTGGGTTTGAGTTGGAAGTCGTCTCGCTCATATTGATCCTTAATTAGATAAAGTAATTTGATAATTACTTTAGAAGCTTGATAGCATCATGTTTGTGAAATACAAGAAATAAAATTTCTCACATTTTACATTTATTATGTAGCATTTACAAGAAAGATGACTAAATGTTTGAATCTAATGTTAGGAGCTACTCACTGTGTCTTTAATGGTGATGTAGGGATCCTCCTCGTTCGAGCTGAACACTGTGAGCCCAGCCAGACTGTCACCAAGATTACTGGCCACTGCAGACAAACGCAGCCACAAGACATTTAGCAATTTCAACTGGAGATTCAAACATACTAAAAGAATAAGGTGCATTCTTCACCTGTATCTTCTTCATCATATTTATCCAGGCCGTACTCTGCTAGTTCATCCTCCTCTTCCTCTCCATCATTCTCATCTCTCGGATTAGAGTCAACATCAGCTGATTCGTTGCTAGGATTCTGCTCAAGATGCACACCCTCATCATCCTCTTCTCCATCATCATCAGCCACTTCTCTGGAAATAAAAACAAACAGCCAAAATACCAGATCAGACATTTGGTCATAAGCTGTATTTTAAAAGCACAGACAATTGGTCTTTTCATTTTTTAGTGTTCCAGAAAGAATAAGTGACTGTGTTTTTCTTTAATTTTAAAACCTACCCCAACTCTTCTTTTGCCTCAGTGATGATGCGCCGAAGCTCCTCTTGGCTCAACTCAACCTGGAAAATCAAAACTTTTATTTTTCTTTTTAAACAGTAACAAACTTTTAAAGCATATTTCTTCCACTCTAAATAAAACAAAAAGATCCTCTAAATCATAATTACATAACGGATAATCAAATTTATGACTTTATCTCAAAATTACGACTTAGCACCTTATATTTATGACTTATTACACATTCACGACTTCGCATATCACTAAAAAATAGATGTGAAATACCATCTCAAATATGATCTATGATCTTTTTTTCGCGTCAGAGTTAGGCCTACATTTTTAGCTCAACTTTGTCAGTGTATTTTCTATTATTATTGTTAGATTAACACCAGAACAGCTGTTTCATTACACTTTTCCTTTGAGAAACTCAGTTTTCACTGAAAAAAAGTGTAACTCATAAAGATTTGAAGTTGACATGTCGTGACATGTTGACAGACTTAGCTCCATTAGCTGTTTACATTATTTACCTTGTCTGGTGTTTCCTTGGCAACGCCACGTTTCACCCACCCGACACATGTGATCTGTGAGCTCATTTTGACAAATGCTGTGTAGTTTATATGTTAAAACTAGTAAAATCTATAACAGCTGCGCATTTCTTCTTAAGATGCACTGTAGGGCAGGACACGCATGTGAGCGATTTAATTTAAAGAATCCTATGTCGCAGCTTGTTGTCGTCTACAAGGTGTTCAAGTATCTGCCTGATATAAATTCTTTACAAAACTACCAAAAAATTTAAACACTACAACAAAATATTGTAAAAAGACTAAAAGGTGACATTAAATGCGAAACAAAAATGCGCAATGTGTCTTAAAATTTTATTAGTTTACTTTTAATTATTTTTGTTAAGGCAGCTACTAGGACAACTAAGACATGTTGATTTCTCCATAGACATGACAGGAACAAGACAGGATTTCTCTATGAAAATATTTGCTGTTAAAAATTACTATAGTAAATTAATTAAGGGGGAGAAAGTGAATAAGAGTCTGACACTAAAACTAAATTAAACATAGAAAGGCTAACATTTTTATAAGGTAACAAAACAAGCTTGAACTTTGTTTTACATAG
>JARVJO010000180.1:6668112-6701354 GCA_031762555.1 Cynodonichthys magdalenae | reverse complement strand
TCAATGTAACCCAAGTTTCGCTATTTAAACTCGTTTTAGAGAAGAACGGCCTCTGCTTCTCAATTACTTTGTTCAGGTGATTAAACTGACCAACAGGTAAGATCGGTACAGTTTAGTAATCTAATCTAATGTTAATGTCAAATGAGCAGTCAAAGAAAACCAGTTATTGCTTTACTAATACAGACTTAAGTATTATATGAAAACTGTCTAATATTTTATGTAAAATTATCAATTTCGTGTTTAATTAAGCAGTAAAATCTTAGTCTTACAAATTTACTTATATCCACAAGTTGTAGAGAGATGATCACATTGCAGTATTTTACTGTTTTACACTCATGACTGTACTTCATTGGATATTATTGAGTTTTGTTTTGTTGTGCAGGTCAGCGCACACTTCAGATTTAACAAAATGAAGATGTTCTCAGTGGCACACAAGACCGTCTTTGTAGTGGACCACTGTCCCTACATGTCAGAGTCCAGTCGTCAGCAGGTGGAGTGCGATGTCTTGACGAAGAGCCGAGCTCAAGGTGTTATTCCTTTGGCTCCGGTGTCCAAGTCCCTGTGGACCTGTGCTGTGGAGTGTTCTATGGAGTATTGCAGAATCCTCTACGATATATACCCAAAAGACAAGCTGGTTTGTTTCTTTCTTTTGTGTTTTTTGTTGTATTTAAATTTCAGGCTGCATCATTGTTTAAGCTGCTTTATTTTATATGAAGTACAAAATGGATTAATGTTAACTGATTAAATAAACAGATTGTGTTAATTTACAGGTGAATTACGTTGTCAGTGATTCAGAGTTCCACATATTGAATAGCTGGAGGCGAGAAAATCAGAGCACTCACGAGGTAACCAGCTGTCTGTTGGAACTCACTAAACTTAACCCAACGAGACGTTTTGAAGAAGATCTGTGGAATTTTCTTTCAGATTTAGCCTAATGAGGAAGGTTTCCTGTCTGTTTACAGCTCATGGCAGCTCTGGCAGCGGTTGGACCACCAAATCCCCGCGAGGACCCAGAGTGCTGCAGTATCTTGCACGGGCTGGTTGCTGCTGTGGAGCTGCTATGCAAGATCACAGAGCTGCAGCATGAGAAGCGCACAGCTTTGATGGACACCGCTGAGAGAGTTGCTAACAGAGGTCGGATCATTTGCTTAACGAACGCAAAAAGGTAAACGGCAGAATATAAATGATGGAAAGAAGGCTTATGCTAGTGATGGGCTTTTGTCTAAGCAGTCTGTAGTTATTGTGCTTTTAGTTTGATAGTGTTTGTCCTAGACATGCCCAGCAGTTCGTTGTTTTGACTGTTTATTTATGGCACACATTATTCATTTTAGCCTTGTTTGTGTCTTCACTGGCAGCGACACTCATGTGCGCATGTTGGAAGACTGCATTCAGGAGACCATTTTAGAACAAAACAAGTTGGCAGCCTGCTCTGACAGGTCAGTAACTGGCATTGCAAAACGTGTCATATGGCCTTAACTCCAGTTTTATATATCTGTAATCATGGGGTTTTAGATTGATGGCCATCCAGCAGTGTGAGCTGGTTCTAGTTCACATCTACCCGCAGGGTGAGGACACGCTGGTGTCTGATCGGCTCAAGAAAGAGGTGGGAGCGAAGCACACAGACGCACATCTAACAGCATCATGTGCCATCTGTTCATTCTAACCAATTTGCTCCCTTCCTGTGTCAGATCTCACCTCTGCTCACTAGTGAAGTTCACAGCGTGCGTGCTGGGAGGCACCTGGCCTCCAAGCTCAACATTTTGGTCCAGCAGCACTTTGATTTGGCCTCCACCACCATAACAAACATCCCCATGAAGGTAAAAACCACCTCCTCTGGGATTTCTTTGTGTGTGTGGTCTTGCCCATCTATGTTTGACCTGCATTAGCTTTTAACTTGGGCATGTTTTACGTTTAAAATGTGTAACTTCTAGTGCACATTTACTTTTTTTTATTAGGTTGCTAGCATTTGGTAGCTTTTAAAATACTTTCTTTACTTTTGCTTGTTTTATCATCAGCTGTATGCTTCCTTGTAATAAAACTCCACAGCCCCATTATTTATTTATTTTTTTTGGTGTTGTTGATCTCATCTGCATGTTGACATGACTGTGAACGTGCTGCTGGTTTCATGCTGTATTTTCTGTTTTGCTAGCCCACATTAAATGTATGCGAACAGGTTAGTACTCTGACCCACACACACATCAAACAGGGGGAAGGGCAGAGAGTTTTCAGCATGTAGCTCGGCTGTTGAAAACGCTGCCGTCAACAGATTTTTGAATGTGATGGTTGTTTGACAGATTTCCTGCTGAGGCTCGGGTAGAGAACAGGCAACTTTGGTCTGAAAATTCAGGCTTTTATGGTTAATTAAAAAAAATGTAAACAGCAAGAATAGACTTGTTTTAAACCAAATGCAGAAGTGGCAAATAGTAAAATAGCTGCTGAATTGAATTGTTTGTGACCAACGTTGCCTCATCTGAGTTGCTATTTACTGTCAGTGGTTCAAGTGTATAAATCTTAAAAGTTGTGCAAATTTCCTCTAGTTTGTTTTTACCCTTTGTTTTTCTTCTAACTTTTCCATTGTAGTCCTTTGTGCCTGTCTTGATAAGTTTTTAAACCATCCCTTAAATGTCTATAACTGATTTAGATATTAAAACTTTATGATTGCTTCTAAAGTCGACATGAAGCAGTTGTTCCCCAAGTCTCCATCACAACTGGGCAACACTCGTCTCTGCTGAGCAATACACATTTCCCTTCATCGTTTTTCTTTTGGAACATGAAATCAGCAGTTGATGTTTGTCTGCTTGCGCGTCTTTTCTGCGTCGACTAACCTGTATTTGTAATTGCCGGTGCGGTCGGGCAGGAGGAGCAGCACGCCAACACGTCTGCTAATTATGACGTTGAGCTCCTGCATCACAGAGACGCCCACCTGGAGTTCTTTAAAAGCGGTGAGTGCTCATGTTGAATGCGCACATCAGCCCTGATCTGTATTTCCTACATATAGCGTTTTCAAATAAGCTCCGCAATTGCTGTTTTACTTCAAAATTCATCCACTTTAAATTGTTTTAAAATGATCTTTGTGTTCCGCAGGTGACTTACACATGGCAGGAACCAGCACTCGGGAAAATGGGCTCAAAGAGACCATCACACTGAAATGGTGCACGCCACGAACCAACAGCATCGGTAGTTTGTTCATTTATAAATGATTGACGTAATTTGCGATAATTGCCAACCCTGCTCTGATGAAAGCACATCTAAATATTTTTGAAACACTTTGCAGAGCTGCATTATTGCACAGGAGCTTATCGCATCTCCCCCACAGATGTAAACAGCCGCCCCTCCTCATGTTTGACAAACTTTCTTCTTAACGGTAATCTGAAAAAATCTTTATTTAGTTCTATATTTGTTCATATGTTATCTGTTGACTTTTGGGGCGAGGTTATGATGCTGAACATTGTTCTTTATGTCGTTGGGGTATTCTGATTATAGTTTAACGGTTTTGTAGTTTTCTATTTTTTTATTCACTTTTTTTGACCACAGGTCGTTCGGTGCTTCTGGAGCAGCCAAGGAAGTCCGGGTCAAAGGTCATCAGCCACATGCTCAGCAGCCACGGAGGCGAGATCTTTCTGCACGTGCTCAACAGCAACCGCTCCACCTTAGAGGACCCGCCCTCCATCAGCGAGGGCTGCGGGGGCCGAGTGACGGACTACAGAATCACTGTGGGTTTAGCTCACACAAACAGGAACGTTAATCTGACTGTTGACTGATTTATGTATTTATTCTTCTTTCAGGATTTTGGTGAATTTATGAGGGAGAACCGGCTGACTCCTGTTTCAGAGTCCTCCCATAATCCCTCTGGGAAGCTACCAGTCGAGAGGGCCAAAGCTCAGCTGGAACGTCACACCAGATACTGGCCCATGATCATCTCTCAGACGACCATCTTCAACATGCAGGCAGTGAGCACCGTTCATAGATTCTCAGTCATTTCCTCTTTCCAGTTTTATCTGTACATTTTCTGCAAACTGCTTCTGCTTATCAAAATGTTCAGCTCATTCAGCTTTTAGCTTCTAGCATGTTCTCCTTTTAGTTTTTAGTTCTGCATATTTTAATCATCAAGTTACAATTCTATCATTTGCTACAGTTCTGCTAATATTAGCATCTGTTCAGCTATTTTAGCTTGTTTTGGTAATTTTATCAACTCTTCCCCTCTAGCTACTGTTCTGCTGCTTTTAATAAGCCAAAGATTGTTACCATGGGACAACATTTTGGAATATTTTTTATCTGTTCTTGTTTCCGACCAATAGGTGGTTCCTTTAGCTAACCTGATAGTGAAAGAGACCCTCACTGAGGAGGATGTTCTAACCTGCCAGAAAACAATCTACAACCTGGTGGACATGGAGAGGAAGAATGACCCACTTCCCATTTCCACAGTGGGATCTAGAGGCAAAGGTCCCAAGAGGTTTGGACTCAGACATTAAAGTGTTTGGTCATGCTGTAATAGGGTTGGTGTTATATTTGCATCGGTGTGCTCTCCAGGGATGAACAGTACCGTATAATGTGGAACGAGCTAGAGACGCTGGTGAAAACACACGCCGGCGCCACCGACAGACACCAGCGAGTTCTAGAGTGCATCGTTGCCTGCCGCAGCAAACCCCCGGAGGAGGAGGAGAGGAAGAAGAGGGGGAGGAAGAGAGAGGAGAGGGAGGACAGGTCGGAGAAAAACGTCAGCAAAGAGACAGAAGACAAAAGCTGGCAGGAGTCAGAGAGGTCAGTCAGGTCTGTTGGAGTAATTTCCTGTTTTCTTTTACAGCTTTTCCTCACCTTAAAGCTTCAGTTTTTAACCTGTTTTCTCACACCTGACTCCTCTGAAGGCTGAAGGGTTTGTTGGAGAAGGAAAATCCTGAGTCCGAAGTGATCAAGGATTCCCCGGACTCTCCGGAGCCGCTAAACAAGAAGCCTCGTCTGATCGCAGAGGAGGTTCAGCCAGCAGAGAGAGCCAAAGGTTCTACTACATTTACAAATTATTTACAAGATTTTCTGATAAACCTTTTTTTTTTTTTTAGTTTCAGGGTTTAAAATGTTAAAATGTGAACTTGTCCTCTGCAGGTCCCGTCACGCTCCTTTCCATGTGGACCAACCGGATCACTGCAGCCAATTCCAGGAAGCACCAAGAGTTTTTTGGTCGAGCGACTTCCGTTAACAGCAAGTTCGAGTTGTATCAGCACCTAAAAGAGGAGAACGGGTGAACAAATCTTTCAGTTTTCATTCAATCTTCATTTTAAAAGCGCTGAACCTAGGATTGATTTATTTATTTTTTTAATTTACAGGATGGACGTTCATGAAAATGGAAAAGCCTCTAGATAACGTTGCCACAGATTTATCGCATCCCCCTTTTTGCAGAGGATGATTGAGGACCACAGGGCTTTTCAGACTCTGGAGGTCTCCTAAAACGCAGACGTCAGATTGGTGAATTCTAACAGGGAATTTATACTGTTTCTTTTTTTCCACCCATTTTGTAAATATGAGCTTCATATATTGTATTACGCAATAAAATCTGCCTGTAGAAAGCTCTGCTGTTGGTTGTAGTGCCTAAATGAAATATTACCAGCAAAACATATTGTGTGCATGCTGAGTCAGCAATTTTCAGCAAAAATATATTACATCCAATCATACATTTCCATCATGTGTAGTTTTATCATCATCTTATTCCTTTTTATTAAACAGTCATTTTGTCAGGTAAAAAGTGCCATGCTAATATTTTATACTTTCCTGGTGCAATTGCAGCTATTTTTCTGGGAATTTCTGCTCAATGTGTAGCTCAGTTTGTGACTCCTATATGTTCCATTCATTCCTGCATATAGCCATCACAGTTGGGTCATTACAGCGTGACCAATTATCCAGAACTATTCCATACAGTCATATAGGACTCAACAGGAACACTCACTGTGTGCTGACTGTCTGGGTCAGTGTGGCTGGCTGCGGTCCAGGATGTTTGGGCTGGGGGGTGGGTGTCTTAATGAGGTCGCGGGGTCAGACAAGTGGTGAGCAATTCTGTCGCTGACCGGGATTAATGTGGAAGTGACAGTGAAAGAGGTCAGACCGCTGCTGTGTCATCTACACAACGCTGAAATTTCCCCACATGCACACTGAAACAAGGTGGTTTGTCTATTCAGGTTTGGAGTTGTTCCCCTGAATGCAACAAAAAAATTTTTTTTTTGCAGCTGAAGTTGACAAATGAAACAGACCAGTGTTTGAGTTTAGAATTTTTTTTAAATTGTTTTAGTGTTTATTTTTATTAACCCCATAAAAGCATTTTACATTAAATCGTGGGTTTTAACGTGGAATTTAGAAGTGTCCTCTTGCCTGAAGGTTTTCCTGCACTTCAAGCACTGGTAGGACTTCCTGTTTGTGTGGGTCTTCAGGTGCTTCTTCTGCGCCCTCAGAGTTGAAAAGGCCTTGGGACACTGAACACCTGTAAGGACGCTCTCCCGTGTGTCTGCGAGCGTGAACGGTCAGCTGGCATTTGGCGATGAAACTTTTCCCACACCGTCTGCAGGTGCAGGGCTTCTCTCCGCTGTGGCTCTGCGTGTGGAGCCTCAACTGCCCAGATGCTCCTGACGAATGTGCTGAAGAAGTGCTGCCACTCGGCTGTCGGAGTAGGAGCACATGGAGCAGCGATGCAGCTGAAGATCAAAAACAGTCAAATGAAAATCAACAAAAGCACTTGAGCAGATTTCAAATATTTTGCCCTCACTTTGGTTATCCTTCAGGTTATTTCTTGTCCCAGAGTCTGCAGTTAAAACATAATCAGTGAGGCTTTTATCCAACAGTTCTTTATCTATGCCACAACTAAACTCTTCGTTTTCACCAACAGATGCTTCATGTTGCCTCGAGTTAGTTATGGGACGTAGATACAGCAGGGGCAAAAACACATTCTGAGCTTGAGAGAAACCTGGAAAAAAAAAAAACGAGAAAAAAACTATCAGAAAATTTTAATAAGCACTTTATAAATAATCAAAACAAGAAAAAAATGTGCCTTTATGAAGTTTACTTTTGAAAATTGCAACGTCTAATTATGATATAGATAAAAAGTCTATTAGAGAGTTTAAGTCTAAAGTGTTTCCACTGTGTCTTTTACAAATATCTTTAAAAATTGTGTTTACTCATTTTTTTTTTTTTACATTTGTTAGTATTTCCTGTTTGTTGCTCGTAGACGTGCAACTGCTCTCATACTAAAACCAGCTGTCCACATTCCTCCATGACAGAGGGGGCGCTGCTGAGCCACTTTGCTGTCTAAACATTTCAATCACACAAACATGTAATAATGCAAATAATCCATCATATTGGGTAACTTGATGGCAAAAAAAAAATCACATTTTTAAACAACGGTTTTGTTTTTTTTTTAATGCAAAATGTGCAAAATATAAAAATGAAACCAAGTAACCTGTTTTATGTTGAGAACAGGCAACAGATTGTCCAATCGAGATGAATTTCCAGACTAATGTTTGCAAAGTGGCTTCATACTGTTGGTCTTAGTGGATGGGATAAACCTCCTGGAAAAGCAAACAAGGTCTCACTGGCATATTTGTAACAAAACAAAATAAAACTTTAAGTTAATGCGACTCAAGCTGTTCTACTTTAACAATGGCGACTTATCTAATCTTACCAAGAAAAACCTTCTTTCCTCTGGGTCATCCAGCAAAGTATGAACCACCTCCACAAAGTTCAACTTTGATTTCTCCAACTTCTATTAATTAGGGTAAATAAATAAAGTAAGAAAAAAAACATGTTGACTATTAGAGAAAAGAAACTGCAATGCCTAAATAAAACCTAATAAATCAAACAACATGAGTACAAGATGTCAAACATCATTAATCCTAATATTTGGCAGGCGCACCTCACCTCCTGATCACAGCCAGAACTCATCATGAGGTCCTGAATGATCCTCAGGAGGGGCTGGACGCCCAGCAGGTCGGCTACGCTCTCACTGCTACACAACTCCAGCACGATCTGAAACAAAACACAATCTCGGTGATTCTTTCACTTCATCATCATATTTAAGACCACCACCTGGCCTCTTACCCTCGCCCTGAGCAGCAGCTGCGCTCTCTCTCTGGCTGTGAGCTGCTCCGTCACCAACAACACCAACTTCTCCACTTTTTTATATTGCGTAACGTTACGGCACCGGACCACCTGCCAGGCAAAGGCACACGAGGCGCAGGGTGGGAACCAGGAGGCACAGTGAGGGGACGGACAAACGACAACCTGCAAACAGCAAAAGATTCCAATGAAGAAGCTAAACGTCTTCGTTAAAACAAAAAGTGCTCATCGTACCTTCTGCTGGGTGTGATACCTGCAGAGGTTCAGCTGCCAGATTAGTCTCAGTGTTTGGCTTGGGGCAACCATGAATTCGATACATTTTGACAAACCAGCTGCTTTTTTGTTCTTTGGAGTCTTTTTCCTACTTAAGTCATTCATATTTCTGTTTCAGGAGTCCTATTTCAGTCCTGCACTGATTGGTGGTCTTATCAAAGCCCAACTGCACGTGGGCATATCTGTGAGAGCAAGACAGTGCTTAAAATATGATAATCATTTGCTTTAACATGAGCTTTTAAAATAATGTTATCATACCCACTTACATTTTCTCCTCCCAAAGGGGCTGAAGAACTTGTACTGAGTGTTTCAGGAGTGTTTGCTGCAGTGGGTGAATCTGAAGGGGAACACAGTTAACATTTATATTCATTTATTAAAACTTGAATAGTGGACATTAATAGATTTTAATTCAACTTTTTGTATGCTGTAATGTAAATTGCTAACAGTTTGTAAAAAGGTACCTGTTTTTACGTCTGAAATCAAGAGTTATAGTAGACTGTAGCAGCAGCAGGTCTGTCACTTATCACAGAGTCTATAGCGTAAAACCACTCAAACGTCTCCGACGCTGATAAACTGCTGTTTGAGTTGTCTGTACGCGTGTTCAAGTTTCTTCAGCTTAGCTTTGCACTGCTTCGCCGAGCGGCTCACTCCAACCGCGGCCAGCCGGGCTAAAATCTCTCCGAACACGACTTCGTTCCTGTACACCTCCAACTCGCGGCGCGCTGGATTCTGTCCTCCGACCACACTGTCAGAAGCGCCTGTGTCTCCTTGTGAGACCACCGGGTCACGCCTCGGCCCCACATGTCCACTTCTTTCCATCGCTGCTGAAAACTTGCACACAAAATGAGCTGGGCGCGGACCGTTTTTTAAATGGTGCTGTTTTTTCCGTCGCTTTTACTACGTCATATCTTCTGCGCCGATCAGAAAAAGCGTTGCCTAGTTACGGCGTTAAGCCAAAGCGACTACCCATCGATTTCAACCGAGTAAACAGCAAAATAGTTACATTTTCATTAAAGACTGTTAGTGTATTGTATTATTTTATTGTTGAGCTCGTGCGTCAGTCTGTCAGAATCCGTGTTCACTCTTAAATTGTACTTTTTTTGTCCTAAGTGCCTTTATTGTTTGAACTTCTGTGGGCATTTCATTAACCTGGCTGACCTTTCCTCTTTTTTACACGAAATTACAACTTTATATATCACACCAGTAAGAAATAGTTTATTTCCAAGGGTATTTATTTATTCTGAAAGGCATCAAAAACAATTGACAGGAAATTGCTACATTACTAAATTTTATACATGACTGCTCACATAAGTTTTACCAGAAAATCTTTTCACATATTGACAATCTTGAACAGCATGAGCGTTTTTTTAAATGTTAATTAACCAATACTAAAGCAACAAGTATTATAAATGAAGAAATGGACATAAACAAGCAACAGTCAATATCATACAAAAAAAATGTTTGAAAGAGGTGAAAACAACGGTGGTTATATTGGCTTTGAATCATTACAATTTCTACGAGAACAAGATTTCCTATAGATGCTACAGCAATGTATTAACACAGAATAAAACATTATCTACATGTTTGAAATACTTGTTTATCTGACAATTTGGCTTCATGATTGTAGCATTTTTAACACATTACTAAAACTACAAGTGCACATAACAGCCTGTTGTCTCTCAGTTGTACTGAAATACCAATGATCTGATGATTCAGTTGGACTCTAACTTTACTGACTGAATTACATGATTTAATATCAACCACAGAACAGGAATTCAAACAGAAACTTACATAATTTCTTCTTTACATCATCTGTTGTAAAACTGCTTTTAAAATTGATCTATTTTACTCAATTCAATCACCAACATCGACTTTGAAAACTGGGTTGAGGACCCTCACTTCTTTTGATTAATAATCATCGCTGCCCTCTTCTTCCTCGTCATACTTCCTGTTCAGGGAATGCTTTTTGTGCTTGGTCCTGTGCCTTCGTTTGCCAGTAAATTCAGGGTTTGCCTCCCTCGTATGCAGCTGCTCATGCTTCTTAAGAAGGCCGGGGACAGAGAATCCCTTTCCACACGTGTCACATGTCCAGGGTTTTTTGCACGTGTGAGTCCGTTTGTGGACGTTCAGATGGGATGCCAGCTTGTAGGTTTTTCCGCAGATGTCGCAGCTGAAGGGCCGCTCGTTGGTGTGTAACCTGATGTGGACCTTCAGGTTCCCCACCTGTGTAAAGGTCTTATCACACAAGGTGCACCGGTAGGGTCTCTCTCTGGTGTGGATCCTCATGTGAACTCTGAGGCAGTACTTACTGGAGAACTTCTTCTGGCAGACATGACAGGGGATCTTTGCTTTGGGTATGTGGTCTTGCTGATGCCTCTTCAGGTCAGACAGGTAAACGAAGGTCTTCCCACACTGTGAGCAGAGATACTGGCGGTCGCCGATGTGGTAGCCCATGTGTCGCTTCAACAAGCTGGGGACAAGGAATCTCTTTCCGCATCGCTCGCACATGTGGGGCCGATCTCTTGTGTGCCAGCGCTCGTGGTTGGACAGCTTGAACGCTGTTGGGAAGGTTTTGTTGCAGTGCTTGCAGGGAAACGTCATCTGGCTTGTGTGACATTCCATGTGCCTTTTGAAATAGGTGGACTGTGTGAAGCCTTTGTTGCAGATGTTACAGTAGAACGGCTTTTGGCCGCTGTGGGCGAGTATGTGCTTCGTGAGGCTCTGCAGTTTAGCGAAACACTTGCCGCACTGGCCACAGGCGTAAGGACGCATGGTGCTGTGGGTCTTCAGGTGGTTGTTGAGGAAACCCTGGGTGCGGAAACTTTTGTTGCAGGCCGCGCACGTGTAAGGCTTCTCGCCTGTGTGGATGCGCTCGTGGTCCATCAGCTTGGACTGATAGGGGAAGCTCTTATCGCACACACTGCAGCTGTATCTCCCAGCCAAGTGTCTGAACGGCTTCTTCCTTCGAATGCTCGGCCTCACGTCGTCATCGCACAGTCTTCCTGCTGGAAGAGGCGGTAAGGCGGGGAGAGACATTGAGTTAGACGCAATCTGTGACACCCACTGATGTAACGTGACTCGCTGAGTTTGAGGCTTTTGGCCATCCTTTGTCCCTGCGCTGCTCGCATTCTGTAAGGTGGAGGGAGTTTTGACTGCCATTTGAACAACCCTGAAAGGAATTGATTTTCGGGGTAGTTGCTGCAAGTCTGATTTCTCTGGTGCCGGATCGTTCTCTTTGCTTTGAGAAGTTATGGCAGGCGGTTGTTGAGAAGAAATCTTTTTCTGCATCAGGTTCTCGCTCTTTTCCTTTGTTGTGCTGCCAGTTGCTGTTCCAAGACTAGTCTGCTCTTCCTGCTGAGGTGTGACTGTTGGAGGTGCTGGGCTGTCATCGTCATCTGAAATACCGACAATGCCTTCACTGTCACTGAGGGAGGCGGGGCTTCTTTCAATGAAAGTGACCTCCAGACGCTTTGGAGATTGCGGAGGTGGTGGAGGTGGCGGAGGCGTTTCTACCGGTTTGGGTAGGAAGGCGAGGGAAGAGAGCACGCAGTCACCCACCGAGGTTGACACAGTAGCTGTAATAAAATAAAAATAAATAAATTCTGTGTTTCTAAGTTCTGCACTTTTTTTTTACAAAATGGGGCACATTATCTCATTGTGAACTATACCTTTAACACCAAAAGCCCCTTTAGACTGCTGGTGTAGAAGTAGAGATTTTAGATTTTCAGGGTCGGGAATGAAGTCTCCACATGCATCAAGGACATTAGAATCCTTTGAGATCATGGCACCAAGCTGAGGTAAAATAATTGAATGTGTGATTATATTTATAGTAGTCAGCTAACAGCATGCTTCACACAATGAGGATTAGTTTTTCCTGCACTTGTATCTGCTGAGAGTGAATATCAGGTGAATTCAGACTTGCTTACCTGGGACAGATTGGGAACTGGAATAAGTTGCTCCAGCTTGCAAACAAGGCCAGCCGTCAGGGCCTGCAGAGCCGTGTCAAACTTGATGCCATATTGAATAGGGAACACTTCCTGCATAGAGAAAAAACATATTTGAGCAAGTTATAACCATAAAACTGCAATCACTGCATTAAAAAAAATGTATAAAGTAAATGTTTTCTATGTTCACCAGCACTGCTTTTTAAGCAATCATATTACAAGATAAGAAAAATAGAGAGTTCTTCAGACCTGAAAAAAGCGCTTTCTTTCACTAGGATTTTTGAGCAGATTCTGGACAAGAACCATGAAATTTGTCTGGGATTTCTCCACTTCTACATCCTTCTATAAAGACAAAATACAAAAGTTTAGTCTCACTCATGCCTAAAGGTTCTAGATTTTGATCTACTGCAAACAAAAAGAGCTGCATGTGAGAGGCGGTACACTTTTCTCCAGAGTAAACAAGTTACATGCATACCACTGAGGTGGGGATCTTCAGCTTATTTATAAGAGCTTGAATAGCCCTGGTGTCTGGTGGGCCATCTTTGTGGAGAAGATCCAAGATTATCTGAAGTACAATACAATAACAAAGTTAGAAATATCAAAACTAAGGGAAAAAACAACAACAGTGTTAACTACCGTAATTAATTTTTGACTAATTTTCACACTTAACCAAAGAAAAAAAAATCACCCTTGCTCTCAAGCCTAAGATTAGCTGAGCAGTCTGCTTGAAATTCAAGAGCTCAGGGATGGTTTGTGTAACCATGGTCACAAACCCCTCCACTTTTGCGTAATTCTTCACTTTTCTCTGCCGCATGACCTGCCATATGTACGAATACGTAAGCTGCAGTGGGGAAGTCATTAACTGGAGTGAGGACAAGGGAAGGGCATCTCCAGCACCTGAAAGACAGTTCGAAAACAAGCTGATATAATTTGTTATTTATACCCACTATGCAAAACATGCTGTATTATAATATTCTTATCTTATTTTTTATTTAGTCAAAAATAAAATAAATATATAATAGGTACATGGTAACTTAAGGTTGAATTACTAAAACACAGGAGAGTCTGAAGGCACAAATATGAATCCTTACTCAGCAGTTTTCCACATACTTGTTCAGATTTTAGAAAATGTTTAAAACTTTTTAAGCCCGTTTAGAAAGCCTCTTCCGGTGTTGCAACGAGCGGCCACAAGGGGCGCTGCCGTACAAACTCAGGTCTGAGTCTGCTGAGTAGTTAGAAAAGTGTGCGTGTGTACGTGTGTGTATGATGGAGAGATTGAGCGCCAACCTACATTATGAGTTATATTCAAACTTTAGAGATTATTTGGGCCTGTAGTACCACTGTTCATACGAGTTTACAAAGCGGTTAATATGCTGAGGAGCGGTCTACTGTTTTCGTATCAAGGACGATTTTATTTAAATATCTAACAGAAGCTAAGCTTACTTCAACACATTTCATTGTAATAACAGAGCACATACAGGTGTATTTACGTTGGCAGATAAAGGGACGCAGTCTGCTTATTACAGCGGATGGATGGCGTTGCGTTTCATTTTTTACCCGCCAGCTGCAGTTAGCTTGCTGATGTTAGCTTAGCAACTTACCTGTTGTACTGGACCGTCGGTCCATAACTGCGCCCAAGCTGGGTGTTAGACTCAGTCAACGAACTGATTGTTCCACACAAACTCTAAATGCGCTAATTTACGCCAAAGCGCTGTATTTAAAAGTACTAAAACGCCTTATTTTGAGCGTCAAGTCACGAAGAATAATGGCGACCGCTGGGTAGCGGCTTTCCAAAACAAAAGTCGGACCACTTCCGCCGGATGTTCCTGTACAAAATAAATGCATCTTAAATTTCAATGTGTGTGTGTGTTTAAACAAACCACGAAAAATATGATGCAGTAATTATAACAGTTTTCCAAATTATTTACTTTGAAAGATACGGTTCTTACTTTGTAACATAAATAATTTTAGGTGTCAAATTCTACATGATAAATAAAGGAGGTAAAAAATAAGACATGTTTCAACTTATGTAATATTACAATATTTAAAAATAATACTTTTCAAATATTTATTGAAAATCGAGTCATCAAAATTTTCTTTATGATTCATAAGATAAATTCCACAAGACTCCCATATCTGCATTATTTAAATTATTTTTTTAGATATAACTTGATTTTATATCAGTTGTCTATCCAAACATTTCACTCAAGTCAGAAATGCCTTTATTTAGCTTTATTTTATTCATAATATTAACCATTTGAAACATTGTGATGGTAGAAAAAAGTTTATTAATTTTTGAAAAAATTCAACTTAAATACATCACAAACCAACATTTTCACAAATTACTAATATGAAAGTCAGACACTGAACTCTATTCTAAATGTTTAACCCCATAAAAATATTTAATACTGATGTATCCATATTTTATTTGGCATGTTTGGGATCTAAATGATGAACTGTTACTGAAATACTAACTAGCCTCTGCAGAGCCATATAGCCTGCGGTCTGAAGAGATTCTTGGCCTACTGATTCATAGGGATCAGTCGACATTGGTCATGTTTGCAACTGGCATTTCCTCCACCCTACGGCCTACTCCTTTGTGACGAGAACAAGCCCTCCTTATGCATCTCACTGAGCTCATCCGTTCATCTATCTATCTGTCTGAATCTCCCTCGCTTTTCCTCGTGTCTGTCCTGTCTCTTGCTCCCTCTCTCTGACACATACAGCACAAGAGCGCTCACACTCGGGGAGTCATGTTCTCATGACTGAACGTGATTGACTCCGTGAATGAGACACTAAAAAACTCGAACACACTCGCAGTGGGCTTGAGGAGCAGCTATAGATCACTGGGCAACAGCTCCGAAACACAATGAGAGGATTCAAAGCGCCTCAGGCCGTGGCAGGCTGCCATCTGGTCAGATCTTTGATTCATAAAGCGGGACACTTGTTGAACTCCTCCGAGTGTTGTTTGTGACTATTAGGTTGATAATTTGTGACAGATCACAGATCACAACAATGTCAACAACCAGTACAAGAAAAGCTGTATTCATCACTTCAGTTGTTTTTCTGCAGATGTGAACTTCCTGCATGAACTCCTCGTACATTTCAGTAGAAGTCAGCCGGTTAGAAATCGGTGTTTCGACTGATTGTACAGCCGTCCCATTTTGAAACAACAAAGAAATTTCCAAAAGGTGTGATTTGGATTCTTCACCAGCTGTTCTGGACCGAAAGAAGAACTCCTGCCTTGACCAAAGAGCCTGCACAATTTTGCAACACGCCTGCCGTTGCAGCAGACCCAGGTTTCTCTCCTCCAGCAGCTCTGGTGCATCCACTCAGAGGAGTGCAAGCACAAAAAGTGACAGACCACACTCATTTATCTATGCCTCATCATGCTTCATCCACTTTCATGTTCTGAGATTGCCTCCCCCGCTGGCTGACTGTCAGCGGCGTGGGTGAGTGTTTGAAGTGGGATGGAGATAGACACAGTTGGGATCATGTCAGGAGTTGCCATTTGGCCGTTTAAAGTGTTGCACGCCATCAAACGGCCTCCGGACTTGACCTACAAAAAACAAAAGACGAGAACAAAGGAAGAAAAAGTTCAAACCAACACCCTGAGCAAAACTCATCTGTGAATCTATCATACAAAGTCAACTGGCAGATAATAGCAGATACTAGATTGACGACATTAACTGCCTAAAAGGATGTCTAAATATTTAATGAGCTGCTGTTAAATTTACAAGACTCGTTTTCTTGGAAGTGCTCGCTAAAATGAGGGCAGATTCTGGGAGGCTATGTTAGACTAACCCACAAACCCAATAGGCTCGTAAATGAGTGTGGAGGGAAGTTTAGCTCTAAGAATATTTCTTTTAAAGACGGTTGTGAATGATAAACCACTGCTTGTGGTAGTGAATAGTGTAATATGCAAACTGTACAACGCACATGTACTCATCAAATTGTGATCAGAACACTTAGAATCTGAAACATACAACTCATTATTGTACATTATGAACAATTAGCATACCTGCCACACTATGAGAACAACACAAGCTGTGAAGGGGATCAGCACCAAAAACAAGGGAGCTCTCTTTGACCAGTTTTGTCTGCGACCCTCCTCCTGACCCTCTGCGAGAAGAAAACGACAGTTCAACATCTGGGTCAATCATTTGCTTCAGGTTTTAAAATCCATGAAAATGTTTTTACCTGGTGTTAGCTGCTGATTGAGGCATGGTGGTGGCTTGCACGAGAGGCTGGATTTTCCTTGAGTGGCAGCCTGCAAGAGGTCTTGGATGTAGTCGAAGTAAAGACCGGACTGTAAGTTCTCTTCCTGATAGTGACAGCGGAAGACCTGCATCGCCGTTTCCTGAGAGGGGATCAGCAAACAAACCACCCTGTGAAACACTTGTGTGCAAAATAAACAAAACTACGATGCTTTGATCAGTTATAGTGTTTACACTCAAGCAGAAGAATATAGAAGTCACTTACAAGTTCCCCGTGGTCAAAGGTGAAGCGCAGGCTCTTGAGCATCGCGATAAACACCATTATGTTATCTTTGTTGGAGGAGACGGTACCAAACATGTTGGCCAGCTTTCGAAGACTTTGCTCCAGTGGATAGATATTTAAAACCACCCAGCATGTACCGGCCTGCGAGGCAAACAGAACGATGATGCAACAAACTGGTATTTGCCATCAGACCGTTCTACAACCTTTTTTTTATACATACCACTTCTTTGGGAATGTGCGTAACAGGAATCTCATAATCAGAGGGGATATTCTGCTTCTGCAGTGAAAATTATTACAAAAAAGGAGTTTTTGGAACAAAGTCCTTTTCAAGAATTTTTGTCAACATTGAAAATGTGGGATTCATGCTGTGAAAAGTATTCTCACCAACACTGACAGCTTGTTCACATCGTCAGTTATCGGTGTTCCGAACTTTCCAGAGCAGAGATTTAAAGTGGCTAACAAACTTAGGAGGAAACAAGTTGTGTTGAAGATCTAAAGATAAAATATACATGAAACAGTTCAGGTCACATTAAACACACGTGTGCCTTTACTGTAATAAACACTTTGGATTGACATTAGTCCTGCTAAACCAACATGAAAACCAATAAATTGTATTACACCTTCAGGTATCTGAGCAATCTGTCAGCACAGGAACACACTGTCCACCTCCAGGCATGAGGTGAGGAGGGTTACATGCCTTACTGGCATTTTAGAGATGGTTATCATGTAATGCAAGAAGAAATTCCAGCAGAAACTCAGGTCACTTGCAGCTGATTAACTATCTAGTAGACTGATGGAAAGCAAAGCTTACAACAGTAAAACTGAAGCTTACAAGCTGTGGTGGTTTTAGGCAAAAGTTGCCAAAAATCATTGTTTGTGAATTACATTTTTAGAAAGTAATGTAACAAAACAACAACAAAAAAATAGTTGTTTCGCATTTGGATTTACTTCATTGTGACAATTCTTCATAATACCTTCATTGGTTTTTCTGCACCGCTTTTTTGAAAGAGCAACAGCAGCACTATATTCTAAATGCAGCTAAAAACTGGAACGTTCTTCGTTACGTGCATTGCTACATTCTGACCCTTTAATGCATGTTATTCTGCAGAACATTTATTTCACAAAAAAAGAAGTAAATAAAAGAAAAAAGTAGTAACTTGAAATAAAAAAAAAAGAAGAAATCACTTACTTTTTTCCTCATATGGAGCAAGAGTCCAACGATTCTCACATCCACTTCATGAAATTGAGTGTTTCTAGTTCAAAGGAAGGACTCATCTCTGGGAATGTTTGGATGCCGTGTGATGATCCAAATGTGTGGTGGTGAAACTTGAGGATGGGCCAGCAGTCTGCTTTCACTTCAGACAAACTGGTGGGGTCTTTTTGACGTGGTGGAGAGGCCGCCTACAAGCTGAGTCATTATGTCACACACTGACGCTGTCTGAGACTTTTCCATAAACTCCCACGTATCAATTTGGTCATCAGGAGAAGTGGGTGCTTGTTCTCTTGAGAGAATATTTCTTTTGGAATATGTCTGGCTCATTCCCCTAAGCTGTTGTTTATAAAAGTGAAAATCCTCCTATCAGGGATTTTTTGTTTTTGCAGCTTTATTTAATGATTTTTATTTTGGCTTGTTTTTTCCTCATTGGTTTCATGTTTAAGCTCAAGTCTCTTTAGTTTCTGGATGTTTTCAGGGTGTATATGCTCAGGATTAGTTGCATAACCCTTCTCCTGATACTTGCTGATAAGTGAACCCATGTAAAAGCCATTATCTAAATTGATTTCCATCACCAAATCAATAGCGGTCACAAGGGACAGATTGGGTTAATGAAGGAAAAACAAATGATTTCAGAAACCAAACGGTTCATTTCCTGAGGAGTGGACACTTTGTCTGCTCTCCCTCCACTCGGGGGTGGTTAGTTTCCTCTCACAGCCCAAAAAGACGTTCATGCCAGGTTTATTTTTTTTCACTTTGACAGCAAACATGGCTGCCTCAGTTTTTCTTGGTAAGTCAGATGTTCATTGTGTCTCACTGGTATGATGCAACAGGCTAAAGAAAATGAATGAGCTGACATATTGAGCATGTTAAAGTGCTTCTGATTCATAATTAATAACCAGTTAGTTAATAGTTAATTACAAACTGCATCAATAAGCTACCTATGAGCTAATATTGTCCAACCCAAATTTTGGTTTTGGTTTTTGTGGAGAAAAGGAGATTATGCAAAGTATTAACATTTATATGTTTACACGTGTCAATTTTACGGTCCGCAGGCCAAATGCGGTCCAGATGACTTCTGACAGGCCCACTAAATAAACTCTCCACCCGACTTCAAAAAGAAAAACAAAATTAACTTAAACCCCTAACAGTCTTTGTTCTACTGGTGGGCAAAAACGGTGCAGTTTCTGCCTTTAAACATTTCCAGATGCCACCGGGGAATTTTCTTTTTTTTTGAAAACCAGGGTGTCAAACAACTTCCTCTGGTTCTTACCTTTAGTTTGACAACCTTACAAAAAATGTAACAAATGTCAAAAGGCTTTTAAGGAATCTCACGGGCAACTGTTTAGAGGAATAGTTTTTATGGCAATGCTAAACTTTAAGTTGCATTCAATACAACAAAAATAAACACATTTAAAAGTTAAAGAATAATAATACTTGTCCTGCCCCTAAACTGTTGGGTTTAAGTAACTGTGGCCCCCTGAGCAATTTAGTTGAATAGCCTTGTATTAGCGTTTCAAAATAAGCTGTAAACCCAGCATTGACCATAAACTACATCTCCCATGATGCATGTTGATTATGCATGGGAATTCTCTGTCAGAAAGTGTGAGAGTTTAGAATTTAAGACATACCACAACTCAACAGTGAATAAAGCTTACTTTTTTAAGTTTGAATAGTATTTTTGTATTATTTATTTCACATTTAGTCAGTCATACTTGTAGTACTTTTCAGTGTTTATAAGAGGACATGTTAAAACACTGTTTCTATGCAGGAAATACCACGTAGAGCCCAGTTAGTGTTTGTTTGTGGTGCTCAGTCACAGCAATGAGACAAGGAATGTAATGTTTTCTGTTTAGTCAAAGTTAAACACAAAACAAGTTAAGTTAATAACAGCTGGTCCTTCGAGGGCCACCATAATGCTCATGTGGCCCTCTGTGAAAATGAGTTTGACCCCACATGATTTAGATTAACAATGGAAAGAATCAGTTCTGCTGTTTATTCTTGTATTCAACAAGAGTTTCCACTTTCACTTCTTACTTTAGAGCAGTTTGTGATGTTTGTAGTTTTTTTTAATCCTCGAGTCACCAAATGATCTGGTGTAAATGTCACAGTGGAGTTGTTGGAGAGCTGTAAAGATGACAGGCGTGTGCACTCAGTGTTGAGTCAGGTCATCTAAAGCAGGCCACTTCTAAAAATAATCCAGACAGCCTAGGACGTTGCAAAACAAAAACACACGAGCTGCACGCTGGAGAACTCAGATCGCAGATCACAAGGTGAGATTTAACACGAATTATACAAAATACCACTTCAATTCTGTGGCGTCAAATCAGATTTAACTGATTTACCTTGACCTGCCTGCGTGTGCTGCGGTTTCCTGCATGAATTCTGTCGATACTGTAACTGTTTAACCAAACTACAGACAGATGTGACCTCAGCATGTTAGAAACATTTTACCATTTAGCAAAACATCTTTTTAAAACCATTTCTTTTCTCAGAGATGGATGACTTTGAACAGGAAGGCATCGACAATGAGCTCATTGAGTTTGCAATTCTTGAGAGTATTCAAGATGCCTGCACGCTGTCGTGTTCAGTTCAAAGCAACTGGTAGAAAAAAATGTAAATATTTAAGATTTTTATGAGGATGAAAAAAAGGAGAATGAAGCTTTTTTGCTTTCTAGGAATCAACCCAACAGTGAAGACTTTGTGAAGATTATGACAGCTATCAATAAAGGTACACAAGCAAACATTAGTGAAGTTAGATAAACTCTGTTTGACATGAGCAATCCTAATGTTTGGCTCTGTGTTCTGGGCATCTCCTCAGGTGATGTGGACGCTCTGCAGGAGCTGAGATGTGCGTCTGCCTTCACAGAGAGCGACAGCAGAGGCCGGCTGCCTCTGCACGCAGCAGCTGCACAGCCTCTTCCAGAGATCCTGCATGCTGCGCTGCAAGGTCAGAGTTCTGCACTAACAGTCAGATAAAGCTGCTGATTAGGATGCACATTCCTCCCACTTGTTTCCACCCCTTTGCAGCGCTGGCATCCATGGACCTGACCCTGGAGGAGAAGACGAAGGACGGGGACACGGCTCTGACTCTGGCAGCCGAGGCTGGCCGGGTGGAAAACGTCAGGATGCTGCTGAGACACGGGGCGTCGCCGCACAACACCAACAGCAGGAATGAATCTCCTCTGATGATTGGTAGCACAAAAACTGCACCGTACATGTCTGTTTGGGGCCAATTAAGACAAATATCTCGTTCTTCTGTGTTCTGATTTCTTCCAATTCTTAGGGTGGATTTGGGTTAGTTTGGGTTGGGAATGAACAAATTAAAAATATTCATCGCAAAGTCATGAGGATCAGTTCTAAAAAGAAAAAAACTTGATAAAGTAAAAAAAAATGTACACAATTCTTTTGTCATATTGATGGTTTATGTATCATGTAATTGTTTACCTATGGAGACAATCAAAGCACATGAAAATAGGTAAAAAATGGCGTCCAAGGAAGAGTCGTTTAAGTCTACAATTTCAATGCATTGATACATATTTATGCTGAGATTTGTTGGGTTAAATTTGCAATTAAAAGTGCTTTGTTTACAATGAGTGCGTACCTGCATTTCAGAATAAAACAAATATATCCAGAAAACTAAGAGTAAACTCTTTCAAACTATGCCATTAAGCAAAATAATAATTTTAATGTTTGATTTCATAGTTTGATTTTACAATAAGGTGAGTTCAAACGGATCTGGTTTTTTTTTCATTATATTTTTTACTTGTTTTTGATCTAATTTCATAAAAGCTGGCTTTGCCTGAATGAGCTACAGTTTCTCCTTTAACATGAGTTGTAAATATGACGCTCATATCTTGTGTTTGTACATTTTGAAGCAGTGAGACAGAGCTCGTACGACATGGTTTTAGCCATCATCATGGGTGGGGCCTTTGTGGAGCAGGTGTGTCTCAAGAAGTGGACGGCAACACATGAGGCTGCAAAGGTGAAAAGGCCCTAAAGTACTGGGCTAAATATTTGAAGTTTTTTTTGCATTTTTTAAAACCTGTAAGTGCTTGCTTCTTGTCTCTCACATCAGGTGGGTTGTCCAGCTGTTCTGATGCTGCTTCTTCGACACGGAGCCAAAGTAACGGCCAGGGATGGTCATGGAGTCACACCTCTGGGGATTGCAGCTGAGCACGGCAACACCGAAGCTTTAGAGATCCTCATCCAGAACGGTGAGACATTCAAACCCAACATATCCTTCCTCCACTCATCTGACTGTGTTGTGCTTCGTCTGCCCTCCACCAGGTGGTGACGTGAACGCCCAGGCCAGCAATGGAGACACTGTCCTTTATGATGCGTCTGGGTCCGGAAACCTGGACTGCGTCCAGCTGCTTTTGAAAAACGGAGCCAACCCAAACGTGGCCAGCTATGCCTGTCAGCTGCCCATCCACAGAGCTGCATATGAAGGCCACATTCTGTGAGCTCGTCTTCTTCTTCTGAGACTGTTTGACTTTATTCTGAGAGAAGAAACTAGATTCTGTTTAGGCATTAGATATGGCATTGTTTAATTTAATTTAAACGCATTAATCTAGTTCCCAGAAATCAACGAGGTCTAAACAAATTACATTGTGTTTGTTTTCTATTTTATGCACCGTACCAAGCCAACAACATAAAAACACGTCTATCTTCTCCATCTCACAGCTCTGCAGTGTTTTCACTAGAAATCTGCACAATGAGCCCTCTGTCTGTCCTTCAGTTCAGTCCCTAAAAAAGACTGAATCTCAAACCACAACGTAATGAGCTTGTCCTGTTTGTGTTTTTCAGTGTCTCTGTGGCTGTTTTTCCTCCCATTCTTTCTCCCTGTGTAGAACCCTGAGAACTCTCATCCCCATCACCACAAAGAGAGCAATCCGTCTCTCAGGCCAGAGCCCAGTCCACTCTGCAGCTGATGGGGGGCAGGCTAACTGCCTCGAGCTCCTGATCCAGAGAGGCTATGATGTCAACGCCCAGCTGGAAAAACACATTTCTGGTAGAAAACAGATATAAATACATATTTAAGCTTATTTATTAATTTATCAATTAATCAAACCTTAAACCATTATGAATCCAGTTTTTACGTTGGGGAACCAGTCTGAACTCCAGACGGGACTTTTAGGACTTTGGGAAATAGAAAACTATATATTTTCTGTTAAAACGGCGAAGGGCTGCTGAAATTTGATAAAGCTAAGACTGGATTATTAAAGTTAAATCAACCAGAGCAAAAGGTAAATCAGCAGTGCAGTAGCTTCTAGCTAAAACAAACAGAAATTGCTAAAATGAGCAAAACAATACCTAATAGCTAAAATGAGAAATAAAGTAGCTAAAAGCTAAAATAGAAAAATTATTAATAGCTAACAAGAACATAACAGTAGTTAATCTAGAACATTAGCTAACTGCAAAAACTGAGCAAAATCATAAAAAATCTTCAATTATCAAAACAGAAGCTAAAAAATAAAGTCATCCAAAATGTAGCTAAAAGCTAAAATAGGCTTAACCATAGCTAAAAGTTAAAATCATCAGTATTTTATTTGAAATAACAGTTACCGAAAACAAAAGCACATTAAATCTAGTTGAGCAGAACATTTTGACACACAAAATAATTAAAAATAAAAAAACTTTAAACAGAAAAAACAATGAAGTGACTGTTGACTCAGAATTGAAAACAACCTCATGGGCTTTTGTTTTTAAAGAGAACTACGACGACATGAGGAAGACTGCTCTGTTCTTTGCCGTCTCCAACGGGGACGTGACCTGCTCTGAGATCCTGCTGGCAGCTGGAGCCAGGACTGACCTGGACCCTCTGCGATGCATCTTGGTTGCTGTGCGCGCAGAGAGGTCGGCGGGAAACCTTTGCACGTTTCATCTGTTTTATAACTCAGGGTTTGGGCTGAACTTATTTCCGTGTGCAGGTACGCTCTGGTAAAGCTGCTGCTGACCTACGGAGCAGAGGTGAACTGTTATTTCCGAGTCATCTGCAACACGGTGTTCCCCACGGCCCTCCAGTACTGCCTCAGAGACCACGTCATGTTACGACTGCTGCTCAACAGTGGATACCAAGCTCACAAGCACGTTAACCTGATATTAAATGAAATAAGACGCTCTAAGAGTCTAATGTTTCATATATAGAAGCTGTAATCAATAAATTGAAGAAATTATTAAACATTTGACCATTTTAAAACTCTCCTCTGTTAGGTGCTTTCAGTGTTGCCATGGAAACAGCAAAGACATAGATGACTCCTGGGCTGACCTCCATAACCAAGCCTACCAGATTTACTGTCAACCTAATGTCATTTCAGTAAGAAATCTTCTATAAACAAAAATATCTTACCTGTTGTAGATAACTCTTTAAGCAGTTCCACAGATCCCCAGATGTGAGTAGTTTTGAGCCAAAAGGGCAAATAAATTAATTATTTACAATCTTGATGTTTATTTATTTTTTTATAGTTCTGTGAGTTTGTGTCCGTGTCATGGCTGACTCACCTGGTAGGCAGCCTGGTAAGGATTCTGCTGGACTACGTAAGCCACGTTGACATCTGTTCAGACCTGAAACGCATCCTGGAGAGGACACCAGAGTGGGAAGAGATTTCTGCCATACTCAGTACAATTCCAGACACACACAATAAAAACAGTAATAAAAGTAAAATTTGAATAATCTTACCAGGTGGAGGTTATTTTTGTTTGTGTGTCCTCAGGTCAGCCACGCTCGCTGCAGCACTTGTGTCGTCTGGTTATTAGGGGTCAGATGAGCCTCAGGAGGCTGAACGACCCTGAGGCCATGGCTGCTGCTCCGTTCCCTCCCAGACTGATGAGCTACCTGACGTACAGAGAGTACGACCTGTACGGTGAACTTTAACCTGCCACACACATTTTCCCACATTTTAAGACATTACGACCACAAGCTTCAAAGTGTTTTACTGGGATTTTTATAGTGTATACTTGTGAAACGAAAAGAAAATGACACATGGTTTTTAAATTTACTTTTTCTTTGGTGTGATCCTTGCTCTTCATGATAACCACTAATGTTTTAGCAAATCTCTGTTTTGCAGAACTGTAGTATTTGACACAAGTGTTTGCAGACAGGAAGTAACACTTTTTAAGCTGGTTGTAGATGTGAATATTTTTATAATCAATAAGAAAGTTGTTTTTAAAGTATTGTCATCTATAATTCGTGTAAATTGTTCTTTTTTAAATAAATATGAAGCTGACATTTTTCTTACTTTAGTTACTGTGTTAGCTGCAACAATTAAGGGTAAATTCAACCCAATTATGGAAACATGCATTTGAGACTGTTCTTACATTCTAAAACTTACATCTTTATTTGTTTTTTGTCAATTATAATGACTTTTTTAAGGTAATTTATTTAAGAAGTCCATTTTTCACCCTTTACATAGAATAAATCTCTTTAAGCACACTGCACATCTGTTGGTAAAAATTATAAATTTGTACGTGTTTGGTCTTCATCAGATGTTAATTTCTAATCTAATTATTTTTCTGTTGTAGCTGGCCTTGGCAACATTTAGTAACACTGAGAAAAATATATACACTATAAGCATTTAGTGTCCAACTTTTATTCTCTTTTTACATAAATTTCTGCGTTCAAAACAATAAGACACAAAACGTAGAAAATTTTGACCTGGAATTCACTGGTCAGAAGTATTGCCAGATTCACCAGGGTTTAGTCAGAACATCCAGGGGTTCTCGGGTTTCTTGCAAAGAAATGTCAAACTAAGTGTCACGATTTGGCAGGAACAGACCCAGGGCGCAGGCAAAATCCAAGGTTCAAAAAATAAAGTTTATTTAAAGAGGAACAAAATCGCTGTCGGGGCAGCTCAAAAACTTACAGGAATCTCAAATAACAAGAACAGACACTCGTGAGGACTAGACAGTACAATGATCCGACCAAGACTGAACACCAAACACAGAATATATAACCAAACTAATGAGGACTAACAAGAAACACCTGGGGAAGACACAAGGGGAAACAGGTGAGCAGGGGCGGGGCTGGAAACCAGACAGCAGGGAAGAGAAACACAGAGGAACAGGAAGACACTTAGAAAAATAAAGCAAAAGTACACAAATCCTCACACTAAGCCTTTGGGAGTCCAAAGAAGGCTTTCACTCACAACATAACCAGAAGGGTCAATGATCTTTAACGCCCTCGTCTTGTGATTCTTTGTGCTCTTTTTATTGTCAAATCACAACAGGAAGTGTTTTTTTTTAATTGTCTCATTCGGTTCATCTCTCTTATTGGCATTATTTAGGTTGAGTAGAGCATTATGTCAGGATCAGCGTTTACAGTTGCCTATAACGCTGCATCAGTCACTGATAGGTTATTGCCTTCCAAAGTGGTAAATAATAGAAAGCAATCGTGCTTTTTAAATTGTCTCTGTTGTCCAATGGTTAAAAAATGGAATCCCCCCTTGTTGTGGAGATATATAATCTCTGTTTATCTTTCTTATTCTGTGAATCTGTTTGGTCCAGTTGGTCTTTTTTGGACCACAAACAAAGACCTTTGAGCCACAGTGACGGACTGCTTCACTGACAGGCAACAGAGTCTCTGAGCTCACAGGCTTTTTGTAGCTCTGCCTCAAAGCTCGGGGGGCAGTGACTCCCAAAAAAAGATACCGCATCATGGGGCCTACACTTGTTACGTTCCCCTCTGATCCCTTTTTTAAAGCCTGAACGGCAGCTGGAGAGATTAGAGAGGAGAGGACACGGACACAAACTGTCTCCCTCGCATAAACTCATTCAACTGCTGTGGGTTTCTTTAGGAATCGTCTTTGGTTTGTACAAACAATTCTCCTTGGGATGGATGAGTTTATCTGGACTTTGATTTTCAGATGATCCATTCAGTTTGTAGACCTCCAACAGTCTTATGGTGGACCATTTCTTTCATCCGGATCTCCTTACACAGACTTTTGCGATAGTTTAATTTTGACTGGATCGTCCCACTCAGGAATCGGCCATGAGTTGTTTCGGGTACCGTCGAGAGCTGAGTAAGTACGAAGATGTCGACGAGGATGAGCTTTTGGCTTCCCTCAGCCCGGAGGAGCTGGCCGAGTTGGAAAAAGAGTTGGCAGACATTGATCCTGATGCCAATGTGCCAATAGGCCTCAGACAGAGAGATCAGACAGATAAGACTCCGACGGGGACTTTCAGCAGAGAGGCCCTGATGAAGTACTGGGAAAATGAGACTCGGAGGCTCCTGGAGAACGAGATAGGAGGAGGAGGAAGCCCCAAACTGGTAGGTGATAAATTTTAGGTCGACATTTTGTTGTTTGACTAGTGGGGCATACTTGACTGAGGCTTTATGATGAACATAGTCTGGTTTTAAATAATGATTTTCTTCAAACTCAGGATGAAGAAGAGGAAGGGTGCTTGACACAAAAAGACAGTGAAGTGGAGGATGAAAAAAATGATGAGAATGAGAAAGAACTTAAAAAGCACAAACATTTGAAAGAGATAGCTGAGAATGAAAAGGAGAGCAGTGACGAGGAAGAAGAAGAGGAAAATGAGGAAGAAGAGGAACCTGTAACAGAAGAGGAGGAGGAGGAAGAAGATGAAGAGGAGGAGGAAGAGGAGGAGGAAGAAGATGAAGAGGAGGAGGAAGAGGAGAAGGAAGAGGAGGAAAAGGACAATAAATCTAAGCCTGAACCCTTGAACGATTCAAGTCTGTTCAAAGTGCAGGCGAACAACCCAACCCTACTGAAGCCGCAGAGGCTCCACCCTCTGCGGGTGACTCCACCCCCTCCTCCACCTCCTCCACCTGTTGACCTGAACGTAACTGGAAACCCAACAGTTGTTGACGATGCTCTCCAGAAAGTCCTGAGCAATGACCCTGAAGTCACCGAGGTTAATCTGAACAACATTGATGACATCTCACAGGTACGACTTTTTAACGTCTTCAAAACTCTTTAAATGAGCTTCAGCTGAGTTTTGACCAACAGTTTCTACTCGAAAACTGGACGTAGTTTGGTGAGAACATCCAAATTATTGTGTCACCCAGTAATCCAGGGTATGGAAATCTTAATAGGTCCAAAATAACTATTTCATGAACCAGTGAATGGATTGTAACCAACTCAAGATGGTCACCGAAACTAATCAACATTAAGAAAACACAAAAATGGGTATAATTTGGTTAATTTTACAAATATGGAGCTGAAACTTGGTGTGATAATTGAGACATCACCTTTGGAGTGTGAGATGGTGAGAGACATGCATTCCTTCAAGGGATGCCAGGTCTCTCATTAGGCCTATTAGAATAACAACGGTGATGTATTTTTCCTGAGAAGAAGCTGCTTTGTGGTATTTATGCATGTTTATGTTCTCTGACCCATAAATGATACTATCCTTTAGGAAACTCTCATTCGATTCGCTGAAGCACTGAGACCCAACACCCACGTACGAGTCTTCAGTCTCGCAAACACTCGGGCCGATGACCACGTAGCTCTGGCCATTGCTAAGATGTTGAGGGAGAACTCGTCCATCATAAGTCTGAACATAGAATCCAACTATGTGAGTGGGAAGGGTGTGATGGCGTTGGTGCAAGCGCTCCCGGGGAACAGCACTTTGACTGAGCTTCGGTTCCACAACCAGAGGCACATGTGTGGAGGACAGGTTGGTTTTGGTCGGGATCAAACTCCTCTGTGGTCTTCTCACGCCACTCTGACAACAACAGTGTGTCGTTCTTTACCGATCTACAGGTGGAGATGGAGATGGTGAAGATTCTGAGGGAAAACTACACTTTGCTCAAACTGGGATACCAGTTCAACCTTCCTGGTCCCAGAATGAGCATGACCGGGATCTTGACCAGGAACCAGGACCGGCAGAGACAGAAACGACTGCAGGAGCAGAGGCAACTGCAGCCAGGTCAACAGGGGGCGCAAGATGGAGCCGTTAACCCTCGGACATCTGTACTGGTTAGTGGCTTCTTTTCTTACAGAGAATTAATGCTGGAGATCTGCTCAATTTATTAATTTGAAACCCATTTACCATGACTGCAGGTATTTTTTGTGTGTTTGTAAGAATTTATTCAGATTTTCCTTTTTGTTCTGTAGAAAGTAACACCTAGGTCATCACCGTACACCTCTCCATGGTCCTCGCCCAAACCGCCCCGACATGACCTGGCTCGAAAACAAACTCCCCCAGCCCCGCCGCCACCTCCTCCCCCTCCCCCTCCACCACCTCCTCCCCCTCCCCCACCACCCTCGCTCCCACAGCAGGAGAAGAAGAAGCCCACGAGGATGATTGCTGAGGTCATCAAGGCCCACGAGGCGGGCAGCAAGAAGGTGTCCAAAACAAAAGGGAAGAAGGCTAAAAAGGGGAAAGGGGCGGGCAAAAACGAGACGAGCAGCATCCTGAAGGAGCTGAAGAACGCCCTGAAGCCTGTGGCGGGGGACAGGAGAGGGGAGGAGGGCAGCAGGCCGTCCACCCCCATGAGGTCTGCCCACGATCAACTGATGGAGTCCATCCGCAAAAGCAGCATCCGCAACCTGAAACGGGTGAGATGCAGGCAGAGAAACGGTTCAGGCAAAACTGCAGCTCTTATCTAACATACATTGAACAAGTGGGGAGGTAAATTTAGACGAGGATGACAAAGAGTCAGCGGTGTCTGACTCATCCTGGTGCATGCTGTAGGCCACCAGCCCGCTCTTTAGCATGAACACAACGCTTTTACGCCCAGAAAAGGACAGAGAATATAGTCAGCCAGGCTGGTCGTGTTTCGTGTTTTTACCCTGAAGTGGATGATAAGCTGACAATGGAAAACAAAGATAATTGCACAAAATTAAAAGGAAAGCATCGCTGTAAAGGAAACGGTTACCATTAAGAGGAGCCATAGCGCAGCTCATCACATTGTTGTGGAAAATCATCTCTGCCCTCAGATAATGGGGGTCTCTCTCTGTAGCTGTTAAATTCCATCCACTCAGCGCTGCAGGTATTTATAGAAACCGTTCTCCAGAGCTTTGATAACAACTGACCCGACACTTTACAGCACTGGCTTGTTGTGTAGCATCTAATAAACAACCTATATCTGATTCAGCTTCTATTTGTTTTTTCTCAGGTGGAGGTTCCACATCATCTTCAATAAGAAAAACCAATAACAACAATGATGGCATGACCAACAATGACTGTGGTGAAGCCTAAATGATGACACCTGAACTTACTGTTGCACTAATAGCTTGACATTTGCAATAAGCTTTTGAAATTCAGTGCTCATCAGCTCAAAAATTAATTTAACACGCATCGCCTGATTTGTTTACTGCGAATTATTTTCTTGTAAGGTTGTAAATAGGATCTGTTGTGTGCAAATTTCCAAATATAACAATTTGCTGTTTATAACAGCATTTGTTAAACCATTGGGACTGTTTTCTTTCTTCCATTTTTGTTACTGTTTGATTTCCATTTGAGAGAAAGTGGTCAAGCTGTTGAGTAGAAGTTTAGAAAACACACAGCCTGTTTTTTTTTTTTTAATCAGTGAGTCAGCTTGCTGGTGAAGTGCCATTGATGCACATTCTGACACATCGACAGCACACCCACTCCTGTTTGCATGTCTTAAAGATGGGTTTGTGCGCACTTTGTTTCAACAATTCACGACGCAAGTGAAAGTAGAGAATAAACCCTCTCTGTGACATCCAAGCATAAAGTGTGAGGTTATGGGCTGTGAATCTGTACTTTAAAATATGCAATGCTAAATTTGTAAAAACTTGTTTAGTTTAGTGTTTTTGTAGCCTGAACAAATATCTACTTATTCACATATTGTGTGACATTATACAGCAGTAATCTTGTAAACCTGCTAAAATTTCTTAAATAAGCAAATGTGTTCATCACATTTCAAAATAATTTCGGACTCAATAGAAAATGCAAAGAAAGTGCAATAAAAAATAAAAACTAGTATAAAACTGTCTTAGTCACATTGTTAAAGTTTGAATGTTTTTATTCATGAATCTGGCCCTGAAAAAAAGACGAGAAATGTCATGATATTATGAAGTGAGAAATAAAAAATCTGATGAATAACTTACACTAAACATTCCTTTAGCTAAATGACCGAAGCATAAAACCTCTACAGAAACACAGCGCTTTGTCTAATCTGGTAAAGTATTGAAAGGGGGAAATCCCACCATTAAAAACCATAAAATGTAAAGATTTCACACATTTCCACCAGGAACAGAGGTTTTATTTAACATCTTTCTCTAATAACAATAACCATCATAAATTCATGCCATGATTTTTTTTATCCTCCCTCATTTTACTTACATTATAGTTGAGATGATTGTCTTGATATTTTTTTTAAGTAGCTTCTTTCCTCAAAATAGTAGCTTTTGTCATTTTAAATACGTAAGGGTTTAAACAACAGATTGAGCTATTACTATTTTTGCTGTTTAGTATATTATGTTTAAAAAAAAAATAGTATTGACAACACATATCAGAGTTTCCCTTCTTTAGTTTGCAAAACAATAAATGCAATGCTACTGTTCTATAAAAACCTTTCTGCATGTCAGTCTCTAAACACACCAGTGGAAACATACCTGATTTAATCCCATAAGCTCTGTAAGGAACTGATACAAGTTCAGCTGATGGGAACATTAACTAAAAATAAACACAGATTTGTATTGTTCATTAAGTAACGTTTTGTAGTAACCTCTTAAAATAATTAGTTTTTCCCATTTTATGCTTTGTTTTATAAAACTAATATTTATTTATGAGTGATGAACAGTTGTTATGTCACACAATCTGCTAAAAACAGTATTTTTGAGGAAACAATTGCAGTAAATGGTTATAAACATCAGTCGAGTCCACATACTAGAAAAAACAGCCCTTTTTTAACAGAAACATTTCATGCTTTGTATATTCCTACAATTAAATTTTAAAGGGTTAGATAAATTTAAAAGGCCGTTTGTTACAGAGTAAATATAACATGACCAGAAAATTGTGAATTAATAACAGGAGGGGGGAAAATGGGCCTCTGTGTGAACCTGCAGTGACTGGGTCTGTTCCTTTCCGGTTAAACGGCGCGTGAGTCAGCTTCAAGACGTGAAGGAGCTTCAGGATTAAATAAAGTCTATAAGATTTTGTACAAACTCCGCCCGCTCGGTGCGACGTAATGACAACCGGTTTGAAACGAAATTTGGCAGATACTCGCTTGTCAGTGAACCTGGTAAATGGCAGACAGGTAAATCTCCTCATTCCTAATTCTGTTGAAACCGAACAATAAATAAGTAAATGAATAAATAAACTCATGTAATTCTTAGACACACTGACTGAACAGACCACTCTGGCCGAGAAGAAACTGCTTTATTCTGCTGTTAGCTATGTTAGCTCAGACGGACTACAGCCTGGGAGGTGAGTTTAAAATACACTCACAAAAAGTTAGGGATATTCGGCTTTTGGGTGAAATTTCAGGACGAGCCTAGAATGCATTCAAACCTTTAAAGATGAACTTAAGTGACCTTCTCTGAGCTTTTGAATGCACATGTCCAACTGTTAAATGTTTCAGTAATTTTTGCACAAGTTGCTGTTCTCTAACGAGGAGCTTAACGGCAAAATTCACAACAGGTGTTTGATCCTCAAACCGACCAATAAATGTCCTGGTTCAATTAGAGCTGGTGTTTAAACAGTCATGCTGTTCACATTTTGACATCATGAGACCAAGAAGACACCCAACAATGGATCCAACAGTACCATGCCATTGTGATGCTTCAAACAGGATGTTCTCAGACGGAAGTGGCCACTGAGCTTAGAGTGTCACAGAGTGTTGTCAGCAGGTTACAACAGAGATACAGAGAGACAGGAAGAGTCACAGAAAGGCATAGATGTGGACGTCCTTTGGCCCCATCCCACGCTGATGACAGCTACATTGTGAACAATGCCCTGAGAAACCGGATGATGAATGCCACTCAACTACAGGCATGTTTAAGGGAGGTGAGAGGCACCCAAGTGTCATGTCAGACCATTCGAAACCATTTACATCAGCATGGTCTGCGTGCTAGATGACCTGCAAGGGTACCTGACCACACCACCAGGCACAGGCATCATTGTCTTGCATGGGCCAGGGAGCATTTACACTGGACGAAGGACCAGTGGGCCTCAGTGCTGTTTTCTGATGAAAGTCAATTCACATTGAGCAGAAATGATGGCCGCCAACGATGTTGGAGACGTCAAGGAGAGCGCCATGCATCAGCCACTGTTGTCACCAG
>JARVJO010000180.1:6652568-6665653 GCA_031762555.1 Cynodonichthys magdalenae | reverse complement strand
TAATGTAAAACTACTGCAGTTTAGTCTCATCTTAATACTGACTCAAAGTTTAAAATTAATGAAGTGTTTGCTCTGATATGGTTTTAGGTTTCTGAGGCCTCTGGTATGGAGCAGAGCAGCTGCACTAGATGGCAGCAAAAGAAGTTTATCTCAGTGTAGCTGCTCTTAATGAGGATAATGAGATTTAGAGGTTAAAACCTTTCTGCTGATGGAGACTGGTGTACCTCAAATGGAATGTCCTTCACTTTCTCCAGACTTGAATACCATTGAAAACCTGTGGGATCAGCTGAGTCGTCTTGTAGAGGCTGGAAACTCTGCACCCCAGAACCTGAATGACCTGAGGGCTTCCCTTCAAGAAGAGTGGGATGCCATGCCTCAGCAGACAAGTCGACTTGTGAACAGCATGAGACGTTAAGCTGTAATTGATGCTCAAGGGCACACGACCAGTTATTGAGACGTTTAATTTTTTTGTTGTGGTGTACCCACCATTTTTTTTTTTAATTTTGTTCAAATAAATTTTTGAGATGAAATCACCAGTGCATCCTTCTACTTAAATGTCCTACTTTCATGATATATCACTGTAGTGTGAACTTTTTACATTTTCCATAAATTTCACCTGAAAGCCAAATATCCCTAACTTTTTGTGAGTAGTGTATATTATTATTTTGTAAGTTAAAACAAGTTTTTCATAGATTTAGAGGCTTTGTGAAAATTTATCAGACGTCAGTAAAGGACGCTACTGATGTTTGTCTTGGTAGCTTTGTGGTAATTGCCTGGTATTAATTATGAAGCTAATGTTATTACTTACAGTAACATAACTTGTAGGTATCAATAACCTGGTCTAGCTAAAACATACAGCTGGGTGGAAAAAATAACAGAATTTATTGGTGATAAATTAAAATTTATAACCTATAAGCCTGGCAAGTTGCACCATTATTATCAGCCAAATATAAATGCAACTTGTGGGGTAAAGCTATAGCCACCAAAATTTGACTTAAATTTCAGCTCCTTGATAGAATAGTTAAAATTAATAGCAGCTATAATTTTAGCAGTAATTAATTTGCCTGTATGACAGTAAAATAATTCATTAGCTACTGGGCTAAGATTGGTGGAAAGGTAAAATAAATATTTTCAGCCTGAATTCAAATGCATTTATTTCAAACTCTCAAAAACAGAACACAAACCCTTGAAACAATAATTTACAGAATTTGAAAGTTGACGAGCTGGCTGCGTTGCTGCCACATTTGAAATTATCTATATCTGTAATATTGTATCAAGACTGTTGTACATTAAGGAACTATTATGTGATAACCTTTTAAAACACTCGCCCGTAATAATTCCCTATTACACCTCATGATTTACAATTTAAAATGCTGACACAATTTCGAACAAATAGTATATATGTCAGCATTTATTTACCAGAAGTGGACGACTGCAGCCCTGAAAGTGTGTACAGTAACCTGGCATTGTAAGCATTTGGTGTGTAAAACTAAAAAGTCTTTATTCGCATCACATGATGAATATCCTCATTACAATAAACAGGCATTTAGTAATACACAGCTTCCTACTGTAGAAAAAAAACTAACTATAAAGCATAAATTCAACTCGATCTGTAGTGTGACAATAACAAAGACAACGACAGCCAACCATAACACTGTGGGCTACCTCCATTACTTAATGCAGTGGTACATGTTAAAGATAAATGTCCATGCCTGAAAACATACCTTTAAGTACATATACATGGGGAAAACATACAAAAAAAAAAATCATCCAGACCTGAAAAAGTTCTGAATTTATGCAGCGAGTCTCTTCTTTCAATCTGTGCAAAAATATAAAGACCCAAACTCTGGAATAAATTTACAGTCCACAGCGAATGAAGATAAATATCCCAAAAGGGGCATTTTCTGTTTTTATAAGAAAATATGAGCACTAAACTAGAATTATTTTAATATGTAAAAATAAACTACAGAGCAATAAAAGGTATGAAAATAGCTTTTCTCCCAAACTCACTTCCTTACAATGATACAAGTATTTAAAGGTTTGTGGCAACTCGTCTTGCTGTCTTTAAAGCCGTCTCAATCACCGACAGAAAACATCCAAAACAAAACAAAAACATTCAGCTCTAATGTTTAAGAGATTTAAAATTGCACATTAATCTGGGATTGGGTACAAAGAACGACAGGAATAGATTACGTGAGTCAAAAGGTGGCAGAAAGAGAAAAAAAAGGCTGAAAAGGCAGAATGATTGTGATTATAGGACAACAGATGAGTAGCAAGATAGAGGGGAAAAAAAGAAAATTGGATGTAGCCAAACAGAAAAAGCCCAAAATGAAAGTGAAAGTTATAGAATAAATGAGGTATTGCACAGATTAATAAAAAAAAGAACAAAAAAAAACCAAGCATAAAGGCAACAAAAATATACAGCCAACTTATAGAACATTTATATTTATACATTTTGAAATCAAATATTTTTAATGAGACATGGTCGATTTTTAGTGTCGTAATTATTTGAGGGTTGGAGGAAAGTAAAGTCTGCTAGTCCTCCCATTCGTCCTCTTCCTCAAAGTCCTCCTCATCTTCATCGTCGTCGTCATCATCTGCGGAGATAAAGAGCATTTTAAACTACAATTTATGAAAAATATTTTTAAACTAATTATAGTCATTATTATTTGTGCAAATATTTAGCAAATTTCCACACCGTGCAACATACCGCCACCAGTCCAGGTTTTATTTATTTTAAATTGTTCATTTAATTCATACTTAATGGTGAGGCATTCCATAAACAGCAGGAAGTTTCTAGCAGAGCCTCTTAAAAACAATCGCTCATGCTAGGATTCTTTGCTTTGTCATTCGTCTCAGTTGCAGCACTCAGAACATTTAGTCACAAACACAAAAAGGTCAGATGATATTTGTATTTTACAGCCATATTTATCAATACAATAGTTTTTGTCAGAACCTATAATTTTAGAAGTGATCATGTTGAATTACCTGAAGAATGAATAGCCTTGCTTCTCTGCTGCATCGCCTTCATCAGCGCTCCGACAATGCCTGTTGCAGAGCCTGGTGGTGCGGCAGGTGTTGAGTCAGTGTTATCGTCGACCTGTAAAGAAGAGTAAACGTGAGAACCATGCCGACACACTGCTGAGTCGGGGTTAGTGTGTGATGAATAAATGCTTACAGCTTTTAGTTGGATTCCTTGTCGGATTTGGTCCAGAAGTGCGTCCCTGCCGCCGCTGGACACGGGCCTCTCCTTCTGCTCCATCTTCTTCAGCTGGGTGCCCTCCCTGATCTGACTCAGCAGAGCCAACTTGTCCCCACCATCCGTGGAGAGAGGTGGTGGGGGTCCAGGGGGTGGGGGAGGCGGTGGTGGAGGAGGCCCACCGTTACTGGAAGGCAAAGGAGGAGGTGGCGGAGGGCCCGCGGTGATGGAGGCGTGAGACGGCATTGGGGGAGGCGGGGGGCCGCCCCCTCGGTTGGGTGGGGGAGGCGGTGGGGCAGACATGCCCGGTCTAGACGGAGGGGGAGGTGGGGGTGCGGCGGCCGGAGGTCTGGATAGAGGAGGAGGCGGCGGCGGCGGGGCACCCCTGATCACCCGGGATGGAGGAGGTGGAGGAGCCGAACTGTGATGCTGGGGTGGGGGAGGGGGGCCGCCTCTGGGTGGAGGTGGTGGAGGAGCTGAAGAAAGTAAAAAAACAAAGAAAACATGGTCACGACTAAACCACCAGTGATTAACAGCAGGATTTATGAAACTGCTTTCACTTCAGACCTCCAGTACTCGACATTCGTCTCTAAATTAGTTTCATAAAGAGACCGATCACTAAAACTGTAAGAGTCCAAAATGCTGGTCAGCTCTGCAGATCTTACATGTGGCAGCCATGCATTCATAAAGTTAAGCCAAACAAGATCAGCCTTGTGGCAACAAATTTAAACAAACAAAAAAAAAGCAGTAACACAGAAGTTTACACAATTATTACATTAAATGAAGGAAAAATCTCTTTAACAAATCTGACAAGTGACGACAGATCTGATTCAATTGTAACACAGTGGAAAAAAACAAAACAAAACAGAAAAACAGCAAACATGAAAGTAGCTGCGAAGATTTGGCACCAGTTTAACTCTTAGTACATGCACTGTTGTAAAGCTTTCACAGCAGGTCATGCACAGAAACCTACCGCTCCACCTGGGCGGACCTGGGGACAAAACCACCACACGAGTTAGTGGTTTTGCAATTTCGTCAATAACGTTCTTTACAGTTTTCATGTCTATCATTCCAGTCTGGAGGTTTTGTTTTTGCAGTTCTCCGATTTCTTTTTCATCAGCTGCTCTTAAAAAAAAAAAATGTACTTGGGGTTTTTGTCTTCATCTCAACATTCTGTTGTCTGTGGTTCCTTTATTTTTATTGTCAATTTTAGAACGAAATCATTGAATCCAATTACCACATCCTCCATGTTATCAACAGTCCTGTTTCAATTAAATATTTAAAGGTAATATGTATTTTTAGATTATTTTATTTATTGGATTTAGAACGCTTAAATATTATATACATTATATTATTTCTTACATGTTCTCAAAATGTTATTTTTGTATTTCTTACACCTTTTCTCTGTTTCTTTAGTTCTAAATTTTAGAAATTGTATAATTAAATTTTCTTTTTACAGACATGTTATTCCCTTTTGGGACCCACAGACTATTTGTATTTTCTGAATATTTTTGTATTGCTTTATTGGGCAATGTTTATTGTTTAACAAGGAAAATATGTTTAGAAATTTCTCATAAACCATATCTTTTTCTTTGTAGATAGTTTCTCAGTTCTGTATAATTAAACTATTTTTTTAGTGCAGCCAAAATTCCAATTTTAATTCCAGTTATTTAGTTCAGTGAAGATAAACACGTTTAGTGGCATAAATCAGAAGTAAATTAGTTTAAAGTCTCTTACCTTGTCTTCGTACCTCACTTTTGACGGCCTCCACGCCCCCATTCTTCTCAATGAAGTCATAAATGGCCCTAGAAGTCTCCCTGTCCTTCAGCTCGGCCTCAGAAATTCCAGCCAGGTCGAACAGGTTCTTTAGCTCAGGGTCCAAGTTATTCAGCTACAGAGAAAAAGAAAGAAGAAAATTTGTTTTTGAGGCGTCCTTACACTAATATAATGTAAACTCTAAGAGCAAGGTAGTGTTTAAAAAGTTATTGATATAATGAGGTTCAGTCAAATCTGAACATTTTCAACTAAAACCTGTCAAACACATCCAGATGAGTTGAGAATATCTAAGAGCTCTGCTTCCACCATGTGGTGAACATTTTAATTGTTGATCAGGGTTTTGAACACGGGTTTTTAAACTTTTTGGGTCTCAAGACCCCTTACAGGAGAGAAAAAATTCCAGGGACTTCCTCAAATGTGCTGAATAAAAACCATTTACTGCCATTTTAATCCTTTAATGCCATGGGAATAACGCTTTTTTTTTTGTTTAGCGAGTTTGTTTTACTGCTGCATTCTTCCCCATATGTATGCACTTGTAAAATTATATGACAAAATTAATTTATTATAATGTTTGAGGCTCATGGTCCCCAGTTTGAGACTCTCTGCTTTACACTACCTGCATTGTGTTTTTATTCTCAGAATTGAAGTAACACTTTACAGAAATTGCTGATGAACCTTTAAAATAGTTTTTCCTCACAAAAATCTATTTGAATTAACACAAACACAACTAAACCAAGTTAAAAAGCCATAGTCCTTTAAAGATGGGTCTACTTGTTTTATTGAATTTGAAGTCCTGTTTTGGAAAATAATAGCACTAAAGCTGGTAAAACAGTAAAACGCCTTCATACTAAGAAGTGAGCTCTTTATTTGACTTTTTCCATTAAAATTAAGCCTGATAAAGATTTATTCTAACCCTTTCCATTTTCAGTCTGAATAAGCTCTCTGACCTGTATGATTTAAAATCTATCACCTAGATCTCAGCAGTAACGCTACCCTTGACTTGGGCATACAGCTCAGCCTATTAATATATATTAATAATAATATAATAATAATAATAATAATAATATTTTAATTATCTGCCTCAAAGTGGGAGGCTAACTGTTAAACAGACCCGTTTTAAGGAGGTCTAGACGTCACATATACTCATGCATAAACACGTGAACAAACAGGATACAAACAAACATGGCTGCTTACATCAAAGCCTGTGTTTGGATTCCATCCTACATGACTGACGTGCCTGTGAGAAAAGCAAAACAAAATATGAGAGGTATATCAGAAAAGCAGAAAGACTCAAAGTGTAAAGAGTGATTTACTGTTACAGTAACAATATAATGCAACTGGCACTATATTAGGAATCCTGTTAATGATAGTTCGATACTTGATCTATCCAATAGCTGAAAATGAAAACAATGTGGCAAAGATGTGGTAATAAAACTGGCAAAAAGGGGAATTAAAGAGAAATTTATTAGAGGCAAAAGCTAATCCAGAAGAAGGTACACAGTTTGATTTAAAAAGACAACTGAAGGGAAATAACCTGAGGATGAGGAAACTGTATGAGACAAATGATAAACTATTTGTTCATGGAAGAAAATCCCTCTGCATGTGCTGCAGTGAAATATGGAAGAGGGAGCATCATAGTTTGTTGCAAAAGCGTCAACTTGAACCAGACTAAAATCTAAAAAAAGGTGGGAATTTAAAGCATGTATTGAATTTAACAAAGTAATGAACTGTGTTTGACGTTCATCACTCAAGAAATAATTAAGGAAAATGAACCCTGCTCGAGGCAAAAACGTGACTCACTGGAAGTTGCTGGGCGTGCCGATGTCTGCCTTCGTCAGCTTCTTCTTCTTATTGTTGTTGTTGTTCCCTTTATCCTTTTTGATCCTCCTGGGAAAGGAAGCGGCTGGAAAGTTGTTCATCTGAGAGTTGTTGTAAGAACGCTGAACACCGCTGATTTCTGGGTTTTTGATGTCGACGGTAGCTATGTGCAACGACGGTCCTGGAAAATGACAGGAGATTATAATCAGGTTACAGCTAAAGCAACATCACTTAGTGCCAAGGACAACTTTATTTTAAAAACCAAGCAATGATACAAAAAATATCCACCATCACAAGATTTGTCAGCCCAGTCTTCAGAGTTTCAGCCAGAACGTCAAAGCTGTACCACATTACTCTAACCTGAAGCTCATACCTTTTTGTCTTTGTCTACTGGGACAGGGAGTTTGGTTGGGTGAAGGTGATGCAGCCCGAGGGCAAATGCCACCTCCAGTCTGGTAGGAGCTCATACTGATGTCAACAAGCTTTTTACCGCTCAAGTTGCACGTCTGCTCCTTTGTGTCAACGGAGAGGTGAGAGGAGGCATCAGACAGAGATGGGTACAGTTCATCCTGAGGAAGAACCACGCAGTGAAATGAAGACAGACAGCCGGGACCCAAACCACCACCACCTCCTTCTGAAACGAGTTCCTCCGAGGGGGCAGAAAGAAAGGTCGTGCAGAACATCATTCTTCTTCAATGGGGAAAAGGTTGCAGTGGAGAACACATCCAAAAAGGTCCTCAATGTCGATCCAAGTGAAAGTCTACTTGTCTTGGAAAGAAAAATGTTGCAGCTTTGCACAGACCTAACAACCGAGATCGTCCATTAAAATTAAGATATCCAGGATAGAAAGGTATTCTTAAACATGTGGTGCTGATGAGGCTGAACTGAGAAGACCAGAATTTCCATCCCACCAAAACAAAACAAATAAAAGCCTGTATGTAACCAGACAGCTGCAGACGTTAATCAATCGTTTTCTATTCCTGACGAATATCTGAAGTTGGCTTGCTATAGTTGTTTTGCCACTCGCTGTCGATACCAGCTCCTGCCTTTCCCCACAAAAACACACAATAGTAACTAATCCCAGAAAATCATTCCAGACTCTCTGCCGGCCTTTACGTAACCATTAAAACCCATCCGACGCATAATCCCATATTAATCTCCGAGGTTTCCTACAGCACGATGAATCAGTGGAGAGAGAGAGCGAGGAAGGAGGGCAGGGCGAGTGATGGAGGAGAAAAACCGAGACAGATTAAACGATGAGAGGAAGGGAGAGAGCAGACGAGGATACGGATGAAGACGGGAGGGCTGGAAAAGGTTGCAGGAGATGAAGAAAGAACCGAATAAACAGCAAGAAATAGACTTGAGATGAGTGGAAATTGAGAACTGAACAGAGAGAGGGAGAGAGGACAGTCCTGTGGGATCACTTTCTTTGCAAAGAAACCAGTTTTCTCATTTAGCAGCAGGAGACATTCAAGTTCCTGGTTTAAGACCTTTCATTTCTCAATAAAAAAACAAAACAAAACTAGAAAAACATACCATTTGTGGGTTCGCGCCTCTTCTCTGTGAACACACAAATCATATCATTACAATCCTGAGGTGGGCAGGTTGTGTTATTAGGAAATGAAGAGCGGATAAAGAAAGGAGAGGCTTTCGGTGCAGGAGTCGGCGTGATTGTGCATGTGCTGCACAGATTAGCGTTATTTAAGAAAAAAAAGTAAAATTGCCATGTGAAGTGCTCTATTAGTGTGTTAGAGAGACAAGCTTGTATCCAGTCAGACATTAAAATACAAAAAACTCTTCAGAAGACAGCTGTGATCAGATCTTTACATGCCAACGATGAAAAATATCCAGTGGTTAGAAGTTGACCAAGAAGATTAGATTAGCCACCGAGTGAAGGATTAGAGGGATGAAAGATTAAAAAAAAGATACAAACCATTTGCTCAAGTATATGAATAATTGAGTGCTCAGCTTTGGGTAAATTAGGTTTTAATGTAATACTCAGTTTTTATGTCATATAGATTAAATATGATGAATTCTCTGAAGCCTTATAAATATATATGAAGTCATTGATGATGCTGGAGAAAACCAGCAAAATAAAATCCAATTATAAACACAATTTATGTGTTTTAATTATTGGCAAATTATAAAAGAATGTTTACATCATATACCCTTGATTTCTAAATTTGATTTTTTAATCATTCTAAAAGAAAATTTACAAACTTACAGGTTAAGAAAAGTCTTAAAGCCTAAGAAACTGCAGCAATTAGAAAAGGAACAAGGCAAAAAATAATCCATAACTTGTTTTAAATTCAGCATTCGCAATGAAAATTAATCTTTTTTGCCCAGTTCTCGGAATTGAATGACAAAATGACAAGTTTAGAAATTATTTTAATCTCCAACTCCTCGGATCTTTCCAAGCCCAACTGTTTACTGAATTTGATTTCAAATGAACTGATTTAGTTTAAACATGAGCTCAAAAACATGATTAATAATAATAAAAAAACAGACTAATCTTGTCAATTTTTCCCTCTCTCTCTTTTTTGCAGAAAATTAGTTCAGCAGATAGATTTGCAGGTAAAAAAGCAAAACATTTGTTACCGGTTCTCCTTTGTTTTCTCCCAATCAGATCCGATAAGCCGCTTTGGAAACGCTTGCTCTCCTCGTTATCGGCAAAGTTCAGACCCACTTGGCACGTCTGTTCATAAAAACACAGAAATGTGACAAAAATATTTAAATGAATGAGACGATAAGGATCTGAAATGAATAAGAAAACTCACATCTCCAGCGAATGTTATGAAGTAAGGTTTGGGAATGTGTGTGGAGAAGTTGTTGTACAGCTCCTGTTCAAACATCAACTTGCCGTCCTGCAAAAAACAGAAAGACAAAAAACCATTTAGACCATTTACAGTTAAACAGAAATAGTTTTATACTGTAAAATGCATTATGTATACAACTAGCATTTTAAAAACCTTGGTTAAACTAAGAAAACGGACCATTTTTTTAAAGATAGTAATAATAGTAATTTTAAATTTGGTGGCAGCAACACATCTCAAAAAAGTTAAGACAGCGCAATGTTGTCCCATTCTTATCTAATGCAGAATGTTTGTTTCGTGATGCATTAAAGGTTTTCACTTGGTCAGAGATCCAGACTGTAGGCAGGCCAGTTCAGCACCTGGACTCTTGAAGCCATACTGTTTTGTAATGAACACAACGCACCGTTTAGAATCACCTTGCTGAAATATACAGGGCATTCCCTGAAAATGTAATCTAGACGGGTGTATATGTTCTAAATCTTGTGCACCAATTTGCATTAATAGTGTTTTTCTAGGTCTGTAAGCTGCCCATGCTAAACGTATAATGCATCCCCATACAAAAAGAGAGGCAGGCTTTTCAACTGTGCACAGAAAACAGACTGCATGGTCTCTTTTCTGTTTAGTACAGAGGACAAAGTTTCAAACCTTTACTTCTGAGAGATTCAGCCTCAGAAGTTCTTCTTATACTTCTTACTGACCTGTTGCCAATTAATCTAACTAGTTGTAAAAAGCTCCTCCAGCGGTTATTTTTCACACCACTAACTTTTACAGCCCTGTGTTGCCCCTGTCTTTATTTTGATATGTGTTGATGCCATAAAATTCAAATTTACCTCCTCATCCTAACATTTTGGAATACAGTTGTATATTCCACTTAAACATTTGCTTTTGACAAATACTTTCCGTTATTAAAACAACACTGTTAAAAGGTCTGTACGAATAATAATAATAATAATGATGATGATAATAATTAGTAGCAGTTGTAAATCCCTTTCACCAATTCTACTGAGCTGTCCAGTTTCTTACCATTTATTACAGTGATGGATTCAACATTTTTTGCACCTACCCTGATGTCCCAGACCCTGATGAAGTACGACCTCTGAGGGTTATCTTTGACCAAGCACGCCACCCCACAGCATTTTTTGCTCCAGCTGCCATTTCTGTCTCCCGTGTACACCTGGACCACTGCTGCAGACAAACTCTGTGAGGGGAAAAAAACAGGACAAATGAAAGTCATTTTTCATAATTAACACAGTGCTTTAATGATCAAAATTAGAAAACTAGTTAAAAGAAGCTACAAATTTATTTGGAATTTATTACTGAAATAAGTTTGAAATGGGATTTTCAGTAAAAACACACCTTTATACAAACAGACGTCATCTATTACTGATTGTCAGACAGCGCAGGTTTGAAGGTATTACATTAACTTTGTTAAAGTCCACACCCGTCTTTATTAACAATCACGTAATAAAAACTGGATACCATTTGAACTGCCAGTTAGAAAGATGTGACGCAAATCCACGGTGGCACTAATTACGTTTTAGTTGCTTCTGTGTTTGGTACAAAATCTTGCCAACACATAAAGAGAAGAATGATTCAGTTAAAATTTTTTCCTGACCTGATGTCATAAACGATTCCCAGAGTCAAAGCACTGTCGATACGTTTATTACAATAACACATTATTATAGCCTGCACCTTGTTGGACTTTAGACAGAATTTTGTTGAACAGGAGTTGCTGTCAGTGACACAAGACAGTTTCCTAAAGCCAACAAAGCTCATATGAGAACACAGCCACATCTAAAATCCCTCAGTATTTGAGCCATACTAAGCTCTTCCCACACATTTAACGCCTTCTTAATACACAGTAAACTTAACCAAATCGCTTAACAGTGCATAAGTGTACATCTAAAAGTTCAAGAGGAAATCCACATTTTCTGTAACAAAACCACATTTCTGTTTGTGTTCTTGTGGATGAAGCTGCAGGATAAAATAAGCCTACATTGTTCTACACACAATATGGAAAAACACCTGTAGACAAGATTACAAAGCCAGATTAACCTCCCACCATTTTTACATATGGCTGCAGGGGTTTTGTCCCATGGGGGGTCCGGTTTCACAGCCACTCACATGAAAGCAAAGATCATCATAAGGGGGGGAAACTTGATGCTGCTTTCGAGGTGTTTTTACTCAAATTCCAGGAAACACTGCTCAATGTAAAGAATAGTCCAACACACTTACGAGATATAAAGAAGCAAAGTAGAACGATGCTACATTAAATTACCCGTTTGTTCTGTGAAGCCCGACCAAAATTTGCATCTGATTCACAAGAAACCTGAGTTTATTGAGAGTTCAGCCAACTAGAATACAATATGAAAGCTCAGAACAACAAACGGATAATGAACCAAATAACTCTTTGTAAGATGATATTCAGAAGTTTAAAGCCATAAAATACACATGAAACACAAAGTGGCTTGGCGAAAATAATAAAAAACATACTCCATGGCCAGTTCAATGTGCACACCATATTAAAAACTAAAGACTGTATAAAAGAAAGTACATGTATACTCAGAAAGTAGGGGTGCAACAATACATGTATTTGTATCAAACTGTTCAATACAGCGCTTTAGGTTCAACACACACTTGTATTGAACAATACAGATTTTTAAAATTTATTTGATCAACTTGTCTTCTGAAGATGCTCTGTGTTGAAGGTTCAGAGGATCTGTGTTGTGTTCGACTGCTTTACCTAGGCTGCATTGTCGAGTGCAGATCCACTGAGAAACCTTCCTTTTTGGCAACATTTCATTTAAAAACTGTAATTTTGAGGTTAAAACAAATGTCCATATTTAAAATCAATAAATTACAAATTAAGAAGAGCATGGAAACTTCTCTTTTTGTATCGAAAGAATATCGAACCATGAGACTGAAGTATTGAACCGAAACAAATCGTGAATTTTCTGTATTGTTGCAGCCCTATCAGAAAGGGTTTTTAGCTCTGTGGGAGTGAGGTATTTTTATCCTGATGGAATAAAAAGTATTAAAGTAATTTGGCAGCATCACTGCTGGGTTTGGATCAGAATCCTTGGTTATGAAAATAATGACGAGAATCCTGCTCTGTGATGCATTTAGACTCTGGGGCCCTTTGGCTTCATCTTACTGCAGAGCTTTGACCATTTCTGACAGAGCCAAAGGCTGTGACATCATCAAAGCTTGACCAAAACACTCAGAACTAAGAACACGTCACCTCTCTGTTCTACAACTGTGATGACCTGATGATGTGATGCAACACAAAGCCTGTACAAGAAAAACTGACAAACTTGAGGGGAAAAAACAGATCAGAAATTGAAAGTATATTCTGATTAGGCATTAGGGATGCACGATATATCGGCATTAATATCGGTATCAGCCGATGTTGGTCATTTTTTAGAATATCGGTATCGGTCCGATATGTAAAACTGGGCAGATATTAACATCCGATATTG
>JARVJO010000180.1:6634074-6649947 GCA_031762555.1 Cynodonichthys magdalenae | reverse complement strand
AATTTGTGTGTTTGTGTAATATCGGTAAATATCGGTTATTGGCCATAACAGCAATAATTATATCGGATATCGATATCGACTGAAATTTTCATATCGGTGCATCCCTATTAGGCATGTTTCAAATAGGTGAAACAAAAAACCTAATCAATACATATATTGATAGATTGATATGAAACGCTTATATCCTGATACATTTTTCAGCCACATTGCCCAGCCCTACTATGGTTGGGATCAACAAGCACACCTCCACTCCTAAGAGTTGTATCGTAAAGTTTGCTTTTAGCAGTGGCCATGAAGGTAGTCTGAACAGGAAGAGTGTGAAATGTAGAGAAAAGGTAAGAAACCACCAACAAATCCGAATTGCTAAATTTTAGGAAAAAAGTACACGACTGCAAAAACTATTAGGTAAGAAGCGTCAAAAATGAAGAAAAAGAAGAGGAAATACATGATTTTTTTTCTTTGAGAAAAAGAAAAACTAAACAGAGGAGGCCAACCATGGGACTTCCTGTCGGACAGGACTGCTGATCAGGCAGTCAGGGCACACAGACACACACACAGCGTGAACTGGACCCGTTCCACCTTTAGCCAAGTAAGACAGGGATTCTGAGGATGTCAAGGGCACAAAGAATACTAATGAGTAAAAGCAATCAGTAAGTGTATTGTGTAAGGGTGTCTGGCATGTCACTGAGATCACAATTAAAAAAACAATACAGAAAAAAAAATCTGAATTTATGTGTCTACATTTCCTGCTTTGCTTTTGACATCAAATTTAATCATTACACAAAAGCTTCATACACATTTTTAAGCAACAATGGTGATGATGACCATTGGATTTTAGGAAAACTCCAGTTCTGGGTAACATTATTATAGAAGTCACTCCTGAGGAACGCTAGAAACAAACCAACAGCTGCCAAAATCAATATCCAAGAAGCAGACAAGCTGCTTTCCATAAACTACTAACATTTTCTGTAAATCTGCCCACTTTAAAAGGCAGAACTTTGCAAATATTTCAAAGATGACTTTTTAGGGTTTTTACATTTTCTGCCTCATAAACAAGTTCGACAACATGCAATCATCCAGTAAACCAACACGTCACTCTCTGCTGGGCATTCTAATTAGATTTTCTAGAGACACAACGTCAATCACTCCCAGCCTCCCACTTCATCAGTCAGCCTCTCACACACATACATAGACACACGTTTTGTTTCCAGCCTGCATAAGGAGACATACAAATGCAAACGAAGAGTGGGACTGGGAGGAATGTTCTGGATTCTGTATCACATGCTGTAACAGCACAACTCGGATGCCAGAGAAACGCTGTCAGAGGATCTCAAACATAGTTCCAGGACACACCTTAAAAAAAACCTGTGTGTTCACGTAAAAAGGGAGGAGGAGGGTGGGACGTACTGACAGGTGATCTCATGCAGACCTGGTGGTGTGTGTCATAAGACAGGAAACGTGGCCTCTCTCTCTCTCTCTTTTTTTAAAGCAAACATGCACACAAACATCTCAAACAACAGGAGCATAGTTGGATGGCTGCAAGTTAATCATAAAAGAGGAAGAAATAATAAAAGATAATTTCAGTCCCTCAAGCACCTTCACAATTCGCAAATACAGGAAATGATGACAACTATGGGGAAGTAACCTGAGAACAGGAAGTGTTAACACAATTCTAGAACAGATTTCTTCTGGCTCACCTTTACGCCAGTGCCTCTCAAACATGAAATCAACTTGTACTAGATTCTGCAATAGAAACTAAAACTGTCAACTTTAAAAACAGGTCTTATCTGTGGAGTAAATGAATAACAGGTGAGAGTGCATCATACCTTACAGCTAATGTGTTACAAGATGCAAAAACCTGATGGTCCATGTCACTGTTCTTTCTGCATTGTCTGACAGTGAAACATAAAACTTCTTACCTTGCTTCATATATGGCGGAATAAGAACAATAGAAAACAACTTTAAAACAAAACATAAAACTTCTGCCATTTGTGGGGTGACAATGAACATTTATGGGCCACTGCAAACTTTAAATGGGACAAACCAGTCAGCTGCCTAAAGATAAAACACTGCAGAGGAAACTGTGTCACATCAAGTATTACATTAGGTCAATAAATCAGAGATTTATCATTTATATTTTGTAGATACTGGCCACCTAGAATAAAACACTGGCAATTAGACCTACTTAATTACAAAAAAACAAACAAAACAATCAGTTAACAGTAGCCTACAATTATTATTATTTTGGATAAAAATGCTCTTTTAATCAATTTCGTAGTGTACAAGTTCTTTTAAAGGGGTATAATAATAAAAAAGTACAAATCAATTGCTTGTTTTTTAACCAAATGCCATGTGTGATTTAATACGATTCATTTGTGGGTGTGAAACTTTCTAACTTTAACTTAATGCAAATTGTGAGAAGCCACAGCACAAATTTAAGCCAATAAGTAAACAGGAACTAATCTGATGTCTGTATTTTACAATGAAATCAATAAGGCTGGGCATGTGATTCAGTACATATGTGTTTTGTTATTCTAAAACGTTTTTTTCTTTCTAATCCAAAATAAAATAGCAAAGGAATGTGGGTGCAAAAGAGGTATACTTGGACAGAAAGGAATTAAATCAAAATTCAGTGGTGATACATAAATTATGAGTTATACAAAAAATAAAAATCACAGTGCCAGAATTAGACATAGAAATGCTTTTCTTACAGAGCCAAAACAATTTTAAGTGTTCAGTATGGAGCAGACTGAACATGCCAAAAATAATTGCACTATTTGGGGCTTGCTGAGACAAAGTGTCCAAGAAGATGAACATGAGAATTAATCATATGAATGCCCAACGAATGTCTTACATAACGAACGATTTTTAAAATAAAAATTGGGCTTAACGGACTCGTGACAATGCACCAGTGATCTGTAAGTCACACTGGAACAGAAGGCTACTCCCCATCGCTTTTGTCGTCAGATTTAGTAGCTGGCAAAAAGCCTTGAGCAAGTCTCTGCTGCTCTAAGCTAGTCGGCACATTCTTCTGGCTGAACACACTTCCCGAAAAACAACCAAGGTTCAGCCACGTTATTATGTAATGCCAGTAAAAAATGATTTTTTTCTCCTCCCTGATGAATATAACAGCTTCAACACTAACTGTGAAGTCCAGGCTTGGTCAGTCGTCGCTAAGCTAGCTAGCGAATGACAGCTTTTTGTTTTGACATCAAGCTAACACACAATTTAATGAGGAAAAACTAACTTACGCTGCATTTTTTGCCAAGGTAGTTAAACAGGCTTTCATTCTCCTCTCGTGACAGAAGCAGGGAACCAACATTTACTTGCCGCCGTGGCGGCGGATGTCCACTCATTATTAGTGATCAGTTTATGGAGTCTGCAGCTACTAAACTCGTTATGCGAGATCCAAAAAGATACATAAACAATCCCTCGGTCATCCGTGGCCTGTCCCCGACCTCTCACACCGGTCCGTCCCGTGTCTCCGCAAGACTTAGTTTTTAAAAAAAGGAATCCTGTTTAGGGATGTAGTTCTGATTCTTCCCGTAGCGTCTCAAAATAGGACCAAAACTGGAGCAACCGAGCGAAGACGGAACACGTTAAAAGTTTACTTGGAAGTGCTGCCGTTAGAGCCAGATCCATCCAACATGGCAGAGCCTGGATGTCTCCACTATTTGGGAATTTCAAGGGGTGGAATTTCCCAATTGCGTTTTCTATACAATTTCTATACAAAATAATTGACACAACAAACGCGTTGAAGCGTCTACGTAGATTTATTACTTACCTGTTTAGTTTTGATAAAACCCCAATGGACAGATTTATTCTAAATAAATAAATTATAAAATTGAGAACACTCCCCCCTAAACATGGTACGATCCGTCCGCCCGTGGCTTTTTTTTTTACAAGAATGTGTGCGGGTACGGGACGAGAGGGATTGAGGGAGATATTAAGGAATAATCTAAGCAAATATGCAGCTGAGCTTCACCAGAAAGAAACGATACAATTCAAAATTAATGCTAATCTAAACCTTTATTTTAAATTAGCATAATAACGAGCAAAATATGTCTATAGGGATCAGTTTTCTTCAATGACAGATCGAGCTTTAAAATAGTCCAGGAGATCTGATATACATTCAGTTAAACATCATCTTAAAATTAATGCTTTCCAGGATAATAAGCATTTCTTTGGAGATTATGACCACAGTGTTTATCTGAAGATGCAAACATTGTTTATTCATTTTTGCACTGAGCTACAGCCTATAAATAGTCTGTAAATAAAGCAGGAAAATTAAGACTGCTCCATTTACTGAATATGACCCAGGGGGTAACAGTGCCCTAATATGACATATGCTTCACTTTTAACCACTCTATCTCAGCCTCTCACAAAACAAATGCATTAAAAATGTATTTTTTAATTGTAAATATAGAAAGATGTTTTTAGTCTGCATTCAAACAAAGCCAGTGTGTCTGGCTTGAGCACCTTATTAAAATATTTATTGCAAACTATAATATAAAAAAATATAAATGCTATTCTGAACGGTATCAAATGGTGCATTGTGAAAGATTTTATTCCAGATGTTTTCCCAGATAAACTACTCTAAAATGCAGGTATGCGCTTATTGTAAACAAAACACTTAAATCTGCATGCTTTACTCACCAAATCTAAGCGTGACATCATCAATGTCAGACTTCTTAATCCCAATGTTGCTTAGAAACATATAATTTAAGGGCACATTAAGAATTTATATGAGAAAAAAAAACTGGTGCAAACTTAGTTTTATAATATTTTGAATTTTTTTCCACCAGTTTTCATATTACAATGAATAAATTTAATCATGCACCTATTAAAAAGTTGCTTGCAAATTGTCAGACCTTCTGGGATTAATAATAAAAATAATAATAAAGTCTACATTATTCATATTCTTAACCTCATAAATTCTAATTTTATCTTATTTTTTTGCTAAATAAAAATGTGCTAATTTGTATTTGACCTTAAAAATGTTTTGTCATTCCATGTTTAATTGTGCTCATTAAAACCAAAGATGCATTTATTTGCAAAATAATTTAAGCAGTCCCTCAAATTCTCATTAAATGGCTTAAATGTGACAAAAAATGCAGTTAACCTGCCTTAATCATTTTTACTGACTCACTCAGATTTTTCTACAAGTCTAATCTTGTCTTCATCATTACTCAGCTGAAACGTTATTTTCTTTGAGCTGAGTTTTGCCTGTGCAGTGTTTCTGAGTGTAGTATCAGTTTAAATGTGTGTACACATGAACATAAGCATGATTTTATTCAGGTGTCCGAGAGAGTCCAAAACTCGAGTCAGTTGGGTTATTTATTTCTTCACAGCAGGTTAGAAACAGGTTAACATGTCACACATCAACAAACACAGATTCATTAAAACTTTTTTTATGTTATTGATTCTGTTATTTATTTGAAGATTTTTTAGTCACTTTATATGCTGATGAGGTGCTGCTTATTCTTAGTAATATTTGATCTTTTTCAGCTTCGGCATAAATTCAAAATGCTGCTGTTGTCTCACTCCCATGTTTCCCTGCCTGCCTACCCTTTTTGCTCTTGACAGACTTGAAAAACCTGAAAGGCGGAAGGCAAAAACACCTGAGGAAACAACGCCACTCCACCTAGCCTCAGTGAGGAGAGTATCACCATGACTCAACCTGAGTAAGGAGCACAGCAGTGACATGATTATGATCTCATTTTGTAACAGAGAGAAGTAAAACCAAAAAATTAAACTGAAGCGCAAATAAAATGGAACATTTGGGTTTCAATATGATGTTGACATGAGATGTTATAGCTTAGGGTTATGAGCATGTAGTTTTTGAAACCCACAGTCTTCCTTATTTTACTGGGACCAAAAGAGAACCTAACTTCCTTCAGCTCCTTCACTTCAAAGCTTGTGTCACACACACCTTCTGTTACATTTTCCAAAAGCTGTCAGAAATTGAGCAAGGAAGTAAAACCTGCATTCATCAGCATGCTAAAGACACAAACAAGCTATTATTTAAAATCCTGTGATAATGATTGTTAATAGTTGGTATGTATTTACTCACACAAAAACTGAAACACAGACTGTTGCGAAAACTGAATTGTTGCCTGTTTTCCAGACTTAGACCTAGACTTATTATTTTACCAGTATTTAAAATCAATTTAATGACCTAGCATGCATTGAAGAAACACATATGACGCTTTTAATGTTTTAAACTAAGATTATCTTATGAGCTTTAGCCCTTAACCATTTACAAATTCATGAAGTGTAATTTCAGACAATTTTGGAACATCATGAATGACTGTCAGCTACTATCACATGCATGAGCAGATAAGAATTTATTCAAGATATTTCCAAGTTTTTATGTTCAGGTTAAATGTGTTCTGAGGTTATTTACTGGGGCTGCTTTTAAAACCCAGCAGAACAGATCTGAGGCCTTGACAGACCAGTGCAACATGAATATTTTGTTTTAGACTCCAGAGAATGACTCCCCCTGCAGGCCTCTCTCTTCATGAATGTTTAATTAAGTCAGGCTTTAAACATTTTTTTTCAGAATGCTCAACAATGTGGATTTCTGGGAATGATGAGGTCAGCTAAAAGAAATGTGAGCCAAGGGCAAAAAATACCTAGCATATTACTGTTTTTTTTTTCCGTTTCGGTACTAAAACTGAGCTGAAATGAAAAAGCAACGTGGGATTTAAAAAAAAAAAAAAGACATCCTCAACCTTTACATTTTTATTAGAATTTAGAAGATAGTGGGTAGTTGATGTTCTGTTAATAAAATATATTTGATTAAATGATCATCAGCAAGTCTAAGCACCTCTGAAGAATATTAATGTAATATAAAAATTAAAAAAAACCAAAACTATGTAAAATAAAGGCTCACAATACTTGAAAAAATGCACACTTCTCTATGTGTCTTTCTAATGAAAATAAAGGAAATTGCTAAGAATAAGCAGAAAAAATACTTTACAATGCTTATTGATAGACTTCAGTTTGCGTTGACATAATTATTTGAACAAGATTAAAGCCTTTGTTCTTTGACATTTATAAGATCCTTGCATCGTGGTTTTAAATAAGCTGTCAAATTATTCACATATGCATTTACACTATAACATTTGTCTGAGCTTGAGCATTCCTCTTTTTTAAAATAAATCAATAAAATAAAAAGTAGAAAAGCTCCATTTCTAAAACTGAAATTCTCTGTTGTTGTTTTACATCTCAACCACAAGATGGCAGCATTTTTCACGTAATCGACTTTAATGATTTGATTTTAATGATAGGCTACTATACACACACACACACACATATATATTGAATAGACTAAAATTTATTTATCAAAACACAATTGGTTCATAATACCAAGCCAACTCTTGCATCATCATAATTAATTAAGTAAAATCTATGGAGTCATTTGTTTTTTTAGTCCCCATTTTATGAGTAAATGTTGTAGTGCTGAATCAAAGAAAATGAATATCTCATTGAAGCAGATCAGTGTATTGGACTTTTTTTATAATGACCATCTTTACCTGAATATAATGAGAGAAAAAAAACACGTGTTGTTTTTTTTTCACTTGAAAGGACTGCTAATCTAATCTAATCTAATCTAATCTAATCTAATCTAATCTAATCTAATCTAATCTAATCTAATCTAATCTAATCTAATGAGTACTGTAATACATGATCTGTTCTGAAAATATAACAAAAGCATTAAAAAGATGAGTTAGGTTAGAGGTCATCTCCACATTTGATGTTTATAAAATGTACATTTTAGCTTGAAAAAGTTACAATATCACAGCTAAACTCACTCCACTATTCCAGAATGTTCAGGCATTTCTTTTCTTCCTGCATCTTTCAGGTATCATGGTAAATATTTACGTCTCACCCAAATCAATCAAACAACTTGAATTCTATTTTTATATGTCACAGATCAAAAAGAGCTTCCGTTTCATTTGTTCGCTTCTATTTTTGGCACAGTGTTTCAGCACAGAGCAGAGCGAGTAAAAACCGCAGCACAGCAAGGATATGCGGTCTGTTTGTCCTTCACCAGTCTAAGCTTATAGCATCATCGCCAAGAGTTAGCTTGGGAAACCAAAACCTCATCAAAAAGCAATGTTTTTAACCCTGATCTTAAAAGCAACGTGTCAGCTTCTTGGACAGAAACTGGATGTTGGTTCAACAGGAGAGGTGCCTGAAAGCTCTGCCTCAAACTCTACTTTTAGAAACTCAGGGAACCAGTAAACCTGCAGTCTGAGAGCAAATGGTTGGGGATTTGCCAGACTCTAAAATCAATATGTTTTTTTCCAGCTCCTTTTTTCTCAAGTGGAAATAGATAAATAAGAAAAGATGTAATCTGTTTGAATGCGCACTCGACTAGATTAGATACATCTCAGGTTACGTTTCACATCCTGGGAGTGAAGGGTTTCCTCTCAACAGATCCAGGTTTTTGAGGGAGTTTGGTTTCTTTAATGTAACACCATCCTGCTGAGGTGCTTAACCCCCCCCCCCCATCCCCAGCTGAGGGAGTAATCCTTATACTTATCCTCACACCTGGTTCTAGAAGTGTAAATATACCTCGCTGTATTGGAAAAATTATCCACAGAAACATTTCGCCACAGAATTCCTCTGGTTTCCATCTGGGACCTTTTGTGTACAGAGAGAACTAATCAAAACCATTGGAGAGTACAGAGTACTTGCAGTACAGTAGGGGTGGGGTGGGGGGTGGAGTATCAGTGCTGATGATCGGGTGACATTGTGCATCCTCACCGCAGACCTCCACTGGACCGTTGAAAGACAAGACAAGAAGAGCTGCAGTCAGACTGAGACAAAAGGGACAAAACATGATACTGATGTTGCTCATGGGTGGGGGGGTGGGGGGGTGGGGGGCACCTCGTTGAAGTAGCTGGGTACTTTTAGGTATTGGGGATTTTTTTCCTCTTATTTTGTTAATCACATGTAGATTTATTGATCACAAGAATCACTGAAGGAGTGGAAATCGTGTTTCTTACGAACACAGGAAGAAGAGCCTTTGTCTATGATTTACACACCAGTAAAATAAAAACAATGACTACTAACAGAATCTTGTCTTGAAGACAAACCCTTTGCAGGATCAGAGGAGCGTCTGTGGCAGTAATGTCTATTTGTTTACAATTTGACTGCATATGGAAATGAAAGGTAAGCAGATTGGCTGCAGCAGTGAATTTAAATTCTGCTCTGGACCGATGACCTGAATGAAGAGTTCTCCTATTATTAATAACAACTCTCTATTTATGACAGAATACTTTGAAACTGTAAAAGGTTCTCTTGTTGTAAAAAATAAAACAACTGAGTTAGTCATTTTAATAGTCAGCCATGCGTGTGGTAAAGGAAGGTTTGAAGTTGTTGAAATTGAAGTAAGTTACAGTTGCAAATCATTTCCTGTTTTTATCTATGCAAAACCACATATTATGCCAACGCTTTTTGCATTTAGCTGACAAGATCTTAGTGTTGTAATAAACTAGGTCACGGGTAACTAAGATCCCGAGTGTGTGCTCTTGAATGTGTGTGTTCATAAAGAATATTTAGCTGTCAAAAAAACAGTTGTTTGCTTTGACACAGTTTAAACACCAACGTGTAAAAATCTTGAGTCATCTCTCATTTTCTGAGGTCTTACTTCCAGACTTTATGGTAATTATTAAACAATACTGTATCTTTCTTTTTGAACATCTTTCAAATCTTTTTTCCTGTACTTTGACTGCTTTTTATTTATTTTTAGTCCAGCACCTGACTATATCCAGGAGAATGTTTTAGTTATTTTTGTCACTATATTTTAATTTGACAACTTAACTCACACAAAAACCCTAACTTAAGGGATAAAACCAGTATAGTGTTGACACATATTAGAAAACTTTGCAAAGGACCTTTTTTAAACTGGATCTTTGAGCTTTTAGTTAGGTCAATATAGCTATTTGCTATATCACAAAAACACAGTTAGTTGCCCTGATGCATCTCAGTAATGCAGGTAGAAAAATAAAAAAATTAAGTAGGTCCTTTGGACGAGTTCTTCTTCACTAAAACGTTTCATCTCTCCTCCAAGAGACTTCTTCAGGGTAAACTCAGCCTTATAAGCAGTACCTTCACATGGTGGACAAACAAGTTTAACAATAACAATTAAAACAGAATCAGCTATTTGCAACAACAAAATCCCAGAATTTGAAACAGAACAACTTTCAGCCTGTCTCAATGCCAAACCACCATCTTTAGCAGAGGAGAGAGACGCTCTCACCACTCTTAGCAAGGACAAAAACATCATCCTCTTTCCAGCAGACAAAGGAAGGGGCACAGTGATTCTGAACCAGAGAGACTAACATGAAAAGATTGTGATACTTCTTAATGACATGACAACACATGAGCCATTGAAAAGAGATCCAGGAAGTGGTTACAAGAAGACGCTGACAGAGTGCCTAGAGCAGGATCACATTTTATACCAGGTGAGGCCCCTCCCTTTCCACAGAACAACTGGACCAACTCCTGAAACTGGGTCTGGAGTCAACCTTAACACATTAGGGACAATATAGGCAGAAACATGGGTGCGCTCTGGGCTCCCCAGTTTCTCAAATTGTTGCAAACCTGCATGGAGGAGGTGGAAAAGAGAGCTCTGATATCCTTTTCAGGGACACCACAGAGCCATTGATTCAGATATGCTGATGACACCTGGGTTAAAATGAGATCCGAAGAAGTCCAACATTTCACTGATCACATCAACTCTGTGGACAAATAGATAAAGTTCATACGTGAGGATGTAAAAAATGGCAGGTTGGCTTTCCTGGACTGTGATGTCTCAATTTCTGATGGAGGACGGTTGGAAACGGACTTGTATCACAAACCCACCCACACAGACCAGTATTTGCGTTTTGACTCCCATCACCCACTGGGACACAAGTTAGGAGTCATCAGGACTCTGTACCACAGAGCAGAAAGGGTCCCCACAAACCCAGGAGCCAGGGAAAAGGAGAAATCACACACAAGACAGACCCTGGAGCAGTGTGGTTATCCTAACTGGGCTTTCCTGAAAGGAGACTAGAAACCCAAACAGGACTTCAGTCAACCACCAGGTGAAAATGAAGACCCCAAACTCAGACCCAGACCAGTGGTCATTCCGTATGTTGTGGGAATTTCAGAGAAACTGAGACATTTATTCACATGCCTTCCCAGTGGCTTTCAAACCCCAAAACACATTATGGCAAAGACTGATTCACCCCAAATATCTGGTCCCCCAGCACACAGTAATGTTGTGTATGCTGTTAAATGCCAGGAGGACTGTGACCAGTTATACATCGGGAAATGAAAAGCAGCCACTGTTCAAAAGAATGGGCCAACACAAAATAATTACATCATCAGGCCAGGATTCTGCAGTTTACACTCATCTACAGGCCAGCAGTCACTCTTTCCATGTGGAGGCAGTGCTTATAAGGCTGAGTTTACCTGGAACTCTTCAGAATGAAGAAGTCTCTTATAGGAGAGACGAAACGTTTCATTAAAGAACCCGTCCAGAGGACCTACTTTTTTTTTTTTTGACAGTTTGTTGCCTTTTTTTTAGCTGAATCTATATAAAAAAACAATATCAATCTTTGATGTGCAAAATAGTAATAACAAGTTAATTTCCAAAAAGCTAGCTCGATTTTTGTTTGGACTTACTTAGTGTGGTCTGGTCTAAAATAAATTTTATCCAACTTTAACCAGTGATCTGGGTCCACATAATATTTTATTTGGGTCCAGTTCTAAACCACGGCCCTCCATTTGAGGACCCCTAAAATATAAGATCAACACTGAACTCTCAGTAGCACATGTTTTTTAAAAAATACATAAAAGCTGCCAACAAAACCACACTAATAAACAAACAAATGACATAAACAGATTTAAAGGAAGTTGCAAACCTTGTGTTGTGCTGTTTATCAGCTGTTCTTTTATTTCTTCCATTAGGTTAGACATTACTTATACATTTCATGTTTTTATTACAAGAGAATTTGGTCATTTTTGTCTTCAATAAAAGTGCACCGACAAAGGTTTAGCATGGTTTAAATACAGTTACTCGGCCATGGAGCATGTTAAAGATGTTCAAAAGTCATTGTACTCATACAGTGCAAAATATCTAAATGTTAAAGAACATCAGTTTAGCTGCCAAGTGCAAAACAAATCATAAAACACAGCAACCACAACGGCTCACTCATTCTCTAAACGCACTGTGATAGCCGATGACAAGAAAACGGAATATATTATTTGTGCCAAATTCCTTTTAAAAAAATCTAACAGAAACAGGAAGAAAAGATCCTTTCAGGTGCTTAATTTTAGACATAAAGTGAGCCTATAATACCATTTTAATTCTATATTCAAGTATAAATAAAATCATCCATATCGTCAAACTCTATGTGCAATTTTAGTTCATGCTTAGAAGAAGTTTTTTTTTGTTTGTTTTTGAGTCTCTGTTTGCACAGGAAGGCACTCCAGCGACGTCATGTTTGGTTAATGAAGTATTCACAGTAAAATCTCACGTCGAAATATCAGTTCGGCTGTAAAGACTCTTTTTTGCTACATTGATGACTGGTTTATCTTTGCTCTAATTGCTCCGGGACAAGTTCAAACAACTGAGGCAAATAAATTAGTTTTTTTTTTTACCCATTACAAAACATTAGAGCGTCTTGAAACTAGACTCTTGAGGATTAAAGTGGCAGTTTTGACAGATTGTTATGATGCCTAAGGTGGCAAAGTCCAATTAAATAAACAGTATCAGTTATTGAATCAGGAAAATGCCAAATTATTTTAAATGAGATGAAAATGGCAGTAGGTTTAGACCACTACAATCATGTCAGGTAAACAAATGTGGATCTTATTAAAAGAGTAAAGAAGTGCTCGGAGGCTTGTTAAAAAGCTAAAGGTCTATTTCATAAAGGAATGCATGTCACCCACTCTTCATAACAGAGTTTAAACAAACTAGAGTTGTGGACATTTTGGTTATTTTTTGCAACATGTGTTAGTGTTCAGACATAATTGGAGACAACCTTCAGCACCCCAAATTTCAGCTAAATTTCTAAAACTGACTGTTTTGTGTTTTTTAATTTCAATTAATTGAGAATCCAAGTTAATCATATTGATGAATATTTACTGGTCATTATGTTAAAGTTGCAATAAAATCTGTTTTGTTAGTGAGATATTTTGCTAACAGACAAACAAAGGGAGAGACATTATTAATGCTTTGCCTTTGGTGGCGGGGGATGCAAGGTGTTCCTCCATCCAAAGATAATTAAGTTAAATATTCTGATATGTGATAAATGCTCATGTGAGCTCAGGAAGTATTAAAGTGTTTTCTTCTTTAGGTCCACCTGCCCGTTGACCTCCCCGTTTCCTCCGCTCAGACACTTTCTATCCTGGGTGCGCCTGACTCTGAGCAGGACGTCGGACAGCACGTCCTGGTACAGGCTCAGGCACAGCCACCCGGGCAGGTACAGGAGGGTGATGAGCCCCATGAAGTTGTGCGGGTAGTGGGAGTAGTCCCAGGAGCAGGCGCCGAACTGCCTCAGGACTAGGCCCCAGGTGAACTCCCAGGCGTAGGCGAAGCAGATGTAGATGGGAAGCCTCCGCAGCGTCCCCCACCCGCGGCCGAAACGCAGCTGGAAGTAGAGCTTCTCCACCACGAAGCTGCAGCTGCCGTACATCAGGAAGGACCACAGGGATGTGTGACCCCCCAGAGTCCGGTCGGACTTCTCCACCAGGTTAAAGAGGGAAGTGAAAAGCACCTCGTCCAGAAATCCGTGCATCCCGAAGAAGAGGAAACGGGCAAAGCCGGGGAGACCGTGAGGACGAGCGCCGCTCTGCAGGCTCCTCCAGTGGTGCTCCGCGGAGGAGGAGGGGTGATACTGCAGGTGGGACATGCCTCTGTGGAACACCTGAGAGAAATACAGAGCCAGGATGTAGTGCACCGCCAGCTGCGTACCGGAGACCACCCGCACCTGCTCGGTCAGGGTGTTCACGTTCCCGATCAGGATCTGCAGCCCGATGTAGACGGAGGGGTAGAAGATGAAGTGGAAGATCACGGGCCGAGCTCGGAAGCATCTCTTCTGGGTGTAGATCTTTTCCAGCGCGAAGTGGGTCAGCGCGTGCATGACGCACAGGTACGGGGAGGAAAAGCCCACCAGCTTGGGTTCTTTGTGGTTGACGACCCCCTGTAGGGACGAGAGCAGGACATCCAGGGTCACACCGTGCATCCCGTAGAGGTACAGCCGCATCCATCGCGGCAGGTCCCGCAGAGACTCCGCCGCTTCTTCGCTCTCTCCGGGCGGCTCTTGTTGCCGGGGCATCGCAGCTGTTTTTAAGCTGCTATCATGGTCCCTGGAGCTGATGTGAGGACTGTCTCTCCACCGACCAGCCATGATCAGTCACTCAGCGTGGAGAGACCGTGCTTGTCCTCTTCTTTGACATTGTTGTCTGTTTTCCGCTGCGGCAGACAGCATCTCCTGACAGCCACTGCTGCATTCACGTGCACTCCGGAAATCTAATCTCTGACAACCCAATCTGAAACAAAGCCGACCTGGTAGTGATTGCGCAATTTTAACAAGTCGTAGACATCAAAATGTTCTGCTGGATTGGAAATATTATGGCGTCTTTTTTTGTTTGTAACTTTTATACTTTAAAAGAATATTTAACTTTATTTAAAATAAAATTACACATAGGCATATATTGTTATCGCTTCAATTTCTAAAAAAAGGGCCCATATATTAAAAAACAAACAAACAAACAAACAAACAAACAAACAAATAAATAAATAAAAACATTTATTAATATGCAACTCTTTAAAACCCGTTTCAGCAGACTTTCTTTATTTTTGATGTCCTGCATTTACTTCACCATTCTGTCACTTTCAACTTTTAGTTTGTGGCTAATTTTAGCTAATGTTTTGATTATTACCTTTAACTTCTAGTTGTACTTTACATTTTATTAATAATAGCATCTGTTTTGGCAATTTTAGCTTTAACATTTGTTTTAGCAACAGTTGTCCCAGTTTTAGCATTTGTTTATTGAACCTTACCTGCATAGCTATTTTTTTGCTACTATTTTGCCAATTTGAAGTTAACTTGCTCTGATAATTTTAGCCACTGGGCTGTTTTGCGCCATTTAGCCTTTATCTACTTTTTGCTGCTGAAGACCTTTAGCTTATGTTGTTTGCACATTTGAGCTTGTGTTTTGCCACCTTTAGCTTGTATTCTGCTCATTTTAGAATTTTGTTTTGCTTGTTTTAAACTCAATTTGAGCTTCTTTAGCAAATTTCAGCACTCAGTGTTCACATAGCATTTTGGCAGAAAATGCAATTTCTCTAGCATTTGATTAAATGGTTTGAGCAAATTCTCTCCTGAGAAGATAACAAAAAACAGTCTCTTCATGTGGCGAGGTGTAAAAAAAGAGTCAAAACATAAAATACCAGAGGACACCACGGATAAAAACAGTATTCTCCTGATTACAAAACCATAAACACCGATTAGTCTATAGCCTACTTCCTCTTTACAGTCGATTTTGTCTTTTACGAACCAAAATATTGACCATGAAGTAAGCACATAGGGGTCGGACAAATTTCCAATTACATCTGCACGCAGCATAAAAAACAACTGATGATGGAGTCAGGATGTCTGGGGCTGACGCAGCGTTCTCACAACCCCCTGTGACGTCATGACGCTGCTGTAATTACAAGTAATTAATGCTGATTACAACAGATTACTGGTAATGATAGGATACATAGATTAACTCATTTGTAAAAGACAAAATAGATAGATAGATAGATAGATAGATAGATAGATAGATAGATAGATAGATAGATAGATAGATAGATAGATAGAT
>JARVJO010000180.1:6611008-6633974 GCA_031762555.1 Cynodonichthys magdalenae | reverse complement strand
GATAGATAGATAGATAGATAGATAGATAGATAGATAGATAGATAGATAGATAGATAGATAGATAGATAGATAGTTAGATGATGCTCAGTGTCATACAGAACAATTAGAAAGACTGATGCTAAAATGCTATAAAAAAGCCAATTATTGCTAAAAATCCAGTAATACAGATTATCATGCATGTGTGCATTTTTCTGCAGATGTTAATCCCAACCTTAATCCTTTTCGCAATCTGCGGTCATAGAGCTGCAGTGCTCCTGAACAGCCACAAGACGGCACTGCTGAATGTGTGACAAACTGCAGAACATGTACCTTTTTCCTGCAGAGCTTGTGTTTAACAAGAACATGCAACCAAACAGTCCTCATTAATTCAATTCAATTCAATTCAATTCAATTCAATTCAATTCAATTCAATTCAATTCAAACATACTTTATTGATCCCAGAGGGAAATTAAATAAGATATATGTTAAGATGTATATTTTAAAACTAATACTGACTGTTTTTTAAAATTGAAATTATGTTTTAGTTTTATGTTATTTGCATGTTCTCTCCTTCTATTTACATGCTTCTTTGTATTCATATTTAGCCCATTTGCACTCTGATTGCAGTGAAATTTAAGAAGTGTCTGTTTATTGTTATTTATTTATTTATTTATTTTTTTGTTATTTTTAACAGTTGTGAGTCTGTGTTCATGAGAAGCAGAGATATCAATGAACTTTATTGGAAGGGGAACCTCCAAAGAGTTTTCAAAGAGGAACCCAAACTATTTCAGTAGTTTTATAACGTCTAATAAAAAAAGAATATTTGAAAAACATCACAATAATAAATTTATGGAACACTCTCCTAATGTAGATCTATTTTTAAAATTTATTTTACACCTGATATTTTTCCACAGTTCTTGTTTTTGTTGCTTTAACATATTTGGCCACTAGATGGCAGCAATGTAACACAAACTTTGATGCTAAGTGTAGACCCTCGCTTTTGCACATTTTTTTTAAAGTCACAAAACCACAATAATGATGCTTTTTGCCAGAAGTGAAATATAATGACTAAAAGGCTCAGTGATTATAAGCTTTCAGCAGTCATTGCCATTATTATAAATGCTCTCCACAGTGCGCTGACTTAAATTTGTACAGTCATTGTACAGTGTTATTTAAACATGTTGAAATCACAGTTGTAGTGTCTGAATGGTTCTGACCCATAAAGCTGTAAATGTGCAAGAAATATCTCCATCAAGCGCCTGATAGCTTCCGCTCAGGCGCTAACTGAACCCTTCTCTGCTCTGCCGTGTGTTTAAGCTTGTTACAGTTGTGAACAGCCGGAAGATGAAGTTATCGGATACTTGATTGATGTGAAGCTTGACCCAGTCACACAGGAAATGAATGGGAATCTGCAGTCATGGACTTAAAATGAGCACCCCCACTGAAAATGTAATTTCAGAATCCATTTCCTTCAATTTGAGCCGTTATTGAATGGACCTCTGGCCCCTCGCTCTCGTATTGTCTCTCAGCATCAGGTTTTGGTGGGATCATGTGTTTGTGCACCTAAGCTGCAGCTGTGTTCCCCCTCAGTTTTGCAGCTTGCTTTGTTGAGCATTTTAGGCATTTTCTAATCTTGAATCATTGCGTTAATGTTGCATGACAGAGGCCCGTGTGTGTCTGTGTGAGTTTGTGGGCCCTCCAGAGTTGGAGTAAAAAAGGCAGAGATGAAGACTGATTAGTCTAACCGACAGGGGCTTTGCACTGTTTCTGGGAGCAGTCGAGGTTCTTGTTAGCAAATCCTTCCTCATTAGGAATTCTGTGCAACCCTGAGACCCTCCAGAGCTTATCCACTCGGCAACACATCACCCCGTTTCCCTCCTCTCCTCTCCTGCCTCTAACTCTGCTGCAGAATGCTCGTCCTCTGCTTTTCATATTATTATTCTGACTCATTCATCCAGCACTGACTTACGGCCTTAACTTCACTTTTCACATCTTTTTTTTCTAGTCTGATGAGAATATTTTTTAATATTTAATGTTACCCAGCTCATTTTTGGACTCTTTCAACTGTCCTCAGGGATTTTTTTTTCTCCATTCTCTCTCGTGAACGCCCCACTGGCTCTTCCTTGTATAATTAATCTGAGCCTTCCCCACCCTTTATCATTAATCTCATTTTCCACTTATCCTCCAATCCTTTTTTCGTTTTGTCTCTTTTTCTCTGCTGTGACTTCAGAGCTCCTCCTTTTAACCTTGTCGTCTTAAATCACTTTTGTCTCTCCCTCCCTTCTACATCTCTTTTACTGCATCCTAACCTTTTTCCCCTTTTGTCTTTTCTTTTTCCAATTAGTATTTCTTCCAGTAGAAACTACACCTGGATCCTCCCTTCTGGGTTTGTCTGTGTCCTTTTTCTGTCCTCTCAACCCACAGCCAGTTGATGCAGATGGTTGCCCACCTTGAGCCTGCTGCTGGATGTTTCCTCCTGTTAGAGGGGAGTCATTCCTTTCCACTGTCGCTAATGTGCTGCGCAGGATAGAAGACTGCAAAAAAGTGAAGAGTCAGCGCAATCTTTTGGTTTGCTTATGGATAACATTCAGTCCTTGGACCAGAGAAAAAAAAATGGTATAAAAATCGGAACAGGTGTTTAGATAGACCCCAAAGTCTTGACAAAAATAAATGATGGCCATTTCAATTTATAGCAAAAGGCTATTAAATGCAATTTTTATATTTCAAGATGCATTGAAGAATGTGGATTCTTAATAACCTTTGAAGAAATGCAGTAAAAATGTGTTGACAATGAACTAAAACATTCAGCACAATATAAATAATAATATTTAGGTGGAGAATGTAAATTTATTTGCTTACTTCCAGCGTATTACCATAAAAATGGTAAAAATAGACAAAACTTTTATCTTACAATTGACATTTTCTAATGTTATTAAAAAATTATAATAAAAATCGACTGTATTGGATTTGAAACTGCATGTATCTAAATAAAATGTATGGTTTTAACTTCCTTTTCTTTTGCATAGTAAAATAAGATTACTTTTGTTTCTAACTTTTAAGTCTCTTCATGTCATAAACAACATTTAGAAAGCAAGTATTAAAGTTGCATTAGTTGTAGAAAAATAGTGCCAATTCGGAAACAGATGACAAATTGTTGTTCATTTGTGCTTAAATTACAAAAACTCACACTTTACTAATGGATTTGTATGGTATTCATTTGAAGGATTTTCATATCCACAGTGCCATGTGATATGTATACTAAAACAAGGATTTCTCCACTGTATTGCTTTATGCTGAGCAGATTCACTGTGTTCAAAATTATAGATGCCGTTTCGACTCCAATGCATTTCAAACTGCAGCTGTCCGTTGTCAAACCCAGCTGGTGTGTTTGCTCTAATCTCTGGATATGGGATCCTAATGTAGCTTATAAATCAGAGAATGTAATCATAACGTCACATGTAATACATATGCCCAGTGTGAAGCTTTGAATTACAACATTAGGAGCATAATAAAGCTTGAGAGTTAGGTGCTCTGTTGGGAAATTTATGTGGACTATAATGTTGTCCTCAAGATGCAACAGAGCTCGGCTAATAAGGGTGTTGATAGAAAGGGAGGGGGTTCAGAACTCTGTTTTAGGGTAAAATGAAGCTGTGATGAGTGCTTCCGTCATGTTTTGGGTCTTTAATACGGCTTGTTTGGGGTTTTGTTTTGGCAACTCACCATTCACCAAACGTGACGCTGTTAATTTCTTTGCAAGCGCTCGTAATGCAGTTTGCTTCAGCCAGAGGCATTTTAAGCATCGGCACATTCTGTTGACGAGCAGTTTTCTGCAGCTATTAAAAAGAAAGCCCAAAGCTCCTCACTGTGGCACTGCAGATTGAGGAGTCATCCATTTGACCTTTTCCCTCCAACCTTCTTCTATTTTCTCTGCCTCGTCTCGTACGGCTTAACTCAGCCTGCACCTGTTGCCAGACGGTCCTCCACCTGCCTTGAGCTTTGGATATTGACCTCTCCACCTCTCTCAATTTCTTTCTTTCCCTCGCGGACTGGATGGTCCAGAATGTGTCAGAGGATGATTTAATTTTATTGGCCTGGGGATCGAACTGACCAGAGAGAGTGTGTCTGTTTAAGTGATACTTTTGGGGTAATTTTCAGAGAAGACAAAAGGAAGATAGATTTAACCAGTCTGCTGTGTTTTCTTTTTATCAGCCTCTCTGAATCTGGTCCATTTTCTTTACCATCATTTTGTGGCCCAGGGGAGGTCTTATATTGTAGCCATAGCATGCAGAGGCTCTGTGAATGTGTGTCATGCTCTGATTGGTTCATCCACCACCAGCTGGGACATATAGACCTGTAGTAATATAGACATGGATCACTGACGATGACGCTCCCTTTGTCTCCCACTCTGTCACTAATGTTGCATTTGTCTGTCCTCACCTCAGCTTATGCATTTCTCTTATGCAGACTGTTAAAGTGAGACAGTTGGACCCAGACTGATAGCGTGAGGAGGAGATGGAGGGAAAATAAAAGGTGTTAGAGAACAAGAGGAAGTGGGGTGATAGGTCAGACATCTAGAAGAAAGGAGTGCAGTGTGTTGTTTGTTGACTACAGCCTGACGAGGACCTCGGCTCACCTCGGAACGTGACTCATTTTGTATTTTGTGATCTTGTTTTTTGTTGAATTGGTTTTTCTGATTTCATAATCTCAATCAATACTCAATCTTTTTAGGCATTACCAAAATTGGAATTAAGTTACGATTAGTAAAAGATCCCTTAATAGAAAACACTTTTTCTAAAAAAAAGAGATAAAAAAAGCTTTGAGTTCCTCATGGAGGCAACAGAGTCTTCATTCTGGAAATAAAACACTAATAAACTTGTGATGCCAAAATGCCCCAGAATCATGCAAATAAAATTGCTAAAAAAAAGTACAGTAAAGGGAAAAACAAAACAAAAACAATTCAATTCACTTAATGAGGTCCCACGACATAGACTAACAGAAGCAACTCTCCAGCGGGTTTTCTTGAATGTTTTACTCTGTAGCCTCAGTGTTTTTTTAATTTATTTGTTCTACAGTGGAAAATAGAAGAGGGGTTATGAAAAGGTCATAATGGGAAACAGAACGTCGGGGTCCAAGTGTAACATGAAATGTTAAAAAATTTCACTGGCATATCTTTTATTTAGCTCATTTTCCACTAACATTTTATTGTTATTTAGCTCACTGTTCTTACATTTAGCTAATTTTTACTAAATGTTAAATTTAAATGTTAAAAAATATATTTAAATATTAAATCATGAATCTAAATGTGTAAATTTAACCACAAAAGCTAAACCTTAAATGTTGAAGTTCACATTTAAGTATTGTAGAATAGAACGCAGCCTTTGCCGTTGGTACTCGGCTCATGTTATGACATCATCATCCTGCGACAATAGTAACGGCTAGCGCTGAAGCTTCCCTACAAGATATCAAACTTGCCGCTATGGCTGGTGTCTGAGCTGAACTTTAGGCTGCTGGTATCACCCATTTTGTTTGTTATGAACGCATTTTGAATTTAGATTTTAAATATTATCTTTTGCAGTGTTAGAAACGTTAGCAGAAGTTAGCGTCAGATAACCTGGATGACAAACATCAACAAGGACCTCTGAAGGACCCGGCCTCCCCAGTCGAGGTGGGCTGGGTCCTTGGTAGACCACAAAGACCGAAAGAAAGTCTCTGTGAATTTGGACGGTCTTGACTTCGGCTTTATTCCCCCCCTTACCCGGCGTATGTCTGGTTGCCTAGCAACCGTGACGACGCTAAGCAGAAGCTAAATTAGATCGACATGAGAAAAATATCAAGATATTAGCGTTATTAAAGTCACAAAACAATAAAATTAACTTAAAGACAATATTTGAAGAACTAATGCTCCCAGTGTAGGTGCATGTTTATTTCTCTAAACCAGATCGTTTTTTTTCTGACAAAAATAATATTTAAAAACATGTCTATACAAATGATAAAAGTATTAACAACACAACCGCTTGAAAATTAAAAATTTTATACCACCAGATTTTTATTTAAAACGTATTATTTTCTCTCGCTTCATCCGCCATTACTAGCAGAATAAAAATCTCCGATCGGCCCGCAATGCATTATGGGATATGGTGGGCCGGGAAGGATCCATCAGACCAGTCCTTCAATTCGGGGCAAAGGAAGGACGCATTTGTCGGCCGCATCAGAGGAGTCTTCAGATTTTGACAGCCTCCGTTGCGGCGCTATGACGTAAGCGGCCGACGAAGTCAGCCTTCGGAGGACTCGGTCTCTCGTTTTCGACACAGCCGTTAATATTTATAATCAAATTCCAAATGTGTTTATGAAAACTATACGGGTGGTACCTGTGGTCCAGCAGTTTGAAGTTCAGCTCAGACACCAGCCATAACTGCAAGTTTGATGTCTTGTAGGGAAGCTTTAGCTGCACTGGAGCGCTAGTGGTTGCTTTTGTCTCAGGATAATGTCATAACATGAGCCGAGCTCCAACAGTTTCATTCCAAAATACCTAAATGTGAACTTCAACAGTTAAAGTTTAGCTTTTATATTTAGATTTAGGGTTTATAATTTAAATTTATTTTTTAACATTTAAATTTAACATTTAGTAAAAATTTGCGAAATGGAAGAACAGTGAGCTAAATATTAATAAAATGCTGGTGGAAAAATTTTAACACTCAAAAAGTGAGCTAAAAAAGGAAAAATATGTTAGTGAAATTTCATTTTACACTTGGCGCTCCATACACCAGTAAAAGTTCTGCGTAAAATAATAACTTAAAAATACTAAAAATAAAACGGATATTTATCATCTGAGCAACATTTCAGGCACGTTATTATCCTTTTGTTTTCAAATTGACTTCCTTTCTTATTTAAATTAAATAGGAGCCATAGGCGAGCCTTGATAGCAGCTCAATGTATTAACATTATTCACAAATGACCAAGCAACTTTTTCCATGAATCACTGGAGGAAATCACAACATGTTGTAAACCATAATGACTGTCATTAATGTGATTGCTCCAGGATGAATGTAAATCACGCACTCTGTGCTCTGATGACTTTCCTCACAGGTGATTTCCTCCAGGAGTCTGTCTCTCAATGAGTAATCAGCGTGGAAACGTCGCTGACGTTACTGTCCCGGAGGAACGGCACGGCTACGCCCCATATTCACATGCCTTTCATTTGTTTTTCTTTCCGTCTGCCTCCAGTCATCTTTTAGCATTGCTTCGAACAACTCTTTGTATCTCCTCCCTGCTCTTACTGAGTCACTTTTTCATTTTTGAATCAATCTAGAGGCCATCTCTCTATACAAATGTGTCACCTCGTTTTATTTGAGGGTCAGTTATGAAACTGAGCTCCTGCTTCGTCGCTGCTCTTTGCAGTGCTGCCAAATACAAAAGGTGCAAGTAAGAGTTCATAAAATGTGCTGATATAAAGTTTTTCTGCCTCATCAGTGGAAGCAAAACGATCACCATCTTTACTAATGATTAGGGAATGAGGGACGTGCTGTTTTTGTTGATTACTCTAATCCTCATTGGCTGCAGACGCCCCAGGGAGTGACAAGCCTTCGTTACCATCATCATCATTATTGGGAGCGTTAGTGCTGCAGAGGTTAGCGAGCTGTTGACACTCAGTAACCAGGGAGCATCGCTGACCTGTATTAGGTTGCGTGGGATTCCACTGAGAGGATATGAGCCTCTGTGGTGCAGGAAAAGTGATGGATGAGCGGAAGCGAAGGGGGGAATAGGTGAAAAATAATATGAATGGGGTCTTGAAAAGGGATAAAATGTACTTGTAAATATATGAAATCCCAAACCGGATGATGGGAAACCTGATATACACACATAAGGTGATAATATCTGTGAAGACTTTAAATCTAAATTATAGACCTTGTTTTTTTTTTGCACAAAAAGCATTTCAGTTACCTTTATTCTGAAATTTGTCTCAAAATAAGTTTGTTTACAAAGTGCTTTTTGTATTTTATTGCAGCTTTAAACCAAAAGCCCCTTTGAATAAAGCTGCACACCGAAATAAAATATTTAACACGTGGCTAATATTCAGCTGGCTGCTAGGAGACGGGGATTGATATTTCGTTCTCTCGCTCTCTCTCACCGTTTTTCCCTTTTGTGGCCGGTATGACTCACTTTTGCTCTTTTACTTTTATTTTTCTGTCAATAACCGTCTCCATTTCTTGTCGACCAGACGTCTCCTCCTAATCCACCTTCCAGCTCTGTCCAAGCACACGTTCACACACTTCAGCAGCTGAAGCTTGTCTCCAATGAAATGTCAACGGAAAGCTGAGCTAATGCCACCTATTAGATTTAAAGTCTGTCAGACAGTACAGATGTGAGCGTGAGCTTGAATAGAAAACTGTGAATAAATAATTGTTTGTTCATTTATCTTTTTCACAAAGGTCAGACAGGAAGACCTGACAGAAAAAAAATGTTTTCCTACTTTTCTTCCTTGAAACGGTCAAAGGTTATTCTCCATTTGGCACATTCTGACACTTGATGTCTGTCACTAGTAAAAAAAGAAATTATTGTCAGCTGAGGACTTAAAAAATGTGTAGTAAACATTTTATGTTTAAGACAGTAATTGTTCAATAAACCATAAATATTCAACACATGTTTGTTTCAAGCTAATAATGATTTCTAATATATATCAGTATTTAATATGTAGTGGAACATTTTGATCATTTTTAGTGTCATTTTAAATTAAGAGCATAAAAAGATCTGTGCTTTTGGTGTTAAACAGCTTAGGGTTTTTTCTTTTTGTTGGATGAGGTGCATTTATTCATCAAAGAAGACGCAGCTGGAGAAACCAGTGGCCCGTGCAGCCGTTTCTGTTTGCGTGGTAACTTGGGACAGCTTTAATGAACAAATTCTACTGCAAATCACATACAGAAGCATAAAAAAAAACAAAAAAAAAATACGTGAAACAGACACACAAGTATCCTCAACCGCACATCTATATTTGCTCAGACGTGAATAAAAAGCCGTGTTTTCGTGGTCCCTGCGTGTTACACACGTGCCTCGTCAATCTGTCTTCTGTGTGAGATGACGAATTCGCCGTGCCGAGCCTCTTAACTTCACAGTTCAATTTGGATTTGCATAATCCCAGGGGTAATTTCCACAGTGGGGCACTCGTGGAGCAGACGTCGACAGGTGACGGGGTTAAGACAGCGACTCCATGTTTCAACGCTCCGCAGACAAAACGGTGCAAGCAAACATGCAAGAGACATAAAGTAAATCAAAATTTATACAATTTATCAGCTGCTACCACATCGCTCAACATTTAGTTATAGCTATATTTGTGTTGGCTAATGTTAATTAGCTGTGGCAGCCATCTTGATTTTTCTAACTCCAAAAGTTATTGAGTTGCTTTATATTTAATTAATCATTTTTGAGAGTTTGATCAAAACGTGTTCACTAATTGACATTTCGTAAAGCTTTAATGAGCTACAACCAACAGAAGAAGAAGTAAATAATTTATTAACGCAGCTGTCACCACTTTTTAGGTGTGAAGCAGCCATATTGGATTTTGCAGTTGCGGTTGAAACCTGAGACTTTCCAAGTAGAAAACACAACCTTGGATTGTCCAGTTTTTTTTTTAACAACATAAAACTAAAACTGTGCAGTGTTAATGACCACACCAAATCTGACTATGTTTTTATGTTTTATCAGTTAGATCTTATCTACACATTCATGTAAAACAAACAAACAAACAAAAAAGAGATCTTCTACTTCCTGTTCAGTAAACCGGATTAATTCCTGATCCTAGATCTCAAGTTGCTGGTTAAAAAATAAGTGTTATTGTCAAAACAATAAACACTAATTACAGTGTGCAAATAAAATATTTCTAAAAGTATCGAGGGGTTTTTGCTTCTTTGAAAATGATCATCATGTGGATGAAAGTTAAATTCCCATCATGACCCGATCTGCCACATTTCTCAGCTCTCATTCCTCTTATTTGTTGTCTATTATTACAACACTACAACTAAAGCCATAACTATAATTATGCTGTCAACTAACCTGATTTTGACAAATAAAACTGTTGAAACAATAAATTGATTTCAGTTATATGAAAGTCTTTAGTCAGTCCTTTACATTATGAGACAAATTGACGTCTTTGCACGCACATATTTTCCCTCCTACACTGAAACAGCACGGATACATTGATTTGCTTTTAGCAGCAAAGTGGAGAAAAATGTCTTGACTTTCACGTCTTGATTATGATGTCTAGTCTGCCGGTTTACAAAGCATGCAGGAACATTTGTAGAGATCTCTGCAGGCTGAAAGGAAACCCCCCTGATTTTTCCTGGCTTTGGTTCCACCAAGATGGCCACCCTGGAGTGAGTTTGACCCAGTGACACATTTCTCGTCCCATCTGTCTGCGGGACCCCAGAGGAGGCGAGGGTCTCCCCGAACGAAGAGCAGACGTGTGCGTTTGCATCTCTGTGCCGACTTAACGTTTACTCAGTGAGCCACAGCTTGTTTCTGAATAATTCACCCTCTCTCTCTTTCTCCACACACTTGGTTGCTGTCAGCTCCTGCTGTTAATTTGTACCAGATGCATCCAAATCACTCTGCTGCCCTTTTCTTCTCCACATTATGATCTTTCATCTTCCCTCCCTGCTGCCTATTTGACCCCTGTCTGTTTTCTCTCCCCTCATTTTTCTGCTTTATCTTTTTGTTTTCCACATTGCTCATCTCCTCTCCTCTGCTTTCCATTTACCACCTCATGCATAAGTAAACAGAAAGTGAGAAAACTCTTCTTTCTATTCCCAAAGTTCTACCTCTGAGGGTGCATAATGGAGTAGTCTGAAAAGGGAGAAGCAGCAAATAAAAATTTGATCACGCCAAGAAAAATGATGCACTGAGACAAACCTCTAGTGTTTGTAACTTGCAGTCGCTTCTCATAGGTTTAAAAAAAGGCCTTTTCTGTGAAAACGCAGTGTGACTGCTGAGTGCTGAAGGACTTTGCTGGAATTTGTTGAAGAATTCACTGTATTGTTGAAGTTAAATCTAGCAGTATAGAAGCTAAAATCTGTAAAACATTAGCTGAAAGCTCAAATTGGTAGTTCATGTTTGTTATAAATGTGTATAAAAAACAAAACTAATGTAGCAAGATAACAAAAAGACACAGCTTGGAAAAGGCGTGTGAAGAAGTAAAAATTTATTTTAGAAAATTAGCAAAACTGTTGCTAAATGCTAGCATTTGAAAAATCTTAGCTAAATTCTAAAGTTAGAGGAATTGCTGCTAAAAGCAAATTTAACAAGAAATGTAACTGTAATTCAAAGCAATATTTAGCGCACTAGCTAAAGTCTAAATGTAGCAAAACCGGCATAGAGCTAATTGTAGCAAAGCAATTGTTAAAAGCTAAATGTAGCAAATATAGTTAAAAGCTAAATATTAGTTAAAAGTTTAATGTATGAAAAACCTTAGCTGTAAACTACAATTGACAAAACTTTAAACTAAAACTCATAAAACAGTCAGTGTTATTGTTTTTGCTATACAAATGGTTAAAATATATAATTATGCAGAAGTAGTTTGATTGCAAACAGCATATTTTAACTAAAAAGTCTAGGGGAGGCACAGGTGTCTTAACAAGGGCTGCACTTTGCTCGTTAGCAGCTTTCCAGAACACCTGCTGAGGTAGACTGCAGCCTTGTTAACACACCTGAGCTTTCCCTACTTTTTCCAGGATAAAATGTCTGCCATGGTACGGGCCAAGCAAAATAATGTTTGTTTACTTTTGCAAACTATACTTTTAGGATAAAAACAACCAACATTCAGGTAGGAGCACTACACCTGACAAAATGTACCAAGACTGTTAAAAAAAAGACAGACGGCTCTATGGTGAGTGGAACTGTTCTAGACGTTCTCTCTGGGATTATCTACAATATTGTGAACTATTTTGTTTTTCTTCCTCAGACAACCAACATCCTTCTAACGTTTGGAAACCTACAACTGAGTGTCTTCTGGACGGGCTGGTGACAAGCAAAAGTGAGTTGAACAGTCTTGTCTCCTGCCTATAGCTTCTTGTGCTATCATTCAGTTAATATAAAAATATATTTGCATTATTGCTTTTCTGAAGCTATAATTTCTACAAGAGAGGTAAGAGAATTAGACTAAATCCATCTAATGATGAGTAATGACAGAGTGATAACTGTTGTGGTCAAACTTTGAAACTATCATGTATGTGTTGTGAATGAGTCATAGCTACCACACCAAGGTTTAGCTCTGTGTCTGTCGTAGTTCTTTTGGGGTTTTGATTGGAAGCCATCTTGAATTAGGTTGACTTCAAAAGTTAGCTGTAGGTGTTAACCCAATAATTACTTTCTGAAAATTTAATTCAAATCAGTTCAGTGATTTATTTTGCTTACTGTACAGATAACTGAACAGAATTCTCAAACTTTTCCATGCCAGGGCCCACAAACAGCATTAGCCTCTGGCCAGGGACCCCACTTACAAACCCACAAAAAATGCTACCAAATAGGTAAAGAAACATCAACTTTTATTCAATAATTATTACATCCGGTTGGGATAAGAACTTTATTAACATGTTTAAAACACTATTATGTCCCCATAAAAAAAACAAAAACAAAAAAAAAACAATACTAATATGTAATATAACAACATATAATACAAAACTTTGAATTTCCCTTTGGGATTAATAAAGTATTAATGAACTGAATTGAATTGAATAAAAACAGAACAAAAGAAATCAAATCTCTCACATAGCATTTCCATATATTATTATATAATATTTCAAAATAATGATTGTAAAACAGATTTGAGGCTATATTGATTGATATTAGATCAAATATTTTTATTTTTGTTTTTAAATTATTATTTACCCTCCAGCTTTTTGAGGCCCCCGTAGAGCTCCCTGACGTCCCCACAGGAGGCCGCGATCCCCCACTTTAAAAAACACTGGGCTAAAACATTATTGCTCTTTGCAGTAGAAAAATAAGTAATATGAAATGTAGAATTTGTTGCACACAAAGTATTTAAAAAAGGATAGCTGAGGCACAAAGTCAGATCACAACTATTCTGAGTTTTACTCTTTATCAGCTAATAATCCTTATGATCGCACAAGTGGGCTTAGAATACTCCTAGGCTTAAGTCAGCGGCGGTGTGCACTGCCCTCCTTATCCACTGCTGTAGCATGAGACAGCATAATTCTTTTCCTGTCTCTGCACCTTCTTTCTCTCTCTGCAGCTCCACACTTTCTGCCCTGCGACAGAGAAACACAAGACTGAGCAGTTTTCTCCAGAATTTATTTAGCATCACCGTTAAACTCTATTTTTAGCATCCCTCACCTTTTATATTGGAAAAAAAACGGGTGCAGAAATGATGTGTGTGTGTCTGCATGCATTTGGCTTATTCGGTGTTATAATTTATTAAATCAGTCTTATATTAATCTGCTTATCCTTGCTGGTTTTAGAGTAATGTCTGGCAGAAGATGTTGAAAGCTTCTGTCATTTTTTTTGTCTAAATTGACGAACCTTTTAGTGGCTATTTGAAAATCCTCTAATTTAGCCTTTTAAATGCAGGTCCAAGGCTGGGACTTCAGTGTGTGTGTGTGTGTATGTGTGTGTGTGTGTTCACACACAAAGGGCAGGCCGATGTATTTCTGTCCAATTAGCCGGTGACCCAATTCCCTGTGGCTTGTCTCAGAGTCATTCTGCACTTTTAATGGCTTCCCTCTATCACCATATCCCATCTCCTTGTCTGCATCACATTGGAACACTACTCAATTTAATTCGCACATGACGGCCCTCTCACCAAGGACAGTTCAATCAATATCTGTGAACGTGACACCCCCGCCACCAAACACACACTTGTGTCTTATAAAACAACGGCACTCGACGTGAATCCAAGATTTTCTCAGGGGTTGTTTAAGCTGATCTGTTCTTCCTGATATGTTTTTATGTTCTGGTTTTAAAGGTGCTGCTCTGTGTAGAAGCAGGACTTTATCTCACACAGAAGCTCAGTGTCATCTTAGCCATCCATTTATCTGGGCTTTCTGAATCTTTATTCAAGAGGTGTGAAAACTTCAACCATTTTTTATGTTCTATAGATTTTTGTGATTTGATCGATGGATTTAGCCTTTTTTTCCTCTTTTGCTTTATATTTTTAAAATTTTTTAAAGTTTATTTTTTAATTATGACATCTACTGTATGTTGGCTTTTTCAATGCATTTATTTTTTTCTGTTACTTCTTGTCATTTCTTTTGAGTGCTGTTCTTTTGTGGTTTCATGCTTGTTTATTCTTTACATTTTTGCCTGTGGACATTCTTCTCCTGCAGCACTTTGCCTAATTAGAAATATTAGTCATCCCCCTGTATAACCAGTTATAGCTCTGAATTTTGGACCTTATTCAGCACGACCACAGTTACTGAGTCCAAGTGACTTTGGGCTTGTTTTTTTGTAAATTTGCTTGAAAATGTGTTTTTTACTCTTATTTAGTGTAGTTGGTTATCTAAGTTTCCTCCTGTTTATCATGATTCTTTCCACTAAAAGACTAGTTTGTCAGGTTACGGCTTGCATGACTCACACCATTTTGCCTCTAATTCTTGGCTTTAATGATTGGAATGTTTTAGATTTTTTTGATTTTCTGGTTAAAATAAATATTACAATTTGTCCCCCGCCCTTGAGAAAACACACTTAAAACCTCCAATTTGTATTGATTTACAGTACCTACAGGATGAATGACCCACTGCTGCCAGGTCTAAAAAAGTTAAAGCAAAAATAACAGTGTCCTCTAAAATAATTTGGCATGAAATGCTAAAGAAATAATTGATATGGATAAATTAAGTGACATTTATTGCTTTCATTTTGAGGCTGCAGAATTTACATTATTTTAGGTTTGTTTTGTAGACCTCACTCATTTGCTTGCTCATCTGCACACTAATTTAAAAGAAATATACAGTATATACTGTATATATTGAACCACCTTGTGCAGCTGCCTAAAACTGTTTGCTTCCTAACCTTGCCCTCTCAGAGTTTGTTTCATTTCATCTAAAATAAATAGATGAAACTAATGAACACATTGGACGACTTCTTTAAGCTTCTGATCCTAATGTCCATTAAGTGAAAAATCAAGCATACGTTATGTTTGAAGCTCCAGCATTGATGCACCACATATCAGTGGTGTTTTATTCTATTATGGGACATAAAGCCTGCAGGCTCTGCTAGTTTCTATGGTTGCACACACTTATATGCAGACAAATTACTGCCATGCTCTATTTTTGGCATGCTAGTTTTCTCAAGAACCCTCTTATGCAAATGTTTTCTTTTTGAAGCTGTGTAGCAGATATAAAGACTCATCTTTGTTTGAATGTCTTTAATAAATAACTGATGAAGACACAATCAGAATACACAAACAAGCTCGCACCACTCCTCTGTGACCTGATGCTGTTGGAGTGTACAATTCCCTTTCTGCTTGTGCGCACCTGTATTAAGTGTGTGAGTGTGTACGCACACGTTATCTGTTCACACCTGTGTCTGACACATGATGCTGCCCCACTCTCCTGTTGCCATGGTGAAATACCTTTGGCCCACAGCAGCACCTAGGTGTGCAACGTCCTATCCAGCTTTTAGGTCTGTGCCCATAGGCACTTCTTATACACCTGCTGGGATATATGCACGTTTATGTGTTTGTGCAGAGGAAGAAGAATTCTTTGGGTGCCCTCAACGTGACATCTGAGATCAAGCAAGGAGACATGTGGGAGGATGGAAGTGATGACTCAGAGACAGTGGGAGGAAGAGGTCCTTGTTCTCGTTTAGTTGAACAGCTTAGTCGTCCATTTGTCTCTCTCTGACTTTACCTTTCATCATACAAGCTCACAAAAAGTTAAAGTGTCACAAGGTTGTAAAGGTTAAAGAAACTTGTTGCAAAGTTATAAAGACAGGAAAAATGAGAATTCAAAAGAAACAAATTCAAAGTATTTTTATTTTCAAAAGTAGTTCTGCAGAAAGGGCAGCCATTATTAAAGATTCAGACACATTATGCATACAGTAGATGCTTGCCTTGGAATGGATTTTTTTTCCTAAAGTACAGTAAAAGCAAAAGAAAAAGGAATAACAGGAAACAATATTTCAGGCAGCAAATAATTTATCTATAAGGGATATAGTGAAGCTGAGCAGTGAAACTGTAGAACTATTACACTTTATATCTAACATACAACAATAGCAGAAGAAAATTTAAACCTGAATCAAATAGAGATTTTGATCAAAGTGGTTTAATACCTGCAACAAGCTCAAATAATTTCTTTCAAACAGATGATTCACATTTAATGTCTTTATTACTTTGATATTTAAATTTTGAACTCAGTTCCAACTTTTCTTTTTTTTCTCAGCTCCTCTCTTTTATATTTTTATCCTTTTTCTTCTGTCTCACCACATCCTCCCACATTCTTTGCATTACTCTTTTTTTCTGTCTATATTTACTTCTCCTATAGTTTATATTGGATGATTTAACTTTTCTGGCTTCATGTGTCATTTTCACTCCAACCTTATATTCAGTCCTTTGACTCGCAGCTCTTTATAGTGAAAAATATGAATGTTTAAATTCTTTTTGCATCTACAGGTTGTTTGAAGCTCAGGAGGTAATGATGTTTGTAACAAAGCTATCGCCCTGCTCCACCTAGCAACAGCATGAGCACACAATCCCCTTTTTATTTCTGCTGTTTTTCCGCTCCCCCTCTTTCATTCCCTCGCGCTCTTTCAACACACGACTGGGAATAGTTGAAATAAACCGACATGCTCACATGCAGGTAGACTGACACACTCACACACACGCTTGCTCCGTAGCTGGTCTTAAAGCAGATTTGATGACGTTGGCTCCAGCAGCTCTGAAGCTTCAAAAGAGCGATATTTTAAAAGAGACCTTTCCGTTACTATGGCAATGACAGAGATACGAATGTGACAGGTTTTTATGAATGCAGAGAGATTGAGCACGTCTCTGAATAATTATACAGTACCTGAGCTTGGAGCTCACATGAAAGCCCAACACACACCTGCACTTCTTCATGCTCTCTAACAGGCTTCAGTTTCATGTCATGCACAAATACAGCTTCATATGTCACCAGTTTGACTAAATAACATAAATATACTGGAGAGAGCTCAAAACTGAGACCTCGTGACCTTTAATTTCACTCTTCTAGCTTGAGCTGCAGTTTCTCCCCTTCAGGAAGAACTTTATCCTGTTGTGGAATCATTTTCATCTGTTTGGCCCATAGTAGCACCTGATACAGATGCTACAATTCACTGACCCATTATAGCGCTTTCAATTATCTATTTGTAATTTATTTATGAATCATTTTTTTATTATTTTGGGTTAACCTGCTCTTTTCTAAACGGAACAGCTTTGTTGACTTAAAAAACAAAAATATTTCATAGATAAACTACTTGATTAAAGCTGAGAAATCATTAGACTAAAACTAACTTTTAACAGCACCTTAACTGAAAGTTTAACAGTGTCAAATGGAAACTTTGTCTCTGATTCCTGTAACTTGTGGTGTTCCACAAGGATCAGTCTTGGATCCTTTGTTGTTATCCCTATATACAGTATGTTACCTGTGGGTCAGACCATTGAGAGTTTTAACATTCCTTATCATCTATTTGCTCCATTTTCCATTGGAGGCTAATGAAACTCATGTGCTACAAAAGCTCATTGTCTGTCTGAATGCTGTTAGGGACTGGATGGCAGAAAATTTCCTACAGTTAAATGCTGATAAGACAGAGGTGATCATTGTTGCTCCTGACAGGGTGGCATTTGATTAGGAAAACTCTTGTGCAACTCTTTTCTGCTGTCCATTCAAATGTGAGAAATCTGGGTGCTTTTTTTGATCAGTCTTTGTTGTTTGATACACATGGCAAACAGCTGACAAGATCCTGTTTTTCTGTTTAAGAAACATCAGTAAGTTGAGACCTGTCCTTCCAGATGCAGAGCTGGAAATGGTTATTCAAGCATTCATTCATTTCCTCTTGGATTGAATATTGTAATGCACTTCTTTTCTTCACTCAGTGTCTCTACTCAGAATTGTTTGCAGGCTGTTCAAAATGCTGAAGCTAGACTGTTTACCAGGTCAAACAAATGCTCTAATATCACTCCTGTTACAGTCACTCCATTTGTTTTCTGTGGAGTTTAGGATCCAGTTTAAAATGCTTAAAATTATTTATAGAGCACTGCCCAGCCAGGCCCCCACTTATAGCAGATCTACTTCACCCATGTATGCTTAGGTCAAGTAACTCCAATCAGCGTCTTGTTCCTCAGTCCCAACTAAAGACAGGTGGAGACAGAGCATTTCAGGTTGTAGCTGCTAAATTTCAGAACGAATTACCTCAATCTATAAGAGCTGGGTATTCAGTGGGGATTTTTAAAAAGCAGCAGTTCACCTTTTAACATGTTGTATGAGTTTTATTATTTTATGCCCTGTGTGCTGTTCTGTTTATTGTGAAGCACTTTGTGACTACTTGACTATGAACAGTGCTATACAAATATAGTTACTTACTTACAGAACTTACTTTATAAAGTGTAAATGAAAAACATTATAATACAGCAGATACCCTGCTCAACAGCAAGTACTCAGTGGTCCATAAAATAATGATGATAAGATAAATTATTTGGAAAATAAATCTATACACCAGTGACAAAATCAAATTATTGTGAAAACATTCAAATACTTAAGAAGCTCAGGTAACCAAAACCACATCATGTCTGTCCTGTTCTTTTTTTTTGTGATATGTCAAGTCTCATCTACACTTGTAGTGTGAAAGGTCTAATTGACTGCAGTAGTTTTTCATTTACATATGAAAGTGAGCCATAAAAATCTAAATTTCTAGGAGACGAGATTAAACCAAACAGTGCAGAAAAGGTAAAAATCCGTTTTTTATCAAACACACCAAAACTTTTACCTTTTTCCTGCTGTCACAAAGGACACTGATAGCTGTTAGAAATCAATGAGGCTTTTTTCTGCCTCAGTCTCAGGCACTTTTTCTTCTTCTTCTTGTCTTTTTTTGTCCATTTTCACATCCTAACTGCTGTGTAGAAATTGTTCTCCCAAGATGGCCTTTGACTTGCTAGGACACAGTGTGTTCTGATATTCTGAAGATGAGTCATTTTGTTGTGCTGTGTTCAGGTGGAATAAAACACAAACAGGGCTCAGGGTACACGCTGAAACCTTTACAGCCAGGCTTCCAGACATTTTGAGCACACGCCCCAACACGACATGTCAGGATGGATCGACTTGTCACGTATGCTGGGATCCAACTCAAGCAGTTTTCTATTCTGCAGCATATTCTGTTCTGTTTTTCCTGCTCGTAACATTGTTTACTTGGCTACATTTGGATCCTTAACAGGATTCAATGGTGTGTTTTGCTCGTTCTACAAAAGTTAGACACCCAGGTGGAGTAATGGAATTAAATGGAACTGCACATTGACAGGTCATTGTGCTAAAAAATCAGAACTTGTGTCTGGATGGCATGCACAGAAGTCATGGGGTTTCGTAATACTGGGCACTAAATGGGTCGGTATGAGATTTTGACAGTATAGTAGCTGAGCAAAAATACCACTGTTTTATGTTATTTAAAAAAATTAGTGAGAGTTAGTTTGTGTTGTCAATGACACTCTATTTGGACTTGAATTATTTAATTATTTTTATGTAAAAAGCAAATTTGCTGAAAGCCTGCGATCACACCTCTTCTGTCTTGAATTAACACATATCTTTATTAATTTGCACACCAAATCAAAAAGTGCAGTTGTAATTTTTAGTTTGAATATGAACAGTCTGGCAAAACGTGCCTCTAATTTATATTTAAGTCAGTGAATATTGCAAATAGAGTTTACTTTTTGTTCCTCTTGATCCACTTTTATAGGTAAAAAAACCTTTTAGGTATTTTTTAAAGTTTATTTTATATATGTATAAATCTAAAAGTCACACTCAGTCCTTAGAAAAGCCTTTTCAGTGTGTGTATGCTGCTGGTGGAGCTAAGCTCCAGGCGGTTCTTTGGATGACTAGTGGCTGCTGCAATAGATTTTTGTCCATTTTGTGGTCCCAGTGGGAGTAAAGATACTGTTTGAAACGGCGTTTCTGGAGGTGAAAAAAAGAGAACATGGACAAAGAGCCAAAGCACAAAGAAACAAAAGAACAAGTTAAACAGGAAAATAAAGACAAAATCTGAAAAAAGAGACATGGTAATAAAGAGAGGGGGAGAGAGGGGGGATAGAGCAGTGTGACACCGCCCACTTTGACCTTGGTCGCACCTATCTATTTACACTGACACACACACACATACACACGCTCCAATGCATGCCACGACTGAAACAAATGAAGAGAAACTGTTGTTGGAGGTCCAAGATTAGATTGAATGCATTCCTTCCTTCCTGTTTCCATTTGTTGTGTGTGTGTGTGTGTGTGTGCACTTGTGCAAGTCACAAGGCAAACAACACAAACTTTGATTTGCAGTCTACACATTTGCGTGTTCTTCCTCCTCTGCTTTGGTTTGTGTGTGTGAGTGCTGTTCTGATGTAAGTCTCTCTCTCACACACACACACACACCAGTCACACCACTGAGGCAACACAATCACACATACATCGAACTTCTTTTTTTCCCAACTTACCCATTTAACTGTGGAAACAACACTTTCTTTGCTCCCACCTTCAGAAGCCATTGCAGCTGAGTGTGAATTCTTGCTGATAGACTGGGTGGGCACTTTTACATTTTGCCCACATGCTGATGAAAATAAACTTGTGTCAATGCGTTTGCTTGTAATGCACGTCATGAATGTCGCGGTATGATAATTCCAACATTTTAGTGTTGGTGGTACATGTGTGAAACGTGTTGCTGGGAGGGTTTGTGTGCATTTCAATGGCTCTTCTGTTTGATTGCGCTCTCTTCTTTAAATGCCAGCAGTCTGTTAATTCTTTACCATCTGATGACTCTGTTCTCCATCTGTCAGGGTGCTGACATGTTTTGCACAGGAGTCAACACACAATGCTTTTGGAAACTGGGTGGTAATAGTCACAATCCCTCTGGGGGGGAACTCCACACACTCCACTGCTTTACAACACAACAGATGGCATTAGAGCATTCACACACTTATATTTACAGTGTGTCGTAGTTTAAATTAAATTAATATATAAATCACTGTATTTAGATGTCATTAAATTAATTTTATGAATTGAGTGATAAATTTCCTAACTTTCTTTAATTTGAAGTCACAAATTTTTTGGAATGTTCTTTACCTGCGTGTCATCATGTTTTGTGGTTTGTTTTATGTAAATGTATTTTTTTTGTTTTACTCTGCATTCTGTTGCAAACTTGTTAATTACACATCCACCGTGGTCTTGTGACATAAAGACTTTTTGAAGAGTAAACTTTCCCTTTTAAAATAATCAGTTTTATGAGCAAAGATCCCATTTTCCTCCTCCACGTCCTAAAAACAATATAGCCGCAAACGTTGAAAAAGGACTCATCTGTCACATTGGATTTACTTAACCAAATCATGTCAATTGGTTGCACTCAGTTGAATTGAGTAAATATAATGCATTTACATTAAATTAGTTTTAAAGTGCATGTAAAATTGCTCCACATTTACTCAATTCATTTGTGTGCAACAAAGTAAATCCATTGCATCTGTGATAAAAAGTCTTAATTTTCTTTCTAGTTGTTTTTAACCACAGTTTTGGATTATTCTTCTCCACTTGTATGTTTGCTCACAGTTTTTCTATAGTTTTGCTCACATTTTATAGTCAGACATTTTTCAGAACAAACTAACCCACTTTGCTTTTTGTGCAATTCATTGTGAAGACAGCACTGAATGAGATGGCCTTGGTGTCTTTTTTGGGAGGTTTTGTGTAAAAACTGTTTATTTTTTTAACTTTACCAATTTTTGAATGACAGCAGATTATTGGTCTGTCGCATTTTTAGTTCATTTTTAATTCTTGTAACACATGAATAGTCACTAGAGTGATTTCTCTTTGCTGCACCCCTTTTAGCAGCTCATTCACTCATGCAGCTTAACCATAGAATACACACACACACACACACACACACACAGCACACAATACCCAGCAAACAGGGGACATGTTGGTGAATGGTGACCCCTTCCATGCTTTTCTTTTCCCCCTGTTAGTCCTTCAGCACAAACACTTTACTCAGAGCTGTACACTGAGTTCTTTGTTATGGAGGGAAGCTGATGTCTGTATTGTACTGTTTGTCTCCAGCCATCCTCACAAATCTTTCTCCTGAGCTTTCTCAAAGCCTTCACCCTAAAATATGCCATTTAAAAATACATCCATTATATTCAAACTGATTAAAAATCCTTTATAAACCATGTTGAATGTCTGAAATATTAGTTTCTTGTGACTTTTCCCCTCACAATGGCCAGTCTCTCCGCCTCCTCTCTTTATTCTTTTGTCATCTGCCGCTCCTCGTCCGTATCAGTGTTCACATCAAAGCAGCTGACAATGAACTCTTTCTTTTCTTGCGCCGCCCTGCTCTGTCTTCTCCCACTCTACAGTAAATTGATGTTCAGGTCAGATCACATGACCACACGTGCTTTCAAGGACCTACCAGCATGTCCTCGCCCATCTGAGACTTTTTGTTCCCAAAAAAACGTCAGGAAAAAAAGTGACGACACACTGGAGAAAACTGGATTTTTATAAGAATAATACCATATTGCAAAATTTTAAGATGAAGAGTTTGTGTTGGGAATGGTTATCAGCTGTTACCACTTCAAATTTTAGCTCATATTCAATAAAAAAGAGTTAACACTAATTTTGTGCTTTACTGTCAACTATCTTGAATCAGACTCTAAGAATCAATCACTTGTAAATATTTGTCCAGGGTTTATGTTCTGAAAATTGAGTTAAAAACCCTCCTAGTAGAGGTGTCCTCGGGCCGAAAAAATCTGACCCGACCCGGCCCGAGCCCATCGGCAACGTGTCCGAACCCGACC
>JARVJO010000180.1:6578631-6602729 GCA_031762555.1 Cynodonichthys magdalenae | reverse complement strand
TTGACGTGTTTCCATTAAGCAAATTTATTTTCGAAATTTTAATTTGCGCATTTTCATGGTCAATGGAAACGCGGCTATTGATGGAGTTGTGTTACTGGCCATTTTTTTATTTTTGGGCTTTAAGATTATGGATAAAAAGGTACATGATCTGGGAATACAATACTGTTTTTTTATTGTTCAACCAAAAAGTCCCTGCAGCAAAAAAACTTCCTCTTACAAATTTCTCCATCACATGTTCCACGATGTGTAAAACAAACATTTCCACTTTAAAAGTAATATTTTTCCTATTTTCTTGTCAAAATTTAAAGCCCCCCATTTTTGATTACGACTTGTCTTGTATGACAACATAAAGCTAATACTAAAGAGATAAATATTTTTCATCAATGAATTAACAGTATATGGTATGATGAGATTTTTTTTTTGAAAAAACATTGCAATTATATTGAGTTTTAGAATTTTATTAATATATTTTCCTAGCTTGAATAATTATTTACCATTTTTTAAAGTTTGCTGTGTGCACGTTTAAAAAAAATCAGTTGTGAGATAAATAATAGTGTGTGTTCTTACTTAAGCTTCACACACTTGTTCTTGCATTTAAAGCCCATTTCCATCCTTTTCAAAACAAGTCCAGCTTTTTTGTTTTGTTTTGTTTTAGTAATCACTATGGTGATCACCATGACAACCTCACTGACTTTTTGTTGTTTTTGTTTCTTGCTCAGTCTCACAGCTTCCTGCTGTTATTTCTTACTCCTGATTAAAAAAGTGTTTGAACCAACCACAAACAAAAAATAGTGAGTAGTTTTGTTTTTTTCCCCCACTAAAAGCAATTTTTAAAATTCAAAGTAATTATTTTAGAAAATGTTACTGAAAATCTGGCCTTTAGCAGAACACGACACCGTGCTGACGACCAGAGGAGACTAATTGGGGTTTCAATTAGACTTCTGTTGCACCAAATGGCTCCTTCTTTCTCTTTAATTAAAACCTCCAGCCAGGTTGAAACTACAGGAGATGGTGGGATATGGAGGGTGGAGGGGGTTGATGAGGCTTGTGAAAAGAGAGACAAATGGATTTGGAGGGGGAGGTAATGAAAAAGGTGGATAGATGGAAAAAGATAATGGCAGAAATTAAGCAAGCTAAGGATATTTGATAGGAAAGATAATGACAAATCATCAAGCATAAAAAACAGGCAGAATAAAGAGTGGGAAGGAGGAGACAGAAGACCATTACGGACAAATAGAGAGCTAATGATAGGGAGGAAGAATTTAGGTAGAGGTTGAGGGGAAGGATGTGATAAAAAGAGGAGAGCAATTTGTTTGGATCTCATTCAAAGGGTGATGGGGACAGAAGAGGGCACCGAGGAGAAAGATCACTAGACTCTAATGATCCGTCTGCAGTCTGCACAATTCAGTGAGTGGAGGTGGGTGTAGGGGAGTTGCCATGGTAATATATGGTGCTTGGTAGAGACAGTCCATCAAGTAGTCGGCAGCAGGTGTCCATCTGTGGTCCTTCTACACACACACCCACACTTTGAATCAATTCAACTGTAAATAGTCATTATTAGAGTTGTGTGCTTTTATTTTTCTTTTTTCCCTCTCAAAAAAAGAAACAGTAAGCGACTGAGCTAGGCAGTGATTAAAATAATTCATTGATTAACTAGATGAGGGATTAAATGATACCCAAATGTAATATAATTGCCATTTAAAAAATTTTGTAAATACTGTATATGTGTTTAATAAACCAACATACAGTGCAGTAACTTAACATATTTCATGCTCAAATGCATGCATAACAACGTCATTAGACTCCTTGAGCACAAACTTCTGCGTGTTTGTGGTTCTGGTAAAAGCAGTGTTGTATAAAATGTGTCAAAGTGATACTTGAGTAAAAGTACAAGTATCTTGTTGTAAAATTATTTTGGTAAAGCAGACTAAACACGTAGGCTTGCCTTGAAATTTGATAAACAGGAACTACCTCCCCACCCAAAAAAAACCTTTTTTTATGAGGGCCCAACAGAGGTAACCTGGGGACCATCTCGGACCAGTGGACCGTCAGTTGCCCATCTCTGAACTAGAATAACTGTTTTCTGTAAACTGTATTGTGACTGCTGAATGATATGTGATTTTGCTGAAATTGAGATGTTAACACTAGCAAAACATTAGCAAAAAGCCAAAAGTGATCAAATTTCCATGCATTTATTTCTTCCAGGAGTGCTTTTCCTGTGGATTCCGGCATAAATACAGCAGTTTGTTGCAGCCACACAATAAAGCTTAAGAGTGTCTGTGGAATATAGAGAATTTATTTTTAAGCCTATATCTTTGTTTTTTGACAAGGCTGGAAACTACAGCGTCTCTGTATAGTTGTCATCTTAGTGGTCTTTCATGCATGTCTACTGTTATTGCACCCATCTTAAATCGTCTCCTGGTTAGAGGCTGCAGAAGGCAAAGAAAACATCAGCACTCGTCACCTGACACAGAAAATGACAGTGAGCTATGACAGCGCTGTCAGCGTACCTGTTGTGAAGCCAAAAATAACTTCTTGGAAGCATTTGTGTGAAACAGACTCTTGAATCGGCCATCTTTTTGTTTGACGAAAGCCGGTGATGCTGCAGTTTTATGCCCATGTGTTCACTCTTTCTGTGCAGCATTCCTCCCAGTTTTTCTTGTCAATTGCTTGAAACACTTATTTCTATATTCCCCAGAGTGTTGGCTCCAAAATGAAGTAGTCTGACAGTGTTGCAGGGCTCCCTGTTATGACTGTTGGGAGATAATGAGGTAAAAACTTATGTAACCACACTGCAGAGCTTTGGGATAAATCTTGTTACAGCTTCATGCACCAAGTTTGGTTGATTTCAGCTTTTTTTTTTGCTTCTGGTTCTATAGCTTACTTGGGTATACACAAATAGTTTAACTGCTTTCTTAAAAAAGAGTTTAAGCACTTGCCGCAGAGATTGGTTGCCAACGCATAAGTAATGAGATTAGCAGTGGCAGGTGGTGTTTTGTTGACTCGTGTGAAGCCAAAGGCCCTGTTGTGAGTTGTAACACCAAGTAAAACATTGGTGTAATTCAGAACATCAGTCATGGTTCAGTTCAATGCAGCTTTAGAAAAAAAAAAAAAGAAATGCAAGTGAATAAAAAGAGGAAAGAAATAATTTCAGCATTAAGTTTTCTGCTCCACAACGAGGCAGTGTTTCTTAAAGAGGTCTGCCAGGACTGAAACGAGTTACTAAAACTTTGCCAGAATAAATCTTGACTGTCACTTGAGGCTATAAGTGGATTTCCAGAAGCTTCAGTAGTAGCTTGAGAAACAAATGTGAAAACCCTCAGAGCTGCAGGCAGGGGAACCTGCAAGAGTTTTTCCTCTGATTTTGTAATCTTGAATGGGGCAGCCTAATTGGAGCTACGCGCCCCCCCCCCATGCTTTTAACCTGTGGAGGTTTCTCAAGCTCGTGTTTGTAAGCAAAGCATGATGTGCATCAACAATACTGTGATTGTTGTGCAGAGTCAAAGATGTTGATGTTGAAGATTCCTGTTCATCATTGTGCTTATATGACCATGGTCTTGGGTTAAAGATTGATTTTATGAATGCAAGAGGATAAAGTGAGTTTCTACTAAAGAATAAATAGGATTAAACAGTTTTTAGGACTATCAGGCCCTCATATGAAAAATCACAAGCTGTAATGATTTAGGTTTCTGATCAGCAAGCACCTGTTGACTTTATTAGTACAAATTAGGTAAAAATGACACATTTCCACTTTGAATAATTTTGCTATAATCAGCACCTGCATTAGTAATTTAGCTTTTTCTGAATCATGCTAATGATCAGAGTGGATAAAAACAACTTGAGAACTTAAGAAACAAGCATTTCTTAGAATAAATTATATTCTAGGAAAAAAAAAAGGATTTTCTTTTTTGACAAATCAATTTTAACATGAACCCATTCAACCCATTTACTTAGGTTTTCTTTTTGTTCTCATAAATTGGTCACTTTTAAAAAATGATTTAAAGATTTCAGTTACATTTAGTGGCATTTATACTCTGTACATTATATTGATCAAAGCCCTCCCCTCACTGTATGAAACAATGTAAAGTCCAATCAATCTTGGCTCACTGTGCTTTGACCCAAGTCGTTTATCTCACAGCAGGTTTAACAGCTGTTCTTTAGCTATTTGCAGGCAGAATTAGGATTTCATGACTAAAAAGATTAACCAGTAAGATAAACCAAATAAACCCACATCTTCAATGGATGAAGTTTAAGATTGTCATCATTTGGGTTATTTTTTGCATCCAGTAATTAAACAATAAGCATTAGTCATGCAGTCTAACAAACACAAAGCCACACTACATTTAAAATGTGCTGCTGAACAAAACAATGCTGCTGACAAAGAACAGCTCTGACACTCCTAACACATGGACTCCACACATCTCGCAGCTCCCTGTGGTATTTGACACCAAAATGCTGGCAGCAGTTGTTTGAACTCTTTAGATCAATGTTGGTGGGAAGTCACCGCTGCTGTCAGAGGGCAACAAGCCCGGCTGTTTTGTAGATGTTTTGATTTATCAAAGGCTATTTGAATTGTCTTTTTGGTGCATTCTACACAGTCCACAGTGCAGTAAGTTTGACTTGTTTTTTTATGTTATGTTCAGACTGATTTTTGCGTCTTGTTTATTTTTTTAATGATAAATTAAATTTAAATTGGCATGTTCTGAGGATAAATGTCCAAAAAGAAACCACAGATGTCCACCTACCATTATGACAGTTTAATCCATTTGACATTAAATGTAAAAAAAGAAATGTTGAACTAGTAGATCTTTAAAATGATTTTATCATCCTCCTTTCAGCTCCTTGGTGATGTGCTGACCTGTTCATTCCTGCCTCTAGAAGAAGAGAAAAGGTTTATGAAGTGAAACAAATCCTCATTAGCTTCAGTGCTTTAACAAAGAAACACCTCAAAGCTTTGAGATGGAAAAAAACAGGAGGTTAAAAAAAAATTTTTTTTTTATTGCTCTGCTATTGGCTGATTTACAGACAGTAAAATGAAATAAATGTGCTAAGCTTGAGTTTTAAAATGAAAAAAAGTTGACCGTCCATCTGAGTTCCATGTGTTGGTTTTGTGTCAAAGCACCGTACCGTCACTGCACAGGCATGCTTAAACGCCCACACCTGTGCACATGGGACACAGCGATGTGGAGATCCTTCACTGAGCGTGTCTCAAGCTCGGCCGAACATTCACTTCTCCCACTGACCTAGAAATGAGTGACAGGGCAAACAACAGCTAAAATAGCTCACTCCTCCATGAAGACACAAAATATCTAGATCTAGAATATCTAGAACTATTGCAGTTGTGATTGGAAAATAGATTTTGTGAATAAGCTTCAAACATCAAAAAGCAGCACGCTTTAGTTGAACACGTGCTTTTTGCCGTTTTGATATTCTGCACAAACGCTTTTACAAAATGCATTTACATGCAACCTGCCATCGTCTGAGCCAACTTGAATGTAGCCCTAATTGGAACGAAGCACAGTGGTTTGTGTTGAATGGTATCCATGGCAACAAAATTACACGTCCCAGGAAAATTAAGAGACTGCACACACAAGAACAAGTCATTATGGACCATCTGCACAAATGTTTTTTGACTGACGTTCTGTTCATTTGATTTGTTTTTTTCTGGTCCTTTTTGGAAGCTGGAGTGTTAAAACTTCTGAAAAACAATATGTCTTCATAAGATTTTATCTTTTAGAGAGCCTAAATATCTAAACTGGGTTTAACTGCAGATAGAAAAGACAGCAGTTAAACGAAAAAGTCCCCGGCACACAACAGCTACACAAGCCCTCACTCTCATCCGTGCTGACATACATTCAACTGACATGTTGAATCAGGGGGGCTGCAAATAGGAAGGAGGGGAGGTCTCGACCCACTGAGTCACATCTTGACTGGTTCTGTCTTATCCATAAACATGATCAGCTGCAAGTGTGTGTGTGTAAAATCTTTCTGTTTGCATTTGTTTTAATTAACATTGTTGCACTTGCACACTAAAACCTTTTTAACATTTTAGATACAACGTGTAAAATAGTTTTTATTTTCAGTCTGCTGTCAGGATTTTGAATGACATTGATGTGCCTAAAACTAGATGAGCATTTTAGGCTAAGTTTGTCGCGTGATTAATCCTTTTTTCTTTGAATAATTGCCCACAACTCTTCGTCTAATTGCACTGGTTCTTCTAATCCCCCCTCTTTCATCCACCTCTACAAACACAAAACCAACATGCAGCAATTCATCCTTTTTTTGTCCTCTCCTCCTGCAGGGCTAATTATTTTAGCCCAAATGTGAGCAGGAAGCAGGCTTAGCAAGCGCTGATCTCAGCTGTTGCTTTATGATTTAGGGCTGTTTCATGTTTTCCAAAAAAAAATGACCATGTCTAGGCCATTTAATTAAAGTTTGCTTTACTCACACCATCCTGCAGACGATAAAGCCTCTGAAACAGAGACTTGTGCTGCTGCTCATTCTGCTGTCTGGGGATTTTGATCCAGCAATTGAGTTATCAAAATATCTCTTGTAGGATTTTGTGATATTTTGTACTTTAAGCAATCCTAATAATAAAAAAAATATAGATTATGTGAACTTCATGTGAAAATTACCCCCTATTTTGAAAGCATTTGGCTGTTTTTCCTGTATTTTTACAACTAGTTTTGGATCCTCCACGGTGGATAATAAACAAAAATCATCTAAACACTGTATTCCTGCACCTCAGTATTTTCAGATTTGTTAGAACAGTCTGAATAAAGTTGCATTTCCATCAACTATATATTCATTTTCTATTTTTTCTTTCAAAGCAATTTTCTTATTCCTGCAAAGCAAATTTGTATGCATGAGCTTTCCTAGCAGTCATCCAACAGCATCTCTCCACATTTAAAATGGACAACAAATGTGCGGGGATTCTAATAGAAATGCTTCTTCGATTTAAGTTGGCAACTTCATGCAACTCAGCACCTGACTAAACCCCATTCTACCCTCTGCTTGGAGAGGGAAACATTTATCTCGTCTGTTCCACAACGCTAAACAGTGGTTGACTTGTGTTGCTAATATATTTATTTATTCAACACAAGTCGGCAATTTTAAATGTTTTCTGACTGGTTGGATCAAGCTGCTGCCATTAAAAATGTATGAGAAGGATGAGCTACGGGTGGATGAAATGGATAGACTGGAGACGAAAATGTGTAAAGGAAAAGCAAGGAGATAAGATTAATATGAAGCATTATTGGGAGAAGATATTAAGTTGTTTCTTGTGGACAAACTCTACATTTTTGCATGTGATCTTGAAATGAAGCTCTCACTCAACAAAAAGTTGAATTTTCAGATTCAGAGCGGTTGCTGTTAAATGGTGACAAGAAGAACAAGCAGAAAAATCATCATCCTCTTTAGAAGTAAGGACCAGAGTAAGACGAGGGGTCTGATTCTTTATTATACTACGTGTTTATCCTCAAATTTTAATTTAAACCTCATAAGTCTGCAGTGTGCTCAAGTGTAGAAAAAACAGAATAACTCACTTACATTGCTTTCTAATGCTGTGACTGAGTCATCCTCTTTGCAAGATGCAAACCGGAATAGGAGAAAGTTTAAAAAAAGATGGTAACTTGACTCCTTGGTTACTATAGCAACCATTCATAAAGCACAGCAAGGAAAGCCTGAGCTCATGAGCCAAATTGCTTGGATAGAAGTTCTTGTTTTGCAGAAATTCCCACTTAGGCTCAGAAGAAAACAGAAAGATGGAAGTTTGCTTGAAAGATGATCAAATCTGCAACATTCTCAAAAACATGGTAGATTTAAAGGCAGCATTCCTTAACGAAGCCATATTAAATGCATATTAAGGCTGTCATGTGCATATTAATACCAAGGTTTTAAGCTGTTATGTCAAACTCTAAAATATGTTAATGCTCAGCTTTTACCACACCAGATTTTAGCTTATATTGTGTTGATGTAAAGGCAATTTGGGATCGGGCTAACTCCTAAAATTAATCAGTTGTAGATGTCAACTCAATCATTAGTTTCAGAAAGATTAATAAAATCTGTAATTCATAAGCATATCGTAATGAATGCTCGTATCAGATATCTGTCATCCAAGGCCAGAAGATAACCAAACATTCTTTTTAAAAAAACAGAAACTGACTTTAAAAACAGAACCTGTATACATTTTCTGTAAACCAGTGATGCCAAACTGTTGTGGGTTGTTTAATCAAGATCCCAAATAGGTTCTTAAGATCCAAAAATAGAAGCAGACAGAGATTAAAACCAGAGTGTAAAAAGAACGGCTGCAAAAGTAGTTTTGATCATGAAAAGAAAGTTGCCACAGTGATCTTTCTTCCTCATCCAGTCACGCAGCGAAACGACAAAAAGACTGGAACTCGTATTTTGATGTAACCGCTGACACTTCAGTCAGTCTGCTCCTGATTGAGCCTGATTGGGCGTGAGCGAGTGCGCTGGCAGGAGGCCAGCTGTTTTAGGGTAAAATTACAGCGATGAGAGGCGCATTGCCTGTCTGTCTGCATGTCTGGGACCAGATTCTCCTCCGCAACAAAAACATCCCGACTGCAGAGCTGCTTCTGTGACAGGAGTCTGAAACGCAGACGTCACATAAAAAGCTTTTATCGCCACATATTTCAAAGCAAACAGTTATCTTACATCAAACACTGAATGATTGGGCTTTCTTGTTTTGGTTCTTGACAGATAAATGGAACATAGCTGGAGATTTTGATTTGCAGTGCAGAACGAGGAGCTGATTTTGATGATACTCTGCACGAAATAAAATACTCTCGAGAGATAACGTCAATGGAGATAACATTAGAAGTGTTTGAGTTGTTTTAACAAAATGTAATGGCGCTGCTAAAGTAACAAATTAAAAGCCATATTCTTTTCAAAGTAATTCCATCCTTTTCACATTTCATTTGTGTCTTCCAACTCTCCTTTTTCAGTTTTAAAGTAACTGAGACCACCTCATTATCAGACTGGAAATAGACTGTGTTCTCCGGGGGGCTGAAGAAGCCAGCTTTGGTGGCTGTAGAAGATTTCTGGCATTCTAAGCGTTCCAACATGACAGCTAATTTTGTTACAGGAGGCAAAAATGGTTTATCTCAAACACAGACCCAGGGCGGCGTCTGCTATCATCATCGTTGTATAACACTTTGGGTTTAACAGACAAAGGCAAGCCAGTGAAGAAGAGTCAAGGAAGGGTGTGTAGGATGTGTTAGGATAACAGAGCCCAGTGATACACCACTGATGGATATTAAAAACAAGTCCCCAGATATCTTAGGAGGAACGCAAATGAAAACTGTAGTATTATTGTGGCAATAGGGTCTTTAAACAATCAACAAATGATACACACTAATAATTGGGATTTTCAAAAATTGGATGTTCACAAAGCAGCCACACGACTTGTTGGTCACTTCATTGGAAACTGCAGGAAAATCACCCCACGGCATAGGCAGTACAGGCAAATGCTAAGGGTGCTGTCCATCCAGAGGGTCACCACAAATGGTGGACGAAAAAATATATTATATAACTTTTTATTAGAGTACAGTTGATCTAGTTAGTAGAATAATTACAGGTTACTCTGGTTTATGAAGGTAACCCTGCTTTGTTCCTATATGGTAAATGGTAAATGGCTTGAATTTATATGGCGCCTTATCAAGTCCACATGGACCCCAAGGCGCTTAACACTTCAGACATTCACCCATTCACACACACATTCACACACTGATGGCGGTAAGCTACAGCCACAGCTGCCCTGGGGCTCACTGACAGAGGCGGGTGTTCAATGCTGCAGAGGATATTTATAAAAAAGTATAATTTGACTAAAAGACTACTGGTGCTCAGTGTGTAAATAAAAAATAAAATATGGGTAATGGAAGTTTCAGTTCAGATAAAGTTCAGGTTAAAGTCAGGTTAAGTGTTCTACCTTCATAAAGAACAGTCTGTATTGCCGTCAGTACATGTTGGGAGGTAACAGATAGAATTCTGGTATTCTGTTTCAAATAAATTACATTTTTAACTATTTTAATTGAACAATCTGGTTTCTAAAGATAAAAAATAAGATCAAAGACAAAGCTATTTAATTTGGCAGGAAGAGTTATAAAACTGCACAGGAGGCACCACCTGATATCTTGCCTAGGGCCCCAAGTTGGCTAGGGTTGGCCCTGCCAGGGAGACCCCAACAATCAGTGTGATACTACCTGTACCTTAATTAGTTAGATCCAAAGTGACATTATTTTTCAATACTGATTCAGTAATTATAGTTTTATTATTCTTTTCCTTAATCCCCATTCAGACTGAATGATGACATCTTGACAACAAAAGAGGAGCCAGAACGTGGGTGGTCTTTAGCAGTAGGCTCCCAATTAAGTGTAAGGAGTACACAATGGTTTTGAGCATGCACCACACTTTTGTAGCAAGGTCATGGTGGTTTATCACCATGGTGGCAGGATATTGGGTTTCTGCATGGAGTGTGCGGGGAGCATGGTGACAGAGGATCCACATAGTGGAGCCTGCATGGACCTGTGCTATAGTAATATGTCTATAGGCTGAGTGAGAGTATAAGAAAGTTATGAAACCAACCAAATGTAGACCCGCACATCCTGATGCAGTCAGATGAGGTCTTGGCGAGGAAGACGTAAAGAGCATGGTGAGGAAATAACTGAGAAAAAACTATTTGTGTCCTTAATGCATAGCATTGCCTTTAGTAGTTAATCAAATTTACTGCAATTCAGTCTTGTTCTATTAGGTTGTGCTGTGTGGTCATCAAGTGTGAAGGGGACCTTAGATCTCTTTTTACAACAGATGATAGGGGGTGTGTTGTATCAGTTATCTTTAATCCGCACCTCTTTTCTGCAAAGCGTGTACACTCAGATCAATAAACTGTGGAGAGAGTCCACAGTGTCCAGTTTGAGAGCTCATCTGGCACAGGTTGTTAGGCTCAGTACTTTAGTACTTTGTAACTGAAGGGATTTAACACTAATGGCAGCCACATCCTATTTTCTCCATCACATAATTCACAAGTCCTCAGCTTCACTGTCACCCGTTTCTTCTGTTTGAGGTTTACAGATTCTAGCTAAAAGATTTGTTTCTGGGCTATTTTTAACTGTTCACTTTTAGTCGCGTCTATTTCCATCAACGGATGTTTTCTGAGGAGTCTGAGGTAAAAAAGAAAAAAAAATGTGTCAAGTCTGATTTCCAAATTGATGAATAAACCTGCAAGAAAGCACTAAAAGAAAATTATTAGTTTATTTTTCTGAAGTTAAAGGAAACACTTTGTCTCTTGAATATAGGCCAAAGCTCAAATTACTACAACTATAAGTACCAGTTCTTTATTGTTATCAGGCTTTTATTCAAGCCAGGTTTTTGTTTCCAGAACTTTTGAGTCATTTTTAAACCTAATGCCTCAAACCTTTGGAAGGCTGGAAAAACTTCCTTTGTCTAAAAAATATGTTTTGAGTAGAAAAAATTTTTTTTGCAGTAAATTTTGTAAAGATTTGACATTGTTTACCAGAATATCAGCTTTAAATAACCCAGTTTGTTTTTTAATTGGATAGTAAAATATCCTATAAATATAAAACCATTTATTTTCTTCTAGAACTTGTCAGAAAGCTTTGATTCCAACCTTATTTCCGATATTTTTGGCATCACTTGTTGTCTCTTCTTCATTATTGATGAGAAAGTTTGCAGAAGCCATCTAAACACTGAAGCAGGTACAGCCGGTTCTTTGATCTGCTGTTTGCAGGTTCAGTCTAGTGCAGAATATTAAATCTTAGGGTGAAGCTGCATGACGTGTAGTGAGTTTTAGATACTTTTGATTTCTGAGTTTAACTGACAGAGATGGTTTGACGTAACCTGGCTGTTTGCTAAAGATGTTGTTTAGCTTTCAGCTGTCAAGCTATCATGTCGTCTTTAATATCTCGGATAGGTTTATTTTATAATTTTCTTTAATAATAAGCTGGTAAACCACTTTAAGAATATTGTACTTCATTTATCTATCATTGCAATCATCCTGCCTGCAAACATGTAAAAGTTTTTGCAATATCCCTTTAAGATTGACTTTAGCAAGTTTTTTAATTTATATTTATGAAGAAGTGGGAAAAAAATCCAAATGATTCTTTCTTAAAAGCTGCACAAACCACAAAAACCCCTTCCACTGCGGAACATTTAGGATTTTAATATACAGTTTTCAAGATAAAGTTCTTCGATAAACAAAAGGATGATTTTTTTGGCTATATAAAACGCTATTTAGAAACCAGTGACTAGACTTGGAGACAACAGTGGTTGTGTGCTTACATGTTCAGGTATCAAATACAAACACATTGAGCTCAGAGTGAGGAGGGATAATCATAAAGTTCCGAAGAAACATCTCACTGAATAACAAGATTCACTTCATCAATATTTTAACCACATTACTACACACTGAGCCATTTATGAGCTATACTTCCAGAAATATGCAGAAAAAAACAATCAGAAGCCAGTTTGCGTTAGTCTCATCAGTATTCAATTAATTAGATTTTTAAAAATGAGTTAAGGTATAAAAAGGTGTTTATTAGTAACCAGTTCCAGAGCACCAGTGTTGTGCTGTAAACACCGAGACCCCAGGTGGGGTTTGCGCATTAGCTCTTAATAATGACGCTGATAGTGATTGTAATAAAAAGCCTCGTCCAACAGGCTGCAGGGCGTTGTGTTGCAACGCTGCTACCTGACAAATTTCAGCAATTAATGTGATGAACGGCAGGCAGCACCAACCACAGGCTATATCCACCCAGATCTCTTCGAGCTCATTATGCAGAGTTCATCAGAGCCAAAGGGTGGCGGCAGATTTATGATTCGTCTTCGTAACGATGAGGCTAAAAGTAAGCTGGCTTCCATGCTGAGAGAGACTCCCAGAGTGCTACCACCACAAGAGCGCAAGAAACAGACAGAGAAAAGGTGTTTGGCAGTGCAGAATTGTATGCAAGTAATATACAGTAAACTGATGAACATCAAACCTGGGTCATGACAGAGTTCACCACAATCCAGAAATAATTGCACAGTTTTTGTCTATAATACCTTTAAACGTTTAGGTTTGCTATCAAATTTCAAATGTTTCCAATGTAATACATGACATTTTGATTTGACCCTTGTTTGACCCAGGTATGATCAGCAGGCGTAAGAAAAAAGTTTTACAGTACAATACACTTGTAAATGTATGCACTGTGAAAAACACATCCTTGGTTCTGTTTTGAAGCTAAGTAATGAAACTGCAAAGGACTATAGAAGTAAAAAAAACTGTTTGAAATGTTCACTATCTAAATACTGTTCACTATACAGAGGTCTAAGTTAAAGTCTGGGGTTTCCACTGATGTTTGCATTTACTTGAGTGAAGTAACATAATAATTATGCGCTGGGTATTTATCATTACATGCCACATAATCTTTAACAGGAAACAGCTAGATTCATGCCTAGCTCTTAAATAAAAAAGCAGCATTAAATCATTTTAGTTCTTGACTAAGTTGTAATACACGTCACGTCACTGAGATTATTTTAGGACACAAATACATTTATTAGTTGATCTGTGTCTCCTTAAACAAGTATTGTAGCTGTGATTACTATACCTGTACATAAGAGGCTTTAGTATAAGTAGAGCAAATGTAGCAAAACCCACTTTTTACATTTAGACTTATAACATGCTTTACAGGACCCTTCCAGAGGACCTACTTAATATTTTTTTGATGCTTTACAGGGTTTTTAAATATTTTCTCAGTTTATTGCATCTGTCAAAAAGGAGACGGCCACCCTTGTTGAGACACTGAGGGAATTAATCAGTTAGGCTTTTTAATGAGCCTGGAAATCTCAATAATGAGCTGCAGATATTAGCATTAGCATGCCATATTGACCCAGTGCAGTGCATGATGGTCTATTGATATTCATGTACAGTACAACTTCTACTTACTACATCATGGACTACTGGTGACTGCATGACCTGACAGTGCATTGCATTCTGGGTACCTGGCACATTAAAATTTGTAAATAAATAAATAAATAATTTGAACACATTAAAATTTGTTAAACAATATGCTAAAGAGAAAAACGTTTCCTATTAAAGTAAAGACGTATTAAGTGAATGAAGGAACACAAAAAAGTGTGTTATCCTGAGAAGGTGAGGCTTTTTAATGGTTTGAATCATTGCGATTCTGGACAGTGGACCAAAATTCATCTAGCAATTCCCTTTGTATTGATACTTATTAATGAGTGAACAATTCAAACACAGTTCAAGATTTTAAATGGTGTAAAAGTCCCACTCTCCTTGGTCAGCTACTGCTGCAATGCCAATTGAGCTTCTGATCTTGATAATAGTAGATGTTCCAGGAAAATCTACAAGGCTTTGATTTAAACAGACAGACAAAAAGACTTTTTTTACCCTCCAGTGCTGCTACAAGTTTGAAATGACATAGTTGAGCAGTTATGAAGCTAGTGTCAGTGGCACATTTTAGCTAAAAATGCTGATTGGTCCTTTTATTAGTGGAGATGAGTCCAGTTATGGTCTTGCTTTAAGTAGCACTTTATTTTACAGTTCAGAAATAGTAAATAAAACAGTAAATAATTTACAAATACGTTTTGTATTAATTCTGAATTCATTGGTATAAATATATAATTTATTGTATATTTACATTTCTTTGATAGTTTTGTATTTACAGTGTAATATTTGTCTAAGTAATTATTGCGATAATAAATTAAGCAGTGAATATATTTTTGTTCTGCTGTAATAAAATGTAAAACTAACCTACCCATGACTTTAAACATCAGTAATTATTGTAGAATAAAGTGCTACTAAGTAGTACTTAATCTAAATTAAGGCTAGTTTTCTTCAGCTGTGTGTGGACGCTCGATGAAGAGTTGTTTTTTCTTATTTAATCTTTCCACTATTTTAGAGTCGCAGATGACTGTAATTTGTCTTCTTGACCTGAAACAATGCGTCTGAGCTTCTTGTGGCTCTAAGTCGAACCTATGGATTTGTTCTTCACAATGCATTCATCATAAAAGCACCGAAGACAGTGCACAGTATATATATACAGCCCCCCAAAGTGTAAACCGTAACACAATACAACAGTGTAGTGCAGATCCCTCTTTACTTCTGTCCATCCCTTTCAGTTAATTGCCAATAATAACCACTCCATCCATATTCACTCCATTCAGTTCAATTTGCTGTGTTTCATTTGATTCCATTTGGTGTCACTCAACTCTAGTTCAGCTTCAATTAGTTCATTAAAAAACCTTTTAATCCCATTATGTCAGCGTATGTAGCAGTCTGAGACCAGCTCTGGTTATTTCTGAGACACAGACCTAAGTGTTGAATTCTCCCGTCCACGTTTTTCTTTTGTAAACTGTCAAACCATTGAGATGCATTACGCTGCTTTAATTATTGTAAGCTTTGTTCCCGAAGGTTCACCATTAAACTGTTGAAGCTGTACGTTTGCAGCTGATGTGGTCTGTAAACACAGCTGTGTACTTCTACTGGCAGTGTGAGGCCACATGTTTAGCTGGATGCTGTATCTTGGTTAACATGAAATTACACACAATAATTAATCCTTCCCTCAAGTGGCACAATTTGAAGATGATTAATATTGATCCTTTCTCCCTTATTCTAAATAGTGCAAGATTCCCTCAGAAATGAATATTACTCATGACGGCAGGACATTTATCTTGCAATTCTTTGACAAACTGCGCTTAATGATTCACATTCTGTACAATAATTTTACAGAATAAATATTTTAATTTTCAGAATCTGGTTCATTTTTGATCAGACCAGCTGCTTCTGACTGTTTCACATACAAACGCTTATAGAGGGATGGTTTGGTCTTAAAAAGGTTTCAGGCAGGGTTGCTAAAAATATGCATCCCTGCTTAAATAGCACCCCTGGCCACGAGTGAAAAGATTTTCCTAAAGGTCTTGGAAAATAAAGGTGAAGATGTAAAGCCGTTGGCTGATGAGGGCTTTTTTTGGTGTCTCACTTTTTAATGAGTGCACAAATGAAGTTAAAGTGAACTAGGTAAGGCAAATCTCTCCTAGCAGAGAATAAAAACACTAGCCAGAGGCAAATAGCCGGCCAGTAAAATCTGATCCCTGATCAGGACTGTCAGTTCAACAGTTGGAGCCAGCAGGTGTGTAGTTACTCAGCTCCCTGCGGATGGTGCTGAATGGGGACAGCTCCAGTTCCGTGGTACACTCGTGTTCATTATCGTCGCTGGCCGTAGCCGAGGACGGCGCGTGATTGCAGCAGCAGCAGCAGCAGCAGCAGCAGTCCAGGAAGGCCCTGCCCAGGGGGCGGCACAACAGAAGCAGCAGCGCCGGCGTCACGGCGGCCCGACAGAACAGCAGCAGCTGGGAGAGAAGATGCAGGATGGACATGGTTTGCTCGGGAACACCGGCAGCCATGTATGCAGAAACGATGTTGCAGATGTTCTCCGGTACCACGCATGCACCGTAGACGATTGCCAGCGCCACAACAGTGCAGTTCATCTGGCTCTCTAACCTGATCTGCTTCTTATTGCTGCGCACGCTGGCCTGCTCTGCGTGCCGGATCTTGCGCGCCGTCACCAAGGAGCACCCGATGGTGAAGAGGGTCGGGAGGCAAAAGTAGCAGCCGAAGCACCACCACAGCCGAGCTCCCTCGTAGGTCAGGCCCAACACGTAGAGCATGTCAGGAAGGGAAGTCGAAATCCTGATAATACACCGTTCAACCGGAGGCTCGTCTGGGATTCCCATGTCTTCTGTCACCAGCTGTCGAATGAGGAGTTCTGGCAGCGCCAAGAGAAGGGCGCCGATCCAGATGACGGCTAGCTTTGCGGTTGTAGATGTGCAGTTCTCTATCATCTCGTAGTACATCTGGACGTTGGTGGCGGCACGGAAGCGGTCGATGCACAGAGCACACAGGGTGAAGGTTGTCACGCCCAGGGAGGCAACCTGAACAGAGAGAGAATAAAAAAAAGAAATCTACATTAAAGACTATTTTAGTCACTGAAAATGAAATAAACGCTGAGCCGTTAGTCTTGGTGGCTCACAACGGATTTACTTCATCTCATAATTGCCTTTCATTAGACAGTTTAGAGCTTGAGCTAACAAATCTATAATCATTTTAACAGACAGGTGAGCTGATCTATTACTGCTGTAAAGAATAGTTGCTTCCAGTAAATAGCTTCCTTCCTCGCAAAGCAGGACACGCAATAAAAGCATGAGTTGGATTTAAAGCACAGAAACGCACTGAAATAGCACGCCCATTTAACGTAGCAACTAAGTTTCTCAACATCAGTTGAAATAACAGACATTTTGGCAGAGTAGCCCTCTGAAAAATGTTGCTTTTCATCTGGAGTGAGTGTACCTTACATGAACCACTTCCCTCCATCGCTAAATTTATTCAGCCCCATCCCATCTAGAGTTTCTCACCTCCTCTTGCTCTGTCTCTCCCTGTGCTCCTTCCTCTTCTTGTCTCACCACTCTGTGCTTCTCTTTAAAGACCCCCCTCCCTCCATCCTTTCCTTCATATCAAATTTAATTACAGCAGCCAGTTTCCCAGATGGCCCCAAAGAGCTGTGGCTTCAGCGCTGTAAACACATACTTCCTGAACAGATATAGATGTACACGTGTGGCAAGATGTTCCGCGGATGTAAGCCTCACCCCCCCCCCCCCCCCCCACACACACACACAGTGGTCGGTGATTTGTGGTCCTAACCAGGCTGATGAAGGGCAACCATATGAATCTGTGAGGATTGAGTAGAAAAACCACTCAAAATGTCTCCAGGACACGGAACTGTGATCAATGTGATTCGTAAACCAGAAAGGTGCATTACACGTGAGACCACCTGTGTATTTATTAGAAATAGCTCGATTTACCAAGAGGTGTTTCTTACTGGTTCTTTGGATATCGGTGATGACAGAAGAGTCTCAAAGCACCCCAGAAAGGTTGGACAAGACTCTTAGTTATGTTTTATCATCGACACAACGTGACCGATGTTTTAAAGACAAATGACAAATAATTGATTAGAAAAGGGTTACATGTTTTTAAGACAGGTGATTAACTTGAAACTAAATAGTCAACAACTAAACCAAAATTATATTTAAGCAAGCAGGACAAAATCACTTCAATGAACGTTTTGAACTTTAAACCCAGAGTGTGTGGTGTATGTGTTTAAAATATGTGTGTGTGTTTAACACTGTACGTATGGGGGTTTATTTGTGTGCATCTGTAGTAGGAAAGAAAAAGGGAGAGACACAGACAAGTAGGAGAAGAGTTTTATAAGATAAGATGGGAGTTAAGGATACTAAAGTTATGTCTGATTGAGTGAGCGCACGTCTGAGCACGTGGATGGAGCTGCTGGAGGTTGGAGAACCAGCTGACGTCAGATAGGAAGCATATATATTTTATCATGTCGACAAATAGTGGGGGAGCAGCAAGCAGGGCCAAGATGAGTTGTCGACTTCCAACATGGATGGGCAGTTGGGTCAAAAGCCTTGAACTTGTTTGTCACCTCGGTTGACGCGGTACAGCTTACAGAGTGGCAGACCACAGCCTCTGATGGAGGGTCGTATTCTCAGCAAGGCGAGTCAGCGTTTTGCAACTCCAACATAATTCCAATGGAAAAATTTGTAATTCCAGAAAAATAGTTTTCTTCTCGTGAAAACAGCTTAAAGCGGGATAGAGACTGAACAGCAGTGAGGCTATATTCAGTCCGAAACACAAACGCAGTCTGCCAGTGAGCAGAACAGACCGAATCGAACAGAACTGCAGTTCAGCCTGAGAACAGATTAGAAAATGAAAAACATGAAGTTGTTATGTCAGGTGTTTGTCTGTATGCTGTGAGAGGATTATAAGGACACAGTGGGAGCCGGCGACTGCGTCTGGGAAACCCTGGGTTCACGCATGAATACCTTCTGGGTACAGAAAACATGATTTGTTAAAACAGTGTCTAAAAACATTATAACTCAGTTCAGAGTAGACAACACAGCATAACTGTTAAATAAACTCTAAAACATGATTACCTATTAAGTCAAAGACTAAACTAAATGATTACTGATTAAATCAATTATGCAAAATGCAAAGTATAAGCATCAAACTATAGCCATTAATTTGTGAAACAGTTAAACAAACACATTTGATTTGAACAAATAAAAGAAAAGATAGGAAGCTTTGGAACATATATAAATGAACCTTGCATTGAGTGAAAAAAGGTTTTTGTTGGGAAGCCAACACAACAATTGTTAACTAATTGTTAACACTGACATTGTTATGGACAATTTTAAGGGAGAGGGACAATGTTTAGTCTCTGGGCCTCAGGGGAGGTCAGGAAGATCAACCCCCAGGATCAGCTTCACTGTCAGGTCAGGAGGTTCCCTACACATGTTGTCATGCCACTTTTCTTTAACTGTATTTATAGGGAATTGTTAAGCACAATACACTATCACCCCAACTGTAACAAGCTAGGCAAATCCTCTAGTTTTAATCATGTTTAGCTTATAAAGTACAGGGACTTCCTTACAAAATAAAATAAAATAATGCTGTTCTGAAATCTGTGCATCAGCTCAAAGTGATGCTTGATTATTGTCAAACAGTTATACTTAATGAGATTTCTATAAATAAATAAGTGGATGTCTCTGCCCATGTGTTTTTAGTGCTGTGCTGTCATCTTAATGTTTTCCAGACAAGTGAAGGAAATGTGTTTAGAAGAATACGTATTTTTTAAAATAATTTAACTGTCCATTTTCATTTTTCACCAGTCTCCCGATGCTTATCCTTGGCTCTGTTCAGCTACTTAACTCTATTGGCTTGACTAAGTGAGCAAATAATGTGTTGCTAATCCTAACTGGTTCCTTAAATATGGTGCAAATGAAAGTCTGGCACAGTGAGTGTGAGTTGAAACTGTGATGGATACATAGTACTGCTCAACTTCCAAAGACAAAATGTTCAGTTTAATGTTGTGTATAAAGACAACTTACTGGACTTGCATAAAAAAATATAATTGGCAATGCAACCCAATTCTAACTCACAAATGACCATTTTGTACACATGCACATTGGCATCTACTAATCTTTAGTTCAAACACAGACAATAGCCAAGTTTGGTATTTGTTGCTGAATTTTGCTTATGTTGCATTTTCCAATACCCATTCTTTGTAAATGGCATTGGCTGAAACAGCTAGTACACCACCAAGACATGTAATTTAGTGTTTTATTACACAACTATTATTTTAGCAGCTTTTTTCTTCATCCAATTTAAAATAAAAAACAAACAAAAATTATAAAATGTTAGCATAGAATGGAAAGAATTTCTCATTTTCTAAATAAATAGACATCAAAGCAAGCCTAAGCCAGCTTTAACTCATACATGCACATTCGGTACACATGCACAGGTGCTTGCACTTGGTAAATATTTCATGGCTTGAACAACAGGACTGGAACAGCTTTAAAGGCTGTCATGGAGGCCTGGGAAACCCAGCTTTGATCAGCCATTCAGGGTGGAGAGCAAGGGCAGGACGAACAAGCGTAGCTTTGTACTGGAGGGGAGATGAGAGAATGAGATGGTCCAAGAGTCAGCGCTGGTGGTGGAGGGGGGTTTAGTAAGGAGATGCAGTGGGTGGAGCTTTTTGTTTGTGAAGGAACATGTGCAAATGAAGAAGAGAGAAACAGAGAGAGGAAAAATGCACAGAGAATAGAGGGATTTATTAGAAAAAAAACCAAAAGAAAAACAAAACACCAGTAGGTTAAAGGTAGTGAGAAGAGACAGAAGGAGAACAATAAGCCATGACATCTTTAGAATAATTAACAATGGTAATGTGGCATTTGCCCCCAACAGCAGACTCTGTCATGTTAACTTTACATTTAGACCAAAGTCTGATAGCCTCTGGAAGCTTCATTTATTACACATAATAATTAAATAATTAGTGACAGAAAGCATTTAACAAGTATGCAAATTTAGTATTTCTGTATATATTTAAAATACTTGTTCTTTTATTGAATCTTTCAGTTTTTTTGCCACACTCATTATATTTAGTTAGTTGTACTTCAGATGATTATGGGCCATCAACTGTTCCAGTTTCCATTCCAGCAAAAGCTCAAATGATCCAAAGTCTAAATGTCAAAGATTAGACAAAGGTCAATGAGCTTGAAGCAGATTACTGAATAAAACATCTCTTTGTTCCTTTTACAATAGTCACAATCTCTGATTTATTGCTTTTAAAAGATTTTTATATATGAAAAAGTGTAAACCAGCGGCATCTCCATTCAGAGTAAAATAAAAAGTTAAAAACAAACCTTTTTATCCTTGTTGTACATTTCTTATGTTTTGGCAGCCTATTTGCACAGCAGGTGAAAGACATTTTCCCTCTTTGCTGTTTTTAATAACGGCCCATTAACTTCTTGATTAAAGGTCCTGAGAGCTTGTGGCACAAAGGCTCGTGTTATAAATTGGGTCTTCACAAATACTGGTTGAGTGTGCGCGACTACATTTTGACTACAGCTGATGTCAGGGGGTAATAGGTGTTACCAGGTGATGAATGGGCTAATGCTGAAGCACAACAATACACAACCACAATTTTAAAGTAATGGTGCAGGAAGAAAAGGGTTTCCACCTGTCGTTTTTATTCTAAGTTGATTGAACAACCCATTGCATGCTCCATCAGACCATCATTCCAACCAGAGAGAACCAGAGAGGTCTGACCTCTAACAGCAACCATCAGTCAGCTTGCCTCAATGTCTGGGACTGACAGAAGTGAGAAATAGTGTACAGGCATAGTGAAGGTTATTTTAGTATGAAGGTAGTTTTACTGCATTATCTTAGATATTGTAATGATAAACAAAACATTCACAGGGTCTCTATACATTTACAGGAAGTAACAAAACTTGTGACGCCTTGAAGGCAGATTTGGAAAACATACATACACAACCATACACATCTCCCTTTGCAGAAAGATCCTGGAAAACCAAGAGACTTTAGTCAGTCTAGAACCAAAGAAACATCTCAAGCAACATCTTCAGCAATTCACAGCTCGGCCCACGTCATCAAGTTTGCTGATGACACCTTCATGTTCGGTTTCATCAACAACAGTGATGAGTCATTGACGGAGAGGTGTAACAGCTGCTGCAAGGTCAACTTACCCCTGAGCAAAGCAAACGATGGTTATTAACTTTAGGAGACAACAGATTGACAGCTTTCTATTAAAGGTGTCAGGTTATTTGTGGAAATAGTCAAGAACATCTTGGTGTTATGAAGAAAGATTTCCTGGTCTCTCCAGTACTGCTGCATATTGTCCTGTATGCACCATGGTCTTGGTGGATGATTGCTTGGTTTCATTAAGTTCTGCATTACCTGTATATTGTTCAAAAATGATAATAAAAGCCTCTTGAATTAGTGATGGTTGTGTATACAGACTAATACATTGATTTTTTCATCTCTTGTGACGTTCCTCTGAAACTTTTATAATTCATTGCTTTATGAATAAAAAATTTCACCCACAAGATGAATGAAGATGTTTTTTAGTACTTTGGACTTTCCAAGTGGCCATTGAGACAAAACTGAAGAATGAATCTTAAAGTTTAACAGGTTGATAATAATAAATCTTTAAATGGAGTTGTCATTGTATTTCCTAGAGAACGGTAAAGAAAGATTTGCCAGTCAATGAAAGGAGAAATCAATGCTACTGTTGTATGAACAATGATTCGTAGACGTGACACATAACTATTATAAGTGCTTCAGGCTTTGCCTTTCATTGAATTAAAAGCAACAAAACTATATTTTATAGCTTCTGTCTCAGTATGCGGTAGCATGTCGGGGCTGTTTCTTCCAGCCAATAAATTTTTCTTCCATTAAATTGCATCCCAACCTGTGGCAGTATTTCCCTAGATAAAAAAAGAAATGCTCTCTGCTGTAAGTGTACAGCAGCTGCTGGAGGAGTCCCATTCCAGGTCATTGATTTCTGTCTGTGGATGTTATATTGGAGGCATTGCAAAACCTTTCATAATTCATTCTGTTAGTCTGTGAAGGCTGACAACATTCTGCCCTGTTCCACCCCACAATACTCATTATCTAAAGACTCAAAAACCCATAAAAAGACTAAGTCTACTCATCTATTAAAATGAACCAACTATCTTGAATAATGTAGAGCTGGTAATTACCTACCATCAATAATTGACATTTAATTAGCTATCATTCACATGTCCCACAAATGGGTTTAAAATGAACAAGGCAGAAGGTATAAAGTCAATTTTTTGCACTTCATAATTTATGAGTCCATACATTCATTGAAGTAGAAATTGGTGTCTGTGTGTGGCCAAATGCTCCCTGATTGTCTGCAAGTGAGTGTATCTGTGAGTGTCTTTTCCCCTGAGGCTTGTTTCTAATCACAGATAGCTGATGCAAAGAGAGGGAGGGGTCTGGGGGGAAAAACAGCCCCAGGCAGTGATCAGTACAGGCAAGGCCATCCCATCCATCTGGAGGATCAGCACACTCTACACACTTGGTGTGTTTGTAGTGTGTGTGTATAAAATCTATGACAGAGACATGTCGACATGGACATGGATGAAGATAAATACACAGACTGGACTTAGTTCATTGACCTTCCACATAAAATAAAATGCTTGGTATCTTTAGAAGGATCCATAAAGGCTCAGTAAAAGTAATCCAGCTCACTGTCAAGGTATAATCTTGTAACAAAAAAAGCAATACAAAAAGAAAAAAAAAACTAAAAAAGACCTTCATAATACTGTGAAATGGCCGACATTCTACAGACAGAGAAACCAAAGTTCCAGTTTTGATTGACATTTTAGAGTTGTGTGTGCTGAAACAGAGACTGTCGAGTTGATTTATGTCCTGCCATTGCCACCAATTTTAACAATATACATGAGCCTATACTTTTGTCCCTCTGAGGCTCCATGCAGCCCTCGCTTGTCTGCACTCAGTCTATCTTTTTCTTCTACCAATTTATTGGTCTCTCATATGTATATATGTATATATATATATATATATATATATACAGTTGTGGTCAAAAGTTTACATACACTTGTAAAAAACATAATGTCATGGCTGTCTTGAGTTTCCAATA
>JARVJO010000180.1:6563600-6578531 GCA_031762555.1 Cynodonichthys magdalenae | reverse complement strand
CCTGGTATTTCTCCAGTTTCTCGTGCTCCTTTTTCCTGATGTTGCAGTCACTTGGTACTGCTACATCCACCACAATGTCTGGTTGGTTCGCCAGACATTGTGGTGGTGGATAAATATAGCCTCATTCATGCTATCACTCAGTAATCTGTTTCTGGCTTCACCTGCTGTTCCTCTGCAGAGACTTCCTGGAGTTTGACTGCAGGGTGTGGCGCACCACTCACAAACTAGAAGGTGAAACTGACTTCATAGGTTTACAAACTAGGTTAAACAGTGAGAAATAATATAACCTTCAGCTGCCACCTTACACTGCAGATACAAATGTCTAAGTTAATTGTTTTGTTTTTACACCATTTCTATTGGAAGCATATCAGTTTTAAAATTCCTTATTGGTGTATTTATTCTCTATTATTGCTTTATTCTATTCAATAATGCAAAAGACTGCACCTTCCCAACAATAACCAGTTATCCAAACATGTAGATCTTTTCTGAGGAACAGGTAGAGTGGATTCATGCAGACGCTGAGAGAACTTCCTGTCGTTAGTTCCTATATTGATTCAACAAGCCTCTCCTGCTCCTCCTTATCCTGCCTGTCACTCTGAACCTCATCAGCGATAATGGCCTTGCCTGCTCCTCTCTACGACTCACCGCCTGCTCTTCAGGATCCGTCTGTCTGATGCACCCACATTGGACCTGACAAAAATTTGCAGGCTACAACAAAAAATGTCAGACATCTTAATACAAATGACATTCATCTTGCAAGTTCAAAATTGAAAGCTGAGTCAGGTGACAACATAATTTAAGGCGCGTTGCTAGTTTTTGACCAACAAACTGAAAACTATTTATTTAATTTAAACAATCAAAAAAGCCACAGCAGCTAGCACTGAACAGTATTTAGCTGCACTGAAACTGGAATAATGTTAAAAAGAATGCAGCTTCAGGCAACTATCTGCAGATCAGTTATAAAAAGCGCTTCAGTTTGCTAATAGAAAAGATAATTACATTGTTTCACACATGCAGTTTGATGATTATGCATGACAAATCTGAAAATCAGCCTAAGTGACTGTGAATGCTTTGTTCATTTCATATATATACAAAGCTTAGATATACAGTCTGGCCATTGATAAATGCTATAAAAATATTGTAACATTTTTGCTCTAAAAAAACTGTCCTGATCCTGGGTATTGATCTTTATCACAACACTTTTATTGTCATTTAAGCTGCACGTATTAAAATAATATAAAGCTAAAGGTGTAACTAACTGCTTCATTGTTGTCCATTAGTTTTGCCTGAATTTGCAAACTGAAGTAACGGCAGGAAAAAAAATAAAATAAGAAACAAAACAAAACAAACAAACAAAAAACAGAAGCACATCAACGATAATGCAACATGACTGTTGCCCACCTTTCTATTTTGTTCAACTTTCTTACAATTTCTCAGCCATGTTGGCTCACGTCTTGCATGGGAAGATTGCTTTCTCTTTGAGGTATATGAAAAATTTCACACTCCACTGAACGCTGAATAAAACACGGTTTAGTGGAGACAGCATGCCCGGGAGGCTCTCCTCTCAGCTGGCACTCATACATTATCTATATAAGCTTGAGATTTGGCCCGCATGTCTCGAGTGCTTGTTGTGCATGTGTGTGTGTGTGTGTGTGTATTTGAACACATGTGCAACTGAGTCTGTATTCCCAAATGCTAATTGCCCCCTGTGACTCAGTTTGGGTTAAGTGAAGAGTGAAGTCACTTCACGTTGCTCGTATGTGTGTGTGTTTGTATGTGTGTGTTTCACTGAGCGTTCCACAGAGACACTGTTGGCCCCCGGGCTGTGTTACTCATGGCCTGTTTTGACACATGCATGTGCGCAAAGTCGGATAAACAGAGACGGGATCCTGCGCACATGTCGTGATAGATGCATCTACATTATGGAAAAATAAAAGGACAGACGCACTTCTTCACAAACAAGAACTTTGCAATAAAAACAACCATTTGGTTTATGTGAGTTATTGATTAATATCCTGTGGTTCATATACAGCAGCACAAGGAGGCGGTCTGTTCCTCTCTGATCCCATAATAATTAAAGTATACTGCAGTCTTATGGTGTTTGAATCATAGCTTGTTGCAGAAGTCAATGATAGCATATTGATGCTGCACACTCAGTGCTCAATAGTTGCACAAAAAAAACTTTCTGCTTACAGATTTCAGACTATTGGATACGACAAATAAATATATACAGTCTGTTATAGGATATTTAGCTTTAAAGCATCCCAGCTGTAAACTAAGAAATGTTGCACCAGCTATGTTTTTTTACAGGTTGTGACTGCAATTTTGTATAATTCTTTAAGAGGCCACACAACTGCATTTACAAACAAAAAGTTTTTTTTTCATAGATGAGTGTCAAAGAACTCCTGTCTCTTGGCAGCAGGAGGAGGATAATGTCATCAGATTTTTTACAGAAGTTGCACAGGAAATCTCACAGTTGCTGAAGGACAAACGGTAGAAAAAAATCTCTTTGTTTGACCTCTAGCTTCTCATATCTAAGATATAAAGGGAAACAACTGATGTGGAAATCTATAAATGATTGGTTTTTAAAAGTTGCAGGCTGACAAACGTGTTTTGTGGCTAAGAATGCAGAAACAAAAGCCTTTCAGCTTTTTCTGAGGTCATGATAAAACAAAAAAATCTGATAAATGTTATGCTTTATGCATGTTGCTCATACTATAACTTCATCACGTGGCAGCAGTTCTGAAGGCATGGCACCTGAAGGCTGGGATGGGAAGTTGAGCTGTTTTATCTTACTGACAGATAAAGCTAAAAAAAAGTCTGTTGCTTTCTTTTCTTTGTGAACATTTTAAACATCTGATTATCAACTTTAAACCTTGTGGCAACAGGTCTTGAAAGCAAACATTGAAACTCTGAAATAAAAATAAAAACAAGATATTCATTGGAGAAATATGATACAGGTTGAAATATGGTGCACACAAAGGAAAGCAGTAAACAACAGGTTTACTGTATTAGATCAACTGCTTGAATGATCTATATTAGGAGAACAATAAAGAATGTTATAAAATAAAACAAGTGTTTCTTGAAGGAATGCATATCGTCAGCCGTCATGCATACCAGAGTTTTCAACAAAGATGTCATCTGATTCATTAGTGCTCAAAGTATGTGTTGAGGATGACTCTCAGCTACTACCACACCAAACTTTAGTTCGGTATCTGTAAAAAGGACCAAGTTACAGACATGTTTGTGTTTGAACAGCTGAAGGCAAGAGATGATGTGTCTGTCACTTTAAATGTGTGAAGTTAGACAAACAGCACTGATTGAGCCTCTTAACTTAATAATAACCCAATAAATCTTGTTATAACAACAGGAAATTCATTAAAGGATTAAACAGAAGTAGAGAAATTGTATTTTCTGTGAAAATAAATGCTGGCTGCTGAATGACAGCTAAAAGATTTAGAGGACTGAAAAGATGCAAAACACTAACTTTTAGCTAATTTTGTTTTTTAGTGTTTTGCTACTGCAAATTTTAGCATTTCGCTAGTATTTAGCACATTAGCTTTTAGCTATAATTTACTACATTTGGACGGACGGACGGACAGACTTTTTGTCAGGGTTGCAAGATGCTAACTAAAAGCAGCAGAAATGTAGCTAAAATAATGTTAGCAAAAGGCTATAAAGTAGCACCAAACTAGCTAAAGGCTACAGAAAGGCTTTAGCTGATAATAGCAAAACACTAGCTAAAATCTACAAGTGGCAAAAAGTAGCTCAATATATTTCTCTGGGGAAAATATTTGTAAATGAAGTTTATATTTTGAAAAACAATAAACCAAATATCAATGCAGCCACCATGAGCTGAATAGTTTGACATGTGAACAGCTAAAATATTAAATTTGGAAGTGGTTGGATTGCAAACATGGTATGGAAAAGTAAAACCCATCAGGATTCATTACCTCCACATAAGGAACAACTTTGCAGGTAAACTCTCCCAGCAGCCAGGACTTTGTCAGCTCGTGGAACACCACCATGGGGAGGCAGAAGAGGATGAGCACAAAGTCCCACACAGCCAGGTTGGCCAGCAGGGAGTTGGAGATGCTCTTCATGTAGTAGTTCTGGCACACGATGCACAGGATGGCGATGTTGCCCGCGATGCCCACCAGGAAGATGACGCCTGAGACGCTCGTGATCGCGTACGCGCCGAAAGTTTCACTCGTCACCGGATAAAAGGGGTTCTTGATCTCACCTCCGAAATCCTGAGATCCCGGGGGAGTGATCGGTGTGGCGTCCCACGGGTTCTCCTCCCTGAAAGTGAAGAGCTCGGACCTCCTGGTGAAGAGGTCAAAGGGCAGATCCGTGGAGGTGAGGGCCACCGGTTTGGGGATGGGTTCCCACGGGGACGGGACGCTCTTGTTCTGCCTGGATCTCCCTCTCTTCCCCACTTTTTTCTGGCCCTCCTTTGTGCTTCTTGTGTCCCCCTCCTCTGCCCACCCCCCTCCATCCTCCCGATCCATTGAAGGAGGCTTAGCCGCATTGTAGTGTCCACCTGCCGGCGTCCCCGTGCTGCTCGCAGCGCCAATCATCTTCATCCTCTTATTATGGCGGCGCGTCGCGTCCCAGTGCGAGACGCTGCTGGGGTCCTCCTCGGGGGTCACGCTCCTATTAAACTTGTTGTGCCCGATTCGCCTCATCTCCCCCCCAATCATCTTCTTCCAGGGGTGTGTGGAGTTGAGGGTCCCTCTAATGATGGACAGCTCAGCCGAGGAGGACGCACCTGTGGCGTACTGCACCGGGAGCGCGCGGTCCCGGGCTTTGGTCTTACGAGCCTCCCGGGGCAGCCCGTGGAAAGTCCTGCTGTTGTCGTCTTTGCTTTCATTATTCCTCAGGGAAAACAGCACGGGCGCGTGGGCAAGTAACACAACTAACGTCCTAAGCTGCAGAATCTGCATGATCCTAGAGATGATGCGCGTTCAGTCCTCACGAGAATGCATCCTCACACCTTTAAGGCAGCTGGTGGATTTGTTCAACACCCATAATGTCGGCGCAAAAATGATTAAAAAATATAAAAGAACTCGCTACATCTGCGGGCTCTGCAAAGTTGTAGCCCAAGATCCCGGTTCTGTTGAGCAATATCCTCCAAAATCGTCAAAGCATCCGGATGAGAGAAGGTGCAAACGCATGAAAACGCTGCATTTCCACAACCCGCGGAGCTTCAAGTTTCCAGCCGTAGATTGAAGCAAAAGCTCAGATCCTCTGTGGTTCTCTGGGTTGGGTCAGCAGCAGCAGCGTCAATGCGGCGCACAGCCCCGCTATGACTGCGATGAACTGAAGTGGAGAGGAGGGGAAAAGAAAAAAAAGAGGGGAGGTGGGAGTACCCTTCTCTCAGTATCTTGCCTCTCTTCCTGCTCTGCTCTTCCCGCTCCGCTTGGACCGTGCACTGGGAGGAAAATGGTCTCCCCCGGCGGCTAACCCCGATCTGTCATCCCTCATCCATCATGGAGCATGCAGCAGCCCCGGAGCGGAGAACGGCTACAAAATCCCCCTCCCCTCCCCTCCTCCCGGGCAGATCAGCCTGCCACGCCCGACAGGACGTGCTAATATATATTATCCAATTTTCACAGTCACTTTACGCACAGGCGGCGCCGTGAAACGTGTGGACCAAGATTTAGGCAGATGGGCGTATGATTTCTTATCTAGAATACATCTGAATTTGTTGCAAGGACTAATTTTAATTTAATATAAAACACCTAAGATTTACACTGATTGGTTTTAATATTTAGCAAGTATACCTAGATGACCCCTCAACCTCATATAATCATATTTTTTGCATCTCAGTTTGGAGCATCTTCAGGTTTAGTCTATAATCCTGCACAATCTTTTCAGAAAGTTTTTATTTGTTCTCTGAATTGATCTAACCATTCTATTAATGTGTTCTGCTGCTTTAAGCATTAATACCTGCATAACTCACACCTGGAGTCATTCAATAATCTTATTAAAGGCTTTATTACACAAGTGTGAAGTGAAGCTAAGACTGTTTTAGAATTTAACCCATCTTTTGTTCTTCATCTATTCTTTTGAGATTTGGGGCAACACTGATACAGAACCTTTGTTTGTATTACAAAAACAGCAATATAAATATAAAATGAATGTTGTAAAGTTGATTTATGAAAAACAAAATATGTAGCTAACCTATAAGTTTTAACAGTTTTGTACAAATAATTTAGCTTTTGTATCAAGATCCAACAATAAGGATCACAGGAGGAAATTAGAGCAGAAGTATTACATTGAGTGAAATTATAAAATGATAGATTAAAAAAATCTTTATAAAGAAAAAAGAAAGCAGGCAATATTTAATCATTCAGGGAATGTTAGGCCTTTACCTGAAATGGCTTATAATGAAGGTGCCTGAAGCAAACCAGGGGAAACAAAAACAGCTGACCTAAAATAAATTAACAGGTTCCAATAATGTAGGTAAATCATGTCTCTTTTTTAAAATCAGGAAACAAAAGGATGACTTTTATTTGAAAGTACACAGGGACATGTGGCCTCTTTGATTAAATAACACACATCTGAACCCACAATATGTGAGTGAGTCAATAATTCAGCAGACTGTCCTGACCTAATGAAGTGAGCATATTATGTCTTCTGCACTCTTAAGTACTGTAAATGGACTCAGTGCTGGAGGCTCAGACCACAGACTGCAACCTTGTGGGGTAAAGGGAGCACACTTTCAGACACAACACCCTGACACACATAATGGAGAGGAAGGAAAGATGTGTTTATTGCTGTAGTGTGAAGTAATGAGCATATTTTCTTGTGTTTTCCAAAGGTATATATAGACCGTAAGAGATGGAGGGAAGAGAATTGGCAGACAGCACATCTAGCCTGTGACCTTCTACATCAAATAGGTGAGTGGAGCCAATTCCAGTCAGGGAAGCACACACGGGCCAAGTTTCACCATAGGGGAGAGCCCCCAGTCGTGTGTGACGACAGATAACTTGAGCTGCTTATGCTAATACCTGACTCTGACCTTGATTTGATCAAATCACAGTGACTTTAACGCCCAATGATAAAAGGGAAAATGTTGGTGGAAAGGTCTGTGTTAGCAAAATAGTCCCTAAATCACTGAATTGATTTTAATGAAATTCTTAGAAAGTTATTAAAAGATCTGCAACATCTTATGAAGTCATTCAAGATGGCCACTATAATGAAGCAGAACTTTACAGACCTGTAGTTTTTATGTTAATTATGTTAGTTTTTTCTATGTTAAAATCTTTTCTTTTCAGTGTGCATGTTCTGTGTAAAATTTGCTTTAAACATTTGTTTTTTAAATGTGTGCAAATCCTGGCAGAGCTAATCACAGTAAATATTCAGCATCTGTGAGCCTTCACACTCCAAGCACTTCACACAGCGATGTGTGTGTGACCTTGAATACCACCACCGCAACTTGCACAAGCATTTTAATCAGCTAGAAGGGACAGTGGCAACACTTCACATGTAATTATTGTGTCTATTGTGTGTGTCGTCTGCAGAGACTTTGCGATTTGGCGTGTGTGGGTGGAGATAACGAGCACAGCTTCTCTAACACATGTAGTCACGCGTGGAAAAACCTCAATGGTTTGGGCGCAGAGGGGCATTAAAAGGGCACACGTCATGCGTGTAAACACACGACGCTGAGGAAGGAGTTAAGTGCACTTGTGCACAGCGGGACATTTGGATGCACACATGTTGAAAAGGTTTGAGTTTAGTAGGGCATGAAGGCAGCCAGCGGAGCAAGTTATAAAGATTTCATGAATTTACTATGTACAGTAAATGAATTTTACACATGCATGCACTTATTTGTCTGCTTACCGTCCTGTACTTTACTATGATTGGTGAAAGTGTTCCTGAGAAGAATCAGACCTGCCTGAGGGCCTGAAGATCAGACATCTGATGCTGACTTTAAGCCTAGTCTTCCAAGCAGAGATTTCTCCAGATTAGTAAAATCTTTTGATGAGCTCATGAATTGTAGATGATGGAATATGCAAAGTTTTTCCAAATCTTTTATTGAGGAACATTTTTCTGAAAATGTTCCACTGTTAAGACTGTCCATTTGTACTTCTAAGAGATCCATCCATCCATCCATCCATCCATTCATCTACCCATCCATCCATCCATCCATCTGTCCGTCCGTCCGTTCGTCCGTCCATCCATCCATCCTCTTTACTATTTTTTGGGGGGTCTCTAACCATTATTGCATGAGACGCAGGACACCCTGGTCACGTCAGGTCCATCACAAAGACACATAGAGACAAACAAGACATTCACTCTAAATCAGGGGTGCCCAAACTTTTTCACAGAGTGGGCTACAATTAAAATCTATTTAGGGCTGCGAGCCAAATGCAATATTATGATTAAAGTCTTTTTTTATGTTTAACATAAAAAGAAACAGTTACTGCAGTGGCCCATGTTTATTTTTTCTCTTTTTGTTGTTTAATTTTCATCCTGTGTACTTGGAGAAAGTTTGACGTATGCTCGGCAGCAAAGGCTCATTGTCACCAGACATTTCATGAATAGATACATAAGATAGTATTTGTGGTCTTATAAAGTGTGCAAATCTACCTAAATCTAATCTAAATGTCTTGTGTAGTTACTTGTATTTCATGTCTAACCTTAATATAATTCAAAGATAAAGTAAGCTCCATGAGTGAAAACTGTCTGCACTACAGCCCTCATTGGGCCAACAGATGGAATGACATTAAGTTTAATTAAGTGTTTCTACATAGGGTGACATGAGATTATAATGTAGTTACCAAGGCAACTGCTGGTGGGCTAAATCTCTTTTGGACACCTCTGCTCTAAATTGTCCTTTGTGTAAGTGAAAGTTCTCATTCACTCCTATAGGGACAATTTAGAGTTTTGTGCTGACAAACTGTTATAACAGTTTAGTCATTAATCAGTTTGAACAGCAGTATTATGATATATTCATGAAACCAGAAAGTGTTAATGAACAGTTTGGTTTTGGATCTATCACAGTTTTTACATGAAGGACTTCCAACTTTAGAGATTAAGACTGATGCTGCTCAAGCTTTTTTAATTTTGTATCAGTTAATTTTAAAAGACGCTACAGTTGATTTTTCCTGATGAGAAAAAACTTTAAGAAGAATATTAGAACAAAACAACTTCAATTTGTTATGCAACACTTCCATCTGGTGTTCAAGAGTAGCAATTACAGACAAAAAGCTTCATCTTAAGAAAACAGAGTTTATGTTTCATTAAAACAATTATAATTTCAGTATTTGTTAATGTTTTGCATGTTTCTGCACATTTTGCTGTTTTTTTACAAGCTTTTTTTCTGTCTGTTATCATTTTTATCCTACTCTCATTTTGTTGGCTGCTTTATGGCTCAGTGGTTAATACTGTTGTTTGACATTAAGAAGGTCCTGGGTTCAATTCTCAGTTCAAACTTGGTATCGTTCTGTGTGAAGTTTCTTCTCCTTGTGTGTTTTGTCTGGGTTCCATGGTTTCTGCTCACAGACTAAAACATGTACGTTAGGTTGCCTTCAGGTCCAGGCCTCCATTGCAGAATAGAGCTATAATCACTCGCCTGCTAGATTAATATATAAGTTGTCACTTTTTTTGCTCTTTATGCTGTATCTAAAGTCACTCTTAACCCTTTAACTCATATTTCCCTTTTTAATCTTCCAGACAAGCTCTTTTTTTAAAGGCAGGAGAAGATAAATGATTGCAACATTTTTAAAACCAGTTTCACAAATTCATCCTAATTTCCTTTTTCTCATTAACTCCCCCCTCATCCTTCCTCTCACCTCTGTGATTACTCTAAGCTTTTTTTTTTTCTCTCCACCTCTTGACTCTGAACATAATGAATCACCCACTTGGAGGGGAGATAATCTTTTTTTACATTCAAGCTGAAGAAAATGAAGACAAAAAAGCTAAGGCTTACATAAAATATAAAAAAACAACGTTTTAAGATGTAATCTCACTTTAAAAATATGTAAACATGAATTGAAACTGCAGAGAAAGCAAAGCCATCTAAATAGGATCCTAGAAATTACTGATTGTTTGCAGCGATCACATTAGGTAAAGATGGTGTTCCATGATCGCAGTAAAGTGACCTTTCCAGAGATACAATTACAGTAAATAGTCTCTTCTCACTGCTGATCCTGTTTCTTTCAAGACAATAAATGAGTCTTATAACGACACAAGACGCAACATATGACTTTGTAAAGCTCACATTTAATTAGGAATTCATTTGTTGCTTGCATGCTTGTAAATGTTTGGCCTTTAAAATAAAATATATTGAGCAGATTAAATATTTTTGTAGCCAAAAATATAACAAGAAACAAACCCTAAAGCATGTTTCCAAAGTAACACAATTATTTGAAAAGGCCTCCTTTTCAGATTGAAATAAGATCAATTTTTGGTTTAGTTCCCGAATTCAGAAGTGGAAAACAATAAATTGGTGACCAAAACACTTTGAGATCAACTAACGTTCTGAACCGTAGCAATTTATCATCGTTAACTGTGACAGGTTGCTTCCAAACTGTACAATCGTTTTAAACTAAAATGTCTTTCAACAGTAATGCTATGAAAGAGAACAAAACATCAGGTACACAATTTGTAAGTTTAAAACAAACACTACCAAATGATAAAACAAGAAATGCAGCACACTAATTAACAAAAATTCTAAAATCCAAAAGCAACTTCTGAACAACAATCTGCTACTTTCTAATTAACTTGACAATTAAATTAAATGCAAATTAAGTTGATTATATAAAAGCAGAACTTGTGCTACTTTGCTTTTCTAGTGAATTTATGCATGTTAAAGCAATGGATTTTATCAATAGTTATTATATTTTATAGTGCTCACTTTTAATGGTAGTGTGGATTAACAACTGATGCTTCTTAATTAATACAGGCAGGGTTACAAAACTAAACTTGTGGCTGTGTTTGTGGCCTGACTTGTGTTTGGTAGATTATTTCTTTGTTGTAACAAAGCCTGTTAATTTCCCTTTTAAATGCTGTCACATTTGTAAGGAACATGCCTTTGTGGGATGATGCAGTGCTCATCCTATAGGTCTCAGTGAAATGTCAGACACAACAGTTAGTTTTGTGAACAAACATGTGATTAAGGCTATTGTACAAGTCGAGGGAAGCAGTTGGAAACAGCATCTGTACATGAAATTTGACAGGAGTGTTACAGCATTTGCAGAAAGAGGCTGCAGTCTGTTGGGTACAAAAAGAAACTAATTGGCTGGCTGCTGAATAATGACTTTGGTGTTTTACAGTGAGCCATCAACATTTACTACTAGATGTGTGCTAAAGCAAACTGTTGAAAGCATTAATGTGCTTTAAGAAGCCCAACAATCAGATGTCATTGCTTGGCACTCAGAGCAGGTGGAAATCAATGATAAGTGGTCTTTTATATTGAGTGGAGACGTGAGAGCAGGAGAATGGTCACCATATCATCCGTCCTTTATTGTTCTCTAGTGGGACAGCTGGAAGGTTTTAGTGACAGGTGGTGAATTTATGTTTAAAACCCATTGTTTATTCTGTTTTTTATACTTCATCTGTCACTAATCCCTCCAGAGATTCATCAAAACCTTGTTTGTGAGAGAATGTTTTTAGTGCAAAATTTTCCAAGAAACAACAAAAGGTTTCAGATCCGACCCTTACAGCATTTACAGTCAGATTGTGTGCAAGTGGAGGAAATTCAAGACAAGAGCTTTTGTGTTATGGATCATCGACCAAAAGTGGCAATTTTTGGCCCTGTCTGGGTCTAATATTTGCAGCTTTCTCTTGTCACCACCGGGTGTGACCCAGAAGTACAATGTGGTTTCTGCATCAGAGATGTGACAGAATATGTGGGTATACATACTGAGCAGCCATGGGCTTTTCTGTTTTCCTCCTCACTCAGTTCATACATGAATCCCAAATTCTTGCACCAACATTGAAGTATTTTTTTCCAACAGGTGATATTTTATGCACTTTTTGTCACCAAGGTAACATGCACACTCTCTGTGGCTCTTCTTTATGCCTTTATTGCTGCTTTGGTGAAAGAAATTTGTGTTTATAAATATCAGCATAGTCTTGGAGCCATTTCTGAACACATACTCATTTCGCTTCAGGTCCTCAAAAAACACTCTGGTGGTCAGGAAATGTCTACAAACTACCAATGCTATGAACCAGAAGTCAAGTCAAAGTAGGTGAAGGTAGTTTTTTCCATTGCAGCTGCTGCTTTGTGCCACTGATCTCAGCTTTACTACATTTTATGCAGACTCTGCTTTTAAATCAGCTATGATCCAAGAACTGAGGATATTTAATTTAGATGAGTGAACAGTTGGGATTACAGCACGTGATCAAGGTTTGACTTGCTAATAATTTCACAACCACTGGGCGTCTTGTTGCGATTTCAAGACATTGCAAGGAAATCACTAAAGGCTAAATATAATCATAACGTTCACGCCCAAGAAACCCAGAAACGTGTGGAAGATGCTCCTGAGCCACCTGGAGTTGTTCTGGTCCTACAGCAGGTGTCACTGTGCTACAGGAAGATGGAGGAGGAGGCAGGTGGATGATGGGAACTTCTATTAAAACTGTAGAGTCAATGTAATTTTAGCAGAAATGTCACATTTTGTGATGTGTAGACTGAAATGTTCAATACTAAACAATGAATTTGTAAAAACAGTGTGTTTCCTTTAGATTTATCAGTTGTGGGTGGGTTAAAACCTTGGCTAATAAGCATGTTGCTTTGAATCTGTTATTTATAATGATTATATCTGTGTGTGTTTGTTTAGCTGTAAAGTCAAAGAGTGCTTTAAGTTAAAGGCAGATTTAGTTACAAAGACAGACCGTGGGGATTAGGGATAATATTCTTTAAGCCTCCTCTTTCTAAGCCATCTTGACAGAAGGTACTGAATCGAGGGTGAAACAAGCCCAGTTGCATACATTAAAATGGTTTGGAGACGAACAGGAAAGAAGGGGAAACAGAATCGGTTTGTGGATAACTGGGTGAGGCAGAAGAGCTGGAGGCGACTGTGGTTCAGTGTGGCCTTGTTTGCAGCCTCATTAATCCTGCTCTTCATTCGAAGCGCATGCACAAACATCTGCATAGCAACCTCAAGTGCTGCTGCGTAGACAAAGCCTTCCATGTTTGCATGTTTGTTTACATTGCATGCCTGTGCAGTTATAACCCATATATATATGTGTGTGTTTGTTGGTGCTGGCTCTGCAGCTCGTTACAGACCACCAGGGAGTCCTGTGGTCTCCAGCTAGAAAAGAAGAGGAATAGGGGGAAAGTTTCTGACCCAGACACAGAGGGAGAACTCTGAGATAGAGAAGCTGATTCTGTTCAGGTCCCACAGGGAGAGATGTCAACCGAGTGACAGCCTCTAACAATCTGACCTCACATTTCCACACAGCTTTGAGCTCACACAGCTCTGGTTTTATGTGACGTTGTGTACAATTTTGTTTTATGGTCTCATGTAAGCACTAATGAAAGCTGTCTAATGCTACAATTAGCTATTTTGAAGTCTGCATACAGATTTATTTTATTAGTGTTAAAGCAAAAAAGAAGAAGTGGATGATTGGTTTTGCTTTGAATCTATTTGTTAGCAAAACTACACAATAAATTGTGCACTGGTCTTGATGAAGGATGCACAGCCATGGTTTTTATCTAGTGGTTTAGTGTCAGAGGGAACTGGATATCTCCAAAGGTCATCAGACACATAAGGTGCACTCTGGACATGTCTCTAGTCCATCACAAGGACACATGGAGACGAATAAGAGAGAAACCACTTCAGCTCAAACTAACACTGACAGCTTCCAGCAGGTAACCTGACACTGAGATTTTATGATGGATTATTTCCAGAACAACCCCCTGAAATTATGTCCCAAACAGAAACAATAAAATTCTTTAACGTAGTTAAACACTAAACTTGACTAAAATTGTTGGCTGTTTCCAATATGTATGAAATGGGGAGAAAATAAAAAGGAGACCATTAGGTCAGAAAAGGCAACGTTTTCAAATTAAAACAGAAGCTAAAAAGAAATGTTAGTACAGTGAAGTGGATATTTGTAGCTAAAGTTGGAGATCAGCTAAAAGGAAAACCCAAACATTAAGCCCCTCATTTACAGAGACCAGATCTAAACAGGTGGTGCAGTGGGGATAAAAAAAGACATGAATAAAATGACCACATTTCTCCAGTCACTGAAAACTAGTCGCATGTCCTTTAAAGCACCAGAGGAGACTGCAGTTATGTTTACACTAAACACATCTTTGTATTTGAATGTTCTGAGTGTTTTTCTCTGTCCCTTATGTTCAAGGCTGTGGGCAGCATGCCACTTTTAAAACTCAATGACTTGGCCAGAAAATCCAGATCTTAACCCAGCTGAGCATTAATAAATGAGGCTTCATCCTGCAAAATTGATACGGAATGAGAAAACTGCTAAATGAGAACTCACATTTTATTGATGTGCAAGTTGTCACAGATTATAACTGTACAATACTTTTGTAAGTGTATTTTTTGCGACATTGTGTCCAGAGCTGATTTGGCTTTTGTTCTTAGTTAACCCCTTCTTAGCACTAAAACATTGGTGTATGTACAGTTTTAACTTTTGCAGATTCAAGTGCAGAAATTCATGGAAAATGCTCATTAAGTTCCTCAGACATCCAGCCTTTAACTGCAGCGTCTGGAAGGATTACATTTACCTCTGGCTGCATTTCATTTCCAGGTAGACTGTTATCAAACGGACAAGCTGGAAGTGTCAGAACAGGGAATTAACCAGCTGGGAGGAATGTGTAAACAGTATCATGAACCGCATTTTGTTTTAATATCTCATGTCGCCGAAAGGCAAAAGATTTAGATTTAGATTTAGATTTATTTTGGTAAATTTATATTACAAGAAAATAAACCAAAATGAAACACTATTTAC
>JARVJO010000180.1:6548785-6562695 GCA_031762555.1 Cynodonichthys magdalenae | reverse complement strand
CCTGTTACTCAAATAGCTCTTTAACCACTGATGTGTGATCCCTCGTAAGCCATATTGATCACATTTCCCCAGTAGTCTTACATGGTCAATAGTGTCAAATGCCTTACGTAAATCAATGAACACACCCACTGTATTAAGTTTTTGTGAAAAGTGGATGATAATGTTTTTGCCAGTGTCTGTATATGCGCTTGTGTTTTTAACACAATATCTCATGAACCGCTACGTGAATTTTAATGCAACTTGAGAGTAATTATTGGATGCACATTTACATCTAATTAACTTTTGGAGTCAACTTGATTAAAGATGGCTGCCACAGACATCTGACCTTAAACACAAAAATGGCAGGAATTTAGTCAGTTTTACAGATATTAAGTTCAAATTTGATGTGGTAATGGCTGAGGGTTGTTAAATTCACGAGGCTGTGCTTAACTTTATTTTCAAGGTTTGACTAAAACAGTTACAACTCCTCATTTATATAAGATACAATTACCTCATTCTACATAAACAGGGATTATCAGACAGGAGTGGTTGTTTTAGCCTTGAGGCTTACAAATGAGGTGAAACTTTAAAAATAGTTTCAGGTTACAGAAGCTTCTGTTAGATGTATTTAAATTCGGGGGTATTTACCTGTATAGTGGATCTCAGCTGAAACCGAGGAAGTAAAAGACTCTTAAAGATGAATGAGCTTTGGGGGAGTAAAAGCATGATTTAAACCATTTGTTTAAAGGAAAAAAGTCTTACAGAGGCAGTGAACAGTCATACGATATTAAAGAGGAATCACTGATAATAACTACAAAGACCTGTTGAATTCTGCTGCTGGATACTAAAGAATGTGTCTGGTTTGTGGGTGATGAAGCAGTGTTATGAAAAAAGAAAAAAAAAAAAAAAAAAACACCCACACACAACACTGAAAAAGTTACAATTGCCCTAGGCACATCTGACGTGTCGCCCCCATTCTGGTGGGCAACCATGGATCTCCCCACCACAGAGGCCAATTTCAGGAGGCTGGCCTGGAGGTCCCCACAAATCTGCCGAGGCGGCAGGAACCAGAGCAGGAGGACCGGCAGGAACCAGAGCAGGAGGACCAGAATCAAAGGGGTGGGCCCCAGAAACCCCCAGCGTCGCCGGCCCTGAACAAAAGAGTCCCCTCAGACCAGCCAGATTACCCTGCAGGTTCTCCACCAGTCTTAGAATCTTGGCTATATCAGCCTCCAACATAGTTCCTTCGGCTTGGGGGTCTAGATTAACTTGGCAAAAAATAAAAATAAAAAAAAATTAACCTGCCTGTTGGGGTTTTTTTTTTAAGGGTTGGTTCGTTCTGTTATGAATGTATGGCAGGAATAAACCCAGGCAGGTTCAAATAACAAAAAATTAAGGTCTTTAATAACAAAAACGCTGACAAGGCAGCTCAAAAACACTCACTTGGTACAAGGCTTGGCATGACCACACATCAACAGCACAATGAACCAACACAAAACTGAGGACAGGACACAGAATATAAAGGCAACAAATTAGAGAAGAAACAAGAAACAGCTAGGGAAGAAACATGAGGATCAGGTGTGAGTGGGCGGGGCTGGAGCAAAGACAGACAGGAGGAAGAAACAGAGAAAGACAAGACAGAAAACTAGAATAAATCATAAACAGATCATAACAGTTTGCTTCTTTTTTGTGTGTTTCAACCAACGTGAAGCTGTTTAATGTATGTGATAGTGGAAACTAGGCAGGGGGGAACTCGAGGAGGAGATTAAAGTTTTTCTGAAGCAACTTAAAGCTCACAGAAAATATGACAGATAAATCAGACTGGACTTACTTTAAGGAAGCCCAACCTTTGACCTTGTAACTACAGCTCTGTGAAAGCAGCGAAACCTGAAGACTTCATTCTGTGAGGCTCAAACTGCTCATCACCTTTCCAACCTGAGAACACAACACAAAAAGATAGAAATAATAATGTAACACTTTGAAATCGCCCATAATTCCAACAGACATCTGCAACAAACAAAAATGTATAATTCAACCAGTCAGCCACTTTGCTTTGAGTGGAAATGAGCAAAGAAAGCCAGAGTCCAATAATTATTGCTGCAGAAAAATGATGAAGCACTACTATTACACCTAAATGGCCTTATCTACGCTCGTTTGTTAGAGCCAATTCACTTAGCGTGTGTGTTTGTTGGGTGTGTGAGGCTTCTTCAAATGAGGAAGTGCTCGTGTCATGTTTTTATTACAAAACCAAACATTGCAGTGCCGATGAACGGCGTGGCTCAAAATTAGGATACTAAGAGTGGTTAGGAGTTATGATGGGGTTGGAAGGGAAAATAAATCTGCTTACAGGCCACACATGGAAAATAATGGAGCAAGAAGCTCACGGCTCATTTATGCAACAAGATTCTTCTGTCTTGAACCAACAGGCAGTTAGTTTATTTGATCAGATACGACTAATATAAGCTTTGATTTTAGTGAAAAATCTGGTGTTCTCATTTTGTGGCATTTCACATTAACCAGATTAGAAATTCCCAGAGGTGAGTTTGTGTTTAACTCGAATATGGTTTACTGATTAAAACAATAAAAAACTGGAAACAGCATATATCACCCCCACATGTACACAAAGCAGCAATGCAACAGAACTCACCAGAACAGATTTATTGTTTTGGGTGGGGGAGCCTCATTGGTGGGCCTGATAGATAACTCTTCATCAGAACTAAAAAAAATAAATCTGAAGCTCCTATGTTAAATAACTTTTGAGTTATAAGCATATTTGTATGTCCAGACACAACCCGTTCAGGTGGGATGGGGATCCGGGCTGTGTAGGCTATTGTATGTCCACACACACCCCTTTTTTAGATGGAGCCCCCTCCTCAAATATGGGGTCTATCGTAAATCGTATAACTATAATCGTATATTTTTTTATTTTCCAAGCTAGTATAGCCCTGGAACCCCCGAGAACGGCTCATTAACATGAACAGGTGTTCCCCATTGCCGTCAGCAGATGTTGGCCTGAAATCTGAAACCTGAAATCTAGTACAGGCCCTGGGGTTGACAACAGTGCTAAAGTTGTTTAAGCTTAGCTGTTGCTCAGTGATTAATATTTGGTGTATGTTTTATGAATTATTTTCACAGCTACACCAACACTTCTGTACATTTTGATTTGTAGACTATTTTGTGTTTTCATTGGTCAGTTGGCTTTGGCAACCATCTTGATTTGGGTTGATTCCAAATAATTGATCACTAAATTGTGTTTTTCTGAAAGTTTTCTTAAAGCTTTTACAGTGGAAATAATTAAGCAGACATGAGCAAAAACATGTTTCATCTTTTGCCCTTTGGTGTTGGGCAAAAAAATAATATAACTGCAAAACTGTCCCCATAATTCTTCTCCAAATAAACCAGTTGGGTTAAAGAGCTCCTGGCTGACCCCTATAAAAACCAACAACAAGTCGTTCTGTCTGTGAGTCAATGAGTCAAACAGTCAGATTACATCCAGTCAATTCTTCTGTCAGCTAAAGACAATCAATCTGTCTGCATGAAAACTAGCCAGTCATCCAGCTGTCCACAAATCAGTCAGACTGTAAAAATGACAGGCGGACCACTCACATGTTCAGTCATCCTGTCAGAACCGTCATAACACAACTCCTCCGAGCCAAACACTGAGGCAGTCATTTTTTTGCTAATGCCGAGCACAAACAACGCACGGCTCAGCCAAATGTGTTGAATTTGTCAACATGCTGGAATGCAATGAGGGAGAAAGAAAGAACAGCTACATAAAAGGCAGAAAGCCGACAAAAGAATAGAGGTCATGATGTAGGAGATGCACATCAACGCAGCAGAAACGAGTAAACAAGTCATTGAAAGTGCCCGTATACTGATGGGAAAAAAACTGTCCACGCAAAAGTCTTTCAAATCTAAATTCTCTCAAAATAAAGCTTGACAAACATTTTTACACACAAATATGCACACACTTGTCAGTGTAAAGAATAAAATGTGATGGGTGAACAAAAAAAAAAACATCCAAAGGCAGAAGTGGCATTTAGAAGCCGGGGGGTGATTATATACACAAGTGTGTTTCAAGATGTCAGGTGGACATATTCTAATACGGCAACAAATACACGCTTTTAAAAATTTATACCCGCACAAAAACACGGGCAAAAAGCTTTGACACAAATAATAATAAAAAATAAATAAAAAAAACAGGACAGCAAAATCCAAAGGGTGAAAGCGCAATTATTCAATCAAAATGCTGGAAGCATAAACACAGCTCTATCTGCCTTCTTCTTTTTCTATCTTTTAGCGTTTCTGTAATGGTTTTACCTTTCATATATGTTGAATGAATATGTTGAATTGATATCAGTCCAGTGACTTATGCAATAGTTTGCTAACTCTACAGACAACTGAGCATGCACACAGACAAAAACATATTTGTATTTAACATGAGCCAATTCTCAGTAATGAATCTGTTTGTGTGCAGACAGAAAGCAAAAATTTCCATTTCTGCAGACTTGTTTTGTCAGAAATATCTTCCTTTTCTTGGTTTCATTTGTCAGCAATTCAAATTCCTAAGATAATGCTAAATTTTGTTTTTATTCCCCTCCACGTTCCTGTTTATCTCCCGGGTGTCGTTATTTTGGCCTGAATAATTTGAAATGTCAGCTCCTCCCCGGAGTCTTTGAGAATGTTTGTTGTACAGGTTACAAAGTGGTTTTAAGTGCCTTTGGGATTTGAGGACAAGTAAATAAAATTCACTCGTGGCATAAATAAAATAATTTCATTGCAGCTTTAACTTCCACTCTCGGCACCCTTATCATTTCCTCCTCGCTCCTCTGGACTATCTTTGTTCCTCTCTCGTATTTTTGTGACATCTCTTTTTCCTGCTGTGTCTACAGGCTTCCTCCGACTCCTCTCATTATCTCCCTCTGTCTTTCTCCATCTATCTCCTTTTTCTCCGGCTGCAGCCTGTTTGGTCTCTTCTCAGATAACTGATCTGTCTGCGCTGAGGCCTGAGGAAATCGGCATATGGTAAAGCTGCTTTCTCCCAGAGCCTGACATCGATTATAAAAACACGTCAGCCCACACCGTCCACAACGCATCTCGACAGGGGAGGGGTGGGGGCTGCAGAAAATCGACTGCTTGGTATCCTTCAGTGATGAAATGCAAATGAGAAAAACACATTTCTGAGCAACATTTTAGCATTTATTATGTAGAAATGACAGACGAACAGAAGAATTATTATCCTAGCATGCACACTGACCACTGCTGTTAATGCCAAAGATATAAACCAAGATCATCTTGTTTTGATAAGTGACAGAGTTTGTCGCCTTTTTGGTCAAACCTTAACAATAATGTTGTGCTCAAACTCATATTTTAACTGATCTATTAGCATTTTGCAATAAATGCTCACATCAAATTTTAAGTCAATATCTGCCAAACTGACTGAGTTACGGCCATTTTTGTTTGCTTAGTTCAGGGGTCTGCAACTTATGGCTCTGGGGCCACATGTGGCTCTTTGGTCTCTCTGCAATGGCTCTTTGAAACAGTGACCAAACATAACAGAATAAGTTTTTTTGTTTTTATACTTAAAACAGAAATAAATGGTATGCAAATATGTGATCAATACTACTAATACAAAAAGTAAAACACGCTGATTAGCTCATACTAGCCTGTTGTCTATCTAAATAATTCAACTTTAAGACTACATAATAATAAGAATTAGAAAAAAATATGTAGTTCAGTTGTACTAGTTTGTATGAAATTTGATATAAACTATACACAGTACTTTTCTTGTGCATGAATGCGTTTTTTGTTTTGTCCTGAATTGTAAAAATAATAATAAATAATAAAATTCTCAATAATTTTTTTGTTTTATAATGTCACCTCCACTGGCTGTAAAGGTTCCCCAAAAGGCCTTGAAAAGACCAACGGACCACCAGTTGATAATCACAGTTGTAGCTTATTTTGCGTCTCTGGGCACATTTTATTAGTGAGCCAAGGAGCAGAAACGACTCTTTTGATTGTAACTGTTGCAGACTCCTTGCTAGGTTGTTTCTATGGCAGCCATTTTGACCCAAGTCAGTTGTAGCTACATCAAATAATGACTAATTTTATTCAAATTTTTATAGTGGTGGTTATTTTGCTAACACAAATTCTCAAAGAAGCAACAAGCAGTGATTATTTGATAGTAAATTGTCTCCACATTTCCTATTAAATCTATCCCATCACTTATACAAACTGTGATTCGTGGTTACGTTTTGAAACTTTTAAAAGCACCAAAAACTGATTTCTTCATGTTTGCAGTGTCTGCCTCTCAGTTTTGATCAAAGCTCAGTCAGATCTCAGATGTCCTTGTCCTCACAACTTTTTCCTCCTCTGACACGCTCTTTGAGTGTCGGAATAACTGAATGTGCTTCAGGTGGAGGTAACCTTCACTTCACTCTTCACTGCAAAGCTTCAGCTGCTGCGTTGCAGAATCTTTCAGAAGGCCGATGAAAGTACCTCACAACCCCCCCCCACCCCCCCACCACCACACACACACACACACACACACATGAATCAAGGTCATTTTGTTTAGATAGATGATGATGGCACAAGACTTGACAGACATGTTGGGATCTGATCTGAGACCAGGAAACGTTGGACAAAAGTGGAGAAGGAGAGAAACTAACAGTTAGGAAGGAAAAGATGAGGAAAGATTCATCTGACGTGGCTTTATTTATTAAAAAAAGTAAACGCATACATGTAAAACTGAAAATTGGTGTTGCAAAAAGCAGCAAAAAGAAGAGAATAGAGAGCTTTTTGGAAAAGGTTTTCCACTTTTAATATTAAATCCAAATATTCCATTTACACTTGGAAGCTGCTTTGTGCAAAAACCCAACTTGCTATCTAAAAAGCTTTCAGTTATATCTGAATGCTGCTCAGAGAAAACAAATTCATCATAGTGAGAACAGGAACAGGAAAGACGATCAACAGTTTATTACATTCTGAGAATAAAAAGCCTAGAGAGTTTGGAAACACAATGTCTGAACATCCACAGAAGTCAGCAGTAATGGATAATCATTAATTATCCATGCTGAAGAAAAAAAATCATTTTTTACAACATGCAGCCAAGTAAGGAACACACTCCTGAGGGCAGAAATATCATTTTCTAAATTTACCGTGAAGAGACTTCAGAGGAGCAAATACTGCCTTTTTACCAAAAGGAGAAAATAATTTATAAAAGCGTTTATATGCTTTAAATGAAAGACGGTCCAAACAGAACCACAGAAACAGAAGAAAGACAGGTGATGGAGTTACATACAATCAAATTGTGCACTTTAAAGCCAAGACAATTTGATGGTATAAAATATAATCTTGACAAATACTCCATGAACACACAGAGAAGGAGAGGTTAAATAGGAATGAGACAAAAAGAAACAATTTCCATATCGCCCCATTGTAAGGTCCAATTTGACTACAATACTTAAATTAAAGCTAATGCAGCAGAACAAATGAGATAAAGATGAAGCTTAAAAGCTAAAAGAAAAGAGGTGAAGGAGAGGCAACAAAGTCGATGATAGGGGGAAAAAAAGAAATCAGAGAAATAGGACTCAGGCGATGATGAAGACCTGAAAGAAATTAGAAAAAAAAGACCAGATTAATTTGTTAGAGGTTGTGAAGTTCTCCATAAGGTCACACTTGTGTTGGCGCACATAAAGATATGTCTTCTTCAGTTTTCACAGCCTCTTGGCTCTTTGAGGCGTTTTGTTATATGTAATCCTGTTTGTGGAGACTTCAAAACATGATGCAAAACTAGCGTGAGACTTTCATAACATTATTTGTCATCAAAAAAAAAAAAGGCTCTGCAGCGACTGCATGGAGGCAACAGTGTGAATCACTCAAAGCTCACCAGGAGTGACGCGTGCAAATTAAAAGTGAGTAGTCATTATGTTGCACTCTCACCTGAAAAAGGAGCTGTCATTATTGCAATGACACCCGGCAGCCTTTGTGTGTGACATCCTCATCCTTCTTAGTAATGGTTTATCAAGACAATCTCATGACTGTTGGAGCATATTGTTAAAACTACATCAACACATTCACATTAAGATGGTTTGCAGATGAGTGATAATGAAGTAAAGAATAATTAGGCATCCTAATTATGCGTTCATTCCCATTTTTGTCTTCTTTTTTTACATACTAAGAGGAGCAGTGTGGCTTTCTTTTTTTTTTTAGTTTAGCAACTTTATTCATTTATCTAAAAAAACAACAAAAATGTTTTTATACACAACACAATACAATCACAAAGTAAATGAAAGGTAGCAGAAGAAGAAAAAAATCTTATGATATCTGCCCCTTTTCTCTCTAAACAAATGCAATCAAAAAATCAAATAATTATTCATTCTGATTGTGAAACAGTTGACCACATCTTAACCCTGGAAATGCTAACATTGTGTCCCTCAAGGCATTCACTGTGTCCACATCTTCAGCACAAAGTTGAACTCTGCCATGGTTGTTGCTCAGATCCTGATTGTGGTGTTCCGTGACAGAATCCTAAGTTGTAGAGAGGAACCTCATTGTCTCATCTTTTGGCGTCTTCAGGCCATGACTGTGAAGCAGTTGGGATGACAGTCTGCTCCTTTAAGTCTAAGGTTCCTTCAGGGTCAGGAATGAGTTTTTGCCTCAAAGGAAGAGTTTAAGCTACCTGGCAGTCGTGTTTAAAAGTGACGGTAGATGGGAGCTAGAGATGAATGGACTGATTGGGGCATTGTCGGAAGTAATGAGGGTGTTTCCAATTCCCAACCTTCACCTATGGCCTTTAGATGGCTCATAACAACCAGCTGAAATGAGCTTCCTCTGTAGCGGCCAGGCCTTTGAGATGAGGTGACCACCTCTGTCATCTGGGGGGAAGCTCTGAAAGGAGTCAGCTCGGATTAGGATGCCTCCTTGGAGGTTTTCTGGGCACTGGGAGGCAGACTCGGATCTCACCGAAAGGATTATGCATTCTCTCTGGGTTGAGAATGCCATGGAAATGCAGGGAGGAGAGTGTCGTTGGGTAGATGGATGTTTTTGTTTCCCTTCTCCTTCACACCTCAGCCACAGATAAGCAGCAGATAATGGAAGGATATGTTTCGATCATCTCAAACACAACTCTTAAATAAAACAAAATGTCAAAATGTAAACCCAAGTCCAAACAGAGATTTCCAAACAGCTGCTGTCTTTATTTATTCAAACCCAGAAACGGCACACGAAGACTTAAAACTCAAAAAGCTTTTGTGTCAGTGATGGTGGGGCATTTGCTTTAGCGTGATTGGCTGTGGTAACCTCATTCTCCGCATCATTGTGTGGCTGTCAGAGACCATTATATGTTGGTTATGCAGTGTTAAATAGAAATGTAATTTGCTACATTTCATTGCATGCCACAGCACAAATTTCCTGCACAATAGTGGAACGTTTCACAGTAAACACAGCACTCTCCTCAGCTCTGTGAGTTATATTAATTGAGACACATTTTCATAACATTAAACTTAATAATCTAAAGTTGCCGGAGGATAAATTCTCCCCAGAAGGAGTGATGGGCAGCTTGTCATCAACTCATGATTGCTGTAATGGGTCCTGGGTGCCGGGCTGGACTTTGACCACATATTCCTGCAGAATGTCACCTAAATGCTCAAACTATGAACTCTTACAAATCATTTCCTTGTTTGTGCTGCTGAGATTGATTCATGCAAAATAAAGCGGGTGAATCATCAAGCTTATCCAATCTTCTGTCATCTTGTGTGTAAATCAGAAATGGCAAAGTGACAAGGGCTTTGACAAAAAGCTTGATGTGTTTGGTAAATTTATGTTGAGATAAATTCCGTCGAGGTGATGAAAGGAATAATGACTTTTTGGTGCTTGTGTCAGTCACAGATCAAGTAGGTTCTGTTTACGAGGATGTGCATGCTAAGTGTGCGTACCCTGAATCGTGTTCATGAATTTTTATTTATTTATAAACTGAGTCATTATCTTACAGCTATTAGCTAGAAAACAAGAAGTTTATTCAGATTTGTTGGTACCTTTCAGCTCATTGAAACAATGCTTCATATCTGAATGTCTTTAGTATGTGATGGAGCATGGACAGATTTGGTAAGACCCTAAAATAAACTATTAATCTTTACTCAAATTTCAATTAGGAGCTCAGATTTTCAGCAACCATTCAGCTTATTAAAAGGGAACAAACAGGTTCTGGTTAGTTTAGCATCATGTGCAGCACACTGAATATGGAGCAGAGAAAACAAAGGTGAGAGCTGTCTGAGGAGCTTAGAACATGGGCGTGATTTGCGGGGGTAGAGGGGGTTATGACCCCCACAATAATTTGATCCAGTCAATATAACCCCCCACCAATAAAATGACACCATTTGTTTCAACACAATAGATATTAACTGAGTACACAGCAGCTCTGGTTGTCTTTAGGTAACTTTGACCTGATTTTAAAATTTACAACTTAATATTTTAGCATAATTGCTGAAAATACCACGCAGCGTTTTTTCTGCTTATGTCACATTATGGCTGTATTTGTTTAATCACGTGTTGCATTCTTTCCTAGCTTAATTGTAGTGCACCAGGTAAATACATGCTCTTGGAAAATTGAGAAATTTAGGCATGTCAAATAATACATCCTAAAACTGTTAAATAATTGTTACTGTTGGAAAACAGAGGATAAAAGATAAGCCTTTTCTTAATTGTTGAACTGATGTGGAACAGAGTAAATACAAACAGGAAACTTAAGTATGTCACAGTAAAAGCATTACAATTTATTTTAACCTGAAAATATCCTAAATAGTTTTACAAAAGTAAATGATTCAATAAAAAAATAAATAGGCAGAGAGCACACACCCCCAGTGGTAGACCAAAAGTTATGTCCTTGGTTCAGGAAAAAGATTATAGTTATCCATGTCAAAGATAAAAGCTACCATCTCCAAGCAGCTTCATGTTCCTTTGCCAAAAATGCTAAAACATATGGGAGCACAGCCAACCTCCCACGATGAGGAAATGCAACCCCGAGTTGATCAGATGGAGTTGGGTGGATAGTAATAAAAAGAAACAAGAAACCATCAAAGTCATTCAATACAAACTCCTTTGATTTTGCCAGTCTCTGATCGCACCATCCATCACATTCTGGATCATGATGGGCCTCATGGAACAAGAAATGCATGTTGACAAGCCCCAACGTTTCTGGGAGAACTAATGAGACAAATCTTGAACTGTTTGGTCAGTAACATCAGCTCTGTTTACAAGTGTGGGGAATGAAGCTTTCAAAGAAAAGAACTACTGTAAAAGACCAAAGGGACTTGCATCTGGCACCAGGAGTCTTGAATCTGGGGCTGTAGTTTGGCTGTAGAAGGTGTGTAAGTGTGTGTGTGGAGGGGGTGGGAGGACTGTGTGTGTGCATTTCCCTGAGAAAAGGACAAGAGGACGGTATTGCCCTTTCACGTTGCAGTCTCTGGATCATATGACATTTGGGACAGGAAAGATTATTAGTGGCTGTGGGCCACGCAGATACAAATGCTCCACTGCATACAGAATGCCCACACACTTCAAGTGTTTGAGACTGTATTTAAATATTTGTTATTCAAATGGGTTATTCAAAAAGCAGTGATATGTGGAACTTTGTTGACTTTGCTGCAATAGTCAAACTCAGACGTGTCGCTGTGTTTTTACAGCATATCATTTCTTGAGCTCGTGTATCTTCAGCAGACAGACGTTGACATTTATTGACGAAGTGATTTGGAACAGTTGCTACACAAACAAAGACAACATGAAGACAAAGGCACATGTCTGTTGACAAGGCTGATCACTTTTAGAGAATTTCACACAAATATGCCCTCAAATTTTCTAACTGTAACATTTAGATAACAAAAAATAATGGAAATGAAAGGCCACGCCCACCAACTTTTATGCCAGAGTTCAATCTCATCTTATGATGAGAAATAGCAAGGTTGAAGCCATTTTGGTCGATTCTTGTAAGCACAATTTAATGAAGAACAGCAAGGTCTTGTGAGGGAGATCATTTCAGCTACACCTATAACATATTTCAGCTTAACATCTGTAAAATCACCTGAATTATAGCTAATTTTGTGATTATCTATGTCAAACATCTTGTAATGGATTGACTTCAAATGTTAATCAGTTTTATTTACTGTAATTTTTATTTTTAAATGTTTCCTGAAAATCCTTCTAGTGTTTTACAAGCGATTGTGCTAACACACTAACAATCAAATACATAAACATTGTGCTCCAAGCAGTAGAAAATGGTTAACAGTAATGGATTTCAACAGGACTTGAGCTGTTTTGCACACCACAGACTGATTCATATATTTGAATAATAGATTGTGCTCATAGGTTTTGGCTTAATGGGCTTCTAGCTGGAAAATATTGCTAAAACAATTAGACATCCCTTTAGATCAGCAAAACAAAACTTAGTAAGATAAATAATTGCTTACAACAGGAAGGAAAGACGTCTCAAAATGGTTCAATCTGTTTATTTAAAGATAATGCTTGAATAAATAAACTACTTCCCAACTTCACATAATTTTTGACTTTATCTAGTTTGGAATCAAATTAAATCTTTACTTGACAACACAAAAGAAACGAGCGAAGCAGATTTTATTAATCTTGTTTCTCCAATTCCCATCCCCAGCCTTTGGTCCTCAGACTTTCTCATCTTGCCCAGAAGGAGAGAAATCGTTTAAAGTGGGAGAGGAGGTGAGGAAAAGCTTCTAATAAGTGGCAGAGACAATAAGAGCATCTGTCTCAGCCTCAGTATGTGAGGCTGTTTCAATCCCCCGTCCTAATAGGGGAAAGACAGAAATTCAATGCAGGCGGAGATCGAAAAAGTCCATTGATACTTGCTGGCAATTATCAGGCTGCATCCATCTCCTAAATACATGCCTGTTTGTGCAGCAGCTGACTCTGATCTAATGCTTGGTGAGAACATGTAAGAATATCACTGTAGATGTACAGATGTCAGCTGAAGGAATGCATATTGCCCACTACCTTTCATTCCAAATGTTTAGACTAAAATTATCTTATGATGAAGAATGAGAGAGTTATAGTCAGTATGGTCAAGCTTTGAAAAGATTAGGGACAACATTGTCTCACAGGATATGTCAGTGATTGGAATTTTGTTAGTCCAGACACCCTCATTTCAGATGGAGCCCCCTCCTCAAATATGGGGTCTATCGTAAAAACCTTTGGCTGGCACAGTGTAGATTGGACACATCTATATTCCTGCCAGAGTTTTTGTTGATCGGTGCAGCCGTTTTTGTGTTACAGTTGACCAAAGTCACTGAAAAATAAAAATAAAGTAAAAAAATAAACAATACGAAAACAATATGACCCCACTTTACATTTGGGGCTCATAATGAATAGATGTAAGACAATAAGTGTTTAAAGTAAATGCACAAGCTGGTTTAAACACATAAGAACACATTTTCTTGTCATGTTTTATTTTAGCTCTTTTTCTAAGTATTTTTGATTATTTTAAATTTTGACTATTACAATTGTATTTACAATTGTGGTTTAGTTTTGCATAAAAACGAGGACTAGGAAAAAAACAGTGAGCGTTGCAAAGCATAAAATCTAAAGTTAAGAAGGCATTGATGTGCTAAATGAATTAAAATATAATAACCTATAATACGATATGTTTATACAATGACTCGAAGGGTCAGAAACAGGGCCCCAGCAAACTAGATGTGGCCCGTGAACCACCACTTGATGACTTGTTCTATTTTGTACAGAGGTCTATAAAGTACTTGAAATAAATAAGTAAAAATAAAAATACCATAATATAAAATGACTTTGGTAAAAATAAATTTCACTGATGAGAATAGTACTTAAGTAAAAGTCATAAAACTGTTCACAGAAATCAGGAAAGTAAAAGTAAAAGTACTTTTACACATTCTCTAAGAAAT